>CM039438.1:16021973-17260473 GCA_022379115.2 Bauhinia variegata
TTTTCTTTTATGAGGTTCTCATTATCACATGTTTGTTGCTCTTTACAACTATTAATAGGAAAACCTTTTTTTTTTATCAGAATTAATACGAAAACTTAAAACTATGCAATTTAATTTTTTATCACTATTTTATCATAAATTATGAAATAAATAGTAGAAATTTTTTTCCCTTTATTTATAAAACTAAGTATTTTTTTCCATAAATCATAAAATTAAATAATTTTTGGATTACGTTATATTCCAACAGAGAAGTTTTTACTATGTTCCATTTGGGCCCGTCCATAAAAAGATTAGATTTTAAATGATTGATTTATAGTTGGGCCAGTTCAGAAAAACGAAAGTAATTACAAGAAAATGGGCCCATTCAGAGCCCAGCAATTGCGTCCACCGTCTCAGTTTGCAAAGGAAAACCACGACCGCGAGCGACAAACTGTCCTGACTCCAACGGCCCTACCACTCAGCCAAACAAGGAATAAAGAAATAAAAACAGTTTCATCCTCGCACTCTGTTAACTGATCCGCTTTAGGCTTCTGGCAGTAGCTTCTACTTCCTTCCGAGCTCTTAGCATTTCAAGGGCAAGCACTGCCACTCCAACTACTGCTAGAGAAGAAGAAGTGAAGAAAAGATTCAAGAAAGAAACAAAGAAGAACAAAAGAAACCAAGGAATAACCATCATCCGATGCTGGAAAGTCTCGCTCATGGCGACGCTGTGCTATTTCTCGAGTTGCTTCTCAATTTCTTCTCGTAAGCTCTCCTTGATCCACCACCACCACCACCACCAGCAGCTTTCTTCTCCAAACTTGGAACCCCAAGGAGACTCAACTCTCAAACACTTCTATGTTCGTGCTTCGTCGACCAAGAAGCCCAGGTTTCCTGCCGTTTTCTCTTACACTCCTTCTTTCGATTGCTGAATTCTGTGTTTCTTTCTTGTACATTCTTTTTTCATTGGGTGAGCGTGTCAATTCAGGAGGAGTAGAAAGTTAAAAAGCGATGCGGAGCTCTGCAATGATATCAGAGAATTCGTTGCGACTGTTGGACTTCCAGAGGATCACATTCCCTCAACAAAGGAGCTTTTACAGCACGGAAGGTTCTTGCATTCCTTAATTTTCTTTTTTCGTTTGCTTTTTTATATATTTTGCTTCCTTTTTATTGTTCCGTGAAGCTTTACTCAATTCCATCTGTTTCTTGATGTGGAACTTTTTTTTTTTTTTTTTTTCACATTTACATTTAAGCATTATAAGAAATAAGAATTCCGGTTTAATTTGGATCTGCTTTTAAGAATGCCATGAGCAGAAGTCACGAGGATTTTCTCATTTTGAAGGAGTTATGAATTTCATTACTGTAATATAAAATCGAAACCAGTTTCCACTTTCAAAAATCAAGTCATGAATAACTTGGATATTAGTTTATAATGAAATAGGTTGACTTGTTTGAAGATTGAAAAGATGAGTTTTATGCTTTTGTTTGCAATTTTGGCAAATTTAGACTATTAAATGTAACATTAGCACATTATAACCATCCTACATTATTGTTGCTGTATTTCTTCTTTTTGTAATTATTAAGACCTTTACAAAAAGAAAGTTACAAAGAAATGAAGATTTGTTATCTTATGGTAATACTACTTTGATCGGAGTTTCCATGATAAAAGATTTGTTTTCTTCAGGTAATTTTTTGTTATGATTTACCTTCTCGATTTATCATCCTAATTAATAGGAATGACCTAGCAAACATTGTACGGCGAAGAGGATATAAAGTGATACGAGACCTTCTTGCAAGCTCATTAAATGCCATCAATACAGATAAAAGCTTCGATGAAAGACCGGATGTAGTGGACGATTCTGGAGATTCTCTAACAGGTCAAATAAATTTCATGTTCTTTGGGGATATAAAGTGAATGGACTCTTACTTTATATTATGTTTGAATATTACTGATGACGTCGTGTTATACAATTTAAAAGGTCAGAATGTGACGGTGGACAATGCGGCTGATGATGTCACAGTATCAACTAATAATCCTTTGGGGATAATCTCTGGTGGTTTAGATACTGATTCAACTCCAAATTTAAATGACCACACTTGCATCTCTAGTGAATCCTCAGCTAATTCATCATTAGAGGAAGATGACCCATATGAGCTCAAAGATCATTCTCAAGGGGTAAACAATATGGCCGAGGGGAATAGCTATCCAATTGAAGCATCTGTTATGGATAATGGTTGCAGTAGTTCAAGAATAGAATCTGATTCCAACGCTGAGGACAAAGAGTTCAAGCCTTCAGAACCCTCACTTGGTTCGTCAAAGCAAAAGGACTGGTCTAAATTAGAAGGTCTAGATGACAGAAATAACAATATTGCTGAAGATATCCCCTCAATTTCTGAAGTTTCCGTTTTGGAAAACTCAATCTCTGATGGCGCAACAACAGTTAAAATTTCTGATGACAGCTGCATAAATGTAGACCCTTCAGCTATGTTTTTAGAGGAAAAGGTTGCAAAATTTATTCGAAGTGGAGAGTTAGACCCTGTTGAAGGTATTGCAAATCTATAATATCATGTCATCATCATGAATACCCAGAACTATGTCTTTGACAACACTAGCTTCTAATTTTTTGTACCAGTATATGAGTCTATATTTCTTTACCAATTATATTTTATGCTGTGCAAAGAGTAAGGATCAGCTCAGATTGTTCACTTTTAGTGTTGGTTCATATTTCCTTGATTTCAAGCATCAAGTGCTGATGCTTTAGTCTTAGTCCCTGTAATGCACCAATCAACTCGATATATGCATAATGATCTTTATTATGTGGTATAAACATTGTGTACATTTCCTTTAGTTTTCTTTGGAGATATGCATAAGTGGAATTGCTTGGTTAATAGATTACGTCTCTGGCATGTTGAATGGGAATGGTTCTGAAGAAAGTAAAGTATATAGCGAATCTGAATCTTTTGTCGAGATGCCACTAAGGACCCCTAGTATGGAGCACTCTAAATATCAACCTAAAGATACTGCTATGATGCTTAACGAGAGCTCTTTGACATCTAAGCAAGTTGTTCCTTCTGCAAAGGCAGATCACCTTTCTCGGTTAGTATTTTGTATGAAGTGTTTTATGAGGACAAATTAGGACTGTTGATGCTCATTTATATTTGCTATCCTGTTCAACTATAGGGATAATCATGTACCAGCCGAGGATCTGACTGCTCCTTTGGACAATGATTTGGATGCTGAGGTGAGCATACATTCAAGTAAATTGAGAAACTATATATATGTTGATTGACTGTTTATTAAATAGTAATTATTGCTTATTATTCTCGTTGGTTTAGGCTACTAAAAGTTCAAGTCAAAGTGAGATAAATCGACTTAAGTTCATGCTGGTAGTAAGCTTTTCAGTTTTGAGCTTTAATTTTTGTAGGTTTCGACTGTTACTTTTCTTCAGAATGGTTATAAATTTAACTTGCCGTTTATTAATTTTTAATTGTCATGCATTCATAGCGTCAGAAAGAATTGGAGCTGTCTCAGTTGAAGGAACAGATTGAGAAGGAAAAGGTAGATGTGCTCCCCGCCACCCAAAAAAAAACTGTGACTGTGCAAGATGTTTCTGTTTTATTTATGTTCTTATTTCTTGGAGCCCAGCAGATATAAGTTGCTAGGATAAACTTAATATTCCTAGATTCATTAGGACCTGAGGATGAAAATATAGTGTTACTATGTGTGTGTGAATGCTGTTTTTCTTGGGTTACTTACACTGCTATTTTCCGTCAGGTGCATAGTGGGAAAAATAATTAGTTTTAACCAACTACACTTCTATTATTCATGTATAATCACTTAAATCTCTATTTTCGCAAGTTGTTGTTCTGAATGCAAAATTCTCATCTATAATCCTCTGGATGAATTTACGGATTTTCTGTGACAACTCACTTAGTCACATCTTACCGTTGCTCTCAGCTTGCTCTGTCTGTTTTGCAAACCAAAGCGGAGACAGAAATAGGCAAAGCCAGAAAGCTTATCTCTGAAAAAGATTTGGAGTTGCATGTTGCTGAAGAAAGCCTATCAGGACTAAAGGAGGTATTGAATCTTCCTTCACTGTCGACTTTTAATCTTATGCAGTCAGTGGTAGAGTATCTCAAAATATCATGACCTGGCAGTTAGCTTGGTTGCATTATGGTTTTGGATATGAATAATAATAGTGGAAATGAAAAGTAAGTAAAAAGTTAGCATCTTCTCTAAGACACGTTCTTGATGAGGTTAACTAAGACGACAAAACTTTTAATTTTATGAGCAGTGCTTGAGTTGTCCAACAGAAAGCCAAAGCTAATCCAAGACACAAAATTTAATCAATATGAACAACTACTAGCAGCATCTGTATGTTCAAGGGGCTTTAATAGTCGGCAAATCTTGGATGATACTTCCTCCACACATGAATGTTTCTGGTTGTCCCTGAATTTACTAGGATTCATATCAAATTGGATACATGTTGATTGGTGCTCATGAAAGTAAAAGTGGAAATTTAGTAGAAGACACTAAAAAAGAACCAGCTATACAAGTTTGAATTAGTTATAGGAATGCTACCATTTGCCCATTAACCTCAATAAATCAATAGTAACAGAACTATTTCTTTTTCCAATAAAGAAGGTATTGCTCCTATTGATCTTATATGAAGTGCTGTAATTAACTAATAATTATAACTTATCTCTATTCTTTTGGGAAAGAAATCTGTGTCACTATGTTCCTTTATATTTCCAGGTTCAGATCCAGTTCTCTGGGGAGGCTGACACTGTGGAAGTAGCTGGAAGCTTCAATGGTTGGCATCACCGAATAGAAATGGATCCTCAACCATCAACTAGTGTCGTAGACCCTTCTGGATCGAGGTTCTATACATTTTATGCAATGTGACTTTGATTTATTAAGTAGGGATTTTATTTTAATTAAAGAGATCAAGTTCTTACCCAGAACTGATTACATGTTCCTCTACCGTCTTTCTAGTGGCATTATGGATTGGATAACCATTGGACGTGAAGTTGTCATATTAATTGCTGGATTTGAGATGCTATTACCCGTTGATATTTTTCCCAGGCCTAAGGGGTGGCTGGTCTTGCGTTGATCTTTAGTTCCCGTAGAACATTGGCAATTGGTTAACAATATATAATCAATTAATAAATGATTTATTTGAAAGTGGCAGCTTAAACAAGAGTGGGTTTTAGCATAGATGACATTTCATTTTTTTTTTTTTGTTTAATCAGGGAAAATTCAGTTTTACCTAAATTCTTTAAGTTATATGCAGAGTTTACGCTGGAAGTTTGTTTTATTATTTAGAGCAGACACCTCTCTGCATATTTTCATAAAGTTAAAAGCATTAGGCTGGTAACTGAACCAGTCATCTCTCTCAAAGAAACTATTGATATCTGCTGATTATTTTGATTGCTGTGATAATATAGGAGATCAAGGCTTTGGTCAACGGTGCTGTGGCTGTATCCTGGTAAATATGAGGTGCGTGCATTCTCTACCTATTGGTTATGCTATTGAAATCTTTGACGGTTTACCTGCAATAATTTGAGGAGGTGCATTTTCTGATAGCTGTGTGTGAAAAGTAAGAAGTCAGTAAAAAGGTGGAGTGAGGACTCGGGGCAATTTAATAACTTACATTACTTGTGTTAATTTCCCTAGATTATTTTTTCGGCTAAAGTATTGTATGTTATTATTGTCTCTCTTTATATTAACTATTCTTCAACATGTTACCAATTGAAGTCACATGTATGTGATAATTATTAATTACATAAGAGTAGGGAAGCAAATGATGGTTTTTCTCATTCAAAAATTGTTTCAAATTTTCTTCACAGAATTTACTTTTTGGCTTTTCCATGCCTTTTTAATCAAACTATTTGTAGATGGTAGTTATTCAATATGCATTATGAACATCGCAAGCTCAAACTCTGAGCTAGGTTGTGATTTGACATATGATGACGCAAACCTGCTTGCAAATAGTAGCATTCGTAAGCATAATAATATCTACTCTTCTTTCTGGCTACGTGTTAGTGCCATTCAATGCGTCTTCTCCTGCAATAATATTCTAAAAAGAAAATTTGAGTTAAGGATAGATAATATCTTTCATACAGGTTGCATATAAGGTGAAACTGGTGGTATCCTAGGCAATTTCAACCTTGTTCAAAATTTTTAATCATGTTTATTCAGTAACTGACTGCGTTGATCATTTCAAATACAACATAAAGTATCTTACTGATTGTTGGGGTTCTTTTTGATGGAGACAACTATTAGCTTTTCTGATATGGAAATTTCTGTTTAAATATCTTCTGGTTGTCCGACCCACTAGGAGCATCGCCTTTTGAAGTGAAGAGCACGAGCGTTTGAAAGGTTTCATAACCATGGTATTTGTTGTTACAGATAAAATTCGTCGTAGATGGTCAATGGAGAACAAATAATCAAATGGAGTCAGTTACAAGGGGTCACATATGCAACAACATTTTAAGAGTGGGTAGATGATATATTCTGGCTCTGCTTACAAATGTACTTGCTGCGTATGTAAAGGTAATATGACAACCAACAGCTAGTCCTTTCTTAAATGTCGTTCAAATCGTGTCAGAAATGCACTAGAAGTTACAGAATCAAACATTCTGGATCTAGAGGAAATCTCAGGAAATTCTTCTAAATTTTCGAACTTGGAACAATACTAAAATTGTTTTTGACACAATTAGAATTCTCTAGTTTTTCTTTCCAGAATAGTTTCAGTTTTAGGCAACTAGGAAATATGTCTAATTATGATCAGGAACACAAATTTTGCTTTTACTTTTATACATTAATTAATGGTGTCATATGTTACAAGATTACTCCATCTTTAGACATGGGCGGTTGGAAAAGTTGAAATGTTTGTTCACTTGTTCATGTTTTGTTTATTTATTAATATTATCCAATTTATGTAAATGATGGTGGTGCCATAAACTGGTGGCGGGACAAACTAACTTTTCGTTGTAAACTAGGTAGTACCCTTGAATGATGAAGACCGTGGTTGATTGCTGTTAATTTCTTCTCGTGCTATTCGACTGCAATACAGGGGAAAGGAGACAATGAAGAGTATACAGGACTGCGCGGAATTCAAATTGAAATTCTTGTGATATCATACTGTAGTATGTACATAAAGTTTGGGTATTTGATGTCATTATTGAATCACGACATCGTCTGAGTCTGAGACTGTACATAATATGGATTGAGAATTTTCTAATGACATACAAGAAAGTAGGAGGAAAAAATGGTAGTTCCCTTTTTCGTTTTTCCGAATTTTCTTTTGGTGGCTCTGAAAGTTGATTTTGCTTTGATATGTGCAAGACAGATCTCCTATAGTAGTGGACTTATTTCATAACCTGAAACCTCTATAAGAGCGACCCCTGATATCTTTGCAATAGTTTCTATTGGCTTTTATTCATGTGGCATTCCGTTTTTATATATTTGAGATGAAAACTATCCTATTTTGGGGAAAACAGATCTATTAATTCTTTGATTTCAGATAGTTAGTAAGAAGGATCTAAAAATCGATTTGAGAAGCTAAAAAAAAGCAATTTCATAATTGATATTTCTGGTATAGACAGTTTTGATCCTAAGGGAGACCTTCTATGTAAATTTAATGTCAGCGTCTGTGACTAGGTTTTGATGCCGGAATCGTGGCCTTTTTTAAACTTTTTTTTCTTTTTTGGCTATACATGCCAAGAGGACTCACGGACCTTCGCTTCTAGAAGCCAAGATAGAATTTTGGCCCCATAGGCACAACACAAGTGTGAGCGTGTTGAAACCACGTGGAAAGCCATAGTAGGCATAAAGCGTGTCTCTTTCTTCACCTTTCCACTCTCGTCTTGCTATCTTGAGCTTTCCTTCAGTCTTCACCATTTCTCCCACCTGCCAGAGCCACTTTAAAACAGTAACACCAAAATGGCAACGGTTAACGCTTCTGCCAGCATAATTCGTCCCAGAATCCAACATCCTCTGTTGTCATCTTCTTCATTTCTCCCTTTTGCCCCGGCTCTCGTTAAACTACCAACTCAATCCTCTTCTCCTTTTGCATTAGCTTCTTCGACGACAAGAACAAGTCATATACTTCGCAGCAAGAGTTATGTGGCAAAGAAGGAATTGCCGGAGGAAGAATTAGAGTTGAATTTGGGCGAGAACCGTGAAACTCTCTTATACTCTTTCTCTCCACTATCATTGCTGTACGTTGCTGCTCTGCTTCCCGGAGGTACTTCCATGTACTAATTATTTGTCGTTGTGTTCATCAAACATTTCGTCCCCACTGTAATCCCTAGTAGCGGCGCATAACATTTTTTGATTACTCAATAATTGAATTTCAAACATGTTGGTGAATTTGTTCTCTGAGCGAATCTAATTGACTGTGATTGATGAGATGCAATCCAAACATGAGAATTAATTTTGATAGCAAGTTGAAATGTGAGTTACAGCCGGAGCTGTGAGATCTGTTTTTGGACCTTTTGTTGAGCTTGTCAAATCATGGAATCTCCCAGACTGGCTCGTGCATTGGGGTCACCCCGGCAACATGGTATTACTTGATGCTTCTCCTATTGTCTCCTTTATCTATTATTTAAACTTACAGTACATTTACCTTAATTGGTCTCATGAATTGCAGGCTGTTGTGCTCTTTGCCATGGGTGGCTACGGTACCTATTTAGGCTTCCGTATACGTTATTCTGATGATGTGGTGAGATTTCCCTTTGCAAATCTTACGAACTTCTGATTACAGTTATCATTGTCTAATTACGATTAGCTTGAATAATTTTAGGAGGAAAAGGCCAAGGCCAAGGACTTGCATCCAAAGCTTTTAGCTGGTATGTTTTTCTTCTTTGCTCTTGGAGCTACTGGTGGAATAACATCTCTACTCACATCAGACATACCCATATTTGAGAGGTAACACGAAGCAACTACTCAAAAAAGTGTCTTTTGTAATTCCATTTTTCAATTACTTCTGTTCTTTTGCTTGCAGTCCTCACGCTGTTACAGGAGTCATTGGACTTGCTCTTTTGACAGTACAAACCTTATTACCTACACTCTTTGAGGTAGTAATTAGCTTGCATTTTATAAGTCACTCTATGAGCTTTTTACTTACTAGTTGGAATGATATTATATGCAGGATAATCCAGGACTACGGAATGTTCATGGTATCTTGGGTAGTGGTATCATGACACTGTTTCTTATTCATGCCGCCCTCGGACTTCAACTGGGCCTTAGTTACTAATTATAGTCTCCGGTCTTGAGGATTGATTATTCATTTTAGATATGTTGTTGATTGATTCTTCACTGCCTATTGTCCCCAGCTCAAGTTAATGCTAAGTTATTCTCCATGATAAGATATGATAATGGAACAGCACGAGGTTTTGAGATATCTGGATGGAAAATCCACCTGAATGAACGAGTGTTTTGTCAGGGTATCTTGAAAAGGTTATTAGTAATTAATGAGCAGAGACAATCTATTAGCTCATCTTTTCTGTTTCATTTCGTGCTGGCTGTATAATAAGTAGCAGGCAAGTATCCCGAAAGTGACTGCCCATTCTAGCATTTTGAAGTTTGATCCCCATCACTCCATTGCCGGATTTTGAGAAACTTTATTTGTTTCCCATTTTTTATGTTAGCAAGTCAGCAATTAATAAATGAATAAATGCAACCATCAAAAGTTCCAACAATTATTCAATGTTTCGTTCAAGACCTGGCAACAGTTAATTATGCTTTTTCATTTTCTTTCCTGAAAGGGCAAAAATGAATTGTGAACGGAAAGTGAGAAATTTACACACATATACATTAAAAAAATATTTATTAATATATATCAATTTTAAAAATATTTATCAATATATATCATTTTACGGTAATGCGATATTCGAATATCGCATTACGGTAATGCGATATAATATTTGAATAAAAAATTAATTAAATTATTTTTTTAACAAATAAAATATTAAAAAAATTTATAAAAATTTTTAAACACCTATACACCATCCTAAAAATTATTACCAATATATATCACTTTTATAAATATTTACTAATATATACTACATTTAATAAAATTACATCACCCTCTTACAAATTTATTTTATTTAATTTAAATTTATTTTATTTTATAATTTAATTAAAAGACGAGGTTCACTAATTAGTGTTAAAATATTTTTGTAAGATGATGATGTGTTTCTTTTTCTTGGGTGCCTCGTTAGGAAGGTAAAATATTCATTTTTTTGGACAGATGATTGGTTGTTTGGAGTATTTTTTTTTCTCTCCCTTATCTACTGTATCTATTTTTTTATATTTTATTTTTATAAAAAATTATAATATATTAAGTGAATTTTTTAAAATTAATTAACTCAAATATAAAAAAAAAAATTGTGTTTGATTTTGAAATACAATAATATTAAATTTATTTAAGCCAAACCACTTCCTAATGGGAGATTCCATTGTACAAGATATCAAAGTATAATAAATTTAAATTAAATAAAATAAATTTGTAAGAAGGTGATGTAATTTTATTAAAAGTAATATATATTAGTAAATATTTATAGAAGTGGTATGTATTGGTAATAATTTTTGGGATGGTGTATATGTGTTTAAAAAATTTTAATTTTTTTTAATATTTTATTTGTAAAAAATAAAAAATTTAATTAATTAACCAACATTAATAATTTTTTTTTTTAAAAAAAACTTTCTTCCCAAGCCACTTCAATTATTGAACTGAAGGTTTACATGTAAACAAGAGACAAATGCAAACATGTAACATAAAAAGTCTGGCAAAACAAATCATATAAGATCTTGGTAAAAGTATGCAAAAATTATGTATAAGATTAATATATTAGTAAATCACATAAGGCTTGTAATAGTGGTACTCAACAGAGAATGTCCAACTATTACTCTCAGTTTCTTCACGAAATTATCACTTGTCATACACTTTGACTAATGAATATTGGGAAAAAGAATAGTGACATATTATTAGAGATATTTCAATCAGGAGTCAAGATCAAGATAGAAAGGTGTACAGCAGAGCTACCTTGCCATGGCTTGCTTATTGCCTCCTTTACTACCTTGTCAATAACCTCCTCTTGTTGCATGTATCATTAGAAAGTTTAATATGTACGGTGTACCCTTCTATCTGCTGCCTTAAACAAGTAAACTTTTGACAGTGGTCTTAGTTTTGAACACAGACTTTTATTAATAGATCCTTCAATACTATCTCTAACGTCAAACAGTGGGAAATATAAAAAGGGAAGTAGTTGCATTACCGGATTCAGTTCAAAGGTACTTCGTGGCATGCTAGAGCTATAATTGACTGCATTAGTATTGTGAAATCCAGGTATACTCTGTTGTTCAAAAAAAATATTTAATTAGCACCAATCTGGAAAATAAATAACTAGAAAAAGATATATGCCTCTTATGCATTCTATATTTTTGTTTGACAACAATTATATCACTGAGTAAAAGTAAATGGTTTTTTATATCTAGAAATGTAAACTATGCCATTCAATTTACACAACTAGAAAAGAATATAACGGGTTATAACAAGCAAGTCAAATAATGACCTGGAGATGGCTCGCTACATTATGCCTTGTCAAGCCCTCTACTTTCATTAGCTCCAGTATTTTAGAAGGAATGGCTTGATCGACACCAAGTTGTTCCACTACTTGCACAATTTTTTTGTGAAACTCGGGTGTCCAGTCTACCCAAAACCAAAATCAATGTACCAAAACCATATTCAGATAATAATCAGAACTAGGCAACCAACGAATCCCTTCTACCTAAAAAATCCAGTGAATGAATAATGTAATAATCTTTACCTTTTTTTTCTTTTGATTGGACTTAGTATCGCATGGATCATCAAGGACACCAACTTTATTAGGAGATGCAGTACCACCATCAATGTTGTCGAGAAGCATTTTATTAGTTGGATGTGGAGAAACAGTATTTTCTTTCTTAGAACCATCATCAACAAAGTCCTCATCCTCCTTCGAAGTCTTTTCAGGTTTATTTGGTGGAAGAATACCATCACCACATAAAGTCTCACATGTCGTTTCGACAGATTTGGATTCCCCTTCATGTTCTCCATTTTCTTTTTCTGTAGAGCAATTAGTCTATTTTTGGCAATCCCCATCATCAAGTAACCTTGCTCCCTGATTTAACTATGGGGTTGAAGGAGCTGGGAATTTATCACTTCCTACAGATTAGTCCAAGTCATTATCAGTAGACCTGGAAACTTTACCTAAATCTATTGACACCCTATTTTCTTGTTGTCCGTTGTCCATTTGGAGCTCTAACGTGGACACTACAGATTCTTTGTCAAGTTTTGGTGAATCAGACAGGACACTTGTCCCAGCGTTGAAAGCTTGCTCAATTTCAACCACATTAAAGAGCTTTTGGCTGATACGTTAACAGTAAATAGTAACAAAGTAGGCACTATTGCAGACCTTGTGAACCACATGCTGCCAGATATTCCTAAGCTTGTCCTCAAAGAGTAGTTTGCTTAGGAACTCAACTGCACCAAGCTTAAAAGAAAAAACGGAGCAAAGAGACAAGAGATAAGCACCAACAACCAGAACGCAGTGAAAATGTACTATATGTCACAATTAATAAGTTGAAGATCAAAATTGAACTGAATCACATTTAATACTTCTATCAGGCTACCAGAGCTATAATTTCAAAGAACCTCCAAGAGCAGCCACCCAAACCAGCCTGTCAATAGAAAATCTAAAAACAAATTAGTAGTAGTCTTCCATCTTAAAATTTTCTTTAGTCTAATAAATAAAGATCCAATAGAAAATTCAACATCAAAATAGAAGCAATGGGAAAAAGAATCAACCTCAATAACCGCAATGTCAATGTTCTCCTCAGCAAATAGGATTGATGCAATGGTAGTGAAAACCCGAAACAACTCCATCAGTGAGTACTTACCAAGAAGAATGAAGTATTATATTATATCGGTTATAGATTACTTTTCTTGGTTATAGAAGACAATAAGAATACTTTAAAAAAATTTAATAACCAAACAGATTTTTAAATGCATAATCTAATATCTAGCTATTGCCATTTAATTAGAATGTCACCATATAATTTTTAAGCTTTAAATATAGCTATTTGCTAAGACTATTTATCCCTTCTTTACAAAATCCAAAAGTCTAATTCTTAACTTCCTTTACAAAAAGAAACTATTTTTGTCTATTGTCAGTTGTCAACTAGATACAAAAAGAATTCATAGGCCCTTTCACAAAAAAAGAAGAAGGTGCTAATAGTCACTTGGTCATTGTACTCATCATAGTCTTGCAGCAAAAAGTTAATAATGCAAAAGAAATTTTGTTTACACCTATCATAAAATATAACATACAAATTAGTTTATTCATATATGAAGCTTTAGAGTAAGATAATTTAACAACCTCAAGAACCCTTATCCATTAGTCAACAACCATTGGCTGTGTTTGTGTTTGTGTTTGTGTTTGTGTCTCAATCTCACTCCTTGTACCCTTTAATTGTGGCTGCTCTTGTCCTAAATCAGATCTAGCTAGCTCTATAATAGCATGAAAAAGAAGAAAAAATTAGTACCTTTATATCATAAAGACATTTTAAAAGTATAAACATGAAAATTACCTAATTCAATCTTCCAACAATTTTCCAGCTCATCAAATAAGTCACAATCCTTGAAGCTTGTTGTGCCTTTCAACCAATTTTGTGTACAAATCAAAGCCTCAATCATCTTAGGAGATAAGGAGCTCCTAAATGAATCTAACACTCTCCCCCTAGTGCTAAAGGCACTCTCTGAGGCCACAGTTGAGACAGGAGTAGCCAAAACATCACGTGCAACACAAGAGAGAATCGGAAACCTCGCAGCATTAGCTTTCCACCAAGCTAAGACATCAAAATTCTCATTTCCATCTTCACATCCTTCTGCAAGGTACCTTTCTAACTCATTTATTTGCTCAATTGAATCTCTATCTTTTAAGTGGCTTCTAAATGCATTGGTCAATGTAACAAAACCAAATTTTATAGTTCCACCATGCTCACTTTGAGAGCCTTGTGAGGAGGATTCTTGAGTCTTTGTCTTGCTAATAAGCCATAGAATACCAAGAGTATAGCTTGGATAACATGTTTTTGATTCTAATATACATGTCATGCCTAGTCAACACATCATCACTATAAATTTTCTCAAATGCCCGCTCAATAAATTTAATCTTATAACGTGGATCAAATATAACACCAAAGTATATGATTGGATTAATATTTTGGACATTCCCCCAATATTTATCATATTTTTTCTTCATTTTCATAGCCATTCCCCTTAGCAAATTATCATCAGCAACACACCATGTATTCAACTCAATCAAGATTAAAGCTAACTGGTGAAATGCATTATTTGCAGTAATGTGCAATGTCCCAGATAAAATCAAAGTGACATCATAAAAAATCTTTAAAAATTTGAGGAAAACATTTTCATTCAACCAATCCGAAGCACTAGGAGGACCCAATTCACCAAAATGCTCCACATAAGACCTATCATCATCCTCAAGTTTTTCAAATGCTGCTTGGAACCTCAAGGCAGCCTCCAACATCAAATATGTTAAGTTCCACCTTGTAGGAACATCAAGACACACAAGGCCCTTGGAAGGTAAGCTAGCAAAATTTACATTGTCCTTGAATTTAGTAAGCCTAGATGGTGATGACCTAACAAATCTCACAGCATTTCTTATACTAAAAATAGAGTCTTGTATATCCTTCAATCCATCATTCACTATTAAATTTAAAATATGAGCACAACAACGGACATGCAAAAGCTTACCGTCTAAAACCAACCCATTTAAGCTCTTAATCCTTTTCTTCAAATATGAAATTGCCACATCATTAGAAGATGCATTATCAACAGTAGCTGTAAAAATAACTTTGATACCCTAATCTTTTAAGCATTCATCAATATTTTTCCTATGGTTTCTCCTCTATGATTAGGCACTAAGGAAAAACATAGGATTTTTTTATTCAACCGCTAATCATTGTCAATAAAGTGAGCTGTATTGTGAGATAATTTAAATTTTGAATAAAAGTCCAACAATCTGTGGTGAGGGCTACTCTAACACAATCATTATTTAAAAGAGTTTTCAGCCTTAATTTCTCATCTAAATATACTTGATAACAATCTCTAGCTACAGTGAATCTAGATGGCAAGATAAATTGAGGTTGCATTTTACCATAAAGGTGTCTAAACCCATTCCCCTCAACAACCTTAAAAGGCTGCTCATCTACAATCACAAAAATAGCTAAAGCCTTCCTACATTCCTCATTGTTGAACTTTTGTGACACCACTACCATATCATTCCCAACACCATCTTGTTTTGTAGAAAAGTTTATAACTGATTGTGTGGGGTCTTGTGTGACAGCATAAGGATACTTTGGGCATTTAGTAATATGTAAAAGCATGTTAGAAGTACCATTTTGCTTGGGATCACATAAATACCTCCTCCCACAATGCTTACATGTTGCAGTGGGCTCCTTTACATCAGACAGCTTCTCAAAATGTTCCCAAGCAATTGAAGTCTTCTTAGCACCACTTGCATTTGGCTTTCTCTTCCTAGGCAAATTACTTTTTCGATTGGCTACTTTCTCCTTGCCTTTAGTTTCATTTTTTCTTTCACTTTGGTTGCTCTCCTGTTGTGGTTGTATAGATGTAGAGGCTGCCCTTTGGTTGTGACTTTGTTCTTGGTTTTTTTGCATTGGTGGTTGACTTGATCCTTGCATCTTTTACTAAAATGACAAAAAAAAAAAAAGATTTTCAGCTTACACTATAACATACATAACCATAAAAAATTGCAAGCAACATGGTCTTAATAGCTTTATAAATTTTTAGAATACCATTGGTAAATTAAAGCATAAAAGACAAGGTTTATAATTTGTTGTGCAATAAAAGAATAAAATCAATAGTCTTAGAATATGCATGGAATAAGAAATAATCTATGTATATAGAGAAATGACCAATTAACCAACCAAGCAAAGCAAATTAAGCAGAAATAATCTATGCATAGAATAAGGCGGCATACTAACATTCTAATGTCATATTCATTTTAATTTATATCAAAATGATTAATATAAAAAAAAAATTTTAAAAATGTTTCAAACAGCAAGACATAAATATTTGATTACTTACTAATGTCCTATTAATCTAAACTTTGATCTATATATAAAGTTCAAATATCAAGCATATATGATGTATATAACTAGTAATTACATTAGTAAACAATCAAGACCGTGTAGCCAAAAAAAATTAAGACCAAAAAAGACTAGGGAAAAAAGAAATGTCTGTGTAAGAATGAATGGAACATGATATCAGCAATAAAAGAAAAAGAAAAGGGAAACAAAAGGACAAAATAATAATAAAAAAAAAAAGAGATGCAATAAGTGTGAGATATTCATAGCAAAAGATTGATGTTGAATTGAATAAATTATTCTAAGTTTGGAGATAAAATTTTTGAGAATGATTAAGAAGTAGGTTGAGATACTTACTTGGGCATATGCATATTCCTAGTGGGAACTATTGACCGCCACACAGTGATCAAAACAGTGATCATTGTAATGGAATAGTCAAGGGGTGAAAATAAACATTTATCCTTTTCATTGATATGCATGTATTGATAGAGTTCTAGAAATTTATTTTTTGGAATTTCATTTTTACTTTTGAAATAAAAATGACAGAATTTTCTGTAAAAAATAACTTACTAAATATGTAAACAAAAAAAAAGAGGCTTAAACAGTGACATCTCGAGGGCTAGTAGACAAGAAGCATTTCGCATACCAAGTGGAAAATACAAATAAACACTAGACAGAATACTTACCAACACGGATGGCAGAGAGCTTGAGAGCTTTAAAGTGAAATATGAGGTGAGATTGCGAAGGGAAAGTAACAGCAGTCCGAAGCGAGAGTAAGAAGAAGAAGAAGAGTGAGAAGAAGAAGTTTGAAGTCTTTGCTTAGGGGATTCTGTCATTCTGGAAGCCTCAAAAGGACAGTATGGTAAGTACCAATGGAGCAGTTTGAAGTACACTGTACACACGTGAGAGAAAAGAAATAAAATAAAAAATTAATTACCAAAACGACATAGTATTGTAAAAAGATTAAAAAATTAATTTTAGTCGGTCGGTTCGGTTAGTGTCGGTTAAAAATAATTAAAACCGAAACTGACCGTGTTTAACTGAATTTTTATATTTTTACAACCGTAACCGAACCGTTCAACCGACATTAACCAACCAAAAATTTTAAATTTTTCTGATTCGGTTAATTTTATTCGGTTAACTCATTTTTGCTCAGCCCTAATGTAAATTTCTCACGGAAAGTCCATAATTGCAAAAAATGATGGGCCTAGGTGCGATTAGAAGTCCCTTATTGATACTGAAGCTACGTGTCAAGCAACAATTGGATATATTTGATGGGACCCCACAATAGGAATATGGTTGGTCGTAGTTGAATGAGAGAATAGTCACGTGAAATGAGATGTCGCGAGAAAAGCAGCAAGGCCACGAATAATAGAGTGAGCGAGTCATCCGTCTATTTCTCATCCCCTCAAGGTATATATATACGAAGCACTGCCATATCCTTCGCTTCCTCTTTTGTTTCCTAACGTTTCGCCTTCATTGGCCTTGTCAACCAAATACACAAAGGTACATCTCTCTTTCTGGTCTGCAAATCACTTGTAAGATCTTCGATCTAAATCCTCGACTTTTCTGGTTGGTATGGTTCATTTCATCGCATTTTGATCTGACACTTTCTGCTTCTTTTGATAATTGAATTTCTTTCTGGTACTTGTTTCATAAGCAACTTTCGTTTCTTTCTCAGCCAATTCAGTGTCATTATCAGTATAGACTTGTTCCGCGTTATGTTGTGTCTGGATCTTATCGTTTAGGCGATCTGGTATGTGTTGTTCGGCTTGTGAGTGCTCTGTTCACTTGTCTTTCGTAGCACTAGCGGATCTAGCTTCTCTGCTCTCTACTTGTGGCATTCATGTTATGAATATTGTTCATCGCTTACATTTGGATCCTAAAGTAATAAAATTAATGTATTGTTGTTTTGATATTTGCATATTATAGGTATAATCGACTCTAGTTGATTGTTTTTTATTGTGTTATCTCAGTCACGACAAGCATGGCTTTCGGACAATTAGTTATTGTGAACATTGTTGTTTTGTTGATCCTCAATGAAATGTATACACTTGATTGAAGCTGATATGATAATTCATTAAATAAACTTACCGTTTGTGGAAATGAATTTTTAACAATTTGTATGCTTCCTTAACACGATGAAGGGGGAATATGCATAATGGTGCATGGTAGTAAATTACCTAAGAGAGATTTACTCATTAATCAGTTTTGCCAATTTCATGGGTTCAGATTTATCTTGTTAATCTTAAGGCAACTGTTTCTATAGCTTCTTCTTAAAGCGCCAGTAACATGTCTTTATTTCCTTTCTTTTTGAACATTAGAGATGGAAACCTTCCTCTTCACCTCAGAATCTGTGAATGAAGGCCACCCCGACAAGATCTGTGACCAGGTCTCAGATGCCATCCTCGATGCTTGCCTGGAGCAAGACCCAGAGAGCAAAGTTGCCTGTGAGACCTGTACAAAAACAAACATGGTTATGGTCTTTGGCGAGATCACAACCAAGGCCAATGTGAATTATGAGAAAATAGTCCGAGACACTTGCAGAGGCATTGGGTTCGTGTCAGCTGATGTTGGTCTTGATGCTGACAAATGCAAGGTTCTCGTCAACATTGAACAACAGAGCCCCGATATTGCCCAAGGAGTTCATGGTCATATGACCAAAAAACCTGAAGAAATTGGAGCTGGTGACCAAGGCCACATGTTCGGATATGCTACAGACGAAACACCTGAGCTAATGCCACTCACTCATGTGCTTGCCACTAAACTTGGTGCCAAGCTCACTGAAGTCAGAAAGAACAAAACATGCCCGTGGCTGAGGCCTGATGGTAAAACCCAAGTGACTGTAGAGTACCAGAATGATAACGGAGCCATGGTGCCTATTCGTGTGCACACCGTCCTCATCTCCACTCAACACGATGAAACTGTCACAAATGAGAAGATTGCCGCAGATTTGAAAGAGCATGTAATAAAACCCGTTATCCCTGCAAAGTATCTTGACGACAAGACTATTTTCCACCTCAACCCTTCAGGTCGATTTGTGATAGGAGGACCCCATGGAGATGCAGGACTCACTGGCCGGAAGATCATTATTGATACCTACGGTGGGTGGGGTGCTCACGGTGGAGGTGCCTTCTCAGGCAAAGATCCAACCAAGGTCGATAGAAGTGGTGCATACATCGTTAGGCAGGCGGCAAAGAGTGTGGTAGCTTCAGGGCTTGCTCGACGCTGTATTGTGCAGGTTTCTTATGCTATTGGAGTGCCAGAGCCACTGTCTGTATTTGTGGACACCTACAAAACAGGCAAGATTCCGGACAAGGATATCCTAGCTCTGATTAAGGAGAATTTTGACTTTAGGCCTGGAATGATTGCCATCAATCTTGATCTCACCAGAGGAGGCAACTTCAGGTATCAGAAGACTGCTGCGTATGGACATTTTGGGCGAGACGACCCTGATTTTACTTGGGAGAAAGTAAAGCTTCTCAAGCCCAAGGCTTGAGTTGACTAGTGGAATTTCAACAGGTGGTTATCATCGTAGCCATCTTCCAGCTTCTTGGGAGAAAATAAAGAAAGCTTCAATGCGTACACCTCCGAATGAGGATACGTTTCATTGCTTGGATGAGGAACGGAAGGGAAGAAGTGATCTTCTTGGTGGACGCATTTGCACAATAGATCCTGTAGCATTAGCTACATCTGTCATTTTCTTTACCCATTTAAAATTTTCCTGCTGCACTAGTTCTTTTCTCTTTTCTGCCATTGATTGTTTTGCCATCAATCTGCATTTTTGGTATGAACTTAGAATGACATTTATTTGATTTTTTAAAATTTTCCATATTTTTTAATCCTTTCTAGCAATGACAAACATCACCTACTCAGCCAAAATATGTAAGAGACGGTAAGGTGATATTTGCAGAATTTTTAGATGATTAGCAGTCTTAAGTATGATCTCAACAAGAGGACATCCAATTTGCATCTATTATGACAAAGTTCATAGAAATATTGTGTTCCTTTAAACAAGCTTAGAATATCATGGAAAGAGCTATATAATAGAATGGTAATAGCAAGCCCTCTCTTGGACTCACTTTTGTGGTTGGGAAATCAGACAACGTACGCAAACCAGGCATGAGCTGTTTCAGGAAATTTATACATCCAATTATTCTCCCAGATACCTAACATGGTGAAAAAGAATTAAAATAAAATAATAATAAAAGCATCCATAAACAAAGTCAAACATTTTTATAGAGTGTTACCCTTCATCATAAAGACTGCAATATTGCACCTTACAAGTCAAAAGGAAGGCCCACACATCTCTGCCATAGAATATATAATCAAGTCAAGACAAACAGATTGTTTCAAATTTAACTAAGTGAAGAAAATAACATTATCACATTCCAAGAGCATCACCATAAAATATAATGGAAAGAACAAAGTAACAAAAAATATGTGTTTGCCACTTTTAAGATGAACTATGAACAAAGGGTAAGACCTGTATGACCAATCTAAAATGGGATGCACTCTCATAAAAGGTGGCCATCCAGGTGAACTAGGGTAGAATTGTTCTTAGCCAACCTGCAAGGTTAAGGCAAACCAATATAAATAGGAGATCCAAAATTTCAATCTTTCTATTTAAGAGGAAAAAAAACAAGGTAGACGAGAGAGAAACAACAGTACTTCAGTAGGATCACCAATTCGTACTCCAAGGAAAATAGCTGGAATTGGATTATCCTTCAACAAATCCTCCAGACCAGACTTGAAATCTAAGCGAAGGATGTCAATTTGCAGGCCATAGCTGCTCAAGCAAAGAATAACTAGTCACTGACTGCAACCTTTAGCAGACACAAGCCTCAAAGTTTATGATATTGCAAAAATTAAATGAAAGAAAAAGCGAGCGGTGTGGGAGATGTAGTATTTCCCATTATATGTAAACTTCCATGACAATTTAGAATAAATCAAACAAAAGAAAAAGGATATAGAATCGTCACTCACATGGCAGCTGTATCATAAGTAAATGAGTTGATGTCAGGAAAAGCACATGAGAGTAATATATCGTTCGAATAGGAAAGTCCTTCAGATTCCCATTCAGACTATCTTGTCCCTTTTTATGCAAGAAATAGGCAGCCCTGAGTAAGTGCAACAAGACCTACATATCAAAGTCGAATTTCGCCATCAAGGAGAAGATACTGATGAACCAGCGAAAGACATCAGAAGTGGGACCTCTGCTAAAAATATATAATCTATGGAGTTATGCCCCATTGCAATCCTACACTGTGCATCGGTCCAATGGGAAATGGAGCTCCTCATAAACGGTAAGATCGTTGAGTTATCTAACATAGATTCTGTCTTAAACATATTTGCCAACGAAACTCATGTTGTCCTTCTCCACTACCTACCAAGTAAATCCCACATATAAAAGCAATTTCTGCGCAGGTCATATTTCTTTACATATGTGCTTTGGTTGAATTTCCAGTAAATAAGCTAAGGCCAATGCGGCGAGCAAAAAGATTAACATTAACAGAGGAAAATAGAAATTTTAATCAGAATTTCATCAAATGACATAGAGATAATTTACACATCCATCAAAGTTATACAGCCACTCATTTTACCAGTTGAAACAATTCTAACACAAATCTCAGAATTTTATATTGTGTTACTCTTCTCATTATATCCAAGTAACATGCAAATCCAATTCCTCATTCATAATATTTGAACCGAGCTCAGCAAAATGAGTAAGATAACAACGCAGTAAAATTACAAATAATAGAAGAAATGACATACAAGTAGACAAAGAAAAACTTACGAATATAAAGCCAAAGCTCTCTGAATAACATAGATAGCATTGTTGTACTTGGTCTGAAGCCTTCGATGGTTACACTGTCTGATAGCTTGATCGATCTCCATGTATCCTGACACTGGAAAAACCTGTACAAATTAATAAAACATGAAACTAGAGCAAAGGCGATTCTAGATATATGCAGATTTTTTTGGGGGTTTTATTCAAAGGATACCTGAGTTTTCGTCAAATGAAATTCCCTTTTTCGAGCAAATGAATGTTGAGAGATTGAAAATATGCTTGTGTTCACTAAGACAAAGCTAAGTGAACGGCTTTCTACAATAAGTAACGGAGAAGATGAGAAATTCGGAATAGAACTAACGGCTGCTTGATTGGTTGCCTTCTTTTTTTCTTGCTTCTTTCTTTAATGATGATAAATCAAAATGAATCCTCAAGAGATATTCTGGAAGTGTAATTTGGATGCCACTGGCTGGTTATCTCTGAAATTGAATGTCCCAATACTTTTGCAATGGTTTTCTTCTGTTTCAATTTCTAAAGTGAATCCTCCTATATAACCAAACATAATACAACCCAAATCATTGAATATTAACCCGGAATCCAAATAAAAAGAACTTTTTAAGGGAAAAACAGAAAAAAGAAGAAAAACTTTCTAGTTTGCCAGGAAATCCTGCAGTCAACAACGTTACTCTTTGTGAACCTGAATTTACATAAAAGATAAAAGATGTTCAGAATTTTTTTCTTTTAACGAAGAATAACCATATCATAAGACAGCTTTTATAGTCTAAAAAAAATTACAGAAGTTCGTATAAAAAAAAATAAAATTATAGAAGCATTAGTCTACCTAAAAAAAAGAATAAATACCTATTTTTGTCCCTCACACTTGAAATTCTCACATCTTAAATTTATTAATTTGGTCCCTTACATTTAAAACCTTAATCAATTTCGTCCATTATATTTAAAACCCTAATCAATTATGTCCCACATTTCAAATTTATCAATTTAGTCCTTCATATTTCAAAATGTTTATCAATTTCGTCTTTTAAATTTTTCAATATTTGAAGATTAAATTGATAATTTTTACAAGTTTAAAGGACTAAATTGATTAGGGTTTTAAGTATGAGAGATTAAATTGATTGAGGTTTTAAGTGTGAGGGATCAAATTGATAAACTTAAAATATAAGGGATCAGATTGATAAACTTAAAAATGTAAGGGACCAAATTAACAAGAATTTTAAGTTTAAGGGACCAAAATAGGTATTTACTCTAAAAAAAATTATGTTTTCTGTGCATAAATTAACTTCGAGGGTACAAGAAGCAACAATTAGTTGATGAATGAAATCCCCAAATCATTCTGCTACCAATCTATATCAAACACCATTAAACATGCCCAGAAAATTGTAGTCCTATAGTCAAGTCCCTAAGCATCAACTCAACAGCTTTGGCTTCTGGGTGAGACTTACCACCTGCCAGGAACTTGTGAAGGATTCCATCCAGTTCCACATAGCTCCAACCAGGTGGCTTCCGGATGCCAACAACATCTATAGCTTTTCTCACCCTGCTAGCTTCTTCGTGTTGACGTATATCAGATAGCATATCAGATAACATTACATAATGAGCTCCGTGATCAGGCTCCATTACAAGAAGCTCTTTGCCAGCCATCTTAGCCAGTTCCATATTTCCATGGATCTTGCAAGCACCTAAAAAGGCCCTCCAAATAATAGAATTGGCCTTAAAAGGCATATTCTGAATTAAATTATATGCTTCATTCAAATAACCAGCCTTACCAAGAAGGTCAACCATACAACCGTAATGCTCCATTTCAGGGTTGATATCATAAACAGTCCCCATGGATTCAAACAATTTCTTGGCTTCATCAATTAGTCCACTATAACCACAAGCACACAAAAGTGCTACAAATGTAATTTCATCTGGTCTTAAGCCTAACCCTTCCATTTCTTTGAAAATTGTAATGGCAGATTTACCAAGGCCATGATGAGCCAGACCAGAGATCAAGGAATTATAAAGGAGAGTAGTTTTCCGATTTTCAGGAGTTTTCCGGAAAATTTCCGTAGCAATATTTATGCTCCCACACTTAGCATACATATCAACAACAGCAGCAGTAAAGTTCTCATTTTTATCAAATGAACGATTTTCAGCATATTTGTGATGAATCCTTCTTCCCAACTCAACGGCACCAAGTCGTCCACATGCAGAAAGAGCAGCAATTACAACAACCACATCTGGTTTTATCCCTTCTTTCTCCAACAGTAAAAATAATTCTAGTGCCTCTTGGAAACGTCCTACATTACAGTAACCATTAATCATGGCTGTCCAAGAAACGACATCTCTTTCATTCATTTGGTCAAAAATCTGTCTAGCAACCTCAACTTCTCCACGCTCCATATATGCACTAATAATAGAAGTCCAAGCTGTAGTACTGCTGCTAGATCTCATTGTGCTTGACACTCTCTTTGCCATTTTGATGCAACCACATTTTGCATACATATTGACAAGCGCATTCATCAACAAGATATTAGAACCTAGAGAACCCGAGTTCTTATATACTACACAATGTATCTGCTTCCCGGTCCTAGAATCACTCGACAAGGAACAAGCAGACAACAAAGCAACAATGGTATACCCATCAGGCTCAATGCCAAATTTCTGCATTTCTCTAAAAATTTGCAGAGAGAAACAAGGTTGACCCGCTTCTACATAGCCGGCTATCATTGTATTATAGGAAACGCAGTCTCGAACAAGACTTTTTTCAAACATATTGCGGGCATTCTTCATATCTCCGAAAGACCAATATAAATGCAACAGAGCATTCACAGTAATATTGTCCGACTCAAACCCATTCTTTGTAATGTGACAATGAACCTGAAGACCTAGTTTGAGATGTGACAACCTTGCACAGGACTTGAGTAGAAAAGGGTAGGTGAAGGTGTTTGGAGATTCAACTCCTGCAGCAAGCATTGACTTGTAGAGAAAAATAGCATCTTGAGGTGTATCGCTAAGAGAGTAACCCCGAATCATGGCATTCCATATGAATACATCTGGACGATCAATTTGGGAGAAAAGAATGCGAGAATGACGCAGACCATCTTTAGTGCCTGATAAAGCAAAAAATGAGATTAGACCGCTCAAAGCGAACAAATCATCATGAAGGCCACTGCGGATGACCTGAGAATGAATTTGCAGGGCTTCTTTGATGGTTTTGGATGATTTCAACAATGCCTGTAGTGATTGATTTCCAGATAAACGCAGCATACCGAAGAGAACACTACTAAGAGATTGATCATGAACACTTGGAAATATATTTTAGTTTAATTATACCTTTACTTCTTATAATTTTAAATAAAATTTAAAAAAATCTTAATAATTTAAAATGTTAAAAATTATTTTTTATAATATATAAATATTTATAAATTATTATTTATAATTTTTAAAGTTTAAAATATTTAAAATTAATCATATAATTTATAAATATTTAGTTATTAGTAGAGAATATTTTATATATGTTTATAAAGTTTAAGAATTAATTTTTCATAAAATTTAAATTAATGTATTATTTAAATTTTTTTGTAAAAATATGAAAATCAATAGTATAAAATTAATTGGTAAAATTGAATGATAATGATTAATTTATAAATTATAAAAACATTTTAAACTATAAAAATTATTTTAAATTTTAGATGAAATTAACTAAAACTATAATTAAACTTTTTTGTTTTGTTTTGTGATGCTTTTTTCTTAATTTTTTAAATAAATTATTAAAACAACGTTACAATTAAATTAAAGATTAAAGAAACGAGGTTAATTTGGTTATTTTGCGGGACTTCTGTTAATTTATGAATCAAATGTGGTGAAAACATAATAAGAATCCATCCCCTTCTCACCAAACCCTTCAACCAAACATTATGCCAAAGTAAGCAGTTTTGAGGGTTAGCTATAAGTCAAAAACTCAGTTTTTTTAACACATTATTCTTTCACGTTGAACTACGTTTGCCTTCTTTGTTAAACGTGATATATGTTCCAAATTTTTTACTTTTCACTATCATTCTTGTTTCTCTTTCTCAAATCTTAAATTCAAATTTAAGTAAGTTAAAATTCAAACCTGCACAATACGCAAAAGGTATAATCTAGACGATCTCATTTTTCTGTCTGTAATTTAATTGTAAAATTATACAGTAATTTTGTTATATAATCTCTCCCCTCTCCTCACCCTATTAAATAAGGGCAATCCTTCCTCTATGTTAAGAAAGATAATTTTCTTTTATATATATATATATATATATATATATATATATATATATATATATATATATATATATATATATATATATATATATTACATTTTTTTATCCTTTCTTTGTCCCATGACAGTCTAGAGGGTCGAATCTTCATCTAAGTTAGTTCTTATTTAACGTGACATCAAATACAAAATTATCAGAACACTAGAGAATCAGGTTACACACCTCAAATTTCCTAATTCTTATTTTAGAAGTAATTTCCTGTGTAGTTTTTCTTTGTGGTGTTTGGGTCCCTGCCCCGTTGTCATACCAATTTTATTTTATTTTTTTTGTTTAAATGAAAGTTGTAATTCTCTTGTTGTGTAAGAGAATCCAAAATCTGCGAGAGCGTAGCTTAAGAACAAAATAAGACAGCTTTTGTTTCAGATTTCAAGAACTTCGTTAGCCGACCGAGTGTTGCAATATGATCAAGAAATCTTTAGAAACGACATATCTAAACTCATTGCTTGTTTTGCAGCAAAGATAACCAAAGACTATCTTGAGGATAAAGGGTTTGTAATTGTAGAACTCGTGCTTCCTTCATCATCAATTTGCACAGACAAAACCGTGCAAAATTCTAATCGTAAAGGCCTTCCTCGTGCCAAACGTCAACTAAAAAGTCCACCATCTCCTACAAAAATCACCATACTGTCATTTTTAACATAATTTATCCTCAGATTTGAAAAGGAGGAATAGTATCTCAAAAACTTACAGCTAATGGTATCGGCTGTGGAAAAGATACTGTTGACAAAAGCAGATCCTCGTAACTTGTTGTCAAGCTGCAGGTGCCCATTGATTTTATTTTTCAATAGACATAAAATGGACATGGGAATTTTATAACCAATACAAAAGTACACATCCATAAGCAAACAATATATGAGGATGAATTAAAAGAGAAATTATAATGGTGTATCTCGGACATCCCCCTACTTATAAAAGTGAGAGTTGGTGTCCAATCTAATTCAAAAGATGATAATCATTTATATAAAAATGTACAATATACGCCCCCTGATTTAAAAGAACTTTTAAACATAGCTTTTGGCATTCGTATTAGTATCCAATCTTAATGTCCATAATTTCACATCCTATGTTAAATAAATTAAGTCAATCATGCCCAAGAGGTCATGCTGCACATATTTGAGTTGACTCAATAAAACAGACCCACTCAATATCCTGTTTCCTTGCAACAAAACAATCAAAGTGAACTTTTATGGTAGGATTTTTTTTGTTTTTTTTTTTTTGGGGTTTTGGGGAAGGTGGGAGGAGGGAAGAGGGGTACATGAAGGCACGTAGGATTGAACCTAACACCCTTTAGAAATTACCTGAAGTAGGATTTTTTTTAAGTGTCAAGATTCTTACTGTCAGTAATCAAAACTAAAATGAAGATTTCCCAACAAGGGAGCTTAATGTACAAATAGTGAAGCAGCCAGGCAAGGGGCATATTTGCTGAGAACATAGCCAGCAGGGAGTCATTTTAATATTGAAGATTCTTACTCACTTCAAGGTAAGTTCATCCACTTAGACAAAATTGTAACACGTACTCCTTCTTAACCAATACTCTTTATATATCCTCTCTTTCAGCATGGGGCTAACAGAAAAATGGAGGTGATCACAATTCACTGGTCCTCTATCTGTTAGTTATCTATCCATGAAAATGTATTTACAATCATCAAAAAACTGAGATGATTACACCATTAACATAGTTAATTCATTCAGTATATGCTGTCAATTTCTCCCCTGCCCCCTCCCGCGCCTTATTTTCTTGGCAAATCAGGTCAATTGAAATTGAAAGAATGAACGTACCTCAAAATTGACTCTCTAGGCTGTCTCTGCAAATTTTTAGACTGATCGCCAACCCATTCTCTCCTGTTTAGATGCCAAGCTACCTCAGCTGCAATATTGGGTCATGGGATTAATGGTAACAGGAATGTACTCAAGATTGCATTTAGCACTGGAGAAATAAATTATGACATAGAGACAGACAGCAACTAACATGAACTCAAATTATTATCAAATGTTACACCTTTATTTACTTGGAAAAGTAAAATTGTTAGCTGTCATGACTCATAAGCTTGTAGTATATGCGAGTTGCTGCATAATTTAACCATAATATAGCGAAAAAAGAAGAAGAAGAAAAAACACTAGTGAATAAAGGTCCTATCTTTCCAATAAATTTGTGATATTCAAATTCTTTTTTTTAAAGCGAAAAAAATAGTTCCATGAACTTTCTCTATTCTGACAAACAAACTCAATGGATACTACTCAACCTATTAATTTATAACGGCCAAGTCTTTGTCAAACGGCTATCTAATATCCATGTTTCAACATTAAGAATAAGAACTACCTCGTATGATTGATACCGAGCTCATTTGCGTCACCATAGTTTATAAAATATTTGAAAAACTTGGACCATATATCTAATTAAATTTCAAGTGAAGAGTATGTCTTGGATGAAGAATTTTGCAGTTAACGAATGCCAGAGTTTTCCACTTTCTCAAGTTGAACCAAATATATACCAGTGTTTGCACCAAAAGAAAAAGACGTCAAGCTAGAAAAAGACATACCATGATTTATAAAGACACCATTCTCCGTGGGCTTCTCTTTGTTGGCATCAAGTGTGCTCTTTGGAGAGTGATTTTGATGAGTATTTGAACTGCTACCGTTAGGTTCCATCAGCGAACCATTGCCTTTCAGACAGACTGTAAGGATAGAAAACACGCAGAAAGAAGATTGCAATTAAAGCAAATCCATTCACCCATGTATAAGAAAAATCATATAAGCCTCGAGGAAAAAATGCATTGAATTTAGGGCTCGAGGAACTAAAATGAAATATTTAATTTTACAAATAGAAGATTCAGTAAAATAATTTTTTGATTCCAACTACTATATTCCTCCACGTTCAAAATCATGACATAGTTAGTCAAGTTTGAAGTTTTTTTCTAGAACAAATTAACTTTGAGGGAATTTCGGACACATGAATATTTTCAATAGATATATCATTAGATATTCTTTAGCAGAAAAGTGTGGGATACTCTGATCAGGAATGCAGTGTAAACAAAAGAAACAAGCAAGTCAAGTAAATACAAGAAAGTTAGTTTGTATCAATATATATATATATATATATATAAAATAAAGTTTCAATTGTTTAGGATTCACGAAAATCACCAAGTAACAAAGCCAAAGCTAGGGTTACATATTATTGTGACAACACTGCAGAATCAGATCAACCGCCAGGCTCCAAGCTCTTGTTTGGTTTAGTTAAATGCCAGTTCTACTAGTCCATGGTCAGAACATGTACAGCTCAAAAGTACTAAAACAGAAAGGGATTAAAGCTAAACAGTGATATGCTATTTCCTATTTGCGGTAAATACATTATTCTATAACAAAATCATAGCGATTTGACTTTATCGCTTTGGAGTTACAAAGCGGAACGCGTCATAACCAACAATTTCGATAAAACAGTAACAGTTATATCCATGATCACGCTTGAAATGTTAATAATTGATAGACAACCAGTATAAAAGAAGTTGAAACTCAACTGCAGGTCCGAAAGCAGAAGAAAATTCAAAAAGAAAGATCATAATCAACAGGATTAATCTAATCACCGTTGAACTTGCTTTTCACAAACTACAGGGTGTTCATCGGTTATCCAAAACTCACATTGTACTCTAATAGGGATGAAACTGAAAAGGAGAACGGAAAGCATCGGCGAACAGGAGAAAGGGAAACGAGGGCCAAACCTTGGTGTTCAGTTCTACAGTGAACTGCGTGAGACGGAGGGAGAAAGCAGCGTTCGGTGTAGTTTATGAGAAAGAAAGATATTTTTCGAAAGGGTCAATTTTTTTTTTTTAAATGCGAGAAGTGGTCTACTTTTAAATCTTTTCATTCTTTTCTTTTTCTATTTTTTTCCCTCTAATTTCAAGAAAATAATGGAATTTTTCAGCGTTAAGTTGACGCGGTAGAACTGCGCGTGCATTTTACGCTGCTTTATTTTTTTTTTTATTCCACAGTTCGATTTAAAAAAAAAAATGCGAAAAGTGGTCTACTTTTAAATCTTAAAATTTAGTGACTCAATTTAATTTTTTTAGGATTATCAATTTCAGGATTTTTTCACGTTAAACTAATTTATTTTAGGATGTAAATCTTTTCGTATATTCAGTGACTAATTTATTTATTTATTTATTGGGCTCTTTACTTGGGCTTAACTTTTTAGTGTCCCCAAGCCCTTTTAGAAATCAAGACCAAATAAAAGTCATACACCTTTCTTCTAGATACACACACCCATGTGACTGGAACTAATGGGGAGTGTGTCTAGAAAAAAGGGATGTGCTAGAAGAAATGAATGACCCGGAAAGAACCCCCAGAACTAATCCCATCTAACAGGAAAGAGGGGAACCATGCAGCATATTTCTGATTTTCTTCTAATTTGAATTTATGTTCTCTAAATTCTATTGTGATATTGTGAAAACTACGTTCTAAACCTCAAAAAATAAAAAAGAAAAAGAAAGAGAATTAATTAAGTATTAAAGATACCTGCTTGGATATTTTTAAATTCTAATTGATTTTTTTTTCAATATGTCTCTATTAAGAAAATTTGATAATCGATCTGTTTCTGATACGAAATATATTCATAAAATATAATATTGCCATTGAATTCGAATATTTATTATCTTGTTCTTTTACGTTATAAGAATATAAGACCCACATAACAATTTATAACAAGCGATTAAATTCAAGTTGGGTATAATTATGAAGTCGATCAGCTCATTTGCATAATGGACTCAATTATTTTGAAACCCAAAGGAGTTTGAATGTGCAAGAGATATGGCCAAATAAAATTATTCATTATGGTAGAAGATGCCTTTGCGATGTTGAAGACCATGGTTTTTCATTAATTTCATCTATAATGTTCCTAATGATTAATTATGTCCTTTCTTTTGGTGTTTTTCAACTTAACCATGAAATTGTTAGGACCTCTAGGGATTATGCACAAACTAGCACGTCTTCATTGGAACCAAACATGGATGTTTTGGGAAATCTTATGTTTTTTTAACTTGTCACTTCTTATATTTGCTCTTGCATTTGGTAACACACGAGAAAGCAAAGGTAAAAGCTTCATTGAGTGTCGGTGGTGACGTGGTTCAATCATTGCAAGGGGTTTAACAAAGCTTTTTATCATTTTGTGCCCTGTAATATCTATATATGAGTGAAGTAATAAGAATCCAATGGATATTTTATTCAATTCTCCCATCTTTACGAATGATGTAATAAGCATCCAATGGATATTTTAATCAATTCCCATCTTTATCATTGCCCTATATCTATATCTGAATCATGCATGTTTCATTTGATTACAAATATATTTCTTTGTTGGATTCTTTTTTCTTTCTCTCTGCAATTATTCAATGTTTTTAAAACAAAAATGCCCAGTTTTTTTTTCATACCAAGAATGGCAGAGATCACAAAGAAATGTTTACCTTTACAACATTTGACAAATGTTAAGTTTTATAGGACATATATGTAGAAAGTCAAATGTTAGTCACCCTTGTGTCCCCTATGAAACAATACGTCACATTACAGTTATCTATGTCTTTCAAGTTATTTCCTTTTCATTTTACTCAACAAATAGTCTGAAGCATCACTGGAAAATAGAAACAAATCAATTCTTGTACGCAAACATCTTTTTAGCAAGAGAGAATTAATTATATTCTTGTCCTTTTTGGATCATTAAATCAGACAAAGCAGCAGCTACAACATGATGTAAATTAGGTGGCATCAATTCAATATTCTTAGTGGTTAAATGAGAATTAATGAACAGTAAAAGCAGGCACTTATAATAATAAGAATATATGATTCATTCTTCATTAAACATCATATGAAAGGGATTAATTATTTTCTGCAATGGAGCATTAATGCAAGTCTGTCTGGGCACTTGGGAAGCATAATACATTGTCTTCACGTGACACCCACAGCTTATCAAAATGAGGTAACATTGAAACTCAAGAGGGTATTTACTATTTAGTATTTACCCATGATCTCAAATAAATAGCTTAATTTTTTCGATCAACTTGAGGTAATAATTGGAGCAGGAGCAGGTTGATTCTCTTCATGATCGCGAGTGAATGCAAGTGAGCCAATCATTACACAATCTCCATGCTTGGGGGTAAAGTCAACTTAATCCATAAGAAAATAAAAAAGAGCTAAAATGGAATCTTAAGGATAAGGGTTTCATCGATTAGGCTAACTTTTCAAGATAGCAAGTAACCCTTTCATGAGTAATGCAGCAGAACAGAACAGCTGGGGACAAAATCTCTAAGTAGTAGAAAGAGATAAACAGCTGGGTTTCAAATTACCATCTATGCTTTGTTTTATGACCTAAAAGAACATGGTTAATATAAGCATTGGGCATAGATGTCATGTGTCACTTTCTGTTCTTAGCTGCATAAGTGACTTGGAAGAATGAAGATATCAATTTTCCTTGCCCTGGTATCAAAGGGTCACTATATTATCAGTAACTTTTAGGAGTGAAAGCAACAGAAAAGTTTCTCACTTTCTGTTTTGGGTAACCAAAGAGAAGCAAGTCCATCAGATATAGTAATTCTGCATATGTAGGGCAAGAAAATTAAACCTAGTAGCTAGGTTCTTGTGAAAGCTTTTTGAACTGTCGGCCAAGCTGGCCCTGTAACCATTCCCCACCATCCATCTCTCTCCCTCCGTGTGTGACCGACAAAATAGTGCATATTCCAATCTCGTGTGAATTTGTCCTTATTCATTCAGGTCAAGAAAAGAAGCTAGCTCTTCAACAAGTTGTATATTGGAAATTCAGTGCAGTGCACACGAGTCCCTATCGGTATCACTTAATTTGTATGATGGATTGGGAGATCAATGTATATTTTTCTCTCTGTGTGTTGCGATTTATGGCTGTCTCCTTGGAGAACCATGCTCTTAATTTCATGTACTTTGACACCTACGACTTTTATAACTCGGATCTTTGAGTGTGTAAGATTTATGGGACAATGGTCCACCATATCAAATATTTGAATCCTGTTCTGACCATGTACCACTACTACTACCCCCCAGTATTAAAACTAAATCGTTGCTCAATCAATTGGTCCTTTTTTGAATAACTTCTGTAAGTTCTTGTTAAAACGCAAACAGATTTTGTAAGTTCTCGTTAAAGCTTTCGACATATTTAATTTGGGAATAATTTCGCCTCATTCTAAATATTTATTTTAAAGAAAAAGAAAAGACACGATAAGAAATAACTTTATTTTTAATTAATTTGATCTTAACATGATATGAATCATGCTTTTGTTTAATCAAAGAAGTTGATAATTAAATCGTATTCAACATAAGATTAGGTGGCATGTTTCATTCACACTTCAAAATTATCTTTTAGGGGCTTTCTTTGTGAAGGTGACATGTTCAGGGAACAGTAATCTTGAACATCTAACGTATAATCTATGACCACACAAGTTTTAAGCGACTAATCCCAAATAACACATTGAATATAATCCATATATAGAGATAATAAACTTGATAACAAATGTGATTGGCTGCAATCTATATGGATTCCTTTTGCTCATTAATCAACATCTTAAATAGGTATCCGTACATGGGGCAATCCTGCGGTATCCATCAATGATGCCCCCCTAGTAATCAAATCAACCTTTGGGTCCATCATAGATAGCTCCTGACCCACTCCATTGATGAAGTTCACAGGTTCAAACACACCATCACTCACTTTGATTAATGAGAACCAAAAATGCCTATTACATTTGAGTACATATCACACTTTTACATTGTTAAAGTTGCTTGAATTCGAGAACTTCGATTAAATTAGAACAACCGTTGTTAACTAATTTATGAGCTTGATAGCATTAAGGTGTTGATTTTTATCCATAAGAATTGACTATATCAGAATCTGATACATATTTTTCAATTTGTTCAACTTTGCCTACAGTTTTTGCTCCAGTGAATGGTAACTGAAAGTCCGAGACCAGACCAATGAAGAGGGAGATTGTGAGGTGAAAAATACTTTAAAAAAAAAAAAAAGGAACAGAAGAAAAAGAAGGGTTGATCTAGAAATTGCTTTCAAATTGAGACACAAATTCCTGTAGCCTACAATGACGGTGGAAGACTCACAGGTACAAGGGCTAAAGTTGTAGTGGGAATCAGAAAGCCATGCAATACAATTTACGGAGAAGCATTTAAGGCACGCCCATCTACCCCTTCTGCATCCCATCATCTTTTTTAAGCTTTCCAACCAAGCTAACAGGTTCTGTGTCATAAAGAGTAAGAAGGAAAGTAGTTGCTGTGGGAAAAAGAAATCACAAAATAAAAATTTTAAGTGCTTACTGCAAACTTGTGGTCGATTGTTATCTAATAATTAAAACCTCTCCCTCTTGTCTGCAATCATCAATAAATTTTGGCTTGTTTGATTCTCTAAACCATTCTAAATTTCAGCATTAGTTAATTAATTATCCATGGAGGGACCCACTAATTTTCTTATTTATACCCAACTGTACTGCCATTCTGCCATACTCTTCTTCCATAATCACCTTTCCTTGAGCAGCAGCTTCTGAGTCTCTCTCCCTTTCACTCTCACACCCTGCATTTATACACTGCAGAATCATTCTGCTGCTTCTTCAAGTGTAGCTTGATAACCTTTGTTCTGTATTTATGGCTTTTCTTCTCTTGGCTATTCTAATCTTTATGGTCCCTTCAAGCAATGCCTCCTGGCCTCCCTCCCCTGGTTACTGGCCAAGTTCCAAGTTCGGGTCTATGAGCTTTTACAAAGGATTTAGAAACCTCTGGGGTCCCCAGCACCAAAGAGAAGAACAAAATGCATTAACAATTTGGCTTGATAGGACTTCAGGTCTGATTAGAGAAGAGTCACTTTTGTTTTAACTGTACAGTCTTCTCTATTTCTTTGAAATGTAACCCACTTCCTCTTGCTTCTTTCTTTTTGACATATGTACAGGAAGTGGCTTCAAATCAGTTAAACCATTTCGGTCTGGGTACTTTGGTGCTTCCATTAAGCTCCAACCTGGCTATACTGCAGGAGTTATAACAGCTTTCTATGTAAGACATAGGCAAATTTGCTTGCTTATTGAACACTTAGACATTCATATATTTAGCTTAGTTTTTTAACATTGATATTTGATTAATCTCAGCTTTCAAACAATGAAGCTCACCCTGGTTTCCATGATGAAGTGGACATTGAGTTTCTTGGGACAACATTTGGAAGGCCTTACACTTTGCAGACCAATGTTTACATAAGAGGGAGTGGAGATGGGAAAATCATAGGCAGAGAGATGAAGTTCCATCTCTGGTTTGATCCCACCCAAGCTTTTCATCACTATGCCATAATGTGGAGCCCTAAGGAAATAATGTAAGTCTCTATGAATTTTCATTCTATCTTTATGACTTTCTGATCCAATGCGCAGATTTTTAGTCCTAGTTAGAAGGAGAATGGCAGACAGAGCAGGCAACATTTCATTTTCTGCTGAAGTAGATAGCAGAGACAAGATAGAAAGAATCAATAGTGTAGGCATAGACTATATGTGTATGTGGCATTATTTGTTTGGTGCTTACTGTCTAGCAATTTCCTAATTGGTGTTACAGTCTAGGCATGACTAATTGATAACTTGGATGGGGAAAGGGAAAGATTTTTTTTTTTTTTTTCTCTAAAGTAAAGGAAGAAAGCAAAAGGCAGTTTGACATGATTAATTATATATAGAATCAAGATCAAATGAGTGGCACAGAAAATATGTAAAAGCCTAGAAGTGTGGGGTAAACAAAATCTGATGACAACCAATAAATTAGAAAGTTAGAATAGTTTAGTGATCTAGAGAGGTTCTTTGTTGGCCACTTGGTAAATTATGAAATGAACAAGCAACCAAAGCAGTTACCTTTTTTGTTTTCTTACTTTTTTACTGACAGTGAATAATGTTTCAGATTCCTTGTGGATGATGTGCCCATAAGAAGGTACCCGAGGAAGAGTGCAGCAACATTTCCTCTGAGGCCAATGTGGCTTTATGGTTCAATATGGGATGCCTCATCATGGGCAACCGAAGATGGCAAATATAAAGCTGATTACAAATACCAACCTTTTGTAGCAAGGTACACTAACTTCAAAGCTAGTGGTTGCACAGCCTATGCTCCGGCACGGTGCCATCCGGTCTCCGCCTCTCCTTACCGGTCGGGTGGGCTCACCAGACAGCAATACAGGGCCATGAGATGGGTGCAGAGATACCATATGGTTTATAACTATTGCATGGACTCTAAGAGAGACCACAGGCTCACACCTGAGTGTTGGGGTTAGAAAGTTACCAGTAAAGTTGGGATCTTTATAATGTCCCAAACACTGTTTGCCTGTGATTTGATTTTGTTTTTTTTCGGTTTTTATATTTCAGAAAGTTTCTCTTTTACATTATGGGGGTGTCTTGAGATGGGTCCCCCACTTTACAGCAACATTGATGCAAGTGTACGAAGTTGGGCGTCCAATGCCCCCAAAGACCGAAGCAAAGTTGGAACATTATGATTTTTTTTTTTTTTTAAGTTACTTTTCTTCTGCTGTAAAAAGTGGGGGGAAAATTGCAGAGAGGAATAAAATCAATGTGAAATGAAAAAGTAATGAATCAAAACGAGTATTGGATTGGATGAATGAATTGTGGCATAGGACAGAGTGTGAAATATTATAGTATATATACACCATCCTCGTTGATATAATCTTTATTGTCATTTTAATGATGAAAACGGTATTTTTTTGCGTTCTGTCTTTTCTGCTGTACAATGATACCTTGGACTGAAATGACAATTTTAAATGCCTCGAAGCTTCAAGCAACCTTGTACAACAAAGTAAAATTACTATTTACTGGATGTTATGCAAAAAATTACTGTCCCTTCAAGCGAAATGAGTTACTGTTGAAGTGGTACTGAATCTATGAACCATATCAACAGTTTCTTAGGATTGGTCACTTATGCCATCATTAAAGGCACTTTTAATCTATTCGCGACCATGTTTTTTGTGCCAATGAGCTGCCATTCACAATTTCTATGTTGGATTCCCAGTTTTCTGTCTTTTGAGACTCTTGTTTGGTTCTTGAGATGCGTTCAACAACTTTTCTTTTAGAAAAATATAGTTTACATTTATAGAAATAAATTCAATTATTAGTGCTATTTAGGTACATTGCTGATATAATATTGTCGAAGATAGGATTCTGGTTCTGGACCTTTCTGCGAACCAACATAATTAAGCAGAGAGGGGTCCAGGGAATTATTCATTTGAGGGGAGTATGAAGAATGTGACAACACTTTGCACAAGAAAAAAACATTGTTATTCCTCTAAATAAATATTGTCTGGTGAAGATGCTTGGGGACGATAATAATGCAGATTGCAGAAATCCAAGCCAAGCCCCATAAATGGGGTCGTTGACGGGGAGCTTTTGAACCATTAATTGAGTGAAAAAGATGGAATATTTTTTCCAAATAAAACAGATATGACTCAACAACAAAGTGGCCAATCTTCTATTCTCTTCTCTTCTCCCGTCTCTGCTTTTGGCATATTTATAAGGGGTTTGAAAATGAAAATTCTGATGTGAAATGTTTTGGTCTGAGTAGTTAAAACGAAGATGTTGGCCCATGCATGGGCATGGCTTCACTTTCATTATTCTTTGGCTCATAAAAGTCCCATCCCTCCAAATAAAAGCCAAACAAATGCATGCATTATAATTATAATGCAATCTTAAATCTAAGCACTTTCTAAAGAGAATCTTATCTCCCAAGCAAACTAAGATAGGTATGGTTCAGGAGAAAGGACAAGAAATTACACTTTAAAGCGGGGGAAGACGTGCCCAATCAATGACCATAACAAATTAAAATGGGAATTGTTAAAGGGTGCACATGATAATAGGGATGCCATGTCATGTGATCTGGTTAGAACCATTACGTCAACTGTGTAATGGAATTAGAATAGAAAATAGTAATTAGTGTCTGATAAGTGGGGCAGGGTAGGGCAAGGGCTCACGTAAAGTCATTGGAGAAGAAGTAGCCTCTTGTTGATGATTGGAATAAAATGGGTTTAAGATAGGAATTGACGTTGTTTGTTGTCTGCAAATTCAAATTAGCTATCAACTTCATGATATTGTAAACATCATTAGTTGTACAATTTGGTTCTATCCATGGAGAAAGCTAACCGTAGAGGAAAGTAGAGCAAATTGTGGACCTCGTGTCATCATGGGATGTGGTTCCTAAACTCGGTTAAAGTCTCACAGGTTATGCCATTATCGTATAAAATGTTTTTTTTTTTTCATTGCAAGAAATGCATCGAAGAACATTTATTCGAATGAGGGAAGGGTAAGAACAAAATAATAACCCACCTTAGCAGTGTAAGGCTCTGTTTTCATCTCATAAGATTTTAGTTATTTTAAATTATAGAAGGCTACAACTGACACAAACCGACCTTAGCTCAGTTGGTAGAGCGGAGGACTGTAGTGGGCCACCCCAGCAGATGATCCTTAGGTCGCTGGTTCGAATCCGGCAGGTCGGATTTATTTTGCTTTGCTGCGTCCAATTTTTTCTTCTTTTTTCGAAGAGCTCAGTTAAATGTCAGCTTCACTTTTATTTACTCTTCAAGTTCAAATGCGAGATTAAACAAAGTTTAAATAGGACCTAGAGGCTAATTAAGTGGATGAATAATTATAGCCTAAGCAAGAGTTTGATCTCGTCGCCTAGTGAATCATGTTACTTGATCGGACACTGTTAAGTGCTTGAAACCATGGCCGCAAAGCAAAAACTAGAATGATGACGATTAGATTGACGAACAAGATCTGAACCCTTTCGACGTTTAAAAGGAAGATTATGGCCATCATTATAGATTCAAAGCGACGAACTAGTTACATCCCCAACTTCCAACTGCAACCAACCTGAAGATCTATGGAGGGACAGGGGTTAACTAATTTGCACATGACATTATAATAATAAGAACAGAAAACAAGATTCATATCCACATAATTTGAACACCCTACCATTCTTCAGCTCAAATGTTCCATTGACATAGTCCAATGGCAGAAGCAGATAGGATGGTTCTAACACAAGAAGAAAGATTTGAACAGGGTTTCTAGCAAATCCGTTTAGAAATTCCAATGGCCTGCAGTTTGTCGCATATCAAATACATAGACAGAACCATTCTCCAGGAAAGGTATTCAAAGATTAGCAAATACAGCTCCTCCTACTGCCACTCAATACAAAATCAAGCTGCTGACCTGTAGTCCAGCGTATGTGTAATGTGAACTACTGAGATCCCTGGAGCAAGAGCAAGCGGGGGGCTAGAAATAAAATGCCAATAAGGTGAGAACTCCATAGAAGAATGTTCAAGTAGAATTTTTAAAAATTGCGAAGTTTAAGTAAGAAAGATGTTTGCACAGATACTGGAAGGTCTACCTGTAGATCAAAAATTACAACAGCATTGCTACTCTCCATGCTGTCACAAAATGAACTTCATCGATAATTGATTTTTTCTTTTTTTAATTATCTCAAAAGAATTCATCAATACTTAATGTGGTCCTACCTAACACTGTTAATTGCTTCCCTGATGAAGCATAAGGCGCCAGGTTAATAGAATGAGAAATGTGCAGATCTCTAATGCAATTGGTAGACGGAGGCAGTATATGGTATCCTCCCTCTCATGTAGATATAACAAGCTCATTGTAGAGACAGATTCCTGGAAAATTTAAAGGCAAATCCCACATCTGAAAATGTATAAGCAGATATCAAATCCATATATATATATATGTATATGCATAGACACACAAAAGATATTTCAAAGTTGACAAATCTTACTCTAGTTAGCGAGCTTCCCCCACCTATGCATCTTGGCCTTTGTGCAGTTAATAAGATTTGATTTGATTAGCTACATCTACATCAAATGCACGAGCACCGTCCAGCTGAAACATTTTCTACCAGAGTTCCAAACAACTAAGTAAATATTATGCAGGTTATAAACAGAAGAACTGGGAAAGGCCAATTCAAATTCCACAAAGACTCACACAAACAAGCTCACAACTAAATCATAACAAAATTTCATAGGGGAAGACGCTTCCTATATTTTGGACATGTGTTAGGATACTTTTTCACTTTCTTGGGGTGGGAGTACATGGGGCAGCACATAAGGGATTAGAGAGAGTAATGAATGATGGTACCTTACCTGCAATTCAAAATTGTAACAACATCTTTGTTAGTAAAACTGTGATCCAAAGTTGTGTTCTACAAGATATAGTTTACTACTGATCTAAAGAATTTAAGTAAGGAAGGAAGAAAAAACTATAGTGGAATAAGATGAGATAATGACTACCAGATTCAGTTAGCCACTTCACCATATCCTCTACCTGCTGCTCTAAACGAGTAGTTCTCTACAGGAACAAAGTTTAAACAATATAAGCATTTCAACCACACATGCAAAAGAGTCTAAACGGAAAGACAATACAGTTTGAACCAAATCTTTGTGATTATTCATGCAATCATACTACTTAAATTTCTTTCCCTGATCATTTTAAAGCAAATCACATCAATTGGTAACAAACAATTGATAGAGACAATAAGAAAACAGCTATTATAGTAATATGGCAATAAAAGAAGTGAAGAACTTCAAGATATGATATTATTATTCCAATGGCAAAAACAAAGGTTGAAGAAATTATGTGAAAAGAGCAATTTGTTGGTAAACGTGACACAACTCTGCCCTCTATGAGAAATAAACAGAGAGCATGTCAAGAACCAAAACAGGAATCTAAGGTGGAAAAGCTTCAATTAACTATTATCAAAAGTTAACTGAATTTTGTTATTGTGCCTAAAGGATACCTTTGAAAGATCCTAAACTTTAAGTCGTAACCGAGCTTCTTTCCTACGCCACCCAGTTCTTTCTTGCGCCAATCAAAAGCCTAAAAATATAATTAAGATGTTTTTTTTTTTTTTTTTTCGCATAAGAAAACCAAATCAAAACTTCTTGTAATCAGTGAAGTCCCCTTCATGGCCAGGGAAAATGCTTTAATGCACATTTCCTATTGCATTGAGGACACTAAGAAAAGGCATAGAAAAGAGGCACATCATAGGTTCGTTACGTTATTCTCAAAAATTAATATTTATTTTTGCTGTTGAAGCCATCTTTTGATGCAAGACATACCATATATGTGTCCACAGGAAAGACAACTGAATTGGTGCATTCAAAAATTAAAATAAAAAATGCATCTAAGATACAACAAGTGATTCGCAACACACCATATATAAACTTTAACATATATGTCTGCGTTGTGTAAGCGTATCAAAGAAAAAAGCATATTTTGAGCAAAAGTTCAATTCTAAGATAGGCGTTTCTAAGGGCTTTGCTGTTGTACCAGATATGATGTTCACCGCCATTGGTCCAAGATTCCATGTAAATTGGGCAGAAGAGGCCGTCAATGTCACTGCGGTTCCACTCATACCCTTGACAACTCTCGGCGGCGGCGCTCCCAATTCCTGAAGATGAACACGCCTCTCCTCCTCCATTTCTCCGCCATTTTTTTCCTCTGCTTCTACACAATTCTCTGGCTCATCATCAATAGTACTATTACCAGCTTGATTAGAAGCAGAAGGACCTTGCGGTAAAGCCCTACCCGAGTCGATAAACGTCCTCGTAATCTTCTTTGTTGTCGTCTTCTTCTTCTTCACTCCCTCCTGGTTCCATTGGCACATTCAAATCCTCGTAAAATTGGTTTTCAGGAGGGTCTGCCATTGCCGAGAGCAAACGGAAAGCTGAATGGCGCGCAGAGCCTTTTTCCCTCTCACAAACTAACGACTAAATCACAGTAGTTAAAGATTTTTAATAAAATATTAAATTAAATATTTTTTAAAGGGAAAAATAAAAAGGAAAAAAACCCTATTATAAAGCGACAAAGGAAAAAAAATAAAAATAAAAAAGGCGGTGTAAAACGCATCTTCAAGTAGCGTATTCTTTACGGTAGGTCGTGATTAGAGATCCCATTTTATTTATTCATCAACTCTTTTCCTTTTTCTAAAACTTCACAAGAAAGTTTAAAACGACCCATTCATGATAGATCGTGTCGTCGTTTTGTGTCGGGCATAGCGAAAGCAGGTGAAGACGAAGGGAGCTGGGAAGAGGAGAAGGTATGGCTCGCAGTATCTCGTACATTACTGGTTCTCAGCTTCTCTCTCTCAGACGCCCGCCAAACATTGCCATTATTGACGTGAGGTACGATCCTCTTCCTCTTTCCTTCTATCCGCTAAAAAGAAAAAATTTAAGCTTGAGGCGCTGACTTTGTCGATGCATCTTGAAGAGATGATGAGCGGAGTTATGATGGGCACATAGCTGGTTCTCTGCATTACGCAAGCGACACTTTCTCCGATAACATCTCCAATCTTATTCAGGAAGTTAAAGGCAAAGACACCCTAGTCTTCCACTGTGCTCTAAGTCAGGTTTGCTTCAAATTCCTTTTTTTCTTTTGTTTCTAACTTCTCATTTGCTTTAATGTTTTATATTCTAGATTATTCCTGGTTCCATAATTTCTTTTCCTTTCTCTTTTTCTCTTCAAATCCACCATCCTTGCCTCCTTTAACATTTCCAGACCCATTAATTTTTGAAGTAATAGGTATGATAGCAATGGCAGGAGGGTGTTTCTTTTTTAATAGGTTCGAAATGAATCAGAAGATTCCTATATTGCTAAATCTGAAGCGTTTCTGTCGCAACTCCTATACTCTTTCCTAGTGCTGTAATTATTCTGTCTTAGATTCGTTGGCATCCATTTAGTTGCCAATAAAATTTTCTGTTTGGTATTTATCATCGAGTAAATTATCTCAGGATATGTTGTAACCAGAAACAAGACCTGTTCCGTTAGATGTTTTACTAATTTTGCAATTACCACAACTGTTACCGTCTTCATCACTATCTTTATCACCTTAACCATAATTGATTTATCTCAGGATAAGTCTGTATTATTATTGATAGTTAATTGAAGAATTTCTAAGAACCTATATATAGCCCTCCAAATATAGTAATCGGTGAGACCTATGGAGCGTTGGATTACATAGCTTCAAATTATCTTTTTCAAGTTGATTAGCCAAACATATGAATCGCATAGAAAGCCACATTGCTTAGATTCATGATATTCTCTGTGTATGTTCTTTGAACAACAATATGTGCTGTGAGTGAGCATTATTAGGGTAACTATGATTAAGATTCGCTAGGGAAAAGAAGATTGAGGTACAGGAATATTGTAACTTGGTGATTTAACGAACTGATATTTGCTTTTCCTTGTGTTCTCTTGTGGGCATATTGCAACCATATTAAATATTTAGTATGTCATTGCATGAACGTTATTTGGTTTTAATGACATTGCAACCAGGTCAAAGATTTCTTGGTGCACTTGTTAATTGACTAGATTATTTGGTGGTGTTCTATTTTCTTTCACTCTCCAGCGCTTTGGCAGATTGGGTTTACAAGAGTAATTTGTATCCGAGTGGATTATTCTGGTGATTCTGCATTTGAGTTAGTTCCAAAATTCATTTTGGACATTTCATGCAAATGATTTTATATTATGGGGACTTACTGGATGTTTTTAGTTGTATGTTAGAAAATCAGTTCGACAAGCATTGTCAAAATCAAGTTTCTACTAAAGCTGTTCTGAATGCCATCTCATTTCCTTTTTACATAATGCCAGAAATATTGATCTAAATTGCTAGTGTGGTGATTGATTTTGTAGGTTCGTGGCCCAACTTGTGCTCGCAAGTTTGTCAATTATCTTGAGGAGGTTAAAGATGATGCTGGAATAAAGAACGTTATGATTTTGGAGCGTGGCTTTAATGGGTGGGAAGCTTCTGGCAGTCCTGTTTGTCGTTGCAGTGAAGTTCCTTGTAAAGGTGAGAAGGCTTAATTGAAGGCATCTTCATGGCTGGAATAAAAGCATGTTGTCTTTCTCGTTTTCTCGTCCTCATATGTCTACACATTCACATACAATGAAAGTGTGATTACATCATGATATCCTTATATGAATCATCTAGTTTCTAATTTTTCTATCATCCATAAACGTTTATACGTTCTTCTAGACAGTATGCCATATGTTATGAAGTTGGCGTTCCCTATCTTTCTGTTCTTTTCTGCAACAGCACATACCATTCTTAGGTAATCTTGGCTAGAATTTCTGCTTTGGCATTTTTACTGAGCTAATCCCAGAGAAGACAATTATTCGGAATCCCATGAATCTCGAATTCAAGTATGATAGATAATGTGGTAACAAGCCTTTTTACCCTTAACAAATGTTGACGTTGTGGAATCATGGTTATAATTTGTATCTTTGATTTCCCTTCAGAATTTCCTTCTCGGCCATTAGAGACTATATAAAATTCTAGATATAAGGTGGGCACACGTCTCATCTGGCTCATTTGAATCTCTCCCCTCCATATTGGCTCTGGTTGATGTGTGTTATTGTTGCCTGCTCCAGAACGCTATTGTGTTCCTTTAATTCCTACTGGTAAGTTTTCATTGAAACAAATTCTCAAATAATTTTCTGTAGACATTGGTTGTAATCAAATTCACAAACGCTTCTGTGCCATCACGTTCCAATGTCATTATGATAAATCAGAGCCGAAAGCTCAAAGGGAGAAGTTAACCAAGCACCTTTCAATTCATAATTTCATATTTTCGTCTTTCTTTGAATAGCGGAAGATTAAAAAGCGACAAAAAAATTTGTAATCGAATTTTAGAAGATAATAATATTTTTATGATTTAAGTTTATCTCTTTATATTAAGAAAATCATAAAATTTATTATAAATACATAAGATACAAAAATTAAACTTCATGGCCTATTAACTCGTTTGGTCAGAGGATCCTGCTAATAAGCAGGTTCGAGACTTGCATGGGCTATTTTAAATATTTTGTTTTTATTTAAATGTTTAAGCGTTTAAATGACCATATTATCCTTCCGCCGTCCTCCTAATTCCTCCGATATCCCCACTGGACTCGGTGATATCTATCACCCATTGCACTAGATTATAACACCAGAGACGTGAACATGATATCATCCTGGTCATAAATGATATTTTTTTTTTCTTTTTTGGCTGTTAGTTCTTAGGAAATAACTAATGTATCATCTTTTTGGACCTATTAAGAACAATCTCAAATGCAGTCATAGGCAACATCTTTTTATGGGAAAGTTTACATGAGATAATTCTGTGCCTTAATTCACAGCTATGGCAGATTTTTGGTTCTTGGCCAGCATTGTGTATTGATACCTTAGATCCCTGCGCGCGCGCACAGTAGTTAATATTTTTATAATAGGCACGAAAGTGTTTCTTTTGTCCTAATGCTTTGAACTTAAAGTACTTCTCAAGTAGTTGATGTGCTTTAGTATATATTTCATATAAGAAATGCTTCTTGTGAAACTAGTATATGAGGTGCTTCATGCTATTAAGAGAGAAGAAATTGATGGAATCTCTCTAGAACATAGATGACTAACATTCTTATTCATAAAACCATCGAACGGCTCATAAATTTAATTCCTCACAGAATTTCTATCTGCATAACTCTTATCAGAGACTTAATGTCATGAAAAGGCAGTTGCCCAAAATTGGGGTTTATGCTAGCCACTTCATCCCTACAAGTTCATTTTCTCTCTAAGATTAGTTGCATACATGCATCTATGATCATTGCCTAGAAAACTAAACGATTGGAATCTTCCCTTTTCGATAGGAATCTGCAGTACCAGTGGCAGATCTTGTGTAAAATCTTTTCGAGACAGGACCAGTGGAATCATGTTCTATTGTATGATGCTACATTCCTTTTAAGAGCCCGTGTCACTGACTTACTGATAATCACGTAGATCTTGTCCCTACGGAGAAGGAATCTTCCCTTTTCGATAATTTTTCTTATTGACACCTGAAATGTATCCCTGCCCTTATGTTGCAAGTTATGTTTGCCAAAGTCCCGGTAACTCTTTAATGGTCTTCGATGTCTAGTTTTGCTGCTTCTTGTGCTCTCTCTCTCTATAGTGGTTTGTGTGAGTGCCCCTGGTGTTTTTACCTTGTATGTATTCGGTACATGTCTGCATTTATGCACCTGCATATTTAGAAATTCCTTTTCATCGATGATGTATTGTTTGAGGTTGCCATGTATGTGGACAGTTTCCAGTGTTTTAGCAGGACGATGCAGCTCCTGCAGAATCTGCTAAACCAGAAAGAGTAGATGGCAAGCAAGACTAACTTGATTGGAGGGGAAAAAGGTTGTTACATGGTTTTGTTGTTACTCGTTTTCAATTTACTTTGTGTAGATATATACATATATATTTGGGTTGTGTTCGTTTTAAGGTAAGTTGGTTTGAAACATTTTTCCTGCGAGTTCAATGTGGCAATTAACAGACTGAAATATCCTATCCATAGTTTCTGTTTCTGTATTTGATTGTTTTGAAAAAACTAACTGATAGCTGCGGAATTATAACAAATAGTTACGAAGTTAGTTGAAAATTATAACTGAAAACTTATAACTATGTAGTTAGTTGATTAAATTAGAGTTATTTAACAAAATTAGTTGTATAACTAATTGAAATGTATTAAATAACTTAAAAGAATATGTAGTGTTATATTAATATAATATTATAATTAAATATAATTCATGTTATTTATTTTTACTTTATTATAACAAATTAATTGAATAATTAAATATATTTCTTATTAGAAAGCAATTAAATTATTTATTATTTATTATCAATTAATTAAATAAAATGATATGATAAGAGAAAATAGAGGAGAGGAAAAAAAAGGAGAAGCATTTAAGAAACAAGTGTGAGTAAGATTAATTATTTAAGCAATAAATATTGTTATTTGTTAAAAAGTTAAGAATAAAAATAATATTGAAATATTTTCTGTTATATTCTAAAAAACATATATTACTTCAAGCAATGTTTTAAATAATTAGTTTTTAAATATTATAATTTTTTTATATTTGTTAAATATTTTTATTAATTTAGGTGAATATGTCATAATTTCTCAGTTAATTATAATTTATCTTTTTTTCAAAATAAGATACGCATGTGTTTTTTCTTGATTGTATAAAAATGAAGGACATATTCTCTAATATTATAAGCTTAAAGGCTTATTTCTCATTCTCTCATTTTCTCCGCTCCAACTAAATAAGGTAACATTAAATGTAAGAAAACAAATTAATTAAGTAAAATTTTAATCTTTTTTTTTTTATTTTCTCTCCTCTTTACGTATCTTGTTAAATCTGAATTTTAGTTGAAAATTATTTTATTGGGCACGTGTTAGGGGACCTAGACTTTGTAGTTAATTTTGATTAGACGACGATGATAATTTACGCATTTGAAATGTGATGGCGGCTTCCCATTGGCGAGGTTGTTTTGTTTGAAACTTGATCAGAAAATGAAGCTTTGCCGTTGGGCTTTGTTGCTCTTTTGGTTAACTTTCAAATCTGTAGGAGCGATTCCATGGGACCCTTTTGCGTAACTCGTGATAAAGGTCATACTCATCACTCTCCCTATTTCTGCTCAAGAAAATGACACGAAAGAATGACTTCAAGGGCCAGTTGGGATGGAAGAAGACTATTCTACCCCAAGCTCAAGCTCGTTGATGGTGATACTTAATTTACCAAAGTAGAATCAATCAAAGCCCAATGCTAGTTTTGCTAATAATACCACAAAAAAATAAGAACCAGTATCATATCCATTTGATACGGTTTAGGGGAAAGAGTGTCTGTCAGCCTTGACTTGATTGAAATTTCTTATAAGACTATCTTTAATCATAGTACTCACCAGGGTTTCATATCTTAATTATTTATATTATTTTTATGGGTTCCACAATGACATATCACTTTATATAACTTATATAATTTTTTCTCTACTCATATAACTTCAACAAATTTTTTAAATGGGTTCCACAAACTATTTTATATTCTTATTTATAATCAATTTACTTAACAATTTTTCTCTTTCTTCTTATAAATCTCTTATTTCCTTATTATAAAATTCAAGTAAGTCTCACTTTTTTCTCTCTCATGAGTTGCATATTTCAACACCTCTCTCTCTTCTCTCTTTTCCAACTCAACAGTATTTCAGCACCTCCCTCTCTCTTCTCTCTTCCAACTCACCTATGCTTCCCCTTCAACTCCCACTAGAGATGCTCTTACAACTTGAATGGAGACCAACCACGAGTCACTATGGCAAGACACGGGACGTCGACGTTTTGGAAAAGAAAAGTCCGGATCATCCGCATAGCATAATTGACCCATATTTCCTTAAGTTTTAGACGTACTTAATGGGACTAAAACCAAAAGTGTGGTTGCAGTTGTTTTTAATTTGGGCGAGTACACTAGACCAATTCGTCAGTGGTATGCCAAGTGTCCCAAAGATTCAGTTGTTTGTTCATTGATCTGCCTAACTTCAAAATTAACCAACCCTACATACAGATTACAGGCAGCACACCTTCTTAGGAACTTCATTAATAAATACATAGACAGTGGCTGTGGCCTCCGACAAAAGCAACCGGCCGTGAGAAATTCCACGCACTAATCGAATACAATATAATGAAGTTGTTTTGAAATTCAATTTGAATATGATGTGAGTCATGAGTCAAAGTTGAATGGGTTTCTCATAACTTTCCTCCCAAGTGGGAAGGAAGTAGATGCTTGTTATTTTCACATGTGTCTTATCTACTACTTTCCATTTAATTATTCTTTTTTCCAATTAGGAAAAAAAAAAAAATATATATATATATATATATATATATATATATATATAAAACTTTTTTTTTAATGCTACACTTTGGTTGCTTTCATGTGGAAAACGGGTGTATTAGATTCCAAATCTTGAATCCTAATCTTAATTATTCAAAGTGATCACAGCACAGTACCATTCAATCATTCATACATTTTTAACTCAAAGGTAGCACCTTCTGTCCAGTTGCTGTTTTCTAATCTTTACTTTATTTTCAAAAGAAAAATATTTTATACTCATGAATATTATATTATTTAAAGCGGGCTTTAATTATTAGTAATTTGGCATCGTGGCCGTCCGATCTGGAAATTCAGATGGCGTAGCAGTGAGAGTGAGGATTGCCAAGAGAAGAAAGTATGACGTCATAGCATGATAAGAGATTGAGTCAGCAATCCTCTAATGGGCGGACATAATAAAGTGGGAAAAGCGATTAACCCCTTTGTTCTTTTTTCTTGTTTGTGATCTCCGAATTGTGTGTGAGTAATCAAATACGCACTACTTGCTTGGGACGACGCTGTCGTTTTCATAAAAGCGGACGCAAGACGGAGCCCACGGGCAACGGCCAGCTAACTATTCAACCACATCAAATCGTGACACAAAAGCAGCTTTGCTTAATTTACATTTTGTTATTACTCTAAAGGACAAATTATGTTAATCACTATTTCTTCTTTACTCTTTTAATATAAATCCCCATGTGATTCTATTTCAACACTTATTTCTTGGCATGGTTTGCAATTATTGCTATCGTTGACCCCTCACTTCTTATGAGGATTGGATACCAATTCATATCAACATAAATTGAAATGAATTCCCTAACTCTTATTACAACATGGGCACGGCCACCACAACCTTAAAGTTTTATGCATATCTTCTTATAAGACTTCCCTTTCCCTTAACATGTATCAAATTAGAAGTAAGTTAAATGTCAAGTTTCAAATGTTATCGAAAAAAATGGTATTATAATGCTATTATATATTTTAAATTTATATTAGACTTTCCCTTAATTTTATTCTTCCATATTTAATTCGTTTTCATCAACGTTGTCTCTTTTTATATTTGCCATTCTAAATTTTAAAACAAAAACATCGTTTTCTGTCTTAAGTAGTGACTGATGAGTGAAGTGGGATGCTAATTTAATAATCCAAACAATCGGGTATTAAATTAATTATACTTTTAGATATCAAAGTGGAAAAGATAGAATAAAAGGAAACGAAATAGGGCGGAACAAACGCGCATGCATTTAACATTTGTATATATACCATGAGGATTCTTTCTTTGTCCGGCTTGAAGATTCAATTCCACTTCATCGCCCTTTATATTTCGTCTATTCGATTAAAGAATACCGAATCATTGCTATCAACCAAGATTGATGACATGTCCTCTTTTAAGTAAGGATTGAATTTCAACTCTAAAATCCATTATCCGTTATTATTTTGGATTAATTCAGTCCCTAAACAATATAAAGATACTGTTTGGTAGAATATATTCTTTTTTTAATTCTAACAATTTTTTAAATTTTTTTTTGGTATCAATTTTTTAAAAAATAAAATCTCAAAAAATATATTTCTTAATATTATTTTTTAATATAATAAATTGAATGATTATTTTTATTCTTACCTGACATAATTATCTTTTAATAACAGAAAAACGATTTTTTTTCTCATCAAAATTACATGAGATGACACTTGCAGAGTTACGGTTAGGTGAGGGAGTAAGATACAATAAATAAAAGTTGTTATTTTATCATTCTTTTTGGTATTTGTTGGTAAGGGTTGGAAACTTGGAGGGGAACCGCGAAATTGACAAGGGAACTTTTCTTGAATCCCCCGGTAAGATTCATTATAGTCACGTGAGGGGGGCATCATTTTCGGAAATGACACGTGATGTTGGCCGTACCCCTCTCTTGATGCCTGTGCATGTTATGTATCAATGGTTCGATCCGATCCGACCCGATTCACAAATAGATAGACACTCTAGATGGTCTTGGATGGGAGCTGTAAATATCGGAGTGACGAGACGAGGGATACGATATGGTTCCTACTTCTCCGTAAATGAGTTTATGAAACTTCGAGGAAGCCACACGTTCAGACATAGTTGTTTCACTTTAGTTTCCATTTTAATAACTGAAACAAGAAAGTGAAGGTCTAATGGCCATGGACCACGTCAGCGGTATTAGGGAGGCTGATGGAACAGGAGAGGGAGGCATAACGGATTCTTTTTTAAAAAAAATAAATAAAATCTAAATCACCTTTCGTTTCTCTCATTCTTGTCATTATCATCATCATGTATATAAATTGGGCATTGCTTAATTGCTTCGAGTGCAAGTATACCATGTATTTGATGAATTCCAAAACAATTTTTTTGATTGAGACCTCCAATAATGAAGTTTAAAATATTTCAATGGATTAAATTTATAGAATTAAGATATATAATTTTTTTGGGAGACTATAATTACAGAGGTCGAGAATTATAAAGTTTAATTAATTTAAAAATATTTTGTTAATTAAAAAATAAAAAACTTTTAAAAAAAATTGTGTTAATAAAATATTAGTTAAATCGCCGACCAATACTTAAAATAATTATAACTAAAAAATATTGAGTTTAAAATTTTTAAAATCCCACTTATTAAAAAAATTATCAGTTATTACACTCTTAAAAAGCATTTAGTCTTGTACTAACACCATTGCGTATAAATTTATTTTCTTGTTCTTCTCGCCTCGATATATTGCGTGGCAGAAATTCTCAAGTCTCAACGAACAAGCGCTCTTTTGATACAAAGAAAACAAACGTAAAAAAAAAAAGGGGGCAAGGATTCAACAATACCACCTACCAGTGAAGCAGAAGCAAAAAGTGCGAGAAAGCTCCGCCGCTCTGCCCCTATTCCTCTTATTAATTCTTTGTATTTTCTCTCTCTCGTCTATGCTACATCAGTACGGGAGCACAGTAAAACTTTTCACAGAACGAAGAAGAAAAGCTAATCGTTTTGAATGACTGCATAGCGTTGAATTAGAATCACGGCAAGAAGAGGAAGACGAAGGAGAATACCATGGGCATATTATACGACGACGTAGTAATCATCAGGCAGCCAGACAAAGAGGGTGATCCAAACGTTATCACTGTGAATTGCCCAGATAAGACTGGTTTGGGTTGTGATTTGTGTCGGATCATTCTCTTCTATGGTTTGAGCATTGTCAGAGGAGGTAACCCGATACCCTTTTTCCTCCCCAGATTTTTACACAGCGCTTCTGTCAGTTATGTTTTGGTTTCTGTTATTAATTTGAGAAATGGGTTTGTGAATTTCATTAGTTTTGGACTAATTGTGCTCTTTGTTTCATGCAAGAAGACGTGTCGACCGATGGGAAATGGTGTTATTTAGTCTTCTGGGTGATAGGGAAACCCAAGACGGGGTGGGGTTTGTTGAAGAAGAGGCTAGTTGAGGCATGCCCTTCTTGTTCTTCAGCTTCTGGAATTTCATATTACCGTTCTGACTTGCAGCCGCCTAACCCTCCTGATGTGTATTTGTTGAAGTTTTGTTGTCTTGACCGCAAGGGGCTATTACATGGTAATTTCCCCAAGTCTTGAATTTGCAATCAGCAATCAATATTAAAGCTTCCTTATACTTGATTCATGGTTATGTGCTCTGCCTGAATTGACATCACCTTTTGCGGATATTTTTATAAGTAACCTGATTTCGTTGGATCATTATTAGTTTACTCTCTTGTGACATGGCTACTTCCACTGCATTTGTCAATAGAACTAAAGAATTAAGTGTCTTGATTGTGGTGACAGATGTTACAGAGGTTCTTTGTGAGCTAGAGCTTACCATAAAGAAAGTGAAGGTATCCACCACACCCGATGGAAAAGTAATGGATCTGTTTTTCATCACAGATATAAGGTAGCACATTTTGTATATGCTTCTTTTCTATAACGTGGTTAAGCTGTGAACAAGTTACTGTTGTAGAAAATGTCTAATTGATGAAAATTTCTATCTCCTTCAATCTGTCTAAGGTAATTTACTTCTTCATCATTTATGTATATCAGGGAGCTTCTGCATACAAAGAAGAGAAGGGATGAAACAATTGAAGAATTAAGAGCTATTCTGGGGGATGCAATAATTACTATTGACATTGAATTGGTCGGCCCAGAGATTGTTGCTTGTTCCCAGGCATCTTCATTTTTCCCCCCTGAAATCACAGAAGATTTCTTTGACTTGTCATTTTCTGATTCAGTTCGAAGTGGAACTTCTACATCAGAAAACGTTTCTATTGTGATGGACAATTCGCTCAGTCCTTCTCACACACTCGTTCAGATTATTTGCCAAGACCACAAAGGTCTTCTTTATGATATCATGAGAACTCTGAAGGACTACAATATTCAGGTATGGCTGATTGATATCTGGAAGATACATTGTTCTAAGATTTTGATTTCCTATGCGTTGGACAATGTCTTACTCTTGACCAGTAAAGAGGGTTGATAATCATTTTGTGTGTCGTTTTGTTTTTGTTGGGAAGAACCTAGTTTGGTACATAATCGACTTGGTCACTTTGATACTGGATATTCTAAGCAACTTCATCGTATATGCTTATTGATCGTATCTTGACTGAATAATGGAATGCAGCCTAAATATAAAACCTAATGTTTTGATTCAATCAGATTTCTTATGGGCGCTTCTCTACAAAACCCAGAGGAAAATGTGAGATTGACTTGTTCATCATGCAATCAGATGGGAAAAAGATAGTTGATCCGAGCAAGCAGAATTCGTTATCATCCCGGTTGAAGAAGGAACTGCTTCGGCCACTGAGAGTAGCTGTTGTGAGCAGAGGACCAGATACGGAGTTGCTGGTAGCAAACCCTGTGGAGTTGTCTGGGAAGGGACGGCCTCTTGTTTTCTATGATATCACTCTTGCTCTCAAAATGTTGGGCACCAGCATATTTTCGGTACTCACTCGAAGCTAGTTAGTTTCCCACGCATGCTCTAACCTTTAAGGGAAGTTTGCATATTGATACCGTGACTTGGTTTTTACAGGCCGAGATTGGAAGACACATGATTGGAGACCGAGAATGGGAAGTTTATAGAGTCTTGCTCGACGAAGGGGAATGCTCATGCTCGTCCGTTCCAAGAAACAAAATTGAAGAGGGAGTTTGGAAAATGTTGATGGGTTGGGAGTGATACACAAGGTTCCTTTTCGGTGTGTACAGTGTAACAGTTATTCTAGGTAATGCTGAATATCTGTGCAGCGGAAGCGATAATCTTTCCCACGTTACTTATGTTTTAGAGCTCTTACAATGCTAACTCAGTGTATAGAAATGAGAAGGCCCAAGGATAAGAAACTCAAATATTATAAAGTGGTAAAATATATTTCCTCTTCTTCATTGGCGCAGCTACGATTTCCCTCTCGCCAAATATTTTCATATCCTCGTTGCTGTTGTGGTCTTTCTCCTTCATGCTTTCGTTTTCTTGGCCATTACGTTTTATTATATCTTGGTATGAATACTGGATATCTACTAACTAGTTGCTGCTTCCTCCTCATTGATTGCTTATGGCAGATATTTTTGAATTCTTGAGATTGCAATTAATATTAAAAGTGACAGCAAAGGTTTTAACGGTCTGTCTGGTTATTCGAGAATCCTATTATATCAAGAAAGATAAAAACTTGTCTGCCGCAGAATATTCTTGCAATCTTTTATTTGTTTTCGGAATCATCATATAATAAGACGGAGTTATTGATGGACCAGATTCCGGGAAAGTTTGACGAGAAACGTCGCGTATATTCCGTTTTCTGTTGATTTTTTAAAACGCCGTCGCCTGTGAGTTGTCCTTCTCATGGCAAAATGTTGGCATTAGTCACAGATATTTTTGGGGGGTGATCTGTCAGATATTATTTTTTAAGTACCATTTGCTTTTGTTTGACTGGTCAAAGTAGGCTTTGAACGGTTTCTTATTTAATCAACGGGTTCTGTGGCTTCATCTGATTAACTAAATTAAATTGCAATTACTAGGTGCCTGCCTGCCTGCAAAATATCACACAGCTGAAATCAGAAGAACGAAAATTAAAGGCGGCCGTGCTTTCTCTTTTTGGAGTTTGTCTTAAATACGCTGCTGCTTTTGGAAAGTAAAAGAACATCATCATCATCATCTAGAGAACAGAACAGAACAGAACGTAATTAGGACAAGTAAACTAAAATAACAAAGTGAATACTGCTGATTCTTGTGTTAAAGCTTCCAATATATTCCTAATTTGTGCAAGATGCCAGCAACCACACCCCAGAAAGTGATCTCCGCAAAGATAACGTATAAGAGGGTTCCCACCCTCTCCGAATTCCAAACATCTATAAACACATGCTTCTGGATCCAGTGTACCTGACAATATTTACAAGTCAAATAGATAATCCTACTTAATTATAATACTTTAATCACGAATAATAATAATATTTAGTAATCCTTCTTACCAATGAATTGGCTGGATCCTTATAATACCATCCATTTACAAAAGCTGCAAACATGCCCTGGGCTGCCATCACAAACACCAGCATTGCATTCATTCCTATCCACTCCAAGAACAAGAACGGAGTCCGAAGCCCCCAAACATCAATCTGTTTAATTCATAATCAGCAACCAACAATAATCATTATTAATAATGCACATACTCCCAACTGCATATATGGTGTCGGTGTAGGCCCTTACAATTATGTAAAAGGCAGAGAACACTATTCCAGCTGCCCCAGCTGTGAAGCAAACATAGCTGAAGCTGTAGAGTTGCTTGTTTAATGGGATAGCTGCATTAATTATTCCATATGCTTTTAAAATTCACAATCATTAACTAGAATTCATTTTTAATATTAGATTTACATTGCTATACCATTTGTAAAATGAAGGATGATGGCTATGATGAGTAACGCAACCCCCATTGAGACCCAATGCTTCAGCCTCTCCGCGTGACCCTGCACAATATATTTTCACATTAACATATCATACCTTTATTTTATTTTTATATATGAACCAACCAAAAGGGAAAAAAGATTGTAACCTTGAAGTGAATCAAAACGTGCCCATAATGGATGCCAATGGTGCCAGAGAGGATAGCTGATATGGAACTGTTACGACAAAACAATAACAAATCTTCCCTTATTCCATTCTTAATACTTCTTTTTGGCCAAATATTAGGTTCATTTTTAATTAATATATAATTTTTTTGAATTAAAAAAACCTTAACAAGCCTTCGGGCTCGAAGGGCCCATGGCACCAACTTGGAGCGTCTTCGCGGAGCAGGCCATCGGCCGGAGAACTCAATGTGCAGACCTACAAAAAAAATATTCCATTAATAAATTTCAAATAATTAAACAGTCAAACCATTTCTTGAAATGAAATTTAAATAAATAATTAATTAGAAAATTTTGAAAAAAAATAAAATAAAAGTTAAAAATGCCCAATGTGGAATGAATTACCTTCAAACGTCTCCAAACAGGCTGAGAATAAAGATGGTTGACTCCCCAAACTTGTCGATCCACATATCCAACAGCGTTGCATGCAGGTCCCAAGTGTCCTCTCATCCCACAAATCACCTTCATTATTAATTGGCAGTAATTATTAATTATTTAATTAATTGTATTGATGTATATTTATACGTAATGGTAGAGTACGTACAGTGTATCTTTTGTGTTCATCTTCAGTATAGTCTACGAAGCTCCAATTTGGAACATAGAGTGCGTAGGTTGTGACCATGTAAATAATGAATGCCACAAAACCCCCAATCCTAAGCCATGCATATACGTTAATTATAGCAATTGAAAATCATCCAACATTGGACAGTGTAACATTTTTTTTTTCCTTCAACATGTCACAATGTTTTGCATTAAGAATTGATTACCATTGCCATCTGTATGCAGTAAAAATAGATATGTATCCAGGGCTTAAGGTGCTTGGTCTTCGTTTGGTCGTAAAGGCCTCTATTAAAGCAACGACACAGTAAACAAGAGCTATTCTCTGTACACAAACACATAACACACAAATTAAAGAGTGGTTAATTAACTGACTGGGAGAGTTATAAAATTACATATGCTCCAATATATATATATATATATATATATATATATATATATATGAAATTCAAACCTGGAGAATGCCACACCATCGGATAAATTTCATGTTAACTCCATAGACGAGATCGTTAGGAGCGTGAGAATATCCTCCTGCAGTTTATAAATATGTGTGTGATATAATCAATCAACTTAAGATTCATTAACTAATCTACATATATGTGTAGCAATGTTGTTGTTTTTATTCACCCGCCAGATTCCTTTAACTTTCTTAATTATAAAGCCATGTTTTGGAGTTTAATCTTAATAATAATGGGGACAAAATTTGAATCTCGAATTTTATATATTTGTAAAGATGATGAATTATGTGAACATTTGAATAGTAAGAACTATACAATTATCAATTCATTAAACGTTCTATAATTGATCACATCAATGATTGTATGAAATATGTTTTCAAGAACAACATTAATCAGAAATATTTCAGCAGAGTTGGTAGATTACCTTGCAAAAGGATACCCCAGAAGAGGAGCTTCAACGTTCTAAGGATTATCTTCTTTACAGCATCCTTTATCTTGGGAATTCTCTGCGTTAGTTGTTACAATTAAGTTAATAGGAAGCTAGCGGAGAAAGAATTAAATAGAGATAGATTATTATACTGACCTTGAAAGCAAGGGCAATTGCAACTCCAACAATGAAAAGGAAAAATGGCATCACAAAATCAGCTAACGTACATCCATTCCACGGTGAGTGATCAATACGCGAATAAACTCCACCAGCATCGTCTACCAGTATCATCAACTAGGCACACATTCATTAATCAAACAATGTGGAATAAGCATAGATATATATAAAATGAACATTAATTAATTGTTTCACAAACTAACTAACCACTATGGTGAGGCCCCTAAATGCATCTAAGGTCGCAATCCTCTTACTCTTCTGCTTAACCGGTGGCTGCTCCGGCTCTGGCCCTGATGTTTGCTCCACCAACTCAACTGCCGCGGTAGCCTTGATCTCTTTGCCATTTGCTTCAGTCATCTCCTCCTTCGTGTCATCAGGTGTATTTCTGAGCCCTTCTTCCATTCTCTTAGTACCTTCATCGTCCATGGCTGAATTTCCGACCTCTCTCTCGCTGTGCTGGTGCCAAATGAAATGATGGAAATGGAATTAAGGAACAAGAACAACAAACAGGGTGAAGGACAAAATAGAAGGCCGGTTGCATTGACTTCATGTAGGACATATATATAATATAGTACCCTGTACCCCACATATATACATTCACAAATCAAGGACACATTTTCATCGGTTGAGTTTGAGAAACCTAAACTAGTATTAATTAGTGTTCTCAAAGCTGTTGCAAGGTAGCTATTATTTTGTTTCTTGTTCTTGCTTGCTGGTTCACTAGTCTGTAATTTCGAGTACGCAATTTAGCTTTTGATCAAAATTTCTTACCCGATCGATGATATTAATAAACAGGCCAATTGGATGACATACACTAAGCATACCTCAAATATTTAAATTAATTATTGGTTCCATTGCATTAACGAGGATTCTTGATCATATCTACGCATTTTAGGGTTTATTATAGTATAAATTGTCAATGGCCATGTTATAGAGAATCTTAAATTTATATTATATAAGTGATATGTAAGTAAAATTATGTTCAATATATATATCCAACACCACCTTAAAATAATTTTATTAAATAGATTTAACACAGGACTGCAAGAAAAACATGAAGAAGAATACAAAGTTTTGACACACAAAGCTTGAATCAACGACATTAAACGTCGGTCATCCGAAGTTGCCATAAACAACTAAACATATAATCGAAATGTCTGATGAATCTTGGCGTGCTACATAAACAAGTAGTGCATGTCATGAGTTTATGCATGTTTAGTATTATTTATATATGCCCTGGACTAAAGAAAAGAATATATAAAGCAGTCGGCTGAACATACATGTTTGTTTTACATGTATGATCGATGTCAGTTATATTATTTAGTCTGCCATATATGAAGATGAACATGAACTGGTCATGTTTCCCAAAGTTATACCAAACCAATTGATATATCATACAGCCGGCTACGCACTCTGCCACTGGTAGGACAAGCTTTAATTTCTGAAAGTTCTTATTTTCTTTTTATTCCTTCTTTGATTTAGGGGGTAAGCAATAACAGAGCTAGAATTTAGATAAGAAAAATCGAGATTAAAAAATCAATGTGACAATATAAATTTTATATTAATATTTATGGGAATGCATAATGCATAATAACAAGAACTCAAGAGGCATGCCTATGATGAACAAGAGTTCAGTGCCAATTTATAAACTAGTAAAATTAAAAAGACATCTAGAATAAAAACGACGCGGGCGGACAGGTTCGGAGAATGCAAAGGAAGGTCTGAAAAGAAAAGAGATATCACTTGGAATCAGGTAAAGGTCGGGAGGAGACGAGAGTCAAATTTGTCTTATGACGACATGTCGCAACTAAAACCCTTTTAATTTGTGCAGGTTAATCTCACTGCCCAACCTACGAGTTGCTATCTGTCCTTCTCAAAACAGCACATTGCAATTTGCATCAAAACTAAACTCATTGCTCCAATAATTCTAGACGCTCTCCAAGATGACGTCGTCTCTTTCTCATCATCCAACAAATGATTCCCTTCTATTTCTACCTGTGGTAAAAGAATCAGAGGAACTGCAGTGAATAATTTATTTATAATATACAACGATTTATTTTTATTTTTATTTTTTTTCTTTTTGTCCATGTACAAGGCTTCTCAATTTGTCTGGAATCATTGTTTAGTACACAATGAAACTATTTAATAATCTAGCGCAAAAACTATTTTTGAATTGTTTGAGTGAGCGAGCTAGCGAAACGACATTATAAAACATCACTATCAATCAACTCTAACTAACAATGTTAGGCTGCATGGATTCTATATCTAACTTCACTTTTAGGTAATTAACACATAAAGTTTTGATAACATCATATCTGCTAACCTAATCAGAAAGTATTAATTTGACTAGCCCATATAGAAATAAAGAACACATATATACAAATATAACTTCCGTAAGTAAACAATGATGCATATATATATAACTTGGAGTTTCTTCTTAATGATCATCCGGACCTCATTCACCATTAAATGTTTGTTTTGGTTGAAGTTGAGTGATTCAAAACAGTAAAATAGGAGCGCAGTCTTCTGATATAAAGAAAGGAGAGTAGTAAGATAGAAAAGGCATCAACTTTAATTTGTTAGTAACTAGAAAGAACATGATTTTTTTAGGTTTTAACAGAAAGATAGGTAGAGGTGGCATATTCTCAACGGTTGCACTTTTCATATTTTCAATTATAGTTGATTGCATGGACCATGTTGCCCAGTGCCAGTCGTTTTTCAAGAGGCAATATAATTGCACTCGCATACACCCATGTTAACCAAACAGTGAAATGAACCCCTTTTCGATCCCTCTTATCTCACCCGCTGTTTCCTTTTCCTTTTCCTTTTCCCCAACTACAGCGAGTCAAAGTATTCTGATTCCCTCAATTGAATTCCGTGTGCAACTTCCTCCTCCTCTTCTCACACTTAACTCGTTTTTCCATATTATATATACCCCCCAAATACGTGTGACAAACAATGCATAACTAAATAACACAGCAAGTCTAGTTTCTATTGTTACAGATTTATTGTACTTTCTTTCTATCTTCATCATTTATCGATCCCTCCCTTAATTTCCACAAACACAGGGTAGGGAACCAGATAAAATGGTGGCGGCGGAGTTGAGTGACGGTGGCCGGAAACAAATGAAAAGCCTGGGCTTCCATGTTCTCACCGGTCGCTGGTTCACGGTCTTTGCCTCTTTACTGATCATGGCGGTTGCCGGAGCAACCTACATGTTTGGTTTATACTCAAACGACGTAAAAACGTCACTAGGCTACGACCAGACCACACTCAATTTGCTCAGCTTCTTCAAAGACTTGGGGGGCAACGTGGGAGTCTTATCTGGGTTAATCAATGAAATCACCCCACCCTTGGTGGTTCTTTCAATTGGGGCCGCTATGAACTTCTTCGGCTACTTCATGATATGGCTTGCTGTCACCGGCCGCATTGACAAACCCCAAATCTGGCAAATGTGTCTCTACATTTGCATTGGAGCAAATTCACAGTCTTTTGCCAACACAGGTGCCTTGGTGACCTGTGTCAAGAATTTCCCAGGAAGCAGGGGTAGTGTTTTGGGCTTGCTTAAGGGTTATGTCGGCTTAAGTGGAGCCATTATAACACAGCTCTACCATGCCTTCTATGGAGATCACAACTCCAAAGCTCTTATCTTGCTCATTGCTTGGCTTCCCACTGCTGTCTTATTTCTCTTTCTCCCAACAATTAGGACACTAAACACCGTACGACAACCCAAGGAGCTCAAGGTTTTCTGTAATCTTCTATATATTTCACTTGGCCTAGCTGGCTTTCTCATGGCACTCATCATCGTACAAAACAAGCTCAGCTTTTCGAGGATTGAGTACGTTGTCGACGGAGCCGTGGTTCTCTTGTTACTTTTTCTTCCACTTGCAGTGGTTTTCAGAGAGGAATTTTACATCTGGAAGTCCAAGATGCAAGCTTTATCTGATTCTTCCCAATTGAAAGAAGTGACCAGTGTGGTTCCACCTTCCACAAGCTCTGTGGAACTACCACAGGCAACGCCAGCTTCCACAAGTTTGCAGGAGGAAACTAGTTGTCTGAGAAACATTTTTAAACCACCAAACAGGGGCGAGGATTACACTATTTTGCAAGCTCTGTTCAGCATTGACATGTTGATTCTGTTCGCGGCAACAACTTTTGGTGTTGGTGGAACATTAACGGCTATTGACAATTTGGGACAGATTGGGAACTCACTGGGGTACCCAAGTAAGAGCACAACAACGTTTGTGTCCTTGGTGAGCATATGGAACTATCTGGGACGAGTGGTGGCTGGTTTTGCTTCTGAATTCTTCTTAACCAAGTTCAAATTCCCTCGACCCTTGATGCTGACTCTTGTCATGCTTTTCTCTTGCGTTGGACATCTTCTGATTGCTTTTGGGGTGCCAAATTCTCTCTATTTTACTTCGGTGATTATTGGGTTTTGCTTTGGAGCACAATGGCCCTTAATGTTTGCAATCATATCTGAGATATTTGGCCTCAAAACTACTCCACTTTGTACAATTTTGGAGCCGTGGCGAGCCCAGTTGGATCTTACGTACTCAACGTGAGGGTTACTGGTTATTTGTATGACAAGGAGGCTCTGAAGCAATTGGAAGCAAAAGGTCTCACAAGGCAACCAGGGGAAGATTTAACTTGCTATGGAGTAGAGTGCTATAGAATGGCCTTTCTTATTATTACTGCAGCAACCTTCGTTGGGTGCCTCGTTTCTTTCATTTTGGTTCTCAGGACCAGAAAATTTTACAAAGGCGACATCTACAGAAAGTTCAGAATGGAAGTAGAGGCAGCAGAGACGGAGATGGCTACTGCCAATCCTGGTACTGTTCCGTCTGAGACACAACGCCATTCAACAGTACTGCGGCCATGCCAGCCACCACAAGGGAGTTAATTAGATAAAATCAAGAGAAATATTTCTAGTGTACTTAGCAGGCTTGATTACAATATTTCACTTCTCTGTTACATCAGTTTGACATTTCAATAACCTAATATTAACATCTCCCCTAGTGTACTTAGCAGGCTCTCGTTTCACTTTTTATATTTATTTCTACTCTTTAAAAGTCAAACAACATTCTCTAATGATTAATGCTATCTACACTAGAGCTCATAAATGGCTCATTATACAGGGTTAACATTATTTTGGGAACTTGGTTTTCAGCCCCCCGACTTTTGGATTCCCCACCCCCTTAATTAATGATTTTCTGCATTTCCAATGATGCCCCTCGAGCCCATTAGTTGCCCTCCCCCGAACCCTCTTCATTTGCATCGTGAAACCTTAGCCGCCCCCCTCCCCTCGGGCGACTCGCGCCGCTGCCAGCTTCCTTCCTTGCAGTTCCTCATCGCCACGTGCTTTAGATGCTGTCTTCATCGCACAATTGAAGGTATGTGTTCTCTTCCATTTAACTTTTACTTCATGAATTCGTTGTTTGTTGTTTGGATTGTGGATGATAAATGGTGAAAAATGGAGATGGGGAAGTCATGCCATGAAAGACCAAAAAGGCTGTCCATAGCCATTCCAAGAAGAAAACGGCCATGCATAGCCGTTTGCTTCTTCAAACAGCCATGGACATCCGTTTTGGCCAACTTGAGTGTGTATGGGTTAACAAACGGCTATGTAGGGCCGAAGTGGGTGAAAATTGGCTATCTACAGCCTTTTGGAGGTGAAAAAGGCCATGGAGAGCTAGTTGAGCTAATGTTTGCATTTATTTGATCTAAAATTGTCTATGTTAACATTGTTGTAGGAAAAATGATGAGGACGAAAAACCCTGTAATCAGAGATGCAGCCAAAGCTAGTTGATCGTCGTCGACGACAACCTCTGAGCATAGAGAATGTGTGAACTGGAGGCAGGCATAAGGTTATGACCTGCCACTCCCTCCGAGGCAAATGAACCTACAAATTTGTCTGGATGGAATTCACAAATCTCTGGAGGTAACTCAGAAAATGAGAGAAGTCATCAGTGGGGTAAGCAGGGTAGAGAGCCATATAAGAAAAGCTGCGTTAAAGGTTCTAGGGATATGAAAAATAGGAAAATGGCAAATGATGATGTTATGAATAAATTGTTCACTACAACCAGACAGCAGTTGGATTCATTTTCTTATGAGGGAACAAACCAATCCATGGAACCATGGGAGCAGACCCCCACTCCAAGGAACCATGAGGCTATAGGGTTTAAGGTTTTAGGAATTGCCATATGATATTTGTAACGCTTCAATGAAAAGATTGTTGTGTACGACATTACTCTTGTCATTCCTTTAGTTAATGGGCAATAGTTTCCTTTCATTTATTTTCTTCTTGTTTCCTGGTATATTGTGTAGTATAATTGATTTGATATTTGGATTTCATTTACACAAATGCCTTTGAGAAACCACTAAGTTTACCATTGACTATCAAGTTGTCTTTGGATTAATTATACATCTAAAAGAGTAATATTTGTCTGGGGTAAAAAACGGCTTTACACAACCATTTATAGTCAAAAATGGCTCAGTATAGCTGTTTGGCCACAAAAAAATGATATGCACGGCCAACTTCAACATAAATGCTTGTTGGTATAAAAATGGCTATAAAGAAACGTTTTAAGAAGAAAAACAATTATGGACAGTTGTTTTAATGTCCAATCGGTTGTGAATAGTCGTTTTCTCCTTATAACAGCTTCGGGGAAGGGGGAGGGAGGGGCTTGCATTTCTTTCAGCCCTGTATGGGCAATTTCGTCATTTCATGGGGGTGATGAATCTAAAAGTGGAGGGGCGGCAAACCAAGTTCCCCATTATCTTCTCTCTCTTTTTTTTCCCTTGGCACGTTGCTATCTCAAATTTTTGGTACATAAAATAATATAAATTTGAAGAGTTGGCTGTTACGGAAGAGCTCATGTGTCAATGAGCATATTGCAATAATTTGACCTAGGCAAGTGTGCCTCACCTATTGGGCGTGTTTGAATCAATCGGGTGGCCTGTCCTAGTGAGTTACGATAATAAAACGTAAGACTCAGATTCTGAGATAGTTTATGTTGCTTGATTAATAGCTTGTTTCTATATTTCAACCTTAGTCACTTGACCTTAAAAAGTTTAGGTTATTAAAAAAATATTTAAAATAAGGGTGCGTTTGATACCAGTACTGGACAGCACAAGAAAAACAGCACAATACAAAGAGGTGAGGTACAGTACAATTTTTTGTACTGTCCATTGTTTGTTATTTAACGTACTAGACAAAAAAATTTATATCATTTTTGTCTAATTTATAGTAATACTTTATATTATTATTTTTAAAAAAATATATAATATAATTTTAATATTTATAACAATTAAAGTAATTTATAAAAATATAAAATTTAAAAAAACATCATCGGTCGTTGATCATTGTCGATACCTTGCCAGTCACCTACCGTTGTGAATACCTTGCCGATTGATAACCGTTGTTAGAACTTATCGCTATTGATTTGATGAGCCAAGATATAGAGAATTATAAGATGGTTTGAGAGATAACAATGTTAAAATTTTTGTCCAGTACTATGGACAAATCCTTGTCCCATGGTTTGGTGAGGGACAAAAATTCAAGGATTTGTCCAGTACCATGGACAAGTTTTTGTCCAGTACTGTGGTCTTTTACAAATCAAACAAGGGACAAAAATTTTTGTACTGTCCAGTCCCTTATTTTTTAGCATATCAAACGGACCCTAAGTATTATATCATATATTTTGCAACATGCCATGTGGCTATATTATTCTGTGCGCCGCCTCCAATTGGGCTCAAAATAAATGAGAGCATCCAATAATAATCCAATATCGTTATCTATCAATTGCTTTACAATTTCTATACCATATTCAATTCAATCTCGAATTGATTTCTAATTCACGAATGGCCACTTGCACAGGTAACTCCACCACAGGGTAGTTCTCGAAGAGTTAACCATTAATTATGTCACTACCAAGAATCCTGAACCCCAAATCTCATAATCTGTCAAGAGATTGCAATCAAATCTCAGTTGTGTTTCTTTTCCCATCAATGGAATGATAGTGCAATCAAAAGAGCAAAACCACTCACTGCTAACAGATACAAACAAGCTTGATTACTCAGCTGCCAATTTTCTCGTCGGTGTTGGCCCAAGACTTGGCAGGGTCACCCAATATTTCATTCAAGGTATAATCTATTGCACACCCACAAAGTTTCAAAAAAACGCATTTTCTTTTGGCCTTTGCCTTCATGTGCCTCTTTCAGAAAAATAGTTTGTTGCATGCAAATCATGATCAACGTCCATTTCTGTGGAGGAAAAACAAAGGCAGGCACGGCCGAGTGGGGTATTAGGCGTGTCGCGTCTCATCGTCCAAATTGGAACTGAAAAAGGCCAATCATATTGCCCATCGTGTGACACGTGTGAGGAGACTAACATGAACATCAAATCAAAATAATTGATCCCATATGATAAAATGTCGTTGCTTTTTCCAAAATAGATGTCTAGGTCCATAGATGCCATGCTATCTCACTCGGTTTCTCCCTATATATATATATATATATATATATATATATATATATTAATTTTAAATTTAATAACCACTTGTAGCTACCATGTCTCACTTGTTTCCGTTTTTATACAAGGAACATAGCCAATTAAAACAATCTAAGTTCAAATCAAAAAACAAATATGAGTGTGTTTAGAAGTTGTAATTATAATTATAATCAATAGCTAAAGGACGTAATTAACGTGGCCATGGGTTGGACTATTTGTCACGGATTGGACAATTGAGCCTCTGGTCCATCTATTTAAAAGCCTGCAATAACATTATATAGACCAAGTATTCTAAAATTTTAATTCCTCAAATATAATATATACTCTAAAAAATAGACTGTCGAATAGAATTGGCCTATCATAAGAGCACAGGCACTAAATTCTAATACGGCCCAACTTGATCAGATTGAACTAAGCTAAAGTTGGCTAATTATTGAGCACATATTTTTTCTTTTTTCCTTTGAGTCTGTATTTTATCTTCACTATAACTCGATTTTTAGCCTTAAATAAAAGGAGGTTTTTAATATTTATGTGGCATGCCAAACTACATGAGAATAGTTAATATATATAAATGTCATGCGTACAAAATAAATTTATTTAAAAATAAGATATATCTTACTTTGTATCTAATAAAATAACAAATATTTATTTACTCATCATGTTGTAGAATATTCATGTGTATAATAGAACCTCCGTAAATAAAAGGATATTCCAACTTGCGACAACATAATGAAAGGAAACACTAATAGGAGTGGGCCGGAGAGCCCCAAGTCTACTCGAGTGCTGCACCACTTGAAGTTTGAGGTTCGCTACAGTTCCGTGTGGGACCAGCAACAAGAGAAAGGCCGACAATTTTTGCCGCATAAATAGATAAATAAACTCCTGTCATATCAATTCACGAGTTACATTTAATTTTTTTATAAGATATTTTTTAGCCAATTTTCTTTTTATATGAATTTTAATTAAAATTTAAAAATATAATTACTTTAAAATTTAATAAAAATTTTATTATTTCACTCAAAATTTATTGAGAGAAAAGTATATTTTAAAATTAAAAATTATTTACTTACTATTCATTGATAAAATATTTTTTTATATTAAAAATACAATTCAATTTCTTATTCTTATATATGGTTTTAGTATTTATCAATTACTTTTTGTTATAAAATAAATGATGAAAACTTTGAGAGAATTAAAATGGAATGATCCTCCAATCCATAAAGAGAAAAATTCAAAGATGAAGCTTAACTAAAGGACAGATAATAATGATTTACACAAATTCATATAACATTGTCGTTGTAGTTGAATTACCAGAAAAAGAAAACATAGAAAAGCAGAAAGCACGGAAACAGGATAAGAACATTATATTTATAGGGAGGATAATATTGGAATGACAACCATAAGTAGAGCTATAGTACTACTGGATAACGGTGGAAGAAGTCATTGGCACACGAAGGAAGAAATTAAATAGCCTCATCATCTTGTTCGAGCAGAGCAAAGGGGTTGCAGTGAAGGCAAAGAAAGGGGCCTGACCTGCCATTGCCAGACAGGTAGGTTTGCATTAAATTAAGTGCTGCTCTATCAGCCACTAATTAGTGATTGTGCTTTAATTTCTTCTTATCTTTGCTTTTACTTCAACTTGGGTTTGGACCAGAATTAAGCACTGGGCTCCGAATAATTGAATCTCTGTGATGGTGCATATGTGATTCACATTCTCTAGGCTTGTAAAGAGCAGAGTACATCCTGGAAAATAAATGTTATCCTCCCTTTGCGAGGCAAGATAAAATAAAACAATGTTGTAAGAAAATGTTTAGCTCCTATGGCTACATACTATTTTTTAATTTAGTATTGCTCTTATTTTTTATTCATAATTTTATTTCCATAATAACTTGCGAATTAAAAAGTCGCCTTGTGGATAGAGTAGAAGTAATTTGTCAAAGAATTGTATCTCTAAATCAAAAGATAGAGTGAGAGTGAACAAAGGATCTGCATCTTCGACTTTGTGCATGAGTTTTGGAACATAAATGCGTGGCAAATCAGTCCCTATCATTCAAGTTTATCACCGCTCTTTATTTGGGCATAATTCAGTCGTATGTGAAAAAGTCAAGCCGACCGCGCCATGCCTTACAGCGACCTTTCATGAGATGTGGAGGACATACGATCATCGTTTCGGTCCTTACTTTTTCTAAGGCCAAAAAACTACATCACCACCATTTTGTCCTCTTAGATTTATAACAGAGGAATTTTTTTATTTTAATTTTATTAATTTAATTTTTAATATCTTAAAATTACAATAAATTAGTCATGTTATTTATCTTCATAACAAATTATTGATAAAAAATGTTAACATTAAATATTTTTTGTCTACGTATATTGATAAGTACTGATAAGTGTTTGACAGTGTCAATACACTATAACAAATTAATTATTTTGTCTATCTCATTTACAGATTGATAACAAAGAATGCTAATATTAAACTATTTTACTCAAATATATTATTAAGTATTTATTATTGTCAATTTAATCAATCATATTTTAAAAATATATTAATTTTGACATTAATAAATACTTAACAGTATATATAAATAAAAAAATACTCAATGTTAGAATGTTTAGTTAAAGATTTGTTATAGAAATAGATGAAATGACTAATTTATTATGATTTTATATTGTTAAGAATTAAATTAATAAAATTAAAATATAAAAATTTAATTTATTATAATTTTAAAATATTATACAGTAAAATAATAAAATTAAAATATAAAAATTAATTTATCATAATAAATAAATGTAAGTTAGTAAAAGAGATTTAATATAAACTTGTGATATATTCACATACACGTATAATCATAATTAAACTAAATTAAAATTGTTTTCAAAGTAGAAAGCATAGTAATAACCACGATAATGCCATTTCGCAAATGTTTATTTATTAATAATACATTTTTGTTTGTTTTCTCAGTTTTTTTAAAAAAAATTAAAATTTTAAACTTCTCCAATTAAATTTTTATATTTAAAAATTTTATGTGGTAGTAAAAAAAATTATGAGAAGATCGATTTTGATAAGACTTATTGATGTGAAGGTTTAATTTTCAATGTGATGGTATTTTTTTTTTTTTTTATTATTACTATACAAGTGTCGGGAGATAAAATAAAAGTTTACTCTTTATCTTGAATTAAAATGAATTCCATCCAATGATTTGTCATTTCAAATGGGTCCACGGCAGTAGCAATGAAAGTTCAGTTGAGTTCTGTAGGTGGAATAAGGTGATCAAATCTTATCTTATAGGGAATATTATATGATATTGTATGTGAAAAATCCCAACAATAACCAAAATTTAATGAACTATATTTGAATTTGTCTTGGCACCTAATTCCACGTCAAGATGGGATCACATCGCGGGGCTTCGTAAAACATGTTTTGACTCAATTTCCATCATGCCCCCACCCCTCTTTAATTACTACTAGCTCATGTCATCAATTAGACTTTGATTGATTATGTCCAACACCTACTCCAAAAACCCTTTTACTTTTCCATATGTATCAAAATGATGCCAAATTCTACCATGTCCAATTGAACTAGATAATATTAACATTTTTGCTCTACCTATGATATTGCAAATATTTAATTGTAGCGCACCATGTTAATAAACAAGAAATTTTGATAAAACAAAAAATGGTACATTTATATTTAGATTATTTTTCAACTTTGGCCATATGGGCTGTAGTGTGGCACTGCAACACAGTATCTGGCGGTTAACCTTAAGAATATGATCCTATTCCTAGTTCCTAATTCTGAAGCCACTATTTTTATTTTAGCGAAAACATCTGGTCGCATATCCCTCGTCCATCCGCCACGTGGGACCGTTAGATTGCATGTTGTTCACTTTGAAGCCACGTATTCATGGGATCAACTACGCTCACTCGTGTGGGAGATTTTGCCTCACAACTCACAAGAAAGAAACAATGGCAAGAGAGTAAGTTAACTTAAAAAAGTGATTATCTGTGTTCGTTTTCGGATAAAATGCGCCACAAAAATGACTCTTTCTAAAACAGATTATGTAAATCATCTATAAGCATTACTTCGCTTTACACATTTCCTTCTCTATCTTCCTTAATTATCTATCCCCAAATTTTCAATCTCTTTCGTCTGCCATTTCCGTCCATCTCAACCGGCTTCGTCGCCGGAACTCTTTTCCGACGGATCATCTGCCCAGCATTCCGGCGATCGCACTCTGATGATGCGCCGCCTTTGATCCGTAGTTCGTCAATTTTTTGAGCAACTTGGAGCGCCTATATTATTCTTTCCAGATCCGTTAGGCTTTGAGTTCTGATTCGAAAATTCGGGAGGCGAAGCATTTATGGATTAGGAACATCTTAGGAGTAGGACTATGATTCCACGTCTTTGATACTATTGCGTTGGTCGAATCGGAATCCAATGACCAGCTAGTTCTGAATTCCATTCCTCAGCTCCCCAACCTAGGGTTAGGGTTTCTTGCACTTGAGAAATGTTTAAGAAAATCATAAAGGGTGGCAACAAAAAGTCCTCCAAGTCCGACCCCAACGATCCATCGCAATATGGGTACGGGGCTGCGGGGAACCGAAACTCTGCTCCGGTCTCCACCAATGTGGTGGTCAACCATGCCTCTCGGGGTGGCCTTGGTGCATCGGGCCCGAATGTTGGTGCAGGTATGGCTGTAGCTCCGCCTTCTGCTGCCGTGGAGCCCCTCCCCTTGTTACGGGATGCGCCCGTTTCGGAGAGACCGAACTTGTTCCTTCGCAAGTTGCAGATTTGTTGTTACGTTTTTGATTTCTCGGACACCTTGAAGTCTGTTCGAGAAAAGGAAATCAAACGGCAGACACTTATGGAATTGGTTGACTTCATACAATCCGGGTCGGGTAAAATCACGGAGAATTGTCAGGAAGAGATGATAAGAATGATATCAGTAAATATATTCCGGTCCTTACCTCCGGCTGCGCATGAAAATACTGGGCAAGAGGTTACCGATCCTGAAGAAGAGGAACCTTCCTTGGATCCAGCATGGCCCCATTTGCAGCTTGTGTATGAACTGCTTCTGAGATATGTGGTGTCTTCCGATACTGATACCAAGGTTGCCAAACGGTATATTGTTCATTCTTTTGTGTTGAAATTGCTTGATTTATTTGACTCCGAGGACCCTCGAGAGCGAGAATATTTGAAAACCATCCTACATCGCATATATGGAAAGTTCATGGTTCACCGGCCATTCATTAGGAAGGCAATTAATAACATTTTTTATCGGTTTATTTATGAGACTGAGAGGCACAGTGGTATTGGCGAGCTTCTGGAGATCCTTGGGAGCATCGTCAACGGTTTTGCACTGCCAATGAAAGAGGAGCACAAGTTGTTTCTTGTCCGGGCGCTCATACCTCTGCATAAACCTAAGCCAATTTCCTTGTATCACCAGCAGTTGTCATACTGCATTACTCAGTTTGTTGAAAAGGATTACAAGCTAGCGGATACAGTTATTAGGGGTTTGTTAAAGTACTGGCCTGTGATCAATTGTCAGAAGGAAGTTCTCTTCATTGGAGAACTGGAGGAAATACTAGAGGCGACACAACCTTCAGAATTCCAACGCTGCATGGTTCCCCTTTTTAGACAGATTGCCCGCTGCCTCAATAGTTATCACTTCCAGGTTTGTGTAAAATTATATTTCGTAATTGCGTTGATTGATACTTATGGTTATTTGATAAGTCTTCTTCAATTTGGAATGCTGCATGTTGAACTGCTCTTTAAGGGAAAGATGTTCCACACTTTCGATTAATTGCTTTTGTATTGCAAATTTTGGTAGTTCAGTTATAGTTTTATGTTTGTTCTTGTCTCGTGCATCGATTACTGGTGTTTGCGGTGATAGGAAAAATCAAGAGCTTTAATATTTTCTGATGATGAGGAAACATAAACTTTAATCTAGTTGACTTAATGACCTTCACACACACATACACGCACTCGAGTGCACCACAGAGGGACCAGTTCAGGGGTTTTATATTATTTTTGGTTCATCTTCAGGTTAAAGGCCAAATATTGAACTGAGAAAAACAACTCCAACTGAAATTCAATTATTGGATATTTGTTTATTTGGTCAAATATGCAGCCTGTAAGTGTCGTATGTATGGTGTAAAATGATAGTATTGTTTTTTATTGTATGGGTTTACTGTAATGCTATTTTTTCTCTTTAATCACTGGATTGAGGGAACCTTTAGTCTAACCTGCACATAACTAATCCTTGTTATAGTTTTCTTTCTTTCTGTTACCTTATAGCTTAGCTGCATTGGTTAGTTTCTAATACTGCAAGTAAAGTCGAAGTTTCAGTAAGAGTGTCGGAATTAGAGACACAATTAGCACAGCAGTAATTAAAGTGACGTGTACTGAAATGTTTAAAGAGGTATCTGGCTTATCGAAAGGTGTGTTAAAGACTGTGAGCACGTACTTATAATGGGAATATGTTGTTCCAATAAAAATATTCCGTGAAAGGTAATCTGGAATCTGTATGCAGTCCTATCTTCTAGTAAGCATGTTTTTACAAGTACTAAAAGGAAAAAAGGCTTTTCAATGAAGCAGCTTCTTTGAAGGCGTGACATTAGACTTAAGCATCCAAATGATAAAAGTGTCTCCACCATATTGATGGGTGAATTATCCATCAATGAAAGGGATTTTGCATTCTATGTCGTCTCCTACTTACGATAAATGAGCACCAAACACAAATGCTAGCTATGACGATAGTTGGCCTCCCGGGCAAACATCTAATTTAGTTCTCTTTTTAAGATATCCAGTAGGATTGAATGTTTTTTCTACTTGTCCACCCCTTAACCATCCTTGCTCTCTGTAATTTTGTTCTGTATAATGTACTGCTAAGTATAATCATTTTGCTAACCATGCATATGTATCCGACTTGGCACGTTCTAACAACGCTATATTTGGAAGAAGCATTCTCTTGGTTTGTTTTATAATAAATACCCGAGTTGGCAGAATTTTTCTATAAGCTTTTTTATTTTATAATTTCTACAGGTTTATGTTCAAAATCCTTATAGTCGTATGTTGTTTTTAACTCCATTCCTCTTTTTGGGATTATCAGGAGCCCTTCATTGTAGAAGATAAGTTATCTAACTATTCTGTTGGAACAGGATATATCCAGAATGTATTCTGGAAGTTTGTCCGAATATTTGCCTTTGATTCTGAGTAATATGGATGTCTTCTTTGGGATTTTTAAGAAAGTGATTTCTCTTCAATTCCTTATAGTTGTCACCTCTACCAAGACGTATTAATCGTTTTAGGATTGAGAACCTTTTGTTAAATCTTCAGGCTTACAATTCTAAACTTAATGACTTGGTTGATGGCATATAGACCCCTTTTCTGCTGTGAGCCTATGACTTGCAATTCTATTTTTCGAACTTGATGGACAAGACGTTTCTCTTGTGATGAGCCTTGTAAAGCTGAGGTTTTGATCTAGAAATTGGACTTCTTGTTGTTTCCTGTGGCAATTTGAATTTCTCAAGTAATTCTAATCAGCATATCCGTTTGAGAATCCTGATCAGTTAGACCTGACCTTTCTGACTACAAGTCTTTTTTCATCTGCTATTGATATAGTAATTATTTTCAAATGCTAATTCGAGAAGTCTTTGCTTATGCACACTTGGCATGCAGGTTGCAGAACGGGCCCTCTTTTTGTGGAATAATGAGCATATTGTGAGCCTAATTGCCCAAAACAGGAGTGTGGTATTACCAATAATATTTGGAGCATTAGAGAAGAATGTCCGGAGTCATTGGAACCAGGCAGTTCATGGGCTTACTGTCAATGTTCGGAAGATGTTTGTGGAAATGGATACTGAACTGTTTGAAGAGTGCCAGAGGCAATATGCAGAGAAAGAGGCTAAAGCCAAAGAGGTGGAAGAGCAGCGGCAATTGAATTGGGAGAGACTGGCAGATGCTGCTGGCGAGGATATGGTTACAATTTAGCCTGATAACCACCATAATTGGAAGTGAATGGATAGACGGAGGGTCATGGCTGTGTTCCTCTCCATTTTGTTGCCATTTTTTATTGGTTTCTTTCTTCTCCCGCTTAATTATTTTTTTCCTCTTATATTTTTATTTTCATTTTATCTCAGCCCGATGGTGAAGTTGGGAAGAAGCAGTGATAAATGTAACTTAAGATGTATTGGAAGTTGTTAGCAAAGTCTGCAGATTAAGAATGTTTTGTGAAATACTTTCTTGTACTTTTTTCCCTTACAAGGAGATATACGGAATTTTTCATTCTTCCTTCTCGACAACAATTTCTACTAGTCGGAGATTTCTGCGTTAGTTGGGTAAAATGTCAAAATCAAGTTAGTTTGTGAAACTTATCAGAATTAATCTCAAAGGTGGTATTTACAAAAAATAATAATTATACATTATCCTTAAACAACGCAATAAAACTAAGACAATTTTTCCCAATTTAAAGCTAACTGAATATTATCTCTTTTTGGTAGGAGACATATGAAATACAATTGTTAGGCAGAAGTCTACCCTCGATCGAGAAATCAAGCAGGGTTGCGTTTTCAGTTCCAGCGTCACGCCACAAGGCTTCACGCCTTTTAGATTGAAAACGTAGATTTTGTCAGCGTTTTCTAGAAAGCAGGGCCCAAAAGTAAAAGACAAACAAACAACATAAAAACCCAGCAATTGTGTCCAAGTGAAACATCATCCTCATCTTTGAAGTCTCCAAAATGTCGAAGAAAGGAGGAGCTGCTTCGCTTCAAAAGGATGCGCCATGGAGAGCATCAAATGCGAGGCCCATACCAAAAATCCACCAATCACCTATTCTCCGCGTCTCCCAAAATCCCTATTCAGATTACGCCCTCTCCATTATGAAGGTACTTCCTTTTATCGATGAATTGCTTGCATCCCTTGGTTGCCAAATTCGTTTCTCCAGTTAACTGTGTTCTTATTTTCTCGGATTCAACAGCACCCGGATCCTATCGGTAGTGGGTTAGCTGACGAAGCCATAGTGGAAGCTGCAGGGCCTGACTGCATAGTACCGGGGCAAGCAATGCCCGTCAAACTTCTTGGCATAAAGGTACGGTCCCATGCTGGTACTGGGAGAAAAACTCATCGTCCGTTTTGGTGTATTGAAACGGAAAATAAAATCTTTGGGATATTTCTGATTGTGGTATTATTGTACGGAGCTACTATCTGCTTGCTTATCATACTTAAAAGTTACGAATTGTGTGTCATTGTATTAGTTTCAAGTAAGTAGGAAATACAACGAAATCTTATAGCAACTCTTTTACAAGGGATGGTGGCTTCGTATTCACTTGGATATAATTACATAGTGAACTAACATCACTGCATATTGGTTTCTTTTTTTGGGTTCAATTAACTATGTTAGTTAGTCAGCCAGTGTCATTTTTATTTTAGCGATCCTGCTCACTTCATCCGCTACAGGGTAAACCACCGCCTCTCAGGCCCCCGACTGATTCTACCATAGAGGCCAACGATAGTATCTGTGTTTGTCTTTGTTTTTTCTTTCATTGTCTTCAATTTTGTTACAAAAATCATTTCACTCTGTTTTATTGGATCTTTTATTCTTAAACAACTTAATAATTTTTCCAGTTTTATTTAATGGTTTGGTTTATCCTTGAAAAAAATCCTTACTTGATAATATAATCATTTTTCTAACTTTTACATCTCTGCTATATTTAATTTTGAAACTTCTTGTTGAAGTTCTTCCGTCACTACCATAAAGACTGAGGAAGGTAGTTTACCTTTCGTTTCAAACCTTCAAAGGCATCTTTTAAACTTGAATGTTTTACTTTCATTTCTTCTGAAACAACCAAGTCTCATGCTTATCCGTGGAAAGCATTATCACATTACGTTCTGGATATGTCGTAAAAGTTTTAGACATAAGCTGTTTCCTTTTTTTTTTTTAACATATCTAAACATTGTCTTCTTGCTTTATATGATTACTCTGTTAAAGAAGGAACCGGTATTTACATACATAATTCTTATACATGCGATGCTTTAGTGTAGAGTAAGGAATATGGATCCTTTGCTCGGTGGAGTATCTTCTTGGATCTTTATTGTTTGAGAATATGTTTAACGTTGAAAAAATAGCCAATTCAAGGATGTTGATGGTCAGGGACCCAAGGCTCGAGGCTGAATATGAATAAAAGAGTTAGCGAACTAACACAGATGCATAGTACTATAGTGTAATTAAAATTCATCTTCTGTCCCGTGTTTGCAATGCAAAAGAATGCTTTATTTTTCTTTCTTTCCTTTTCTTTTCTTTTTGGTTTAATGCATGTTTACTGTTGAATTTGTTTCCTTCTTTTATTTTGTGAATTCATTTTTTTCCCCATTTTGGTTATGTTATCTTTTCTCATCCAGTCTTTATGTTTTTGTAAAGATCTCCAGGTTAACATCTTTTTCTGTTTCATGCAATGACAGGTCTGGCCTATTACTGTTGACCTGAAATTTTTAGAACCAGTTGGACGAGAACTTAAAATGATTGGCAAGGTAAAATCTATATTTTCATTTTTTTGTAAATGTATGCAATATGACTCTTCTTGAAGTTGCAACGGGTAAGTTCTTTGAATTTGTCTTTTTATCAATTGTGGATTAGAAACAATCTTACATATCTATAGACCAACCACTATGTCCCATCCTAAACAATATTACGTATGATTTTTGGCATATGATCTTGCATGGAAGAAAGCAATGTTGCCAGCTGCTATATATATGCACTCACACTTAAAATACAAGTGTTCTGTGTATGATACAAAATCCGTTTATTATTTGATGTAGCACATGCATATTTGAAACATATTGAGGACTGTCATGGATAATGTGGTTGTTTGTCTATTTGCAGTTCATGGATAATGCTGTGAAACTTATGGATAAATCATTTATAGATGATCGCTGATGGTATGGCCCTGTTTTTGTATTATTTGCGAAAGAAGCAAAGCTGCGATAAGCATGAAAGGAAGTTAAAGTCTAAGTAAGCTGAGTCACTGTATATTTGCCTCATTTCTATTTTTGCTTCTCCATTTTCCAAGTGAGCAAACAGAAGATAGTGTTGTTGAACAGCGAAACTGAGGTGTTATAAAACTTGCTTCTCTTTTTCTCTCTTTCTTTTGTATACTCATATTCATGCAGCAAATTGCAATAAATTCCACTTGTTCTCTGGAACTGAAAAAACAATCTTACGTGGAACAGAAAATTTCTCACCTCTTTTTTGGGGGAAAATAATCACTGAATCGCTACTCTACCATGCAATCTTTTGACTTTATGGATCTGCACCATTTATTGATAATTAAAAAAGAAGAAAAGATTAGCACCATTTAAGTTAAGATTTTCTAACATGTGATCAAATGAATATATATTTCAAGCTTCTGTACGTGAGAATTTCATGTGGAAGTGGAACAGTTCAAAATCCATTTTCACGAAAAGCAAATCTTAAAATCATTGTTAAACAGTGATACTAATTTCACGTGGAATTTAAACTAAATTAATTGTTTGGTGTGAAATGGCATATAAGTTTAGTCCCAAAAATCCCATAAGGATCTCCAACAAAGTTAGAGGAGTAGGCACAAGGCAAAAACCAATTAACACCAAGTGAGGGGTAAAAGATAATATGGCTAGTCTCTCAACTTTTGAATGTTTATAAAGCCACACAATTATGCTGTATCTAAGATTCTAAGTTCATACATATAAAGTTAACCGTCAATCTTTTTTCCCTAATTAATGAACTCAAATACATATATAAATAGTTTTGTTTAGTGATGTGGTACTGTGTAAGAACCTGAAATGACTTGTTGAACGCGTGTGGAGCTGCTTATAATTTATATATCCGAAGAAAAGCTAGGAAGATCTTGTTGAAGATACAAATACTGGTTTTCTCTACTAGGTTCCAAAATCCTATCCTTATCCCTTCAACTTATCCATGAAATTAATTCAAACATACTTTCTTTTCCGTGTGAATGTTTATAATAAACATCAATATCTTGTTTTTTACGTTAATAGCCAAACTAATACAATGACAAAGCCATATAGTGTAGTGTAGAACTGTTGATAGTTGTTGTTGAAGTAGAAGCCAAGGAAAACCTCAGAACAAAAAGCCAGAATTGGTGATGCCAAAACTAATGGTCACTCAAGTGCATCTGATCTGAGACGGATTAATGACCTAATCAAAATCAATTTTTATTTAGTGACGGTAGAGTTCCAACACACGATATCAAATTGGTTAGTGTTAGTGGTGATTATGTAAGAGTTTCCGGTCATATGCTCTTTTTCGCTTTTCCTAATTCTCTTTTCTGATGTGTTTGTGTATAAATATGGCCTTAAAATCCCTCTCTTACTACGTGGAAGGGAAACAGAAAATACCAAACAAGCATGCAAGGAGAGCAATTGCGCAAAGGGCCTTGGCTTCAAGAGGAAGATGAACAACTCATTTTCTTCGTTACCCGTCTTGGGGAACGACGCTGGGATTCTCTCGCCAAAGTAACTGGTATCTTTATTGCGTTTTGCATAATTGGGAAAACATCCAATTTGATATTTGTTTTAGATTCATTAACTTTTTCATTTGCAAATGTTGCAGGGCTCAGGAGAAGTGGTAAGAGTTGCAGGTTAAGGTGGATGAACTATCTTCGTCCTAATCTTAAGCATGGTCCTTTCAGTGCTGAAGAAGAGAGGTTAATTTTTCAACTTCAGCAGCAATGGGGTAACAAGTAAGCTCCTTCCTTCCCATATTTTCAACTTGAGCTTTACGTTAGTATAGGATTTAACAGTGTGCTTTACCTTAATCCAGGTGGTCAAAGATTGCACGTTGTCTGCCTGGAAGAACTGACAATGAAATCAAGAATTACTGGAGAACCCATTTAAAAAAGAAGACACAAGCTCAACAAGAAGGTGAAAAAGTTTGATTCTTTACATATATTTTTCTAGAAAATTCATTGATTATTGTTGTTATTATTTGCCTATACTTTCAATAATTTTGTCTTCATCTTTATCTTCAGGTGGGGTACAATATAAAGTAGACAACGCTAGAACAGATGAGAAAAGCAGTGAATTGGTTTCACAGGATTACAACTATTCTGACTCTTACCGTCCAGAAACATACACTTTTCCCTTATCAGACTGGGAATTGACAAGCTCACCTCATGAAATCTGGATTTCGGATTGGATAGAAGAATTGCAAACAGATCAAACTGAGACAGAACATCAACATATTGAACAGGACAGCAATAGCAGTTGCACAGAGTCATCCTATGACTCTTATAATCGTATGCGGTTTGGAAATAACTACGATACATGGGATTATGCAGTTGCAGGCTCCCTCTGGGACATGAATTAAGCAGAGACTTACTTCTGTTGGAAAAATTTGTGAATAACAGAAAGAAAGTTCAGTAAACTAATAATCTATCAATTGTGAATTCTAACAAGTAACAAATTGAAGATTGACACGAAGGAAATAGCAGTATTGTCCTTTCCATTTTTGTTTTGTTTTTCGCGTTTAAATATTCAGAGACACTGAAAATATTCGTTTGGTATATAATATAGTATAATATGCAGTAGATCATTAACACTATTGGGCAGAGTTGGTGAACGGGAAAAGAAAATAATATCTGTCGATTTAAGAAAAGAGTACATGCACCAAACAGGGCCAGCAAGTAGGCATCGCATAGTTTATTATCATATAGAGAAAAGATCATGTGTGATCCTGGCTTCAAGACCTACCCGACAATTACATCATCTTCTTCCTATCTAGATAGAGTTCACAGAACTCAACGTTCAATGGGTGGGAACTAGATGGAAGCTCGTCGTCTTTTTATCCATTCAGCTCCTCGCCGCCGGCAATTACTCATAGCCATCTTAAAGTGAGAGCAACTTATGGGTTAAAAAAAAGGAACGGACGTGTGGAAATTTGTTTGATTTTATTTCCTTCCACATGGCCTGTTATAGGATAGGATAAAATATATCAATTAGAAATAATTGAAGATTGAAAGGGAAAAAGGAAAGAGAACACTTGATTGAATGAAGTTAATTTTACGAAGCATATAGATATAGATATACATGTTATAAATCTCTTGTTATCGTTTCCATTTCCTTCAAGTTGTCGCTTTGCTTTACTTCATCAATGTGTGATAGATAAAAAAACGACGAAAAACAAAGAAAAGGGGAAGAATATTTTTTTACAGTCTTCTAATGGATTCCCACTCTTTTTCATTCCAATCGAGAGAAGAAATAGCATCCTAGTTTAGATGCTTCATTCCTCGTTTGTTAGGGGCATATTAGAGGACAATAAGCATAACAATAACAATCCAATAAAAGAGGAGACAATATACGAAGGTGGAAGCAGCCTTGTGGTCAAGGACATATCATCAGTGTATTCTGGGCCGTCTGACACTGTTATTTCACCTTCGCCGCCACCGCTGTTGGGTCCCCTACTCCACATGCCCAGGTTGTTGTCCCTGCACATTTTTTAAAATAAATTAAGACGAAAATTGAAGTTTGGGCCTGATGGGCCTAAAGAGAGTCATACCATACCTGGCATTGCCGAGAACCCCGGCGTTCATGATGAGCAAATCGATATGATCTGCAGACTTGGGCTCCACGCTGTAGGCCTTCTCGTATTTAACCTCAACCCCTTCCCCTGAGGCCACGAAGAACGCTCCATTTACCATAATGTCCCCCTCCGATCTCCAATTCCAATCCCTCCATTCCCCGTCTCCCGTGTCCAACCTCTTGGTCACCTCCTTCGCGTAGGGATTCACCGGCGCCATATAGCGATTCCCTTGGCTGTTGATGGTGGGGTTACCGCTACCCCCGATGGCATACATCTCCCAATGGGTGTATTCGTTGTTGACCACGTGGATGTAGCCACGTCGGCACCGTGGCATTCTTTGCACCAGCTTCTCCCCGAAATGGTTGAAGGCGATGGTGACCTGCATACCCGAGTCGGGGAGGTAATCATCGCTGTGGCCCAGCAACATGACCTCGTTGTGATGTGAGAAGAAGTTGTTGGAGATGGTTATGCCCGTCGACCCCATAACCGCGTCTATCAACCCGTCTTTGCACCGAGACAGTGTGCAATGGTCGATCCATATGTCTTTCGACCCGAATATCGATATCCCATCACCGTCTGATTCTGTCCGATACCCGTAATGCGCTGGACTCGACCGTACGTTAGTATTACCTGCCATCGTCAATAAAATCTCACTTCTCCCGTACATATATCACAATAAAATAAAGTAGTGTTTTGCACTATGCTCAATCAACTTATCCAATGAATGAAATCTCCTCTTTCCTCAGATTCTCAAATTGCCATCATATCATATTCTATCATCACACCCTAATTTATCGGATTTTTTTTTGACTAAAGTGGGTAATTTTAGAAATTATTTATTTACATGATCTTAGTTTCAAACATTGTAAAAACTAATTACAAATTCATCATTTCAATTCACTATGCAGACCCGTAAATTTACTATACTATACAAATGGAGAATTCACCAAGATGAAATTGGATAAAATTTAACTTCTTTTAATAAAAGAGTACTCATTTACATAAATACTTTGAAACCAAACTAGTAAATAATTATAAAAATTATCCACTTTAGTCAAATTTTTGATTATCTCGTCAGTTGTCTAGCATGAAAAGTTGCAATACATGAACTCGAAAGTCATTAGAAAGACAATTGTGGGACCTGCTCTACCCATCACACTCTATTACCTATTACGATTTACATGGGATGCGAATAATTTGGCGGTCTTGGCTGAAGAAATTATTGCGACTCCAAGCATTCATCGAAAAGACAATTTTTTGTTTTACAATCCAAACAGAAAAATCCACCGAAAAATTCAGTCCAGACGAAAATGATGTTGCAGGCCCAGTAGAGCTTGAAAAAATAATAGACCAGCAGCCACTTGCACTATCCCATTATTTGATAAGCAAATTCAGATTCAAAATTATGTGGGAGTGGCATCCATTTCTAAAATCGCACTAAAAAAAAGTGAGGAGTTCGAAACCCCTTTGCTGTCTTGTAAAGAATAAAGATAAACTCAAGAAAAAATTATTTATACCACTCTATCTAACCAGAGTTTTAAACTTTGTAACTCAATGAAGCTACTTATATATTTGTCCAAAGATTCTGCATCCAATGTTTTTGTCTTTAAAGCACTTTGAGACACAAGTCGTCAAAAGGTGTAAGTGGTGCCAAAACAAAGACTGCATCTTACTGATATTCACATAAAAGCTTGTTGCTTTATTCATTCCAAGTGCGGGGAAAAGCAGATTTGTTACTTTATTTTTTATTTGGTTAAAGTAAGAAGAATGTGTATAGAATGATTTGTTACCGGAGGGATGACAATGGTGGATGTGAACGTTGTGTATGATGACATTGCTTATATACTGGAGAGTGATGCAGCCACCGCCAACAATGTGCACATCGGCACCGCGCCCATCAATGGTCTTGTAGCTATTAAAGATGAGTTCTTGGGAGAGCTTAATCATCATGTTACTTGGGAACACTATCCACAGAGGCTCGTCCTGTATCACTGCGTATCGGAGTGTGCCAGGTTTTGGGTTAACGGCGTCGTCGTCTGAGTCGTCTGTGACAATGTAAAATTTGCCATCTTTGCCACCCTTTGCGTACTGCCCGAACCCAATTGCGCAATCAGCTAGCCTCTGTCTGTTGTTTGCCCAATTTGGGTCACATTTCCAGCAATCGTCGACGGGGTTCCCTGTTAGGCACGACGACTCGTCTTTCATTGATTCTTGCAGCATTTTCCTTCTTGCAATTGAAGCATTCACTTTCCTGCAAAAAGGAAATGAAGGAAGGAATCTGAACTAAAATTTGCGAACCCAGATGTGAAAAAAGAAGAAACTTGACAAAGAAAAAACACGGCTTGCGACCAGATGCCCATACGAGATAGATCTACCCTTTCCATGGCAATGTAGGGTCAATCAGAGCATGGGTCACCCAGAAAGAAATACCCATGAAACAGAGGAAACAGGGGAGATAAAGAGCATGAGCCTTTTTGGAACAGAATGGCTTCATGCAAAGACGTATGTATGGTACCTATGAACTTCGTGGACAACAGCTTCTGGGTGTGGGTGCTGACCGGGGAGAGTGAGGTTCAGCATTGCCGTTCCAAGGGGCAAGAATGAACCCACAAGAGAGAGAAGGAAAATGCAGGTTATTTGGAGCATTGTTGACGAAGAAGAAGCGTCGAGTTGCTTCACTGTTTACTCACTCTCACAGTCATTCTACCATAACTACTTCTGCGCAAGTGTTCCGAGTGTTTAGTTAAAAAGCATTAATAAACAAAGAAAATTGTTGATTACACTTCACACAAGTTTTCGGTGCGAAAAAAAGCAGAGTTTGGGATGATCCCCAAACCCTAACCCTAAGCTCCCTGTTTAAATTATAAATTATAAATTATAAACTTAAACTGAGGAGAGAGAACGAAGAAGTTTACGGTTCGGAATCCGGCTTTTCTCAAGGAAATGGTCTCTAATTTCGTCCAGGGACAGGGAGTCTCAGGCTCTGTACCATTATGTAATTACGACACTGGCCCTATCTCTGGACACAAGGATTATAACGCGTAGTAAGTTGTGAGAAGCTGCGGAATAGCTGGGCCAATAAGGTGAATTCACGAAGCACAGAAGGGTAGATAAAGAAAGAAAGAACATTCTCGGAGCGAATGAGCATGCCTTTTGACTTTTGTATCTACTGCAGACTGACATATAAATGCCTAAAAATAAGAGTTTAGGGGCAAGGAAATAATAAAAGAAATTTCTCGGTAAGGAAAGCTATTCTAAGGCTAAAAATGTCATAGAAACCAATAAATGCAATGCTTGTAATAATATTTAAAGGTTATTTATCAAAAGAAAGTGATTTTCTAGTAGAATTTGAACTTTGATTATTGCTTATTCAAGCAATGCTATTAGCTATCTTTTGCTTCTATTCACTGTAAAAGGTTTTGGTAGATATAAATAAGCTTGTCGTAATAGCGATACGGGTATACTTTCATTTTAACTTTTTCCTCTCTTTTAAAAATAAGTTGATAGCCATCCAATCAGGAACGAAATTGGGGAAAAAATGCGGAGCGCCCACACTATCTATCTCTCTACATTTCCTTCTTTTTCGTTAACACAGTAGGGTCCATCTCAGAAGAAAAAGCCAAAAAGTCCACAAGGAATCTCAAAATGATATTTTAAAATAATATATAAAGAAGGAGTAATTATACAGTTTTTTTCTTTGGATAATACTGTTGAGTTGCTTTGTAGGACATCATCTTTATTGACATTACCCCACACATTCTTTTTTTTTTTAAAAAAAAAAAAAAAAAGAGTAGAGGTTTTCAGAAGTTTGTATAAAAAGAACATATTCATTCATTAAATTCTTGATATTCAAGTATTTAGTACGCGATGATTATGTAAATTTATGGTTAGAAAAACCTTTTGTTACTAGAAAGTAAAAATAATATCTTTATATATAAAAAAATCAAAAATTATGATTTACCACATAATTGCGTCTGATCACCAAAATGATATAATGGGAATAAACAAAAACATTTCTGGCATTTGTTAAGTACTGGTTGTATAAATTGTTCAATTTACGTGTATATACGTTAAGTGGTTACGGAGTCGAAGATTCGAATCAGTTAGAAGTGTTCATATTCGTTTCGTCTCAAACATGTAAAGTAGAATGCATTGAATCCATATGATCTGCCGCTGCCTTCGTTGGTCTCTATTTAATATAACAGAGAAAATAAAAGTGGGACCACCTCGTTTACTAAATTTCAAAGGGAATCCATTGATTCCATGACCGAAAATAAAAATAAAAATATATATACATATGTGAGCAATTATTGTGTTTGACAATTGCTGAATATACCAAAAAATGGATGGATAGAATCAGAGTGCCTTCGCACACAAGCAGCCACTCATGTCTTTACTCATTGGATCCATTTTAGAATATTAATTTACACATTTATATGTAACACAAAAAGGTATTTGCATTTTAGCCACAACCATGTCTTGTGGGGTGAAAATAATAGTGCATATGCAACAAACGCAGGCTTAAAGCATTTCTAGTTATAAGTGATGTTGGAGGAAGGTAAGTCAGGTTGATAACTCGTGTTTTTTAAAAATAAAAATAAAAATAGAGACAAAATCAATTGTTCTATATCTTTAATATTCTATTATTTGTCTTAAATCTTAGAAATACGCATTGCATTAAGTAATGATTAAGTAGAATTGAATCGAAGAGTAATCTGATTAGAGTTTGGGCAGAGAAGTTGCTTAACTTTTGTGTATGTATATTGTTGTTGGTGTTTGGTGCCAACAGCTAAGTATTGTCTTTGCATTGTCTCTAGAGGTTAAAGTTATTGATGAGCGCAGGGCTCGAACCCAAGACCTTGAAATTTGTTCTCTGAACTAAATTGTGTGACCACTTGAGCTAGAGATGTTGAGTTCGAGCCCTGCGCTTATCAACAACTTTAACCTTTGAGAACAATACCTGACAGTTGGCGCTCAAAACCAACATATATATATTTACTGTGTTGGACTTGCATGGCTCCCTTGTTGGAGGGAAAATCTGGAATTTGTTGCCTTCCGAGCGGCGAAACGCAGAGTTACCGTGTCGGAAATGGAATGACTGAGAATTTTTAGATTAGAGGGTGGGAGTGATGTTGGGGATCTTTGAAAACGCCGCGCCAGAGGCACATGCACGGCACAGTTACGATGTGCACCTTTTCGACTCTGTTATTTTGAGTGGGCTCCACCACTTTGACTATATCAACGACTGCTATCATGTTATCCTCAATTTTCTTGTTTGATGGGGTCACCCTCCAATCCACCAAACCAAACAAAATAACTAACGGTATTAAATATTGAGAAATGCGATGGCTATTTTTATAATTTTACATTTATTTGTATATATATTTTTATATTACTTTTATTTTTTATTTATGATACTCTCATGATTTTATATATTTTTTAAAAAAATTTCTGAACCAATCACAATTCACTTCATGGCATGCCATGTTTTTTCCAACTGCCCATGCACACTTATTTTATTGTTATTTATGTTCAAACAAATGGTAAAAACAATTCTTTTTAAACAAGCATTTGGATAATGCTTAAAGAAATAGTTATACTATATTAGTACTAATTAACGAAAATTCCACATCCACAGTAAAACAAAAGCCCGTCTCTTTACGATATACGAGCCTTTTGCAGCAGTTACGAGATACTTTAGTGTTTTAGCATTAATTACAACTGAACCTTATAGTTGATGAGTTGCTTATTGTTCGCATGACAAATTGGTCAAGCTTTAGCTTTGGAAATTAATAAAAGCATAGTTATTATACAATAGCAGGTGAAAAAAATCATCTCAATATAATATTTCTACATTGACAGTTAAAGCACACCCATGTATATAACTAATGAATGGGCTCCGATTAAATTAAAATGATAGGATCAACATATCACTAAACACGATAGAACTTTGAATTACTTTTCTATAATCAAATAACTACATCCTACATTTTATAATTTAAAGTATTTAAAAAAAGACAAGAAGAAGGGGAAGACCATAATTTCAGGCTTTCTAGGTAAACTGAAACCAGAAATCTCGTGCTTTTCTTGAACGTTACATTTCTTTGCCTTGTTGAACCGTATTGCTACTTTTCTTGAATATATTACGGATAAAGTACATTTTGGTCGTAAAAGATAATCTAGAACACCATCACCATGCCATGCACGTCAAAAGTGTAAAAGCGTTCTCGTCTCACATTAATGGTGTCTCCTAACTTCAAGTTTATTTAGTTCAAATTTCAGAATGCAAGGATTATTGCAAAGCACGTTCTGTCATGTTTAAGGCCCAAGATGGGTTGAATCCCTATCTCCTTAAACTTCAGCCCATTTACAATTAGCCCAAATTTATTAACTTTCCCCTTGGAATTGACTGATATAGTCAATAATTCCACGTGTGTTTCGTCAATAATTGATTTTTATTTTTATTTTTTTTACAAAAGAGAATTTAATCCTGAACCTCTTATGTATTGTATTGTACAAACTTCTCATAAAAAAAAAAAACTCTCCTTTGTCTATGACTTAAAAAAGAAAAAAGACAGTCTTCACTTTAACTGTATTACAGTGGTGATCGATGGCATCAATAACTACGTTAAAACAATAACGTTTGAATTTCATGATATTTAAATACTAAAATCATCATTAAATTTTATTAACAATTTAAAACGGTCACACCTAACTGCTTGAAGTTAGGCAAGTTATCAACGGGCAAAAACAACCTTTGCACAAAATAAACGAAGTTCTTAATCGAAAGCAAGTTTTAAACATACCACGTGAATATCTATGATTCGGCATCAACGCTAAAATGATTGTTTTAAGGACAAGCGCGACACCTGTATCCAACAAAATCGGAGAGACGAGTGACTCCGAGAATCCGATTATCTTGCTAATTTTGCATTATTTTATGTTTGTTTAGATTTTCCTAATTCTCTTTTTCCAAGTGCCAACCCTGCATTGCTAGTCGGATCATCGTTGGATTCGAGTTTGAAGAAAGCGTGTCGGTTTCGATGTCTTTTTTTATTTTTTTTACTTTTTGATTTTTGGTTTTCAAGAGAAAATAAAAAAATCAGATTAAAATACTTAACACACGGAAACTTGAAGTGTAGAGCATGTTAATTTATATGTGGCGTGGGAAGCATGTAAAGAAAAGAATTCCGAGGGACAAATTTTGTTGTCAACATATAGACCAATAAATGTTTTCAACCTAACCACAAATTTTGTTCACCAAACACGGTTAATTTAGTCCGATGCACTTGTCTTTAATTTCCAGCGAGAATCAAAGTCAAAATTGTTGACGTGGTGGAATTTGACGAAGCTGTAAGTGTGAACGAATGATTTCAATTTATTTTCTACTGTACTCGTTACTCTTTTTGAATCCTTTTTCCTTTAAAATCCAATGGAAAACGACAACCCGTCTGGGTTGACTCCTACCTTGTTCTTTTTCTGATTATACTATATGCTGTCATTTGATACGTCTATTCGCCAAATAGGGGAATAAAATTGGGAAGGGGATCTCCAAGAAGTTGCCCTTTTCTCTCGCAGTGACTCTTGGAAGACTTTTACAAAAATTTATTTATTTATATAGCAGCCTCTCAAGTCTCGCCTGAGATATACGTGAATAATTGATTCCCTTGTGCTTCCAAGTTCAGATCAGAGTGATTTCTTGTGAGACATGAAGCACAGAAGCAGGGCGACATCCATTCCAATTCCAAGTTTACTAATATTAGTAACCATCCTATTGCATTCAAGAGCTCAGGAAGTTGGTAATGCACAATCGTGTCTCTTTCTGACTTTATGATTAACCTTTGGCTTTTTGTCTACAATAATTTTTTGATTTCCTTTTGCCCAACCCGGCCATTTGTCTTGTGAGTTTGGTGTATAGAGTAGTGCTCTGCTACTGCAACAGATAATAATAGTAATAATAATATATGAATTGAGCAGAGGATGAGAGAGAATTTGACTACTCGCGAGGGAGCGAGAAGGGTCCCTTGCACTGGGGCGAGCTTAAGAAGGAATGGGCAGTGTGTAAAAATGGAGAAATGCAATCTCCCATTGATCTGTCAAGTCGCAGAGTCAAACTGATATCAAGGTTAGGGGAGCTAAAGAAGAGCTACGAGTCTTGTAATGCCACCATCCATAACAGAGGCCATGATATTGCGGTAATACTAATATTTCTGATAAAATTCATCGCATCCTCACATTTCTGCACCAAATTTCTAGAATAGTAGAGAACCCATGATTTCTATCAAGCTATAATTTACAACCTTCTAATTATATTATTGTTCGGGGAAATGATGTTTCTTAAAGCTGCACCTGCACACACATATTCATATCTGCTTCTGCTTTCTTCCAAGATTTGGCATATCTATTTATTTATGATTAGCACTTCGGTCGATTGTGGTCTGATCTGGTCTATGTGCGATGTATGTAATCTAAAATGTAGTAATTGGTTGTCGTTGCAGTTGAAATGGGAAGGGGATGCAGGTTCAGTACAGATAAGCGGCACTGATTTCTTTCTCAACCAATCCCACTGGCACTCTCCTTCTGAACACACCATCAATGGCAGAAGGTGATCTGATCTGCCTTTTTCACTATCAATCATTTATTTTCTTCTTTAATTTGTTTTGGATTCAAATTAGGTATGACTTGGAGCTTCACATGGTTCATCAAAGTAAAAGCCCAGACGGGAAATCCAGGATTGCTGTGGTTGGAATTATGTACAAGATTGGTCGCCCAGATCCTTTTCTCTCCAAGGTATGGTGTGGTAATGCTACGCTTTACCGTTGTTTCTCCAATATGCCATATGACGTATTTGAATGGCTTTCAGTTGGCAGAACACATAAAGCCTATGGCTGACAAAGAAGAACAAAAGGGAATGGGAGTTCTAGATCCCTCAGAAATCAAGATGGGTGGCAAGAAATACTACAGATACATAGGTTCACTCACTGTTCCTCCTTGCACTGAAGGGGTCATTTGGACGATTAATAAAAAGGTATGGACTCACCAACTTTAACATTATATTGTATCATGGTTATTAATTAGGAATAAAAGAAGACGAACAAATAATGCTTGCAGATAAGAACAGTGTCAAGGGGGCAAGTCGAATTGTTGAGAGAGGCAGTCCACGATGTAAGCATATTATGTTTTTGCTGAATTTTATTTTTCTGGGAGAACCAATCCTAATCCTTTTTTTTTTTTTTTTTTTAATTTGTAATTCACTCCGTGTGACAGTATGCAGAGAGGAATGCAAGGCCCCTACAGCCACTTCATCAACGACAGATTTATCTCTACGGCCCAAACGCAAGGAATATACATAATTAATTAATTTCCATAAATTATTTAATTTTAATAGGTTGCTCCTATCATATTGTGTATGTGCCGAAGCACCCTACGTTGTTCTTTTCCTTCTTTGAATTTGATATTTGTTGTAAGCTGAATAAGGAAAGCATTATGAGTCTACATATCAATCGCAAATACGTGATATGAGTCTATATATTATTTTTCATGAGCACTAGGATCAATACGAGGAAAAGAAAAGAACAGAACATGAGCTTATTCATAAGCTGCGCCTCCATCGCAACACCACGGTAAAATTAATAATTTTATATTTTAACCCATTAATTAAATACTCAAATGGAGACGTAATCAAATCTTAAATGCCAAACTTAGAGTTATAACCAAACCCCAGAAAAAAAAAAAAAAAAAAAAAAGTACAAAATCCTATACCTGATTCATCGCTGCATTTTCTTCACTTGCAAATTAATGTATGCCCGTATTGCTTTCGGTAAGATCATCTGCTGTAGCTTCTGCATATGTAGGCCTTGGGAGCATCACTTACGATTACCGAGGCCTGTTTGCCTTTAGCTGTTCCTGTTTAACGAGGCCTAAAAACACGCTTAATTCAATAAACAAGACATATTTGAACTGAAAATGTTTTTTAAAATACATAAAAAAAATTGAAAAACGACGAAAATGTTTAATATTTTATAAAATAACTAATGATAATTTTATAATTTTATTCTTCTTAATTTTTCAAAAAAATAAAATCAATAAACCAAATCAGCCCAAGAAATTATCGTGTTAAAGCCTATTACCAATTACCGACAACTTAGATACGTAATTGATGAGCTAAATGATTTTGCTGAGGTTAGTGGGACCTTTATAGCTATGGATGTGCTAATTGCTAAATTAAATCTTGTTCTGGATTCTTCTTTTTGGTCGCTTAACAAAAGCATAAAGCGTGTAGGCTTCCGTTCTCACTTTCCATGTCCAAAAAAATTTTAAAAAAATAAATAAATAAAGATGTATGCTTGAAAGTTGTAAGTATACCTAATTAATTCAATTATATTTACAATTAGACCGCATTATTACTAATTAACCATACTAAGTCGTCACCTGATACCATTTGGTTTGGTAATTCGTTTCTTTTTATGCCGTGATAATCTAAGTCAAATTTAAACCGTCAACGTCGTACTTAACAATAATGACCACGACCATTAGATGCCAAATGAATACACACCAATTTAAATCGTTGGATGACAATAAACAAATTATGTTCCATTTGTGACATGCCATCCGTTCTACGATGTCGTTTAGAATTCGAAGCTGGTGAATCGTCTCTCACTATACATAAAGAATTTTTTTTAAAAAAAAAAAAAACTCAAAAACAATTAATATTTTTAAATGGTTGTAGTTCTTGACTCTGTCAAGAAAGCGGGGCATTCTTCAAATATCTATTTCTTATTTCCTATATATATATATATATATATATATTACATAAAAAAAAAAATTGTGGGGCCAGTTGACCCCAGAAGCTTGTATGTAGATCCGTCCCTGCTGCCGTTCAAGTACTCCCGCCATCATCACCGACCACAAGGGCCACTCCCACACCGCCAACACCGATGCTAACCGAGCAAACAATACTTGAATTACAGACACATATGCCAGCGGATCTGAGACCGCAATGGCGGCTATGCCTGCAGGAAGAAAATCAAGTTATACAATAATTAATATATTGACCTTAGTTCTTTTTCTTTTCAAGAAAACCATCATCGTCAAGACATAAACTTAGTATTCTTGTGTTTATTTTTCTTGTGCTGATTAGAAAGTCATCCCCATTTTTACAATTAAGAATGAACGAACATTATTCAGTACGTACTGGCACCTCTACTGTTTGCGTTGAATGTTGAAATTGTCAAAGCGTGACATACACAGGATGTTAATTAAATTTATTTTGATGATGATTTGGATATGTCCTCAGTTTAAGTAATTAAGATGATTCATTGTACAGTTAACCTTAATTTGACAGATAAGGATCGGAACATAGGAAGGAACAACGTCAGGATTCTCGTAATATAATAATTTCAATGCTTGCGGCATTGTATATAAGAGAGTGGCGAAGCTTCACAAATCTATCTCACCACATTGCACCTTCTCGTAGTTTCAATCCCAGAAATTAATCATGAAGCATCAAAGCAAGAAACTCATAGTTTTGATCATCCTCGTCGTCTTCCTCTTGCATGATTCAACAAGCGCTCAAGAAGTTGGTAATTAATTAATTATGCTTTTTCGTACTATATAGCTAGGTTGTTTTCTCAAGTTTTAGCAATCAACGAAATAAATAAAATTTTACGGCGTGCACTGCAGAGGACGAGAGAGAGTTTGATTATATAAAAGGGAGCGAGAGGGGACCTGCGCACTGGGGAGATATTAAGGAAGAATGGGCGGCTTGTAAATACGGAGATATGCAGTCTCCTATAGACTTGTCCAGTTCAAGAGTGAAAGTTATCCCAAAGTTGCGACCGCTCAAGATCAAGTATAAGTCCTTTAATGCCACCATCACGAACAGAGGCCATGATATTGCGGTCAGCTTTACTTGAATCTCCACTATATTATATATATGTTATGGGAAATGCTTGTGTGAATTGGTGAATAACATGCAGGTGTTTTGGAGGGGCGATGCGGGGTCTATACGCATGAATGGCACCAACTACTATCTGCAGCAATGCCATTGGCATTCTCCTTCCGAGCATTCAATCAACGGCAGGAAGTCAGTCTCGCTTCCCATGGAAACAGAGTCAGGGACACATTTCTTCTTGTTCGTTCAATTTTATTAATTCTGTTTATGATTAGGTACGACATGGAGCTGCACATGGTGCACGTAAGCCCGAACAAGAACAAGATCCTTGTGGTGGCTGCTCTCTATAAGATTGGTCAACCCGATCCTTTTCTCTCCACGGTCCCTATCCGTACTAATAAATCTCTTTTTTATTTGCAACTTGTGATTTAGCAACAGAAAAAGAAATTAATTAAGACCTAAAAGTCAAACAAGCATATAAACTTTGCAATTCGTGTCACTGATACAGTTGGAGAAGGAGATAGTGCACATGGTGGACGAAGAAGCAGAAAGAGTTATGGGAGAGATAGATCCCTCAGAAATCAAGATGGAAGGTAAAATGTATTACAGATACATAGGCTCGCTGACCACTCCTCCTTGTACTCAAGGCGTCGTTTGGATCCTTGATAAGAAGGTACGACGCAACAATAATCCCTCTCCTTTGCTACTTAAAATTATCATTTTTCTGTGACTATTTATTAATAATTACAATTTTAATGTGAAATCACAAACTGATTAATATATCAGATAAGGACCGTTTCAAAAGTACAAGTGAAGCTACTGAGGCACGCAGTCCACGATGTGAGTTTCAATTAACCTCTCTCGATCTCTTGCTGTGGGGTTTGGCTACTCTCTCAATATTTTATAGTTGGGTAACTTTGCAGTCTGCAGAAGCAAATGCAAGACCAACGCAGCCACACAATCAACGGCAGATACATCTCCACCTCCACGGCCCAATTCCAACCACCACCACACCTAAGCATTAAATTTCAACCACTCTAGTCTAGTCTAGTCTCTACGCAGCCCCTCCCCACCAGTTTTTATTTTATTATCTTTTTTAATCAATCCAGGAAGGCTGCATGTTGATGCCTCCGAGTCACATATTGTTGTATAAAATAAAATATTTATATTTATATTTATTGGGAATAAAAGGGGGTTGAATGGATGAAGGAAATCTTCAGAGTCCATTCTGTAGCGTTCAGATTCATCGTTAGATCATCAGAACTACAAATTAACCGGATGAACCAATTTTTATTTTCAGTTTTTTTTTCTTACCCAGTATAGGATTTGAATAAGTGAAATCTTAAAGACGAGTATTAACATGTAAGTCTAGTTACTCTGCAGCCGTACGTGGCTTCAGTATTATGAGCTTAATAATATCTAGGTAATTTTTAACAAGAAAAGTCGAAGAAATCAGCCACTGTTACTTCAATAACTACTTCAAATAAGCATCATCTTAAATTCTTAAAGCTGGGAACTAATCATCTCACCATCTCTTCAATCCTTGACGAGCATGATGCAGACCCACCTCGTGTCTGTCTTGTATTGTAGGATTTGCATTTGTTGCACTTGTGCGCCACAATATGAAAGCTTACCTCGGATGTTTCCCCACAGTCATTGCAGAGAATCCAAACCTAGCCACATAAAAAAACTCAGATTGATAAGTTCGGAAGCTAACCAGTGTTGCAGCTAAAGGCATGAACATTGTCCACATTGCTTACCATCTTACTCTGATATATTTCAGGCATAGGAGTTGATGCAACCTGGAAAATACAAGTTTTTTTGGGAGTAATGTTCTTTCTAGATATATATACATAATATTAACTCAAATCAGATCAAATGGGACACCAATTATAGCCCCATCTATAAATTTACCTCCTGATCCAATCTTTCCCACACACGCGACATATCACAAAATGATTTTGAGCACACAGGGCATGCATACCTATAAAATATTTATATTAGAGCGGATAAGAGGACCAAACATGTGTGCATGCCTGCGGAATAAAAGGTAGGTTTTAAATTCTAGAACTAACTGATAATGCCGCTCCATTTCTGTCACACATCCCAAATGGATAGTGTGACCGCATGGCAATACAGTAATGTCCTTTGTCGTATCGAAAAGAAACTGCAGAGAGAAATATAAGGTGGGGAAATCATTACTGCAATGTGAAAAAGGAAATATATTTACTTTAAATATCTCCGGTTCTCATGACATTACCTCAAAGCAAACAGGACAATTATGATGCATTGCTTTTTCCACACATTGGTGTGAATCCTTCATCAACTTTGAATAGCAACAGCCTGAGAACGGAAAGAGATCATGGGAGGGAATTTTAATCAAAGAAGCACTTGAGGGATTTGGGGCTCAGAAGGAACAGATAAAAGGTTTGTTCTCTAATGTACTGGTTCCTCAAGCCCATTAGATGCTTACCACATTTATTGCAATGGAAAAAGTTCTCCTCTCCTCCAGTTCTGCAAATATCAAACCGAAAGAATCTCAAGATACATTTGATAAATTGACATGAAACAGGGAACATGGTAAAGTTTCAACCTGCAGATTCCACACTCATCGCAATGATATTGCTTTTTTGATACCTAAAGATACAAAACAACATTTTAGTTACGCGACATTTAAGGGAGGCCCTAGTGTTAGAAGAGAAACTAAGAAAAGGGGCTAACATCATCATCAAAAAACTTGCACTTGAAGCAGAAGTAATTTCCCATGCAAACACCACAGTTAATGCACATCTGTTGAACCTGAAACGCGGAGAAGGTTAAACCATTTTCGATTCTTGTTGACTACGTTTACTGTTTGTTACATCAAAGCAGGAGGATACTTACATCTTGCTCTGTGCTACACAGGGAACAGATGATCTGAAAAGAATGGCACAAACAATATATTCAATTAGTGCTTCCTTTCTGATTGGATGGGGATTGGACAGTAATTTTGTAATTCAAGGTTATTTGATATGGAAAAAGGTGGAAAGGTTGCAGAAAGTTTTATACCTTTAGTGAACCATATGATGCCACACGTTGGAAACTGGAAACTGAGTGAAAGTTTTATACCGTTGGTGAAATATTAAGGTGGCTCTCCAGTTTACATCCATCAAGGGAATATAATCAAATAGTGGGATCGATCCAAAATAGTTCCAGATTTGAAGACATAGTTTTGTCAATAGATATAATGCCATAAACGACAAAATATATATATACATAATAAATGTTGCAGTTTGTCTTTTCTTCATTTTAAGCATCTTTCAACATGAAAAATTCCAGGAAATTAAGAAAAGTATATAGAAGAAACCTATTCAATGGAAGAATAATTGCTATGTATAAGCATTATTCTAAATTAAACCAACCAAGTAACCAACAGATATTATGGCTACGTACTCGCTTCAAATCATGACGAGGAATGTCATGGCGATCAACAGGGTCCAATTCAATCGAGTTCTGTTGCAAAACCAAAAGATATCCAAATTATATGTTGTCTTCATTTAATAGAAGGAGCTCAGGGAAGGGGGATAACTATTTTTCTTACAAAATAAATAAAAAGTTGAACTGTCATAATTGAACGAGATCATGTCAAAAAGTAAAGAAAATCGAGAAGGAAAATAACCTTTGATTCATTATGGCAATGTCTGCAGTCGAAAATTTCATTGCAGCAAGGTGCTCTGATCTTGCATCTCCTCTTATAATGTGAGCACCTTAAAATTGTTTTTAAAGAAAAAATCAACAAAAACCAAATCCCCAATAAATTTTACTCTTCAAAAGAAAATAAAGGCCTTATCATCCAGTAGAAATTTCGACTAAATAAAAAAGAAGATACCCGTATTTGGCATATCCCAGTTGGGATGGAGACTCGTGGTCCTGAAGAGAAACTACACCGATTGACATCCGGGAATCCATTATCTTGGTGTGGTTTCCGCTTCAATCCTTCAACTTCAAATTGGCACGCGATACACAAAATGATTAAAAGTTTTCTATATAGAACAGTAAAATAATATTAATTTGTTGACGTACAAGAATAAATTTCAAGAACGAACCCATTAATTATGACAGGAGAAGAGGCTGAAGCCAGAAGTTTCAGGCCTCAATAATGGGTTCTCTCCGTAAGTAGAGAGTGGAGTGGAGGAGAAAGAGGAGATGAACTCGAAGCTTGCTAGAAAAATATCAGTGACAGTGTCGATGAAATACCAAATTTACCCATATTTCCTCGTTCCGCCGATGACGAGGTGACACGACAGCGCTTTGCCGGCCAACTTAATCGTTCATCGCTAGATAAGCGTATTACTTACGATGGAACAATGATGTGTTTTCTTCTTTTTAAAAAGACAAAAAATAGAACTATTCATTGAATCTATTTTCCCGATTTGGGTGCTATGAATAATTTAATTGCATTGATTGGTCACCGGTGAATTTAGAAAGCCGTCCACTCTATAGGTACAAGCAATTACAACAGCACCTTCCAAATATATATATATATACATGGGCAGCACCTAACGATGCCGTATTTTTAACTATAGTTTTAAATTTAGGGGCTTTAACTTATTTAAAAAAAAAAAAAAACTGACAGTGCCTATCCGACTGTTTGCTTCGAAGATATTGAGAGGGCTCCAGTTTGGGTAGGGACTAATATCATTTCTAAACTGTTAAAAATAATAGAGACTATTTTTCTATGTGATATATATGGAAAAAGGCATTAACATTCAGCTTGGCATGACATCAACCACGTGAGTTAAGTTGAGGTTTGCAACAAAGTCGGTGGTTCGCTGCCATCAGTGAAACTAGAGAACTAATAGGACTTTGACACGCAAGCGACTTGCTGACAAAAAATTGACACTTGGGAGAATGGTCACGTTTATTATGATATATTTAATCAATATTTAACATCGGATGAAACCCATTTTTTGTTTGATTGGGATAAATAAATATTTTCAAGAGCCTAATAATGCTAAACTAATATTTAATACACAAATTTTTAGATTAAAAATTAATTTTATACAAATTTTTGTTTACAAACAACATTATTCTTCAAGCAAATTAATGAAAAGGTTCAAAATCTTTTTTTTTTTTTATGATAAACTCTAATGCCCTTTGGGTTTGACAAAATCGGACCAAATAGAAGACTAGGCCCATTTAGAGTTAAAGACCAACTAGATAAATAAGCCCAATAAATAACAATCCAGACGAAAACACGAGTGCGAACCCTTAGATGTAGAAATTCAAGGTTTGGGTATATGGTTGGTAAATTTATTTAAGGAATCAATTGATTGTTTTTGTTGTGTACATTTTGCTCCCTTTTTTTATTTACTGTTTAGTGTTACCGCACGTTAACCTCCTCCATTTGAATTAAAATGGATTCTCAAATAGTAATAATTTATTCTTGTGCGTTAATTTTATGCATTATAAGTGCAATAATTTAGCATTTTACATTTGCAAATTACAATCAGCACCTATATATGCGTGTCCACATGAAACACAACAGGAGGTAAGGTAAGGATGTAGGGTCGAGGATCAATGTGTCTCGTTGGGAGCTGAAAAGGAAAAGAAAGAAAGAAGACAATTTATATCATTGTTGTCAATTCGGCACATGCACCAATCTAAACTTTTGGCTACCGTAATCCGAATGACCTTTGAGACGAGAGAGAGAGAGTTAAGGATGGGTTGCTGTATTTATCTATATCTATATCTGTCAGTAGTAAGTATTATCTATCATCCCACTTGTGCGGTACATAACTTTTTTCATTATTTTTTTGTCTAAACTTGCCTTTTATTTTATTTGTTTGAAAAAAATACAAACGCTACTCTATTCTAGGTCGGTTTGGACCGTTTTTAAAATTAGTAGTATTTTCTTTTTAAGGGCAACACACAGTAATGGATTAGGTTAAAGTCAATAATCCAGCTATGACGAAAGTGAACCTCCTTTAACGTTAAACGAGGGGGGATTGTTTAAACTTTATAAATAAACAAACGACAAGGAACAAGAAAACAAACAGAAGATTGTCACTTTATTGAGTATTTTGTCAGGGAAATGCCTATCTCTGCATCTAATTAATTTGCTATGGACGGTGGAGTGGACCATCTCTCTACCGTCCACTTGCCAATTACTAAAAGGACCATAGCAAGTGGTGGATGCAAAAAGTGAAAATAAAAAGGTCCAATGATTTCACTTGTCCTGATTGATGGCGAGAGGTCTCGAGTTTTAGGCCTATCCTACGGCCCAGCCCGTCTTCGTGCCGTATTTGTATTGTATTTTTTACGAGCCAGTCACCAAACAACTTGCTGCCACTCCCTACCTCTTTTGCATACAATACAATCATTTTCGTGTCAACTGCTCGTTACCTTTATATCCGTATTTCAGATTATATTAATGACGTGAATTTTATCAAATTCCGAAAAATTAGCTCACCACACTATCTCCTCCTTCCTCTCATAAATAATAATAGCAAAAGTCCCTCTGGAAATAAGTTTTCTCTTTCCATTGGGGGAAACCAGTCAAGACCTGTGCAACTTTCTGGTACAAGCCGTGGACGTCATGCTCACATACCAATTTGTCACGTAACTCGGCCACATTCCCAAACGTGGCTCCAATGTATTAAACGACGTTAAAAAATCAAATAATGGACTGGACACGTCCATTGCAATACAAAATCTAATCCCTTTTCTTAGTTTTCCCGGAGATTTTATTATATGTTGTAAATAGTTTTAGGAAGAAAACAAAATTAAAACACATGTCGAATCCACCGTATCAGACGAGAGGACCCTCCATTTTTTGTCAGGCTTCTCCCAAATTCTATTATCCTATTATCTGTCATTTTCGGTCCTTAATTACCATTACGGGGCACAATGGTCATAAAATGTTCGAGTAGAATAAAGTAAGAAATAAAATCGAAAACAGTAAAATTTAGGAAAAGAAATGGACTCCTTAGAGAATAGCACATTGATCCTCGGTCACCACAGGAGAAAGAGAACGAGGATTTACATAACTTAATTTGAGATCAACCCGCCACCAATGGAACACCCAAAAAGAACAAAGTCTCAACACACAAACTAACATACAAAAGATGAGAGAGGAGAGCTGTTCGTTCGTTCGGTGACTCGTGCAGATACTTTCTTAGTAGTCGGCGGTGGGGAGCTGCTCGTGGGAGTGGCTGATAAAGAACAGTTCGTAAACAATGCCGGCGAGCCCACCACCGATCAGAGGCCCAACCCAGTAGACCCACTGGTGAGTCCAGCTCCAGCTCACCAAAGCAGGTCCAAACGACACGGCCGGGTTCATGGATGCTCCGTCGAAGGCCCCACCCGCCAAAATATTGGCTCCCACAATGAAACCAATTGCGATCGGGGCGATAGTTCCCAGACTGCCCCTCTTGGGATCAATGGCTGTGGCGTACACTGTGTACACTAATCCAAAAGTCATCACGATCTCAAATACGACGGCGTTCCATACTCCAACTCCAGAGGAAACGGAGAATGCTGGGACGCTCTGCCAACAAACCACGTCGTATCACGGTTACTCGCTAAAAATATTAAATTAAATTTAAATAAATAAATAAACGGGCCACCCAACGGTCTTAACTATGTTTCACGAGAGAAGTGAGCGATTGTCTTAGTGTCTTACCAGGCCTCCGGTGACGAACCTAAGGAGCAAGCAGGCAACGGTGGAACCGAGGAGCTGAGCGATCCAGTAGACGATGCCGCGTAAGAGGGAGATGTTACCGCCGACGAAGGCACCGAAGGTGACGGCAGGGTTGACGTGGCCGCCTGAGATGTTGGCACCGACGGAAACCGCGACGAAAAGAGCGAATGCATGGGCAATCGAGGCAGCGATGAGGCCGGAAGGAGTGGTGGCACCGTCGTTGGTGAGTTTGTTGAAGGCCATACCGGATCCGGAGCCGGCGAAGACGAAGATAAGGGTGGAGATGAACTCGGCCAGCCCGGCCTTCAAGGTGTCTGGGCGAGTGGTCTCCTCGGGCCTACCGATGGCAATATTACGGATCGGCATTCTTAACGGGGACTAGTGATAACTGCAGCACTGCTTTCCAGAGAACTCAAAGCCAGCCAGCGGGTGTTGGTTTCCACTTCTCAGTTGTTATTGTTAAACTCGCCTGCCACTTATATGGAGAGTGACTAGGCTCTAGGGAAACTGGCTATACCCGGTTCCGGTATATTTTTCAAAAGAAAATGCAAGTTGATTTATGATAATATCATAAAAAAAGTGTATTTAATAATTCTAATGAAATAATTTATAATTTATTTGCATTTAATTAATTTATAAGTTCGTTGGATTAAATTAAATATATTTAATAAATAAATTTATCTTATTAATTTATATTTTGTTCGTAGGTTACTTAAAGTAACATATTAACTTTCTAACAATTTTTATTAACTAATGACAGGCTGGGAAAATGTTCCTATATATATTGGTTTTTGATTCAGCGCATACACATACCTGTTCTTTCGGTTGAATAAGTCCTATTCATTACAACGAAGCAATTCGGGGAAGCCATCTCTGTGCATGACACGTGTCCAGTTTGGATAAGAGCCACGTACTGCGTCGACATTGAGCAGCAGACTTTATCTTTATCTTTATTTTTTTTTAATATCTGGAATCATCGAATAGCATAGTTAATAGACTTGAAATATTATAATACATGCATGATTTATCATGCACTAATCAATTAGTATTAATTGAATGTCTATAATGAAAAGAGAAAATTAATATAATGAATGGGATAAGAGGATAAGAGCTGTGTACGAGCCCACCGGAAAAGTCACTTTGATTATTAGCAGAAGGAAACGACACGTGAGTAAACTTTATCCATTTTAATTGCCCGCTTTCTCTATTGAAAAATTTTGCATAAAGTTTACATAGTAAACTTTATTTCGATGCGGGAGTGGAGGGCGTCTATGTGTGTATTTATGTTTCTTTCTTCGAAGAAAAAAAATAAAGAAATCTGAAGTATTTATTTGGTCTGTATGCTTTATTTATCATCTTCTCCATAATTAATCATTAGTAGGTAATGATTGGCTTATGATCTAATTAAATAGATTATCATTGAAATATTTTATACTCCTTCTAAAAAGTAAAAACTTCCCTCGGCTTATATAAGGATGGTGGTCTAGATTGTTCCACGTACGAACTGTAAATTATTATTTTTTTAAAAAAAATGTTATCAGAACTAAAGGTAAAGCTTGAATACCCATTTAATTAAACCTGATCTCCTGATATATTTGTTGGAATACTAAAGACTAAGTAATGATTACGTGGTAGTTGCCATGCAAACCCACTGTGAGTATTAACTTTCCCCCTCCCCCTTTACAATTCCCCACCCCCTTCATTAAATTTTTTTTGAAAATGTTAATTATGCCCTCACCCTCGCCCCCCCCCCCCCCCACCATCTTTGAAACCCTAGCCCCCTTTCTTTCGCCGTGCATAACTCTCTTTTCTTTTTTTTATATTTTTTTAGATTTTTTAATTTTTGAAGACAAATCTTAATGTATGGGTAGCTATCTAAATATATTTGCTTATGTTTATTCATCTTTGAAGAAAAAATAGAGAAAAAATAGTAAAAAAAGTAGCTTGGTTTGCAGTAGTGGGTTAAACGATTGTTTACAGCTATGTGAAGAGGAAAACGGCCATAGAGAGGTATTTTCCAACATAAATGGCTCTCTAGGGCCGTTTTCCTCTTCACACGGTTGTAGACAGCCATTTGGCTTTTCATTTCACCCCGTAAACCCCTTTTGACAATTAAACGACTATGTACAAGCGTTGGGAGAACCAAACGGCTATGTAGAGTTGTTTAGACTGTCCAACGGCTCTCTACAGCTGTTTGGCTCTCCCATTCTGTTTAATTATATATTTAATAATTTTTTAAATTATATCTTAAATTATCTGTTAAATTATCTATTAAATTATTTATTTAATTATATGTTTAATTGTCTATTTAATTACTTGTTAAATTATATATTTAATTATTTATTAAATTATCTATTAAATTATCTCTTTTAATTACTTATTAAATTATTTATTTAATTATCTGTTAAATTATCTCTTTAATTATATATTAAATTATTTTTTATTCGTTAATGTTAGAGTTATTTTCTTCTTTAAATAGCTCTCTATAAACCATTTTACATCTTGTGTGAGGGTGAATTAGGCAACAAAGATATTCAGGTCATTTAGAGGAAAAGGGAGAGAATGTAAAAGTGGGCAAGGAAAAGGTCATTAAAACCCCCCCCCCCCCCCAACAAAAAAAAATGAATACCTGTCATGTCATATCCTCTGCTCCACTTTTTTTTTTTTTGGAGATGAGGGGTCCTACTTAAGGTAGTCCCTCTCTTTATTGAAGGCAGTTCTCCAAATTAAAAAAAAAAAAATAGTTCAACGGCTCTACAAAATCGTTTAAATAACTAAACGAAATTAGAACGGTTTTACATAACCGTTTAGTTATCTAAACAACTTTATAGAGCCGTTGAATTTTTTTTTTTTTTTTAATTTAGGGGACTGTCTTAATTAGGGACCGAGAGGAAGAGGGGGGGGGGGACTAAAATGAAAAAGATAATCCTTGTATGGAACATATAGAAACTAGGCCAACTGACCGAATGATTCCAATATTGTTGAGTGGATTAAATTTAAATTAAATAATTAAAAATAGTTTTAAAAATATTTAAAAATTAATTAATAATGATTGATAGCAATACTTTGACTTAATTTAATTCTACTTCTTAATTTTTATTTTAAACTTTTTAATTTGCCCTTAGCAGACCAACTTGAGTTATTTTCTATTAACTCTAAAATGACCTGTTTTACTCAACTTACTTAGATTTTAATTTTTAATCAATTAATTTTAGTTTAAAAAAAAAATCTAATAAAGGTCAATTAAGTTGCTTATAATATAAACTGAACCGAACTTCACCATGTTCACCCTAGGAGAAACTATTGACAAAACAAATAAAATTATTGAGTTAGAAGTTCCTAAGTTTAAAGTTTTCAAGCGAATGACCTAAGTGTGTCTGGTGTATTAAGGTTAGGATATTCGTTAGCATATACCTCCTTTTATATTCATCGGGTTCTTAGTGAACTTCTTTGTATAATTTACGAATGTCAAATCAAATCCGAGAAAGATGTCCCACTCAACATTATTACAACTTAAATTTTGTTATTATAAATATGGCCAAATGTGTTATTGATGAGTGATAAATATTTAATCATTAGTTGGTATGCAATTTGTGAGGCCGTGATTGATTCAATCACATTAAGTGATATTGTTGATTATGGCAGCCACCTTAAAGAATGGCGTGACAACGACGTTTGATATTTAAGAAACAAAGTCGGTCGTATAGGGAGATGGAGAGGGAGAGGAAGGACCACTACCAATCCAAGTTCAGAATTGTCTCTACGTTGTGCCATTACTATCCATGAGAATGAGATTCCATCGTCCTTCCATCCAAAACCATTTATAGACTTTTATAAAGTATGATATTATCTGTATGTATTGTATCCAAAATTTAATCTTAGACTATATTTAGTGACTTAATGAATATTCATTATTGTTACCAAATAAAAAAAATACTAATTATTCAATTTTAGTGATGATATTATACAATCTTTAAAATAAAATTTATCATCACATTATTATATAATGGAGATTATCATTATTTTTTATCGGAGGAATGAAGAGTATGTTAAAAATTGTTCAACGACAAGAATACATTTAATTGGTATGTAATCTTTTTTTTAAGGAATATTAAATTGCTCTATTTTCTCCACGACCTTGATGCTTACTGAAAAATAATGTTTATAACTAAAACGTCTAATAAAAATTAATCATAAACTTAAATGTTCTGTAAAATATTTTTTTTTTATATTTTGTTAACTTATTAGCGATTTTAATTTTTTTTAACTTATTTTATCTCATTTATCGTGTAAATATAAAGTTAACAATTCAACATCTGTTATATATATGTATTAAATTAACCATTAAAACAATATAAAATAGACTAAAAACACTATATGCTATTAAAAATAAAATAAAAAATTAGATCGTTTCTCATAAATTTTATATTTCATTCAATAAAATTACTAATAGTGTTGGAGTAGGAACTCGGAAGCTCCAATTCCAGGGATTTTCTGGTAAAACTGAGAAATCCCAAAAAAAAAAAAAAAAGTTGTTGTTTCTGGATGAGGACAAGCACGTGATCGTGACCTGGCAGTGGGCCATACGACAGCATTGTGCTAAGGCTGACAGTCTGATTGGTCAAATACTGATAACAAACAATCACTTCGGACAGCTGTAGCAAAAGCACTGTAAGTAGTGACGAGTGGGCCATCACGTGACAAGGGGGGTCCACGATACCTTTACACCGAATCATTGAATTGAGCATGTTTTAGAATTTGAAAATTTTTACGATCATTCTTGGAGTTTGAGGTGTGTTAGAGTATCTTTACAATTCTAAACAATTTTTAAATGGATGTCATGAATTATTATATTTTTTTATTTTTTATTTATATATTTTATAATTTTTTATAATTTTTTTCTTCATCAAATAATATAATTTAACTTTTTTTATGCAACATTTTTAATTAAAAAATCTTTTTATTTTTTTTAAAATCTCACTTCCTTTTAATCATAAATTAAAAAAGTACATCATTATATAAACTTAGTTTTAAATTCATCATTTGATACTCAATTTAATTACAACATTTAAAATAATAAAAAATTTATGAACCCAACTTCTGTGTCGTTTACTCATTAAAAAAATATTTATAAAGTGGTTTGAATGGTAAAAATACTTACGGTGAAAATTATATACGAGATTTTATTTTGTTTTACTTAATTAATTTTTTAACATTTAATTTTTTGAATTATATAAAAAAATTTCAATAATCACGTTATAATTATATTAAAATTTAATGATTATTTTTAAATTTTTTTTATGATACTACATTACTTATATTTAAATTAATCGTTTTTTAGTATAATGTTTGGGGAATTTATTTTTAACTCGTCGAATTCAAAGCTTTAGCACTTTTCCTACCATTCCCAGAGTATGATTGGAGAGAGAGAGAGATATACAGACTCAATTAACGATTAGACTTTAGAATAAAATAGATCATAAGATTTCCCGCCCATAATGCAATTTATCCTAAATTCAAATATATACTTTGCATTGTTCGAATTAAAGTGATATGATTAATAAATAAACAATAGCAATATTATTCACAAGCTTGTATATTAAAAATCTGGTGCAACCCATTTGTTTTAACCAAATGATAGTGTTGTATCTGTTGTTTTGCTCCTGGTCAAAACAGTAGTATTCAACAGCAAACAATGGGGTGATGCAATAATGGGCTTGGCATGTGCTAGGGAACAAAAGTACAAGGTAGTGCGGAATATAATATGACAGGGCCTAATATCAGAGACATATGACTGATCGAAGTTTTATATTATGCCCATGGTTTTTCTTTTTAATCTGAGTATGCCCATAGTTTTCTCAACAATAGATCTTATTTTAACCTTTTCTTACTCGAAACATGGTGTTCTCTATCTATTAATCTGTTTTATGCATACATAAGCTTTAACGCAGTTCGGATTTTTCCAGCTTTTATATATTCACTTCAAATATAATTTCACTAATTGATATGCGTGTGAATAATATTTACCTTTAAGGTTGGGTATCTTTGAGTTCCCCCGGAAACTCATTTTTAGAGCTGCAAAAATATACTCTTGCCTTTGGTCAACTACCCCTTGGTAACCCACTCATTTATCTGCTGGCATGCTTCTCAACTGAGGGTTGTTTTGAAAAATAATAAGTATTACTGGGAAAGTGTTTCTTGCAACCAAACACGGGTGCAAGAAAAAAATGAATTCTCATTGAGAAAGTGTCACTGCAACCAAACATGATAATAAATTTATCTAATAATTACTTATTCAATAAATACTTTCCCAACAAACCATTCAAAAATCACGCCTCGTATCAAACACACCCTTATGTTCAATTCACATGAGCTTGATTGAATGATTCAGATAAAACAAATAGCCTGGGGCCCACAGTAATTTGGCAGGACCAAAAAACCAAGATATGGTCGTTTCAACAACCACCCTTTATAATTAAAACAACTCAGTGAGTGTCAAGTTGAGCATCAGTTAACGTTAGTATTAGTAGGGGCGTAACATGTTAATAGAGGGAGATTTAAGTAAATTAATGTAAATAGGTTAAAAAAAGACAAGTACAATTTTGGTGTCGAGGTGAAGGATGTTTAATGAGCGACAGAACAAAAGATATCACATCGCGAGCGTGAATGATATCTTTTACGAATCAAGAAGAAAACGAAACGAGTTCACGGAAAAATGACAGCCAGGTTTATCATTATAAAAAAAAAGGAGGTAGGGCCCAGGTCCATTCAAATAATTATCAGCCACACAATTTCCATCACCATCACAACACAGATTTATCTTATTTCATGGCCGGTGGTACCAAATAAATATCCATCTCTTCATTTGGCTCTCTTAACTCCCAAGTGATTGTCGGCCTTGCCCACAATCTGAAAGGAATCTGAATACTGGAAGCAAGAAAAGGGCATCCGCTGACAATGAGTGTAAATTATTTTTAGTCCGATTATCATGCTATGCTGCCTTAACAGTTTACTATCTTACCCTTCTTTTATTGGATTACTATAGTTAGTACAATATGAAACACGTGGAGTTAAGTACGTAACGTTTTCTGGGTACAGTCCAAGCGAACCATATTGGGCCGATATAAAGCCCATTATATGATTCGGCCATTATAATTTTTCTTCTGATAGCCAAGTCTCTCTTGGGCTCCTCACCTCGTAACAGAATGGGTCACTTCCGTTCGGCCTTTAGCTTGTTGGGCCTACAAAGCAACGAAACTACCAGGGGTATCAATTCTGGCTCAATTATATATTTATATTTATATAATTTTTTTATCATTTAAAAATAATAAAAATATTTGAATTCAATGAAAGTTAGAAAATAAGAAAAATAATTTTAAGTGGCTTTGAGTAGAAATCCTTTTCTTGAGTTGGTACCAAATTTGACCACTTTCCTGATTTCATTTACTCTATGGGCAAATAGACACAAAAAGAAGTAGAGTGTGGACCTAACCTGTAGGTTAGTTGGAGTCGGCGTAAAGTCGTTATTTTTGGAGAACTATCCATGTCTTAATTTGCCCAATTTCCTTCTTCAACTGCCAAGTTTATTGGGTTTGGAGTTGGAAATTTAATCACACGGTTTGTTCAATTTCTTTTTGATATATAATGGGATCGTTTATTTATTTATTTATTTTCCTTAAACTTTATTCATTTCGTAAAATTAACTTGGGTCTCTGATAGAATTTGACTAAGTATTTTTGAAAAGTTATTAATTGTAGTTTGAAAATGTCAGAAATAGATGTGTGGACATGCCCGCGATTGAAGGATTATATGGGACGCTGTGTGCGAACCAAGAGGAACAGAGCAGAGTATTCATGTGAAGATGGAATGCTGTTGGCTTAGGGAACACGTTTTCTGGTGGCGGCATTTAATTTTCTATTGCCGAAATCAGAACAATCCATTCATTCACTATAATTAATAGCTTGGCCTCAATATATAGTAACAGAGATAGAATTTAAATAATTGACATGTTTTTGTACAAGTGTCCACTGTCTTAGCTTATGGGAGTAGACCAAGACAGAATACGTATGTTTTAATACTTCTAGAAGAAAGTGGACGAAATTGTATATATATATATATAAAGGGGTCAGATACATTACGACGTGTTAAGGGAGTGGGACACTTCCTTTTTGAAACTTGCCCTTTATTGCTCGATCATATTCCTACACCACTACTTTGAAATTTCAACCCTAACTTGTCACTCAAATTTTCTAGTGGGAAGCCTGCCAGCTATCTTTAAATATAAGAATGGCAGCCTAGCTATTATATATTAACGCGGTGTACATTAACTATATGAATTCCTAAAACTCAAAGGAGTGGTATGCAAATGGAATTATTACATGTTGCTGTTGCCGGTAAACTCGCTTTGTGTCTTGTCTAAGCTTAAGCAACATTATTACACTATGATTGATTCGATGCATTCCAAGTGTATAGCTAATATATGAATTTGCAAGCATTTTAGGAGTTTTTTAAGTGAACCAGATGCTTTGCTTTGAACCACTAACTGTAGCTAACCTCGCATTGTTGGCGTTGGTCCATCGTTACGTGCCCCTCACAACCCCATTCGTATGAATTCCCTACGCTAAGAATCTCATCTCTCTTCCCCTCTAATCTTCTTATACTGATCTATACCTTACATCACGGCCCTGTGCCTGCCACACCGTCCATACCTTGTTCTCTTTGTAAGCTAAATCATATATTCTAGACCAATAATGAAATTCCTATGTGTGAGACAGTGGTTGACCAGTATTATTATCATCGCCTATTGGAATATTGACTAGTTGACTATTTTCCATCGTTAGTGTGAAAACTCAGTTGATTTATTCATCTAACTCTTAAACACAAGTTTTTACCAACGCCAAATGATTGGGATGAGACTTAAAAGATTTTAGTGAAATACTATTTAATAATTGGATCATTCATATATGTAGCCGGCGTGATTATTGGGTTATTGTCCACATTACATCCAAGTGATCAATGAAAATGTGTACAAAAAAAAAAACAAAAAAGTGATCGGGTCAACTCCACATGAACTCTTTGATTAAGTGTGTCTAGTAGCACTCCATTAATAATCAATCATCAAATTCTTGGCAGCTACCCATAGTATACTCCTATAATTAATGCAAATATAATCTCTCCTCATATCTCGATCGAGTTAAGTAGCTAGCCAACCATGAATTTCGAAACTTCTGGTTGTCTAAATATAGATATTAAACTAGTTAAATATACGCAAATCAATTAAGAGAAGGAAGACTAACTAACGGTTACACAAGGCAAGCAAGAAAAGGAAATTAATTTTTTAAAAAAGGGGGATTTGAGGGGTGAAAGCAGCAAAATTTCTGTGGTTCCAGGCTTGCAAACCAATCCTCCAGAAAAGAATCGTTGAGAAAAAGTAATGGGTTTGCTTCAAAGCCAACCGAATCTCACTAGTTTCCTCGCCTCCTCATACTTAACTTTCTCTCTCTCTCTCTCTCTCTTCCCTACAAAATACACAATGTATCCCATTCCTATAAATATATAACTTACAAGATTGGAAACTAATAACGGCGGTGCAAGTCAGGCAAAGGTTACTGTTCACGGGTTAAAGGTTAGCCTTTTGCCCTCCACTTGAAACTTGTCAGAACCACCCAATTTAAGATCACTTAATTCCATTGCTTCTCCATTCCCATCAATCTTTCTCTTCTCTCACTATGGAAGGCCAAGTGCTACAGGAACTTGTGGTGATCAAGGGCAGGCGCACCAAGCGTCAAAGGCTTCCCTCTCCGCTCCGTTTGGCCATGGCTTCGTCAACTTCCGCCGGAAGAGTCAGCACTGACCACTCATCAACTTCATCGCTGGACAGCACGCAAGAAGAAGAGGACATGGACATGGCTAATTGTTTGATTCTTCTCGCTCAAGGGCATTCCGGTAAAGTCTCTTCGTCACCTGAACCCGCTAACGTTGCTCAACCTCACAATAACTACGTGTACCAGTGCAAGACCTGTAACCGTTGCTTCCCTTCATTCCAAGCCCTCGGTGGACACAGAGCCAGCCACAAGAAACCCAAGCCAAATAGCACAGAAGAAAAGCAAGCTGTTACCTTTCTCGTTAACGAAAAGGATCATGATCTTTATGACCACGCCACCGCCACAAGCACCGCTCTCTCTTTGCAATTATCAAATGGGGCTTTGTATACTTCCAATAATAAACCCAAAGTTCATGATTGTTCCATTTGTGGCGCTGAGTTTTCTTCTGGGCAAGCCTTGGGGGGTCATATGAGGAGGCACAGAACTTTCATCAATACGTCTACGGCAACAACATCTTCGAGTGAAGGCAAGAAACCCAGAAATGTTTTGAAGTTGGACTTGAATCTTCCCGCACCGGAGGATGATAATTTGAAGAGGGAATCCAAGTTTCCATTTCAATCCAAAGAAAAAGTTCTTGTCTTCTCTGCGTCTTCTCTCGTCGATTGCCATTACTAATTAACTGGCAGCTTTTTCTGTCATTTAACAATACCCAGAATCAATTTGTATACAATTATTGATTCTTTCCATTCTTTTATAATTAAATCAAATTTCTTGGGGATAATTATAATTTGCCTTCATTTCTTCAATTAATTTGTAAAATGATCATATTACTATTCCTTTGACGGGTGGCATGTGAGAAAATTGAGAGCGTGAGAGAAAGAATAAGGGAATTGAAGTATAACATCAGTGCTTGCCACCAACAATAGCACAACCGAAAGTAGTGTGGATTAGGTCCTCCATTCCTCCAGTTTCGTCTGCAAGAAAGCTAAAACTCCAAAGTGTCAACTTGATAAATGCGTAAAAGCAAACCGATGGCTAGCAAAGCCAGTCACTACGCCTAAACTGATGCATATATAACTCGACCAATTTTCTTAAGTTATTTCTTTAATTATATAAATATGTTTTACTCCAACTGGCCTAATCCTTGCAGTTTTTCTCACTGTTTCTGGCTTGTGAATTATTTTTGCTTCTAGATATTTACAGCAAAAAAAAGTAATGATTTTATCACTCTTTTTTTTTTTTGTATTTTGTGGTTAGATTTTTCTTCCTACATATGCATCATGTCAGTTAAAAATGAAGCACTCTTTGCATGAATACTCCACCATTAGTTCTTATAAACTCATTTAAAAAAAAATAAAAAATTAGGAGGTTATAGGTGATTTGAGGATTCAGCTTTGAAAAGAAAAATAAGTCGATACACTATGATTAAAATGTTAAATATTAAATTAAACAAAAAGACATTATTATTATTTTTGGGTAGACACAAGTTGATTCAGGGTATTGATTCAATCCCAATTGGCAAGTTGTAAAAGATACTAGTTTGAAGTTAATTGGAACCAATATTGAAGAATAAGTTATATGTGCTGGTTTTGGGACTTGGAAGTGATGAGATTTGAGTGGATAAAATTGTACTAGGTTTTGGTCGAGGTAGTTGGAATAATTTTGAGACAGCTTCCGAGCCACAAACAATTTAGGTAGCTTTTCCTTTAATTAGTTCCATGCATCTAGCGGATGATGATCGCATTGCCTTTCCCATTTATTTATTTTTTCCATAGGCAAGTAATTAAAAACCTGAATCTTTTGCCCAAAAAAAATAAAATAATGGAATTAGTATAGTGATTAACGTAGTACGAATGAATTGCTCTAATAGCCCAGTAACTATATTTTTTTTCTTGATAGCAAGAAATGAAAAATTAAATTTAAAATAAAAAGAAATTCATCATAAGGTTTGCGTTCCGTTTTATTTGCCAATGTCCTGATAACAAAAAACGACATGAACCTTGTGTCGTTTTGATGCCGAGTAGTTTTATTCGATATTGTCGTTTATTCCTAGAGTAGACAACGCAATACGCGTGGCGCGGCGCGGCTATTTAAATTGTCCCTCAGGGCGAGACCGACCTCCAGTGTGTTGAGAAGCAGCAAAAGGAGCGAAAGAGTGAAATGGCGGTTCCGGTGAGACGCAATGGTCTGTACGATGACGACGACGACGACGGAAATGACGTAGGAAATCTCAATGCTTTGTTTGAAGAAGAAGTTCTGGAGGAGCTTGAACCTGAAGAACCTGACGTTCCTCCTTATATCCGCGACCTAGATGATGCCGCTGAGCTTGATGATATCGACGCCTTCCGCCGAGCTCTAGGTTCTTGATTCTAATTCTGCTTCTCTTTTTTCTTTTCTTTTTTCAATTTTCTCAAAACTGCTTCTTGTAATTCATTGTATTATCTTTTATGTGATTGATTGATTCATTATTTACCTGTCTCTTAACAAAACTCTAGCTTCTAGCCTTGAAATGTACAAAGGAAGAAATGAAATCTTTGAGATTTTTATTTTGCTTCTGTTGGTTATGTCCGATTATAGTTGGCAATTTTTAGTCTTCTCATGGAAAGAAGCCACTTGATTACAATTTTCTTCTAAACGCTGTAGCTTGTTCAAACCAAACCTTAGATTTTGGCCTTGAAATTTAAGAAGAAATGCTAACATATTGTAATTCTGATTGTTCTTCTTTTGGTATGCTCTGTTTCTTTTTAACAATTTATGTTCCGTTCAAGAAAAGAAGCAACCAACGTAAAACGTTTATGCGTGAAGTAATCTTCATTTTATCTGCATGTTTCTGTAATGTGATTTTGTGATTTATAGTTATTTAATTCAGAGTTATGTTAGCTATTGCTACCATATGCTTGGTTTCAAATGGTTCTTGTGAACATATATGCTGCATTAGCTTTAAAATTGTCATTGTAAGAGTTTCCAAAATTAGAATCCCTAGAACTGGACGAACCAAATTCTACCTCTAATAGACTAGTTTCTGCCTAGGTTTAAACTTCACGAGGAGGAATTTACTCGATAATATATCTGGCGTGGGAAGTTTTGCTTAATCTGGTTATATTTGGAGGTTTTGCAAGATGCTCGGTCAAACAAATAATGGCATAGCATCTGATGAGTCTATTCAACGTTACATAAAAGAAAGATTTTTTATTTGCTGGAGATCAATTTAAAGCGGTCCGCAATAACTACCATGGGTTTTATTTTTGTTGGATATTCTGCTGATGTTGACCCAGATTTTTTATTACTACAGATAACTTTCCTGTCAATGTCAGTATTGACGATCCACTGTCTCGTGGGTTACAGCTTTACATTTGGCATGTTTACATGGTCATGTAGCCGGTGTCCAGGTTTATCATCTTCGCTTATTCTTTATTCTAGACTTTTTTGTGACATAAATGTAAGGAGATTTTGATCTTCTTTTAACTAATCGCAGCTACTTCTTCGAAGAGGAGCAAACTTGGAGGTTAAGGATGCTGATGGCAACATTGCTTTATTTTATGCATGCAAAAGAGGTAGTTAATACAAGTTAATTGAACTGAACTGACTCATATAGACGTCATTTTTTATTACCATCTCAGGCTTCACGGATATAGTCAGACTGATCTTAATAAGAGCCAGTGACAGGGAGCAAGTGAAGAGGGTGCTAGATACAGTTAATCCTTATGGTGATACTGTGAGTATTAGTTTGTTTACATGGGGTACTTAGAATTGTTCTAAAGATATATGATGGATTTCTTCGGGTTTACTCCTGTTATTATTTATCCAGCCTCTCCATCTCGCGGCAAAAGGTTGGAATGTTGATATTTTTAGGTTGTTGCTGGATTATGGTGCCTCTCCCACAAAGATTAACTCACAAGGAAAGGTATATATAGCTTTAAAGGAATTGGAGTATCATTTCTTCATCAAATTCTAAATCCCTCATAAATTGGCAGACCCCTATAGAGTCAGTTACTGAACACACATATAGGCGACTGATGGAAGCGGAAGTGGAAGCTGCCGCTGTTGCCAGGCGATGCTAGTCACCGGAAATCGTTTAATCTCATTTTTACAGACTGTTCTTTTCGATGAGCATCTCATAAAACTGTAAACGCCTTTAATTGACTTCTTCGTGCGAATAGTATACTACACATATATATACAAAATAAGTAACAGCTGGCGTGGTAGCAACCAACAGTGGCATCTTTTTGTTCTTCCATTTTTTCCTTTCCTCCCTCCATTTTTTTTCCTCTCTCACAAACTTGGTTTTTTATTATTTAATTGTTTAATTGATATTAAATAAATAATAAAAATTAATTATTTAATAAATAAATAAAATCAGCTATATTTAATCTTAATAATATATTAATATAATATTAATTCTGATTCAATCAATTTCTTACATAATTATAAATTTTTATTTATATTTCACAACTTTCAACTAGTTTGACAGCTAATGTTATAATCTCACAAATTGTAGCTAGTTTTGTTAAGTAGATTCTTGGTGGTGCACCTTACTAAGATTGCTTAATTTTATTTTTTATTATATTTTTGTAGGTATCATTATGTTACGTCATTTTTATTTTTATTTTTTGTATTTTTACACAATTTAGACAATTTTTTCTTCAAATAGTGAATATTTTAAGATTTTCACTAAATGGATCCACAAAAATTTTACTTGTCTTTCTCTATTTTCCTTGGATTCATATAAAACTATCTCCAATAAGAATATTATAAAAGATTCCACAATTTGTATAACTTAAAAAATGGGTTATAACATATAAAATTCATATAAGCACATAATTTACTTTTGAAAGCAATTGAAAAAGGGATTTTATAATTTATTGGGTGAGCTAAGATCATTGACTATAGGTAAAAAAAAAAAAATTTCCATTGGCAACCCTTTTCAACATGATAATTAATTTTGTAAAATTACATTATTGAATAAAAAGTAAAGAGATTTACATAAAATAATAAAAAAATAATTTAACATTATAAGACCTATAAAGCTATGCAACCAAGAAAAATTGTATCATTCTCGCCTCACACAATCTGTCACAAAATTCATACTTCTCTACCCTTTTTCTTTTTTTTAGTATATAAATATAACTATAAACTCTATATTCCCTCCCACTGTATAACGCTCATTTCATTTCATCTCGTCTTTTGTTATTTGCCTTTTGAGACTTTAGAATTCTTCCTTACCTCACTCTAAATTTTACCGTCGAAGACGGTACAAACGGCTCCGAAATGGCTGCTCCCCCGACTAGAGCTCGAGCCGATTACGATTACCTTGTCAAGCTCCTACTCATCGGAGATAGCGGTAATTTTTGTCTTTAAGTTCATCGCATTATTTCAATTTCTTGTGGCGTAATGATTTTATTTTGCTGTTTTACCCTTGGACGCTGTGAAAAATTTCTCAAATAATGGTTGTTTGTGGCCTAAGTAAGTGAATTTACATATCATATATACTGAAAATCAGAAGCAATTTTGTGGTCTGTTCCAATACCAAGTTGAGAAACAAGTAGTTTTCCTCCTCCGTCGAAGGGAGGGAAACAGGTATTTGGAGTGCTTAAACGCAGTTGCGGCTTTAACTATGCTCCTATTTTTGGCTTACTTAATTGACAAATTGGATGTTATAGCTTTGGAGAGGAGTCGACTTCACTTTCTTTTGGTGACGTATTCTTTTTTCTTTTTTTTTTGTTGCTTCATTTTCACAATTTCTACCTTGTTTGAAGATACACCTTGTAATGATATGGCTTACGCCCAAGCTAATATAAGCTATGGTCGTGTAAGGCTTCAGAAATCTTGCTGCCGCGCTATGCAGGGGTAGGACAAAGTTGCCTATTATTGCGCTTTACAGATGATTCTTTTACAACAAGTTTCATCACCACCATCAGGTATCTATTTGAAATCCTTAAGATGTATTTGGTATGCAAAATATATTCATATCTCAGTGCTTCTGCATCTAAAATAAGTGCGTACGTCATATTTCAAGATTACTAAGAATGTGGTGTGTTGTCAATTTCCCATCTTATCTTATAGCTATATTCTACCTTTTTCTGAGGAGGAATGAGATGCCTATGAAATATGTCAATCTGTCTAATGCCATCATCTCCAATACACTGGTTACTGTATATTAGGCTTAGTCACTGCTTTCAGGATCGACTTTAAGATTAGGACTATAGAGCTTGATGGGAAGCGCGCCAAACTACAAATGCGGGATACAGCAGGCCAAGAACGTTTCAGAACAATAACAACCGGTACCTTCTTTTCTGACGAAATCTCTTGATACTATGATTGCTGCTCTCGAATGTTGCTCCACAGTCCGCACCATATTAAGAAAGGAATGATGTGCTTGAGTCACATTAGGTGATTCGGTTCATTAATAAAAACATAGTAATGCTTTTCCCTTTGAAGCTCGTACGTGCAACAGCAGTGCATCATGGCATGCATATAGGGCAATCTTCTTTTTGGTCATTGCACATGATCAATTAATTGTGTTGGAATTTTTTTCCCTGCATGTTTTTATTTGTTCATATTGTTGATTGATTCTTGCAGCCATGGGATATTACTGGTCTATGATGTAACAGATGGAACATCTTTTAACAGTATACAGCTCTCACTCTCTACTTCTCTTTTGCATCTGAATTTATAGTGATTGAATGGTGTCGTGTCAATAAGTTTGGGTTACATATTTATAATCCATAATTCAATACCGCTGTAGACATCAGAAACTGGATGAGGAACATTGAACAGCACGCATCTGATAATGTCAACAAAATTTTGGTGGGTAACATAGCTGACATGGATGAGAGCAAAATGGTACTGATCGAAACTTGGAGTCTATACCTACTTAGGTTTACTTCAAAACTGATAAGGGGGTTTTCTTGTAGGCTATCCCAACATCAAGAGGCAAGGCATTGGCTGATGAATATGGCATTAAATTTTTCGAGACTGTGAGTATGATGTGCAATCCCATTTCATCCCCCATGATTTCTACGCACTACTGGAGGCCTGAGATTAGCTACTGTTTGTTTTTAGTTTCGTTACTTAATGAAGTTTGATTATGCACTTTTCCTGGACATTAGTTTACTCTTCACTTAAATTTTTGAAACCTTTCCTGCCAGAGCGCCAAAACAAACTTAAACGTGGAAGGAAGAAGTCTTCTTTTCTATCGCCAAAGACGTAAGGCAAAGACTTGCAGAGAGTGATTCAAAGGCAGAGGTATACATTGTTTTTTCTGTTTCTTCCTATTAAAGTTAAACAAATGGTTGTCAAGAATATTTTTGATTCGTAAATTTATCATGTAGCCTCAAGAAAACATCCAAATCACTAAACCTGAACCAGGCAAGGGCCCAACTGCCTCAACAGCTTCTCCACATAAAACAGCATGCTGCACCTCATGAGTTGTCCCAGGCACCAGCAATTCTTCTGGCAATGTCAGATGATCCTCTCTCGAGGAACATGTGTACAGTTTGTAAAGGGAAACTCCTAACTGTGTGTGGATATTGTAACTTGTAAAATTCATAGGGAGGTAAGTTTTCAAAAGGCTTTCTGCAAGATTTAATGTAACTCAAATGCACTTTAGGTAACTTCATAGCAAGTTTTTTCACCTGTAGTGCGATTAATTGTGGTATATTTTAATTTTTTTTATTTCATTACCTGAGGTGCCTAACAAAGGCTTCGTCTTTTGTATATATATATATTAAGAAACAGAATCCCCTTAGGAATAGCACATAAATGATAGATCATTCATTCATTGTTGCACAAAGTAGTATTGAGTTGGACAAAAATATAGGCAATTCTCATAGCATGGATTAAAACAAGAACATAAGGCAAACAAATTTACACAACCCAAGGACGTCGTTTTGGGTGCCAGTTACTCCATTTTAATGGTACAAGTAAATTAAGCAACCGAAATACGATGGCAACTGTAAAAAACTATAGAAGAAGAAGCTTACATATACATTTCCTGTCCAAGATGTGCTAATCAAGGACTTTGTGTCCACATTGCAGTATTTCAAGAGCAACAGCCACCTCTTTCTTGTGCTTGGGGTTCCTGTTTCTGCTTCAATATGTTCCTTTTTACTACGGTTGATCCTTCTTCCAGAAGACTAGGAATATCCATTATCTATAAAATGGTGCAAACTTGTCATGATTGAATTGGGAATAATGGCAGAAAAAAATGAACACGGAATTTCTCTTGTGCAAGAATGTCGTTACCTGTCCATTTTCTACTCTCCTTCTCGCATTAAGGATATTACTTTTTGTTGTTTTATTTATGCAAATTTGATATTTCAATAATACTTTTTATTTAAAAGAAAAATTCTTCATGCTAATTTTATCGCCTGCCCTACTATCAATTAATAGGAAAATTTTCATATGCACACAGAATAGACGTAACTACAGCAAAGAAAACCGTCTGAAATTGTACCTTCATAGCAAGTTCCTCAAAGCATTGCTCCACATTTTCTCGAGTTTTAGCACTACATTCAAGAAACAGAGAGCCCATCTCTTTGGCGAGAGCAGCACCCTCTTCTCTACTCACAGCCCTTTCTGATTCCTAAACATAGAAATGCCAACCGCTAAACATCAAAAACAGAATACTACATAAGGTGATCTACAAAGAATTCTAGAGTAATGAATCTATATTTCAAAAGTTCATCGCACAAAGCTTATTTTCAAGAAATTAAGACGCTTTTCGTTATGATCGTAACCTATGTCATGTGCACTGGTAGCATAACATTTGATCATTCACCAGTCTTTAAAATACATTTCTTCAACAGTTTGATAGTGTCCAGTAGAATTACTCTTAAGGCAAATGCTTTGATTCAAGCACAAAGCAAAGAGCAAAAACTTACTTTATCAACTTTGTTTCCAACTAGTATCTTCACGCAATCCTGATTGGTTGAATAGAGTTCCACTTCTTTAGACCATACTTCTGATAAGTTTGTAAACGTCTCCCTCCTTGTGACATCATAAACTAGAATGAAATCAACCAAATAAATCTATCAATAGAAAGCATGTCATTACCATAAGAAAATTTTATTAGGGCTTCTAAATGGAATAATAATAGCATGTATATAAAACTTACCTAGAATAATTCCTTGCGCTCCTCTGTAATAAGAACTTGTTAAGGTTCTGAATCTTTCCTGCCCAGCTGCAACAGATGTTATGTTACTTCAAGTCAATGTACGGCACTATATAATTTCAGATACACCAGCAAAATAAAGGCAGGAAATAGCCAGAGATCTAAATCTGTAATTTTCTAAAGCATTACATTTGACTACAAATTACCAGTGTCCCAGATTGTTAGTTTTAATCTCTTCCCACCTACGGTGAGCAACTTGATCTTAAAATCAACACCTAAGAACAAGATACAACAGAAAATAAGAGCATTAGCACATATCATAACGGAACTCTATCCTATAAAAGCATTGTATTGCATAGAAGGGAACAAAATAATGGAACAGTTCATTTGCACAAAATTAAGCAAACTCAATAACAGAAGACTAACGATTCGTTTATAACAGCAAAGTTAAATGTAGAACTGAGCTGAATTTGATTAGTATGAAACGGAAAGCAGATTCTTAATGTGTGTGTTTTAAATTTGATTAACAGCAAAAAGAAGATTCTGCAGGTGCTTTTCATTTTTCTGCATTAAAAACTGCATAATCAGATGTTCACAGCTAATGCCAACCGTATAACTGAAAAAGAAAATTTCAAGGACGACACGCGGAATACTTGAATAAATCATAGATTGACAACCATCAGAAACTGTTTGGCTGACAGGAATCTATGAGAAATGACAATTAAATCGTGCTTGTACCGTAAGAAAAGTACTGGCATCAAATTTTTTGTTCTTGTCTTAGCTCAAAAGATTTTCTAGGCAATCAATCATAAAAGAATGAGTTGAAGTTAATCACCAATTGTTGGGGCAAGATCTTCAACAGTGCTGGAAATGAAGCTGACAAGCAGACTACTCTTTCCTACACCGGAATCGCCGATCAACAAGATCTTGAAAGAGAGATCATAGCCACTACTCTGACCCGAAGATGAACTCATTCTCTTTCTTTCTTTCTCTCTCTATCTGTCTCTCTCTGTTTGTGTATCTGATGATTGGTGCTTTTCCAATGTGTCTGTCTCTCTCTTAAAATTACAGCGAAAGAAACGAATATAAGCGGAAGGAATTTAAAGCAGAGAAGAGGAAAGAAAGGGGAAGAAAAAAGAGAAAAGCTAAGCTGTAATGAATGGTAATGGGGTATCACCTCTTTCATGAGATGTGCTGTTTTTTCAAGAGAGAGAGAAGCTAAACAAAACGGCTAGGCTACCTTCACTTCACTTGAGCAACAAATCAACGTATCTTATTCTTTTTTTAAAAAAAGAGGAAAATCATTTCATACCTTTATGCGGTGCCGTTTTCCAGAACACCACTTCCCCCACGTGCGAGCGAGCCAGGGATTGGGATAGTTTTCTGTGCAAGCAAACTTGGGGTGGGGGGGGGGGGGGGGGGGTGGGTGTTGGTTTTGAAGTGTGCAGTTTGATGTACCCGTGGTGGTGCGCCGAAGTGAGAGCCGGCATACGTCCTATCTGGTGAAGTGGCGCTATCAAATACCCAGCTATGCTATGCTGAAGCTGAACCAAAATGGGGTCATCACCCCACCAATTCAATCCCCACTCAACAAAACCTCATATTTTCTTTACTTTGTGGATGATATGTCATTATTTCCTTCCTCCCTAACATGTTCCTTTCTTCTATACTTTGAACCCCAAGTGTTTCCTTTCACGGGAACTTTCTTTTCCATGTTGCTTTCCAGACCAATCAATGCTCTATTTGGTTTTCCTTCTTAACTCTCTGTCCCCAAAGAGGGATTTTGAATAAGACCCAACACTTTGATTCAATTTGGTTTAGTAACAAAAAAGATGAACCCAATAGGAAGCTGGCCAAACTACCCGTATTATTTCTAGAACATGGTAGATGATCCCTCATGGATGCTCATAAATCATAACATGGTCACACAAAGGGGCGAGGTCCACTGCTCAGTCTCGCTACCATAATTATTATTATATTATATAAATACAAATATCAAAAAGCTTGTTTTGGCTTAATTAATTATTTAATTTGGGTGCCCCACATTTTGATGATGGTGCTATTAATATTTATTTTGCTCGTTGCCCTGCTTCGCATGAATGGCCATTCTATACGTTTTCTTTAGGGTCCTAGTCATAGCATGCGTTTCCTTGTCCACAACCCTTTCTTAGGGGTTAGTACAATATATTGTGATTAATTATGTCATTTTTCATTTGTTACATGATTGAAAAAGGTTTCAACCCTTAATAGTTTGCATATTGCTCGCTCTATTTGTCACTAGAGAATTATTAGAAGTTATATCTTGACTATCAATATTCATTAAATCAATAAATTATAAATTAACCAACTTGTAATTAATATTAATATGAGAAATAAAAAAGAGTAGAAGGAAATTAATTAATTAGCTACACAATAAGACCATCTCTAGTAGTCGTCAATTGTAGCGAGGCACAGATATGTAAAACACAAGTTCATCCATTCCATGACTAGAAGACTGTTTGCTGATGCTCAGCTGGCAAAAAAAAAGAAAGATACGACAATAAACAAAATCACAGGAGCACAGCTTCAAATGGGTCCCAATCTGCCCATAAAGCAGGTGAAAAAGTGAGTAAAAATTTAGAGCCAAATTCTTCTATTATGCTCACAAGCAAACAGAACAACAAATAAAAATTGAAGAGAAAAGTAGTTCAATAAAAATCCTATGTAGAACAGAAAGAAAAAACATAGAAAAATTCAAAGAAAATCCAGATCTATCAATATCTAAACAGAAATCACACATGCAGTAAAAAAAAATTGAACAAAAATTCAAGAACATTCAAACCAAAAATCAAAGAAAAAAAAAGAGAAGTTACAACAGCAAACGATAAGGAAGGAAACTTGAAACCAGTAAATCCCGTGGTCGCGACATGAAGAAAAGAATAGAAGCTACAACAGCAAGGTTCGCGGCATGAGGAAAAGAGGAGAACCAAGAGCGGTAAGGTTCGTGGTGAGGAAAAGCAAGCATGGTGGTTCTGCCTTGTGGTTGTTGAGGAGAAAGGCTGGGCAAGGAGAACGACAAAGAAAAGCAAGGCAAAGCACGCAAAGCTGAAGAAAAATGCGTGAATGGGCTTTTCTAAAATCTAGGTTAAGTAATATATCCAACGGTTAGATTTAATAATAATATTAAAAGTCAATTAATTGTGAAAGGAAATCCAACTGTTAATTGTGAGATTAAAAAAAAAAAAAAAAAGCCAATTACAATCACATGCAGATTTATTAGAGCATATTTGGGGACGTTTTGGGCATCAAATTAATCAAAGTTAGATATTATCCTAATTAAATATTATTATGTATGTTGAGTGATGTTTAATCTATTTTAATATATTTTTATGCATCATGTATTTTAATCTACACAAATTTATTAAATGTTTAGTATTAATTTTACACATATTTAGTGTATTAAAAATAAAATAAAATAAACTTTAAAATGTCAAATTACAAAAATAAATATTAAAATAAAATAATGATGTAGAATAACTTGTGAGACCCACTTATGTAATTAATATGAGTTGTACCACTAGAGAGAATTTTGGGTCCGTTTGATTTGCTTTAAAATGATGGACTAGACAGGACAAAAATTTTTGTACTCTGTTTGATTTTAAAAAAGACAATGGTACTGGACAAAAATATTCTGAGGTACTAGACAAAATTTTCTATTTTTTGTTCCTCAGAAAATCAGGGGATAAAAATTGTGTCCACAGTACAAAAACTTAAAAAGACAAATTTAACCATACCTTCTCTATCTAGGCCTTTCAACAAGTCGGGCCTTCCAACTAGTGAACGCAATTTACTATTGCTAGAGTTCTTCAGTTCTTGTTGCCGCTGCTACTGCCAAGGTAAATAATTTTTCCCTCTTAATAATGCCAATTGAATATATTATCTGCTTTTTTTTACATCAAGTTCAGTGCCAGAGGCCTCTTAGTTGCAGCAATAGGCTTGATTGAAATCAATTAAAGCATCTTTCACTATTATTTTTTCTTCTGCTTGTAATACAGTGTGGCTGAAACTTTTCCTTCTCTGCTCTTTGTGTGTTGGTGTTTCTTTCCTTCACACATATATTCCTTTATTCGTGTGAACAACGAAGTGCTTTCACTTCTTTTTTTTTCCCTAAAAATGACAAAAAAAGATCTACAGTACTAAATTTTAATGATTATAGTTCTAAAAATGCAAAACAAACATTTATTCCAGAATTTAATGATTTTCAAAGTACTAAATTTTTAATTTTTTTTTATTGTGTAAAATGAACCTATGCAATATCTGGATTGATTAATAAAAAGTGTGATATGTGAAAGAAGATAGCAGACTAAAAATATAATTGTCATGTCAGTGATAAATTAAGTGTTATAACGTAAGGATTATTTTATGACTTTTTTTAAATATAAGAGAAATAACTTTGTGACCAACAATTTAAGAAAAAATAATTTATAACAACATCAATTTAAGAGGGATTAAAATAATATTTTAGTCTTTTTATAATATTTTATTTGTGTGCTTTTATTACAATTTTCATATTTTTATTAATTATTATATTTTTTATATGTCAAAATCTTATCCAATACTTTTTTTTTCTTTAAAATAACAAATATTGTAAAACACATAAGGTATTATAGTAAATTTCACATTATTTTGTTCAATACTTATGTTAATCAAACAGTAAACAGTACAAAATTTTTTGTCCTCTAAAAGTTGTCCTGTAACTTAGCTACTTGTGTTATGTTATTTTGCTTGTACTGTTCTGTACTGTGTATCAAATGCACCATTTGTTTCTAAGTTACATAAAATGTAATAAATGATGTGTTATTGTGAAGTCTACAAAAAAATTATTAAAAAATTACTTATACAACTCTCATAGATACCATGGTTAGAAACGCTTTAAGGCAAAAAGCAATCAATTCTTCTTCTTCTTTTTTTCTTGTTTTCGGGCCTCCGCAACACCCAAAAATTTCATGGGAATTAATTTTCACACCACCACCTCTTGGCTTTCGGAAGTATATTTTTGGAAGTGGAAAGAGTGGTGCAAATATTAATTTGGGAAGTGCAAAAATTAATCCGTACTCAGGCTGGGCCTACACCGATAATCTGTACTCTTAACCAGTTCGGCCCAACAATCAGCAATGGGCTGTGGGCCATCCTCAAACCGCCTTAACAAAAGAACCCAGAAATAATTTATTTCTTTCTTTCAACGCTGATACAGTTTGTTTCCTTTTGTTTGTTATCTTGATTTTACTTTTGGTGTGTTGGTTCGCTCCTCTCCTCTGTGTTATTGCATCGAGAAGGCTTGAGACGGCTGAAGTGAAAGAGCAATGGATCGAGAATGGGGTTCAAAGCCCGGCAGTGGAGGCGCCGCCTCCGCCCAAAACGAGGCCATCGACCGTCGAGAACGTCTCCGTCGACTCGCTTTGGAGACTATAGATCTTGCTAAAGACCCCTATTTTATGCGCAACCACCTTGGCAGGTATTTTATTTCACTTACTCTCTTCTCCTGTGTTTTGTTGTCTTTTGCCTCTTAAATTGATTTGTTTCTAGTATATTCACTGCTTTTTCTGTTGGGTTTTTGCAGCTATGAGTGCAAGCTTTGCCTCACTTTACATAATAATGAGGGAAATTACTTGGCACACACACAGGGCAAGCGCCACCAGACTAATTTGGCTAAGAGAGCAGCTCGCGAGGCCAAAGAGGCTCCGGCTCAACCTCAGCCCCATAAGCGCAAAGTTTCCCTTCGCAAGTCAGGTACTTTTCTTTGGAAAGACTTAAAATGTTGTTTTTCCAATTGTGTCGGCTCTGTCGGTTCGACTGAACTGCTGAAGTGTCTGTGATTATGTTTTTTGTTTCTGCGATTATGTTCATGCATTTCAATGGGGATTTTTGAATATTGCCGTCTTAGTCCCCTGGTAATTATAGCTTGTTCTTTCTAGGCAATATAACGTTAATGGAAATCTGAAGGAATGTTCTAGAGTTTTTATTGTATTTGTTATTAGGATTATATAGAACCACTAAAACAAAAGGAATCTCATCCAAGTCAAGTTGATGCTTGGACCGGTTCAGAATTTCATTGTCAGAGACAAATAATAGACTATCTGGAAGAGAGCATTTAAATGATTTCTGATTTAAATATTTCTTACTCTTCTCAATTTTCACTTTTCTCTCCTCTAATGTTGTTTTTGCCTCCTCAATTGGTCGATATATGTAATACAGAAAAATAACCAATATAGTAATGAAATGGCTTGTCATGATTTTGCTTTGGTTCTTATGAACACCTAAATCTGTTGACAATTTGTCATAGTCATCAATTATTGGGCAATGTTGTATTTTTTATAAGATATTGATTTTGTATATTTGTTTTTGTGACATGTCTTAAAAGCTGAAAGATGTGTATTAATGTTTGGTTGATTTATGTAAATTTTACCTCTTATTATCTTTCTTATGAATACAAAAAAAAGATCACGAAAATTGTTTTTGTTGGCAGTCAAGATTGGTAGGCCTGGTTACCGAGTGACTAAACAATATGATCCAGAGACAAAACAGAGATCTCTTCTTTTCCAGGTTCATTGCTTATTTTATTTTCCTTTCATTTCCTCATAGCTTTCTTAGTTTCCACTTTTCGATCTAAAATATTTCCCCTTTGGTTTGTAGATTGAATATCCTGAGATTGAAGACCTCACAAAGCCAAGGCACAGATTCATGTCTTCTTATGAGCAGGTGAACTCTAATTTTATCCACTTGAGGGCTTGATAAATTTCCGGAACATTTCTCTTTTATTATTAGAAGTTCATGGAAGTCAGGTTTTCATTTGGTGTGCATAATACCGTGTGCTAATTTTTATCTCTTATAAAATATTTGTGGACACAGAGAGTGCAACCCTTTGATAAAAGATATCAGTATCTATTGTTTGCCGCTGAACCATATGAGATCATTGCTTTTAAGGTAAATCATTGTGTATTTGTAATCCCAATGACTTGTCATGGACTCATGGGGGATCTCAGTCCTTGAATTTTTAGTTCTGATAATTTTATTATTGTTCTAATTAATCCACATTACAGGTTCCTAGCACAGAGATTGACAAGTCCACTCCCAAGTTTTTCTCACACTGGGATCCAGATTCAAAGATGTTCACGGTTTGTATTATTATTTAGCAGCAAAACTGGGTTTGACCGCATCCTTTTTTCTTGTTGATTTTGGATGTCAATTTTTTTTCTTTAATTTGATTATTATTATCTGACGTGGGCAATGGATTTATACTCCTGCAGTTGCAGTTATATTTCAAATCCAAGCCACCAGAGGCAAACAAACCACAGCCTCCCCCTACGGCTAATGGTACAACTGCACCTGGTGTCCCCCCAAGGCCTTTGCCTCCCCCACCCCAAGCTCCGCCACCACCCCCACCTCCACCACAAGGGTTACCTCCTGTTGGAAATCCTCCTAGAGTGCCTCCGCCTCCAATCCCCGGATCATTGCTGCCGCCGCCACCTCCTATGGCAAATGGCCCTAGGTCTGTCCCCCCACCCCTTGTTGCCACCGGCACAACAGCAAATTTTAGCATGGGCACAAGGCCTCCAATGCCACCTCCACAAGGTTTTCCTGCCCAACAAATGCAGGGCCACCCTATTCGTCCACCTCCACCACCACCTAGCATGGGATAATAGATCAGCCAGTAAGCACACCGTTATTAGAAGTGCAAGTTGTTTATGGTAATGGAATGTCCGTTTATGTGTGAGGACTGGGTAACTGGCTAGCAATGCTTTGGGTTCCATCGAGTTTATTGCGGCATTAAGCTGTTTAGTATTTTTAACCTTTATAACTTCGGTGGGAAAAAATTGTCATAGTCGATTTTATTAATGAAAAAAAATGATATTATCGAGTAATTCATTTTTTAGACTGCCTTCAATGTTTGATAATGATTACACTTTATAATCACTTCTTTTATTTTAAAAAAATAAAAATTGATAGGAACTGTTTTTTTTTTTTTTTTTTTTCTGAAAAAAGAAGTATGTCTAACGCAACTGAGGCTCGTCAGTTGAGGTATATTTGTTTAGTGCCCTAACTTTCAAATTACAAAACCTAATTTTAAGTTTCCAACTCATTAAGTGCGGATGAATCATGAAATAATTATGTATGTGTGTATGTATATATCAGAAAAATTATATAGTTGACAAAAAAATAGAAAATAAATGGTGATTCTGGTTTATAAAAAATCAAAGTAGTGCGGTTTTACTTAAATTTTATTTTTATGGATTTGGAGGACAAAAAAAGAAGAAATCTTTTCAACCTTTAGGACGTGGAAAGAATATAATTACTAATTTTTTAACTAATATTAATTACTAATTTACATGCCTACTATTAACCACAAATGTTCCTGTGATACAAATTCAATCTTTTAAAACAAACATTAAACTGTTTTATATAGCAGCAGCTGAGACAGTGTTCAACTGAACTATTCCATAAATTCATTAATTTTTCCCACTGATAGGTTTTTTCGCGCTGTAATTTGTTTCGATCACTCTGGATCAGTGTTGTGCAACTTTACACAGCTCGAAACCTGGCAGTGAGGAAAGATCAACGCTCTTGCGCATTCAGAGCTACCCATCCCAAGGCCGTAGAGATGGAAGGCAAAGCCTGAGCTGTAAAATGGAGAAAAAATTGCACCTTGACTCCAAAATTGAAGCCTCACACCGCAAACAGTGTACTCCGAAATTCTTTGTTTAACTTGAAAGAGATAATATGAAACTCATGAAATCTGGACTATACAATTTCGAGGGTTCCAAGAAATTACCGTACCAAGAGTTATTGTAGCCGAAGGAACCAAACAAGAAAGCATATAATTGTCTATTCAAGTGACTGTATCAGTTTCTCAGTTTCTTCTCATCACAAAAGCTGCATTGGGTTTTTTGTGCATTCAACTCATGGCCAAATCAAATACAACAATCGGAAACCAACTTTGAATGCTATGGAAGGTATGTAAGAAAAAGATAGAAGCTAAACTCGCACCATAAACCCAAATAACCATTGTAAGAGGAAAAATAAACACATATCATGCACCTAATGATTCAAAAACTTGAGAGCACTGAATTGGGTGGGTCATCTACCTCAGAATACTTACAACAAAAGATGACTGCTTTTTCCACTAAATCCATTGCCAAGGTGTGTGGCCGCTCTCTAAAAACATTCCAGAGCATGCATAACGGGTGAAAATAACTCAACAAAGTGGAATCCATCCAATTTAACCCCAAAACTTTAACCTGCCCTTGCATTCGGTGGGAATACCTTCTGAATGAATTCCAAGAAGCGGCGCGAGTAAAAGTTAGGGTCCACAGCTGAGATGGATAACGAATCAAACTGAAGAGATTTGTACGCATGTTCAATCTTCTTAGTCATGTTGTAATCTTGCAATATGTCAATGATTCCCAGGTAAAGTACGACGTCATACACCTCTGTTCCTGGAACCTGCTCTGCCCTTGCTGGCATGTTTACACCGAGCTGGATTTGGAGTCTGCTTAAAAAGTTAAAAAAAAAATGATGAAAAAAAAAAAAAAAAACTCCGACTGCAGAACTATATAGTAGTAGTTATTAACTAATTAGAGTTTTAAACCCGTAAATATCTACTCCTATAAATTTGTATCAAACATTTCATATCTTTTATTATATATATATTGATTATTATATTAGGTCACATCACAAAAGTGTAAACCAAAAACAATGAGATAGCATAAGCACCATGATGAGAGTTTTAAAGAATTAATAGAGACCATACCTTGCTGTACCAGGAAGAAGGAGATCTACCTCCTCATCACCAGCAGCCGAAGCTCTCAATCGGCTACCCCTAATGTGAGAACCTACTACAACGCTGCTATCATCTGCTCCACGAGGGACCAGAACTAGGCCTTGTGGATAACGAGACATCTCATCCTCTAGAGGGTCTATCAGTTCATCATTGACAAAGTTGAAATTAAACTAATTAAAGAAAACTCTTAAGTTAATCTAAATCCTTTAAAGAAGTAAACATCAAGCAGGTAATAGCAAATCAGAAAACTTTGATTTCAATAAATGGGATCTGATACTCACCTTCCTCCGCCAGAATTGCCAATCCATCTGCACTGCTACTTTGGTTGTAGGACATGAGAGTACGAAGATGTTGGGGAGCTCGATAATGAACACCTAGAAGAAGGCTGTAGTCCATAATGTGCTGCGCTTCTAAAAACTTGCTGTCAATTTCAATCTGCCTGCACAAAAGTATGTGTAAGAGGAAATGTTCAATTTTTGTTGTTATGGTAAACATCGACGGAGTAAGGATAAATTTTAAGCCTGCGGTCGATTGAGATATGCCAAATACCATCATGTTACATTTGTTTGCAATCAGGACTAAACATTGTATTAATATGGAGGAGGAAGCTAAATGAGATTAGATCATTCAAACAAAATACTAATTATTCAGGAGAAAAAAAAAAAAAGAAAATGTTATTTGATAAAATTATATATCAAATTGTGCGGCCAGGTTCTGCTGCATTAATGAGACAATCTCTTTGATAAACCAACGCACAAATGCCAAATACAAGTATGAAAAGATAAGAGATGATATTTGGAACTATCACTTACTTTAATAACGACTCCCGCCAAGAAGGTTCCAAGTAAAAGCAGTAGTTAAGATCTAAATCTTTTAGAGTAGTGTTCTCATCAATTTCTATCTTGTCTGATGAACGTCCAAGGGATGAACCTTTTAAATCAAATCTCCGATGAATCCTCAATTCTGTACAGAACATATTTCCCATTATGACAAAGCGAAACTGCAGAACAGAAATTCTTATAAATATCAGTGTCCGGTCTACAGGATATGCAGATTATTAGGTCATGTGGTATGAAAGATGCAAATCATGATAGTCTCAAATCTAATGTGCATTTTCTTCAAGGTAATTTTCATGCATCAGTTTTTGAGATTTCAATTTGCAAGTGTTCATTTGCAATTGCACCATCCATAATTGATATATACTCCAAAAAACCATGACTCCAGGATAGAAAAATGTTGCAAGTCAATATACGCATTACCTTTTGACCACTTGAAGGTTTGATCCTGTGAAGACCAAAAAATTTTGTAATCAGGGTATTGTCATATGATTTCACATGATGATGATAGTCTGGAAGCATTCTTAGAAGAACCTACAAATTCAAATTTTGGTTACTAGAGTTTGAATTTTATAATAAACCAGATAAGTAGGAAAGAGCATGTAAACACTAAGATATCTTTACCAAACGTATCCACCACAGGTTGTTTCAGCGGGTACTAGCTAAGTGCTTGCTTTCCATTTCACATAACCATGGTGACTATGTCTATTAAAGTTGCGCAATTAAGACTTGATGAATAATATCCTAAAAAGCTAATCAGAAGGTCAGAATTCATAATGGACCTTATGACAGATTGATGACAAAAAGTAACGTGTTTGAGGCCTTTGAAATGCTTGTCGGTCCAATTCCAATATCTAAAGAAAGAAACTTCGCAGGTAAAAAGTGTTGCAGTATTACAATACCATTCGGTTCATAACAAGGAAGAGATCTAAGGTTATCAATTTCCTTTACTATTGTGAGAACATAGTTGGATTACTACAGGTAAACTGTTCTTTTTCAATTCACTGCCATCCTTCAAAATATTGAATTAATCAATTAATTCAAATCTATGACTATTAAGAGGCTAACAATGTAAGAGGCTAATAATGAAAGGCCTCGAACAGTCAATTGATTTTGCTAACAGGAAGCCAATAATGAAACAGCAAAAGATTTTCAACACATCCTTAAAAAAGATTCGAAAATACAGAAAAGACTTCAAAACAGGGGAGCTCTTTGTTCCCATATAATAATCATTCTTTTAAACGGGCATATAACATATTCTTCCATTTAAGTGCATGTAATGGTTGTTTTTTTATGAATAGTGTCCACTAGGGGCAGACCAGAAACTAGACAAGTATTTAATATTATTGATGCAGAATGCCAAATAAACTTGAAAGACTATCTATTGCTCCAAACTGAAACTCATGTCTTTAAGTCCAAATTAGAAAAGAAAATGGGGTAAGAATAAAAGCCTTCACAAGAAGTATTAATGGACAAGGGACCAAATAAGTTGAACATACCTTTACTTCAGATCTTCGCAGTGTCTTGATCATGAAACGGTCATCCTGAGACAAGAAAAACACACTACCACTTTTCCCTGGAGAAGATAATTCCCTTAAAGCATCATTTCCACAAATGGACATCATGTAGTCAGCAGCATCAATCCTGAACAACTCTCTCAAATTCCTGAAACAGGCCTTAAGGTCACATATAATGAAGATCTGCACGCTATCTGAGTATGGTTCATGTAGTTCAAGCTAAAATTCAACATATAATGCATAATTAGACAAACAATTAAACAGTTACTAGTTTGTGTCATTAAGGCATGGACTTGATGCATGAATTTTTATTTTTTATTTTTGGCAAGACTCAGGAGACATTTTTCTTTTTAATCAACATAAAAAAAATTAAGGATTATTATAGAAATCATATGGTCGGTCAAAGCTTACCTCAAGAGAACAAAAATGGAATTTTGGATGAAAATTGAAGAATCAGTCAGATGCCTGATACACTAAACACGAGTATTTTCAATCCATAGGGAGCTATACAAAGTGAATTATTGAAGCAGGGGAGGAGCTGTGAGTGTTATAAACATGTATTTAGTCAAGGTCTAAAACCAGTAAAACTAATAAATTCTTAAGCCAAAGTTGCTTATCAAAATTAGGACAAATTTATATGTATCCATTTGTAATTTATAAGTACATGAAGAATATAAAGGTTATAGAAAACAAATAGCAACAAATTAAATAGAAGAATTCAACTAATAACCTGAACACCATTGGGCAATAATCTTTCCATTTAAAATCCTCCGATTGATGAGGAGGTGTCAGTTGAGATCCTTCTTTCGGAAAATTCATCCAAAAGCTTGCTCTTGGACCAAAATCTGATGCTCTAACTTCTCGTCTCTGTATAGGTGTAATCTTTCCTACAGTATACCTAACCAAATTGAAGCAAGTTATATATTTGTTACAAGAAACCATGCAAAACGAAAGAATGATAACATCTGCAGTAACATTTTAGCTTCTAATGTGCAACACCTTGAATTGCTTACGTTTATACATTATAATAAATTAGAAAGCACAGACACTCGCAGAAAGAAAAATGATATAACATTGTAATGAATGTTCTCTAAAATGAAGCAAATACATAAAAATCAGGATAGTGCTTTTTACCTTATTCCAAGCTGCAAACTGAGCATTAGATCATAACTCCTGTGACCTTTAATAATTGCTTCACCGGGTCTTTTAATCTCTTTGACAAGTTTCCTTTGAAGCCGTCTTGCTCTTCTCGACAATGATGAAAAACTACTGTTTAACACTAGCTCATTTATTAATACTCCTTGCATATACTCTCGTTCTAAAATCGGGATATTTGCATTAATGTCTTTATCTCCACCTTCCCTGAATGATTCTGTTAAACCTGATGTAGACTCATGTCCAATCACTTTCTCAATAGATACCTCCAGACTCCATCGCCTTTCAAGAGAAACATTTCTGCTTTGAGACTGCTCCAAATTTAACAGGTTTCCTTTTGCAAGCTTATGAGCTGATACACGATTTGATCTCTGGTTGTCAACAACCTTTATATTTCCCATATCTACTGAAGCAGCATGATGAATATGTGCCTGGTTCTGTTTTCTCAATTCAGGCAATAGACCTCTTTTTCTCAAGGCATTAAGGTAAACTTCTTGTATAGAAGAAAATCGACTACCATTTGGATAAAAGGTTCCTTTTCCATCTTTTAAACCTCGTGTCCAAGTCCCAACATAGCAACCTCCATCACTCCATGTATATGCTCCAAACCCATGCATCATGCCATTTAACCAGCTTCCTTCAAATGAGTCGCCATTCATCCACGTCATAGTTCCTTTTCCTGACATTCTCCCACCTTTCATATTTCCTAAATAGACATTTCCATTGGCCCAGGTATACTTGCCAGGCCCCTCTGGTGTTCCTTGGATCCAGGAGCCCTCAAAGATATCTCCACTAGGATAAACTTGATAGCCAAGGCCATGTTTAAGATTCAATCTCCACCTACCTTTATAGGTCAATTTATCAGAACCAATATATGTTCCTGTACCATGGACATAGCCACCGGAGAATTCACCCTCATATACTGCCCCAGAAGACCATCTAATTTTTCCATTCCCATGTCTCATCCCCCGTCTCCACTCACCTTCATATACACAACCATCAGACCAGATATATTTACCATTGCCTTCAGGAATGTTGCCAAGGAGGGAGCCAGAATATGATTCTCCATTAGCAAGTAAGAGTTCCCCAGCTCTAAAGCCAGAAATTTCAGAGGAATGATCAGCTTCACCGTTTGTCAATACAGATATATAGTCTTTGCCAGAAATGGCATCAAGAGATTTTGTTCTCTCTGCACAAGAAACTGCTCCTTCCAAATTATCAACTATGGCCACAGGGCCAGACATGCATAATAACCAAAAGGAAGAAATCCTTATAGAAAAATTTTAAGAATCCCCAATCTCAACAGCTACAAGACAAGGGTTGGATATAGGAAATCTTACCAAGAGAGATTTCGTTCTAGAAACTTCTTGTATTTTGACTGGAGGAGGGAAGTCAGAAGAAGATAATCAGATATTCATTACCCCAAAGGCAGAAAGAGACTTAAAATGTTGCTGCTAAGGAAGAAGAAGAAATAGAGATTTGCAAGATTCAGAAAGAGTTCCCTTAGAGGAGTGGCTGTAAACAATCTATTTTACTCAATAGCTTTTGCGAAGTAATAGTCTAAATACAATTATAGTCTTAATTTTAAAAACAAATGCGATTAATAGATATCATAACTAGACATGCTATACAGGAAACAGGCAAAAATAATCATCCGTAGAAATTCTTAGTCTTAGAGAGTTGAAATTGATTAAGTTGCCGTCTTTTTCTTCAATATGAGAGCATTTGGTTATTTGAATAAAAAGCCAAATTAATAAAATTGCAAAATAAATTTGTTCCAGACAACATAAAAAACAAAGTACGAAATAACAACAGTGTAAATACTGAGTGAAGAAAAGCTTTCAGGTATTCAAACATTGTAAACCTGAAATTATCAACAGTGTTGAACAAGTACGAAATGGCAAAAACTGATTGTACATTATTGAAGTTACCTACGTAACAAAAGCCAATTCTCGACCAGTACCTATACACAGACATCACAAACAAGATGAGAGCATGCATAGAGCAGAGAGTAGTACTACCTTGGAAGGCAGGGACAGGATCACAAAGAAGTGACTCTAGCCGGTAAGGGACCGGAATAGCTGAATATTGAAACAGTGAAGAGGAGGAGAGGGATGGATGTTTTAAAAGTCATAAGCTATTTCCTTCTATTTCTACTGCTTTGTAAATTTCGCTTTTGGATCAGTCACTGGTGATCATCGAATGGGATCGGATCCCAAGCTACCTCAGCGCAGAAAGCCGATACTATACTTAAAGGAATTTCTTCGAAAACAAAAAAACACTTTTTTATTTAACTTCATTTTATGATTTATGAAAATACAATATTCCCCACATTGAGTTGGAATTGTATATGTAACCTGACGGTATTTTTTTTTTTTAAAAAAATTATGGTAAGGACAGAGTATCTATTAATCTGACAGTTTAAATCCAATAATTAGTGTATTATTCCCAAACAGGGCATATCAAGACATAACTCCCCAGCTATGAAAGGCGATTGGCGCCCCTAAACTTTAAAATCATATTCGGATTTTGTGGCCTACCTTCCTCAGATTAATCTATAAATAGTAGTAAATTATTATTAATAGCTGGAACTTACTCGGGAAAAAGACAAAAAGGTAATAGCTGGATGGCGTCGCTTACCAACCCAGTGCAACACGTATACGACGCAGCGTTTTCAGTACCGACGGGGTTTTGGTTTGACTTGGTATGTCCGTTCCGTTTGATTAGACAGGTACCCCACCACAGAAAAAGGTCCGCAGTATGGGAAGCATGGTTTAAGCCGGATCACTTTTTGTACACTACTGCAAGATATTCGTCAAAATTAATATTAAAATATAAATGAAACTTATGGAAAATAAAGGTCAGGAAAAAAGTTTACAATCTATTGTGGTAACATCCGGTCCAATAATGTTTTCTAATTTTAGTAGCAGTGGGTCCAACTAGGCTAACATGTGATAATTGGTTAGGTTAGGTTAGGTACCCTCTAACTTTTTTTTTTTTTTTTCATTTATCGGCTTTCGAATGCTTCCTCTTTCGAATGCTTCCTCCATAAAAAAAAACAAAAAAAAAGCTCGTAAAAGAATTATAAGAAGCGCGATAAGTGTTAAGTCAGTTAAGTGTTTTATTATTTTTGTAATATCAAAATTTTAAATTTATAAAAAAACACAAATTAATAATGTAAATCTGCAATTACTTAATTTTCAAAATTAAATTAATTACACTTTTAATATATAATAAAAAAAACTCATAAGTTAAAAAAAAAAAAAAAAAAACTACTACTAGCCAAATAACATTTGGTGGTCATTAATCATTAATATTAATTATTACTCATAGCTACTAAGCTTGGATGACTTTATTCTTTTAATTGTCCCAGCTTGAAGCATATACAGCTTTAAGCATCAAAGTTTAGTTGACCCAAATTCCTAAGTGATCACAGCTCAACAAATGTAGAAAAGAAGGTGGAAGGAAACTTGTATCACAAAACTCCAAATGCAGACCACACAACTTGGTAAAGTATCTTTTAAATTTAATTGTAAGAATTTGAGGATCAAGTATTAGATGCTTCCACTTTCCAAAAGCGCATCCATTTGTAGTTGTTTTCTTCATTGGAGATTAATTGGATAATTTTTCGTGACTGTGCAGTTTACGATTGTGGAAAATAAATCAAGTTCGTACAGTTAGTGCTACTGTACATGGAATCCACTCTATAAACTAACTTGTTGCATAAACAAATTAAGTGAGTAATGTCTAGCTGTCCATTATTATTCTTTCATCTAACTTTTCTTTGTTTCTTTTATCTGAATTTAATTTATTTTAAGTGGTTGATGGTTTTTCTTTTAATTTGGGCCTACCAAACTTAGCGGGACTATAAATTATTAGATTAATTTGTTTAAATAATTAATCAGATAATGAAAACTAAGCATGAAGATAATGTAATTTAGGAACAAGGTTTGGATTCTATATTTGAAACTTTTATGGCGGCTGCTGTTTTGTTTTGACAAGTATCAAAGCATTTTTTTAAAATATGAACCGAGTACCGAATGAGCCTTATGACTAAATTCATGTATTTATTTTTTTATTTAAAAAAAAAAAAGGTTTTCCTTCAGACTTCCAATATATGTTACCTTTATTCTGCTTACATAAGTGTGATAACTTAGCTATATGATGAAATGAAGACTAAAACATTGAATATAGAGAAAAAATAATCGTTTCAATTCAATTTTTTTAAATTTGAAATGCCAAGAAAAAAAGAAAAGAAAAGAGGTATATAAATTGCTTACAAAAGTATATAACTGTATATAAAATTTGCCTACCAATAATGACTTTCAAAATATAGAAACAAATAGGTCCCTTTCTTCTGTTTGAGTATTGAATTGAATACATATAAATCCAATTCACAAGGTCGCTTTCTACCCCCCCCCCCCCCAACGTGGGGGAAGAAAAACTAACTGTTAATCAAGATAAATTTATATCAATAAAAATATAAATCTACGTGGTTATTTCATTGTTTATATACACTTGTAAATTTCACATTTTGTATTAATTTTCACGAAACCAAAGCAAGATGATAATGATTATTAATTATGTAGGGCTAGTTAACATAAATATTGCTACTAAAGGTTTGAAAATTCAGTATGAACAAAAATATCTTGTTATGGATGTATGAAGCAGGGGCACTAACAAGTCTATTTGTGATTCGTGGTTTGATTAGTCTAGTTAGGTGAGTGAACTTGATGTTACATAATGCGACATGGTATGGAAATATTAGTAAAGCTGGTCGGTAGGGATTGAATGAGACGTTAGAAGACATATGAAAGTGGCCAATTTAAGCTTTGCCATTAATTTCCGAAAGCTCGGTCCACACTTTCATCATTCTATATCATTACCAATTATTGTATCAAAATTAAATACCACCAAAGAGATGTGGGTAATTTACACCCACCTTCAATTTTGTTCCTTCGTCTCTCCATTTTCTTCAATTGTTAATTTAATAATTAATCACATTTGTTTCTTTCCTATTTTTATTTCCAACTTTATCAACTAGTGGCCTATGGCCATGGCTCTGATTAAGAACCAAAAAAACTAGTGGCCTATGGCGGCAACCGACTATCCTCACGGACCCATATTTTTTGCAATCGCTGCAGTCGTGTAGTCGACTGTAGGCCGTTCAATCTATGTTGATTGTGCAGCTTCAACAGATCGAACAGTCTACAGTCGACTGCACAACTGCAAAAAATCCAAATTTCTATCCCCACTGCCCTTTTTACTTTTTATTCCTACTTTTGTTTTGTGATACTATTAAGGGCAGTTTTCTTTAAGAGGAAATGAGTAGGAAAATCAACATTAATTTGAATGATAACAAAATATGGAAAATAAAAGGAGTACAGAGGGATATAATGATAAAAATCTGTATTTTTATGTCAATTGCATCTATATTATTTCGGTGTTTTTAACAGAGTTTTTTCTTTGATATCTCCCGTATGAAAAATGTTTTAATTTTTATTTTCCTATTTAATATTTATGAGGAAAGAGACTCTCAACTGTGTTTTTATATGATCATGAATCTTTCTCTAATGGTGAGTGCTGGTAGCATTTTTTTTTTTAATGGAAGTAGTTTTAAAAAATTAATCAAATAATAATTATTGAAGGATAGAATCTGGGTATAGAGTTTTCTGTTTTTTTTTTTTTGTTAATGTTTCCAAATTAATTCTTTACGAATTAACATGTAATTTTTACTTTTTGAGAAATCAAATTTAGATGCTAAATTAAAAAAAAAATCATTTTTCTATCTTATATTTTCATTTATGCGTGAAAACATACGCAATAGAACAGTAAATTTGGAAATCTTTTAAGCAATTATATACTATATATTATGTGCATGGCAGTTGGCCATGATTTTCCGAGATGATGATCTCTATACTTTTCATATCATTTCGTACACATAAATAGGGCAAAGAAAAAGGGTGGCTCATCGCCTGTCTTTCCCACCCTTGTCGGCGTTGTCGTCTTGAATGGTTTTTTTTTTTTTTTAATAAATACTATCATGCAGCCCAAAGGATCCACATCCCACATGCAGATAAGCTTAGACTCAAAGGTCTTATATTATTTATTGCAAGCGAGTGAAGCCCATAAATCAATCGCCAATGGAGTAAGTTAATCCTCGTTCGCTTCCATCAATAAATATGACATATAAAAGTAATTTTTATTCAAATGTTGATACCAAAATCACAAGCACTACTAATTTAACAAATTATTTGTTTAAAAGTTTTATATTCTTTATTATTTTAATTAAAAATATATAAAAATCACATTAATTAAAAACATATTTAATAATTTATCTATTTAGGAATGAAAATATTTGATACGAAAAGATAAATTACAATCTACGCTCTCTTACTTGCGAACGTTGAAATTATGAAAATTGCATGGCTGAATACGAGATTAGGAGAGGAATTGTATATAATAAGTTAACATATATTATTTTTATTTTTAGTTTAAAAAATTAATAAAATAAAATAAAATTATTTTATTATTTATTTTATCTTACTTGTAGTTAAAATTTTTTTTTGAGAAAGAGTCGAGTTAAAAAAATTATAAGATACCATAAGAACAATTTTTCGCTTCTCACCTCTCACTCACGTAACTTTTTTTCTCTTGGACTCACCGCCTTTTACACTACAATCTTCGCCAAGCAAAGCCACTCCTATTGTTGGGAACAAAGCCACTGTTGCTGCTACGATCGTCCTTGCCTAGCAAAGTAACAACTGTCATTGTCATCAAATATATAATATTTTACTGATTCACTTTAAATATATAATATAATAATAAAATTTATTTAAAAAATTATTTAATACATATTAAATATTAAATAAAAATAAAATTTATTAAACTCTTATTATATTGTATTGATATCTAAACTTTTTATCTTATTTATTTTTATCTTATTCTAATTATCAAATATGCCCCAAATATACTATTACATACAGTATAACATATTAATAAAAAAATGAGATAATAGTATTAATTTTTTTTAACAATTATAAAAAATAAAATAAAAAATAAAAATAAAATAAATTTATGATCACAATGGTGGTGGGGTTGGCAGATAAGATTACTCTTTAAACTTGTGGTCACAGTAGTTTATGTGCCCAGCAAAAAGGCTCGGGCATGATGTGTGGAACAGTGACCAGCCATCGTGATTCATTTTCCACATCTCATCTTCAATGGTGATATGATATTTTCCATGCACAACGCACGTGCCATGTCTCCAACCAAGGTATGGCGAGTCGGGTTGATGCTATGAATGTTATTTTTGTTCTATTTATATATATTCTCTTAACATACTGCATTATTTTGTAATTAAAAATTTAGAATTGTAATAAATATGTTCATGGCATAATTTTTTTCTCTAACTCATTACTATCTTGTATAGTATTATAAATATTTTTAATTATTTTTTTGATAGTTTAATTATTATTCAATATTTTATGAATAGCTAGTCACACTAAAAAAATAATAAAATTTTGATGGTCGTACTACCTAGAATTCTAAACTCGTAAAAAAAAGCCGGCCATCCAATCGTTTGCCACAAAATGTATCGTGTTATCAAAGACTTTATCAAATAACTTCCTTAAAGAAACAAGTTATGTAGGAGGACACTTAAAAACATTTTCATGTTGATCATGCACATGTTCTAATAGCCCCCTCCCTCGAATAAGTAAAGTATAATACAAAAGATTAAAAAATGGACGAATGCTGACCTATGACTATGATATAATAAGCCGGTTGGTTTTTATTTCTTATACCTATTTCTTTAATTAAAATTAAGTCATACATGTTATTGAAGATATATACATGTTATATTTTTTATGCAACTCGGTTGTGCGGATAGGCAAAATAAATGGAACAATCGACAATTCTAACATAAACATACGACAGCTAGCTCGATATTCCTAGTTTAATATCGAGCTTCAAATCAAGGCAGACTATAGTGGTTTTCTAGTCATATAAATTAATGTCTCATTTATATTAAATTGAGGTTAATTTGTAATTACATGTATATCAAATGGTAACGATCAATTAATACATCGTATTTTTTATTCAACATCGTATTCGTAGTATTGGTGTTTGGAACTTGGTCTAACTATGTAGGTAGCTAGGTCATTGACAATGACTGTAAAATTAAGAAAAGGGAAATATTATTACGATTAAGTTTTTTCACAAGTGGAGGATATATATTATAAGTACACGAGGATAGGATATTAAATTAATTAATTAAGCCCAACACAACAATGACGCCATCTTTTGACAAATGCAATCAAAAATTGAAAAGTTCAAGTTTCCAACTACTTGCAGGAAAATTATAACAAATGGGGTATCCTTCATAACACACTTAGTTTGTCTTATAATAACGCGATGCAAATTCATTGGGCTATGTGACAGCTCTTGGAAACACTCAATTATCATTGGACTTCTTTCTTTTCTAAGGGCTTAATATTTAGGCTCAATCTAAAGTTTGGGCCTTAGGCCCACTTGGAAAAACTCTAATTTTTTTTTTTTAAACTTAAAATAAAAGAATGAAGAGGAGAATAGGAGGAAAAATCTCCATAAACCCTCCTTCCCTGCTCTTAAACCTGGTAGTCGCCAACTCGAAGCAGCGCAGCCATGGTGAAGGCGTACCTCCGGTACGAGCCAGCGGAATCGTTTGGAGTTATCGTTTCTGTTGAGTCAAATATTGCATATGACAGTTCCGGCAAGCACCTCCTCGCTCCGGCGCTGGAGAAAGTGGGTGTTTGGCATGTGCGACAGGGCATCTGCGCCAAAACCTTAACGCCTTCTATTGCCTCACGCGGTCATTCCCTCGCTGTCACATCAATCGCTTCCTCTCCTTCTTCCTTGGTATCAATAATAGCGTTCCTCCCTCTGTGGCACTGTTTGTGATTTCAGCCGTAGAAGCATATAAATAAGTATACATAAATTCAAAAGGAGTTATGAGCTGTATTAAATCGTGAAATTGCGATCATATGCTAACTGAATCTTTTCAGTTTGATTAGTTGAAGTAAGCTAGAGTTTGTTCTGGAGTCCATAAAGTGAATGTTTTAGTTTAATACTGTTAAATATTACTTATGAACATTTACGAGTATTTTAAATAGTTTTAATTGCAGATAGCTAGTGGCCATGCAGATGGAAGCATAAGAATTTGGGATACTGATGGCGGGACTTGTGAGACCACATTAAATGGACATAAGGGTGCTGTGACTACTCTACGTTACAACAAGGCTGGGTCATTTCTTGCATCTGGAAGCAAGGATGGTGATGTTATTTTATGGGATGTGATTGGAGAGACTGGGCTTTTTCGCCTTCGTGGGCATCGGGATCAGGTTTGTCGTTACAACTTGCAGTTAGACTCAGTCATTACTTCCATCTATGCATACTTTATTTTTCTCCTCGATATCCAGGGCTAGTGACATCTATTCTGAATTCTATTTGCATACTTTATTTACTGTAGGTAACAGATGTTGTTTTTGTGGATAATGGGAAAAGACTTGTTAGTTCTTCCAAAGATAAGTTTTTGAGAGTGTGGGATCTTGACACTCAACACTGTATGCAAATAGTTAGTGGTCATCATAGTGAAATATGGTCCATAGACATTGATCCAGAGGAAAGATATCTAGTGACTGGTTCTGCAGACATGGAACTTCGGTTTTACACAATTAAGCATGACTCAGTGGAAGAGGAACCTATGAACGGAGAAAATATTGTTGCCAATGGAGATTCTTCCAGTCAAAATAAGTGGGAAGTTTTGAGACAGTTAGGTGAAATTCAGCGACAGAGCAAGGATAGAGTTGCAACTGTTCGGTTCAATAAATCAGGGAATTTGCTAGCTTGTCAAGTTGCAGGAAAGACAGTAGAAATTTATCGTGTATTGGATGATTCTGAAGCAAAGCGGAAAGCAAAGCGCAGGGTTCAACGTAAGAAAGAGAAGAAACATGGAAAAGAGACCTTTGAGGGAACAGAAAACGGAGACATGAATGGTGGGCAAAAAAAAGGAGATAATGTAGCTGTGATTGATGGACCTAAAGAAGCAAGGAACCCATCAATCACTGTACCTGACGTTTTTAAGTTGCTTCATACTATAAGAGCTAGCAAAAAGATATGTTCAATTTCTTTTTGTCCAATTACTCCTAAGAATTCATTGGCTACTTTGGCATTGTCCTTGAACAATAATCTTCTGGAGTTTTACTCTATTGAAAGTAAAGGAGCTACAAAAACACTTGGAATTGAGCTTCAGGGGCACCGCTCAGATGTTAGAAGTGTTACACTTAGCTCAGACAACAGTCTTTTGATGTCAACCAGTCATAATGCAGTAAAGTTTTGGAACCCAAGCACTGGTTCTTGCCTAAGAACCATAGATTCTGGGTATGGGCTATGTGGCTTAATCCTTCCACATAACAAGTATGCACTTGTTGGAACTAAAGGTGGAGGTTTAGAAATTATTGACATAGGAAGTGGCAATTGTGTTGAAGTTGTAGAAGCTCATGGTGGCTCTGTACGTTCTATTGCTGCCATACCAGATGATAATGGTTTTGTCACAGGAAGTGCAGATCATGACGTTAAATTCTGGGACTATCAAATTAAGCAAAAATCTGGTCAAGTGCGTTCTTCTTGCAACTGACTTATTTTTCTTTAAAATATTTGTTTGTTGGAAAGAATAATTCAATATTTCTATGTGAAAAAATAATTCATAATTAACACTGTTTTTAGTGAGACAAGTGATTATATCAGTTCTCATGTCTGTATATGCAGTAACACTTATTTATTCTGTTTAATTCAGGCTACTAAGCAACTCACTGTGTCAAATGTAAGGACTATGAAAATGAATGACGATATTCTTGTAGTTGCAATTAGCCCTGATGCTAAATATATTGCTGTTGCACTGTTGGATTGCACTGTAAAGGTAAGTTAGCTCAGTGGCTCAGCCTTTGCCCGCTTGATTTGTGCATATATTGTGGTCTGGTTCATAATTTTAATGCTTTTTTGACCTTAAGTTTCCTAAAGTTGACATTTATTTTCATTTAGTCCGTTGTCATTCTCATTTCTTTTAGTAGGCTTACTTTCTTAAAGCACAGCCAATATATTCTATGACTTGGGAATTTTCTAAGCATTCATACGTTAAGGGGTGTGATATCAATTAATAGTTTAGCTCATTAGTTCTTTCATGATGCATCAATTTATAGGAAATATCCAACTTTAGGCATGGAGGAGTTTTATGCATCAATTTTCTAAGTAGTGCATGCGCTATGAACTTCTGGTGAATCTTTTATATTTTTCATTGGTTTTTTTGCGATTTTAAGCATAAGTTAGTTTTTTTGACGAGTTTATTTGTATCTTTTTCAGATTCACTTCATGGATTCATTAAAATTCTTCCTTTCCTTATATGGGCATAAGCTGCCTGTTCTCTGTATGGATATCTCATCAGATGGAGAATTGATCGTGACTGGGTCTGCAGATAAAAATTTAAAAATTTGGGGTTTAGATTTTGGTGACTGTCATAAGTCCATTTTTGCGCATGCTGACAGGTGCTTTCCATGATCATATTCTTTTTCTTCATTTGGCATTATGGATGATGCTGTGATTAAAATATCTGATGAATTTATATGGCAGTGTTATGGCAGTGCAATTTGTTCCCAGGACACACTATGTGTTTAGTGTTGGAAAAGATCGCCTGGTAAAATACTGGGATGCTGATAAATTTGAGCTTCTGTTAACTCTTGAAGGACATCATGCGGATGTTTGGTGTCTTGCTATCAGCAATCGTGGTGATTTCATTGTCACGGGATCTCATGACCGTTCCATCCGCCGCTGGGATCGAACAGAAGAGCAGTTTTTCATTGAGGTATACCCAACTTGTTTGAAAATTTGCCCTTACTTGGTTACTGCCGAACTAAGGGCATAGCCTGTACTCATAATATTAAGACTTGGATAAGATGTTGATCTTCCTTGAAATTTTTTTCATGTGTATAAGAGAAACTGTTTCAATTGCAGGAAGAAAAGGAAAAGAGACTGGAGGAGATGTTTGACGCTGATCTTGACAATGCATTTGAGAACAAGTATGCACCCAAAGAAGAAATCCCAGAGGAGGGAGCTGTGGCCATAGCTGGGAAAAAAACCCAGGAAACCCTTACCGCAACTGACTTAATTATCGAGAGATTAGACATAGCTGAAGCAGAACTAAAGCGAATTGCTGAACATAAGGTAAATGTATATCTATCTTAGAGAAGCAAATCAGTCTGAACTGATATTTGCCTCAGGTCAAACTAGGATGCATGCTTGCATATTAGGTGCATATAAATAGACAGTAGATGGACAGACATGCACTATGTATGCAAGGAAACTAGCCTCTCCTTACTTGCCCGGGGTGTCAGAATCGGACTAATTAAGAGTTCTTCTGACTTTTTAAGGCGGTGTCAGTGATTATCAACTTGCAAAACAGTGATATCCTTATGAAGTTTGTTTGGTGTTTAGGAACGTAAGATATAAGTATCCCTACATCGCACTTTCATTTGGTCGTAATTATGGACCTGTTTGATGTTTGAATATCTCCTCTTTCTTCTACAAAAGAACTATTAAATTGACACAGAAAACTAGTTTAGCTTCAGAAATAGGCGAGACCTGGTAAAATGTCTTTGGTTTATATCCATCAGTATGATAGATAACAAAAACAACTGAGGAAGATTGTTATATATCTTATAACATAATCTCTCATGTCTTGGTACTGGAATTTAAATGATTCTGTATTTCAGGAGGGGAAAAGTAATGAAAAAGCTGCTGTGTTCCAAGCAAATCCTCTTATGAACGGACTCTCACCTTCTGATTTTGTTCTAAGTGCATTTTCAGATATTCACTCAAATGATCTGGAGCAAACATTACTGGTATGCTTGGGGCATGTGCTTTTATTCCATTTTTTCTCCTATAAAAATTTAACGCATTTTGGACTATTGTTGACATCAAGTCTAATTTTTACCATTTATGCAGGCTTTGCCATTCTCAGATGCTTTGAAGCTTCTGTCTTACTTGAAGGAATGGACTTCACATTCTGATAAGGTTTGTCCGCATGTCTTGTTATGCAGAAAGATTACCCTGATCTTCTCATTCTAGGTATTAGGAGCTGCATAAATATGAAAAATGAGACAGAAAATGCTTTTTATTAGGAATTGTAGTAGTAGTTGATTTTTTTTTTTTTTAAAAAAAAGAAAAGTTATAAGCACTAATTTTAATTTGACAATTGCAGGTTGAGCTTGTTTGCAGGATTGGTACGCTGCTGTTGCAGACGCATTATAATCAGCTGGTTAGCACTCCAGCTGCTAGACCTGTATTGACTATTCTCAGAGATATTCTTTATGAAAGGGTCAAGGTATGTTTTGCTCACTGTTAGTTAAACTTGAAATTCTCTTTACTGTTATTAAAGATTACACATTTATTACAATAAGACGTGTCTTCAATCTTTAGAACGTCTTTCGTATTGTTATCCTGAATTCCTAAGTATTTGGATGTATATAGTATCTAGGTATGAGAAGATGTTTGGAAATTCAAGATTTCTATGTTTGGTATGGGTGTTGGAAATTTTCCATGATTTTTGGTGATATACATATTTGGTTGAATCGTGTAATTTTTAGTTATATAACTATAGTTTTTTTTTTTTGAAAAGGAAAAATATAATAAGTTACGTATTTAAAACTTCTATTTATCTCAAATTTTCATGTTTTTTGATAGGTATGGCTTATGAATGTAGAAATGTAATGCCTAGTCGGCATATTGAACATGATGCTGTGCCATAGTGCCGCACCTAAACTAGGCATCATATGCCGTGACATGAGTTATTTATTTGCTAGTCCACTATTTTCAGTACAAATAGCTAATTACGTAAGTGTTTCACTCTCTGACTGCATGATGTTGCTTTGTGTCAGGAATGGAAGGATACTTTTGGTTTTAACCTTGCAGCCATGGATCATATCCAGGTTTGTATGCAAGAATCTTCAAATCTCTTGCCCACCAATGTTTTAGAAGCTGATACCATTTTGAAATAACGTTTCAGCAAATGATGGCTTCAAGATCGGATGCCCTCTTTCATGATGCTAGAGAAAAGTTGTTAGAAATACGTGCTCAACATTCGAAACGTTTAGGAGAAAGATCTGATATTGGAGAGGTGAAGAGGAAGAAGAAAAAGAAGGCAACATGAAGTGTATGCACAGTTGGACATAGTTATGCAGTAAATGTTGATAACATGGTTATTTCAATCATTATGGAGAAAGTGACATCAAGTCTACATATGCCTGATTGACAAAGCATCATCCTAGAATCAGAGCTCATTTATGATGATCCCTTGCAAAAGGAGAACTGGGAAGATAGGTTGAATCACCAGTTAATACTCATTACCTTGTCGACATGATTCTTTTTGGCTCTCAGAATTGGATAGGCATCAGTTTCGACTTTCGAGAAGATGGATGTTTTGATCTATTGTCCATCTAGAAGTCCGCGTTTGAAGAACAAAGGTTTTCAAAGGAAAAAGGTGTTGCATTATTATTTATATGTAAACATTAAGTCATCAGAATATTTACACTATTCTTAACTATAACCATCTCTTCTATATAATTATTTGTAGGACTTTGTTATGATGTATTTCAATATCTATTTTAGACACATGTATTCGTCTTATATTGACAAATTGAGTTATTTTTGAATTTGAAGTGTTTTTTGTTTTTAAAAATACAGGATAATTTTAATTTGTATGTAAAAATTAGGTCGTCAGAATTTTTACACTAAAATACATTCAAGGAATGGCCAATAATTCACCGACCGAAGATGCTTTTACACAAGAACATATATAGGCTATGCAGAGCTAAAACAACTACGAAGATTCAGGACCGTCTAAATGTGAACATTTTCCGCAGGCTTTAAAGAAGAAGTTGGAGAAGAATTCATGGTAATATTTCTAACTGAAGTTTTTGCCTTGATAGGTCTGACCAAACTGCCAATTCTTGGGAGTAACACGCCATGACGCGGAGTACCTGCCGTCACTTGCTCTCACTCTGAAACTCAATGCCTGTCCTACTAAAGTGGCATCAGTCTCCCATTTCTGACCCCAGTGCCTCTTCAAATCTGTCCATTTAAGCTTATCATCACCCTTCACTTGCACACGCACAACATCTCCAGCTCCTCCAACATTCCATACCTTTACCAAATTGTAATAAGGATTCCCAGTTATGGTGAACCTAATTCCTCCTTGCCTCTTGCAAGGTACCCTGCATGCATCGCATTTTAAAACATACAAAATTTAGTTTACATTTTTTACCATGCAAATGCAAAAATGAAGAGAAGGTGAGCAATATATTACCTGCGGTATTGGACAGGGACAATGCCACCCTTCAACGCGGCGATTTTGAGATATGAAGATTCGGCTAAATCAAAGTGCTCTCGTGGTGGGTTGCACCATCTTCCATTGTCACTCTCTTGATAATAGTTAGGAGGACAAAGATTGGTTGCCGTGACAACAATAGTCGGTTGGCCTGGCTTACACATTTGAGAGGAGTTCAAGCATTTGATTTCGTAACATGCACCACATGTCTCCCCATTTTTGAACATAACTCTGCTCAGTGCTGCCGTGTCAAGGCCATACGCATCTCTATCAATATCCTCGTACCCACAAGCCCCTCCTGCACACTCAAAATGCATGTAATGTGATGATATTAAATCTAGTATAATGAAAATGTCAACTCAGCTATAATAATCTTAATCTGTTGAATTATCCTAGTACCAAATGTTCCAAAGCCTCCTTCGTAGAAGGAAGCATGAGCTTGCTTCAATGGGCCAGGGACAAACTTAGGGCGATGGTGCGGCTCGGGTTTAATCAGGGGTCCGTGTCCTCTAAGAGCTACGTGTTTCCAAGATGCATGAACAAAAGGAATTGCAGTAAGAAAGAACAAGAATATTGAACCCAACAGAGATCGTAAGGGAAATGGCATGGTGCATTAATTAATTAGCAGTTTGTGAAATGTTATAGGATCTCCTTAGTGTTTGCTAAATTTTCTGCGTCTTCATGGTTGGTGTGGTTGAGTATAGAGGGTACGATGATTTAGGTACGTTAGTTTGTGAGAGGCTGAGCTTTTTCCTATGCCTTTTTTATCACACTAATAACAAATTGAGGCAGGAACAGCCACAAGCTCTTTCTCTATCCAACCCTTGGCTATATAGGGATTTTATATGCATGGCATGAAGTTTTTTTTTTGCATGTAAGATTACTTTAAGTTTAGAATTGAAAATAATAAACAATAATTTTTTTCAGTAATATATGATTATAAAATTTTAAATTTTAAATTTTTTAGCCTTAAAATATCTTTGACCTTAGCTTGTTTTTTACTAAGTAGATAATATCACCATGAATAGTGGTTTGCTAAACAATATTTAATGCCAAGATATGCTTCAGTCTTAATTATCTGAAATTTGGTCCTAATTAACTATCCTAATTTTTTTTTGCATTTACTCGAGATCTGAATTTTTCTGTTAAAGCATAGTCAGCCATTAAGGATAATTAATAGAAAAAACAAATATATCAACCCTGTTGTTCTACGCATTCATTGGTGCTACAGTATATATAAATTAAACTAAACTTTGAAAAAAGATCATAGGAAAGGAAAGTTTAAAAGATGCTATAAATATATAATACATCAATATTATCGATCATGAATTAAAGTAACATGGACACCATTGATAATTATTAATTTAAAAGGAATATATATTAAAAGAAAAAGAAGATGAAAATTATAAAGACCATATGACAGTCTGTTATTTGCTATTCAAGAAACTTTCAATCCAATTATTTGACTTATGGTCAAAACTTTACAATTCGAGATCATCATAGATTAATCGTCCAGGTGCTATATTTACCTCTTAATTGACGGTGGACACGTTATATCAGATTAATTCCCAGTTCTGCATGCAGCCTCCATAGAACATGATCTTATGGACAAACGCATAAGCGATCATAAAGAGCTACTTGTAGAATAGGTCCATTTTTGACGATTCAACCCTACTTCCTATAAATACCAATATGCACACTTGAATCCAATCTCGTACCAATTAGCACAGAGTCAGTAATTAATATACCAATCAAGATGAACACCCGGTTGCTCTCTCTCTAATTTTGGCTTTCTTCTTCTATGGTTTGTTATTCAAACATTAATTACCTCTCTTTTAACATGTAGAATGGCTAAATGGGTTTTTTTTCAATGAATGCAGGAGCACATGCGGCAACAATAAGCTTCACCAACAAGTGCCCATACCCTGTATGGCACAGGAACCTTAACTGCTGATCAGAAGCCTCAGTTGTCAAAAACTGGTTTTGAGTTGGCAACCGGAGCATCCGACTTCGTGGATGTCCCAGCTCCATGGTCGGGAAGGTTCTGGGCTCGAACCGGGTGCTCCAGTGACTCAGGAAAGTTCACCTGCGCCACTGGAGACTGCGCTTCGGGTCAAGTCGGATGCAATGGCGCCGGTGCAATCCCACCCGCAAATCTGATTGAACTCACCGTGGCATCTAATGATGGACAAGACTTCTATGATGTCAGCAACGTTGATGGGTTCAATGTGCCTATGTCCATTGCTCCACGAGGTGGAAGCGGTGACTGCAAACCATTAATAATAAAAAAAAAAATGAAAAAAAAAAAGTGAGAATAAAAGCCTAGCTTGTACCTAGGAAGAAACCATTAATGATCACCTGCTTCTTCTTTTTGGTGATTGTATCGAAACTCTTTCAATGAAATTCAGTTTACTTATTACTATATATTTATCGGTAAACATTTGTCTTAAGAATGTCCAAGATCATATCCAGGTCGTTCGAAACTTCTATGTATAGTCACCATAAAACATGCATTTTCAAAAGTTGAAGTCTATGAGTTAAATTTAAATGTTCTGGATCTATTTGTTTTAGGATGAGACTGTTTTATGCATCATTTTTTCTTTTCAATTAATTATTAATTAACAGTTCCAAAAGTAAAATTCACACACTGGCAAAAGAAATGCACAGAATATATTTTAACTATTGCTACTCTTCCCCTTCTACTATTGTTTATAAATGGATTAATTGCAATTAACAAATTTGGAAGGGAAATTTTCGCAAGTAAAATTTTTTTATTAGAATATGATGATTGATTGATAATACTCTTAATACCAAAAAAAAAAAAAAAAATCAATCTCCTATATATATATATTTGTTCTATTTCTATTTCAGTAGACTGTCTTGCTGGACCAACAATTTTTACTTGCTAGTAGAGGGGAGACGCAGTCTGGCTCGACCAACAATTGATCCTATTGGACGGCCTACTACTAATAAGCTGGAAGCTGGGCTAGCTCAATAGAAGGGGCGGGCGCGTTGGAAGGGTCCCGTGGTTGCTCTCTTGAGTGGTATTCCTTCGGTTCCCAAGAGTCCATCTAACGTTTAGCCGATGCTGTCATGATTTAGATATCTCTATTTTTACTTTATTCTTTCTTTTCCTAACTCTAACAAGTTATCTTAACGCTTAAGCTCCTGTTTCCCCCTTTTCGTTTTGCTTTCTCTTATAAATATCTTGGTTTTAATAAGGAAAATCTGGTGATTTATAGTTCAACCAAAATCTATCTCAATTTACCCAAATTAAATAAGATTAGACGTAACACAACAAAATTTATTGAAATAACAATTAATAATAAATCTTATTCTAGTAAATGAAATTAATTATGTAAATTATACAATATGATTGGATTTTGCAATTTCATTATGGAAATGATTCATGCTCCAAAATTTGAACAAATTTTATTAAAAGTATAATGATTTAATAGATTTATAGGCATGTCTTTCGGTATGAAATGTAATAGAATAAGACTCTCTCCATTTCATAGGTCTTTCGGTCATTCCATAATTCCTATGCCCAAAACCAAAATCTCTTTTTAAAAACAGGAACAGATGTTTATGTAACTTTATGATATATCACAATAGAGACAAAACAAATCTTAATTAAACGTGGCAATTCTCCCAAAGAGTATTTTACTCTTCTTTTTTCTCTACGTGGAATTTTTCAGAATCAAGCATGCACTGTGGCCTATATCGCTCCAGTGCTTCATTTTATCCGCTTTGACGGCAACTTTATATATGTTGTAATTGTCCCTAGAACGACTAAATTTTTTGACCATTAATAGGAAAAAAAAAGGGAATTAAGATAATTAGTTTCTAGTGTTCTAGTACCAGGTCGCGGATGTAATTTGATATTTTGATGGGTATTGGCTGGATTAAGATTAACAGGGAGTACATTGGACCAGAATTCCTTTCGTACTAGGATTGTGCAATTCTTGCAAAGTGGAGGAGCCGTAGAGACACATCAAAGGCGGCCCATTATAACTTTATAAGTTCGTTGAAATCCAAATCTCATGTTGTCAATGCCAGATTATATTCGCCAAGTTGGTCCTTTCTATTTAGGGTTCCTCTACTTTCTTGGAGAACCAGTTAGCGTCTTTGCTACTAATTCCATTCACAACAATGGCGAAGAAGAAGAGTGCAAAGATAATTCCAGTTGATCTCATACCAAAATATTCACATCAACCAAGAAGTTCACCACCCAAACGCCGCACTGATTTCTCTGTATTTACGTGCAGTTCTTCCAAATCAGGTTTTTTTTTTTTTTTTTTTTTTTTTTTTCCCTCTCTGCATATACGACTTTAATTGTTCTATCTCATGAATTTCCTTTGTCAAGTTGGGAATTTTCCGCGTTCAATTCTGGAATTTGTTTGATTATAGTTTTTGGTTTTCTTGAATTGCCCAAGCAACTCTTTGTTAAGTTTGTTAAAATAACAAATTCGATTTCGTTGGTCGCTATATGGGTTTCTTACTAGTCAATTTAATTGATATTGGCTTTTCATTTATTGGAATGAGGAATCAATTTTCACAGTAATTGCAATCTGACGAGACCGTCAATTGAAGTTATGTAGATGTTATAGGTATAAAACTCTGTTTCCTCCCCGTATTTGGCTGAGACAATATATCTGGCTGTTAGTGTTGCATCTTTGTAGATGGTATTTCCTTTTAATTGGTCAGGGCCATAGTTTATATCCGTTAAGGTGTTTAGATGCTACAATTAGAATGTAATATTATATTATTTGCGTGCTTTTTTGCTTAATCAAGCCAGGAAAAGCAAAAGCAATATGGTTTAATGTTGTTTCATGATAAGTTGAATGCTTTGACAATTAAATAAATTCATGGTATGGTTATCACAGGTACTGACAAGTTTCAGCGCTTCAGTAGTGTATAGATGTGCTTGTGGAAAACTGTAGGATAGGCTTCTGTTGCACAAACAACTTATAAAGTTCTCACTTATCTCTCCAATGAATTTTCTCTTTTAAGATGCTCTTGATAGAAATTTTCCAAATTTTAAAGGAGAGCTGTAGCATTCTAAAATTGTCATTGTTGATGTTGTCAAGCATGGAGATCACGAGATGCTACTGATTTGTTATTCAATTAATTTTACTGCAGCTAATTTTATAGCTAAAGCACTGCAAAACTGTGTTGTTGATACTGTCAAGCATTGAGAATTGAATGGCCAGTGGTCTGTACACATTTATTTACTCTCTGATACCAGATATGTACTTGGTTTTTGAATAAGGGGAAATTTCTCCTTCCTCAAAACACTGACTTGGGATTTTAATTACCTATGCCACTGGGTCCAATAGCTCTTCATCATAAGTAGGGCTCATAATCTGTGGTGCCACCAGGGACCTTTAGTTCATCTTTTTTTTTGGAACTTTGGTATAACTTAAAATTATCTTTTCATGATGCGAATCACAGGATCCTCACCAGATTCGTCTTCTAATGAAGTTGGATTGCTCAATGATGCTGCAAACAATTTACCTGGGAGAACTGGAGTAAAACATTTTGATGAGGAGAAACTTGTTCAATGCAGCAATTCTGTGGAGGATAGATCAGGATTCTCATCTAAGAGTTTTGATGGTCTTCTTAGTGAAGTTGAGTCTGTTCTCCGAGATGAAGATCCCGACCATGGCAGCAGGTCTGCTTTAAACAGCCACGTCTCTCATGTAAATAAGTCTGTTGCCTTTCAATTTCCTGTTTCCAATAATTTCTTTTATGAATTTAATACAGGGATGCTTGTGAAGGAAGAAACGACATTGAAATGGTATCAGAATCTACCTTGCATGAATCACCAGTTACTGACAGCAATGGGCTTGCTGTATTGCCAGGAAGTGTTGTATGGGCAGAAACAGCTTCCAAAATTTGGTGGCCTGCCGAGGTAGTCACTATTATATGCCCTGTCATGTTGCATGTTTCTCTCTCCATTTGAAGATATATTATGTTTCTTCGTTTTCCAAGTAATGAAAAGTGAATTCTTGTGTCACCGCATCTCTTATGGACAATAGTGCTGTCAGCTTCCTATCATTTTCTTACACTAAGACTGAGACAAGGAAATTCCAATTTCTTGAATTTGTCCGTAGCTAATAATTTTAGAACTGTTAGTATAATTTCTCAGACTTCTGATCTTGTATACAGGTATATAATTTACTAGACTTCTTTAGATTTATCTAATCCTATAGATCAGCTTGTGACTTAGTAATTACAAAGCTATTTTTGTTGTTGTTTTGGATTTCCATAACCATTCCTCTATATTAATCCCCAAAAATCAACTTTTCCAGATTATGAAAGAAACATCGACGTTATCTGACCAGGCCAGTGATGGACATGTTTTAGTACAATTTTATGGGAATCATCTCAGGTATAGTATCTTAATGTTATTCCAGGATGCCTAACCCGTTTATTGATTGAACTGAATATTTACTTTGTTGCTTTAACAGTGCTTGGATTGATCCAACTACAGATGTTTCGAGTTTTGACTATGTGAGTTTAATCCTTTTCTTACTACTCTGCTAACTCAACATTATTCTGTACTGTCTCTGTTGTTATTGCATCTTGGGAACACCTTGCTGGAGCCAACACAAGAAGGAAGAGAGGGTGAAAAATAAAAACTTATCATCAACCCTAACAATTAAGACAACCAAATTCGGTTGTGGGTTGGGGGGAGACTTCATTTAACATGTTGTTAACTACTGATATTGTTTAGCGTGAGCAAGTCATTTACAATTGTACATGGTTGCATATCCTTTCTACCCTATTGTCTTGTTCAATTTTCTTCTATCCTTTTATATTAAGAGGAGGGATTGTTGAAGAATTGAGAGGTTTTTTGTACAAGGTTCTGTTTGTCTAGGCAGGATGCATAACTTAGTACAGTTATAGAGGAGATAGTTCTACTTATAGTCCCTCCTCCCAAAAAAGAAGATGGTAAATACATGTATGCATATATCAATTACTATCTGCGTCTCATGTTTGTGTATGATTTTTGCCGCAGTCTTTTGAAGAAAGGAGTGGTAACCCTTCGAAAGAATTTCAAGATGCTCTAAAACAAGTATGTTAACCTAAAGCAGAAGTTCAGAATGTTTCAGCTCCCGTAGATTTTACAATTTCAGCCAACAAAATCTCTTCATTTGTTGTCTTATTACGTTGTAGGCTTTACAGAGGAAGGAACAACTTAATTCCGGGAGAAAGTTGGACTCAGTTCACTTAGATCAGCAAGATCATTCAACAGGTATGTACTTAATTTTCATTCTGGATCATGTTTCATGCAGAAAAAGTGCTAATGTAAGAATAGGAAACTCCAGTTCCGAGTCTTACAACTACATAACACATAAGGTAGAATTATTGGAATTGCTACTTTAGTCCGAAGTAATTTGCTCCATGCTTGACTTGTAGCATTGGAATCAGGTAGGCCTTTGCAATGAAAACTTCAGCTATAAAAACGTTGTATTGGTTAAATAAAATTTTCAGTAAAAAATCTCAAATTTCGTCAATTATTGCATGTAAATAGTGTTCCAGTTCATTTTTGATGATGATAAACCAGAAGGTATGTTGTGTGAATACTTTGAGCTGAACCAAAACGGATTTTGATATGTTTTTATCCATATGTATGTATGTATGCACCTGATGAGTCATATAACTTTTAACTTACGTGATTGGAAGTTTTCGGCATTTATCAACCCCAACTTTAGGAACTGTTTGGTACTTGTTCTTGAATGTATAAACATATGCACATGGACACAACTGATGCTGATTCATGTGGTTATCACTCATCAGAGTTAAGTGTGTATATATGTTCCTTTGGATTAATGAATTGTTCTTTCTCATTTTGCCATTAACATATTGATTTTTGAACAGATAAAAGGACTTTGTCTACCTCCAGCAGAGAAAAAGATGGTTCCCTAGAGAGAAGAAAGGGCAAAAGGGAACGGAAACGTAAAGTTCATTTTGATGTGAGTTTGTAACACAGTAAATTTTGGCATGATTATTGTTAGGGTATGTTTAGTATATAGATAAAATTAAGGGTAACTATTAACGGACTTCCATTATTCTTTTTTCAAGGAGTAAAAAATGGATGTAAATATTGCTCATTAATTAATTTGGCATGTTTAATAATTTAAGGGGATGAAAAAAGAAAATAAGAGATTGGTAAGGAGGGTTTAAAATATTTCCCTTTTATAATATGAAATTTTAAAAATCAACTAAATTTTTTTTATATTAAACGAGGATAAGTTAATTTATATTATCTTTATATATTGAGTAAAGTATAGCATTAACAAATCAAAGTACACAAAAAAAAATAAAAATCAAAGTATAAAAATAACAACTATTTTAAATTTATTTAAAAAATATATCTTTTAAGTTGCTCCTACCAAAAATACCTTAGGACTTGGCTGTGAGATTATTAGATGTTGAAACTCTTTTGCAGGAGGCAACACGTCCACAGAAATCAAAAAAAGAAGATCGGCGGTTAAGGATAATGCGATACTTGGGCCTTGCACCTCCAGTTGGTTCACCTTTTTGACCACGACCATGAGGAATGTATATTGGAGCTTTTCTTTCTTCTCCTTCTTTCATTAGTTTGTTAGCATTGTAGAACTTTTTCAGGATTATTTGATGACACTTAATTATTGAGTTTCTGTAATATTTATATCTCAATCGAGTAATTAATTATTTGATGAACACATTTGAATCTTACCCTGTAGAGCTTGAAATGCATATTGTCAGATGAACTATTCATGATCGCCGATACTATCCTGCTAAATTCAAATACGTTATCATTTACGTGGATCTTTATTTTTGGAACATAGTTAAGTGTTCACAAAAAAGTAGGAAACATGATCCATCAGACTGTCACTGCAGAATCGAGAGACTCCCCAACCACTCAGCAGATCTGTATTATTGCTAATTCACAGACCCAGAGTTCTAAATGATTTGCCAAATTTTCAGTCCCATATGTGCGTCTTACTCAAATTGGCTGATAATTAATAAAGAAGCTATCAATACCAACATAATAAAACCGCCAAATAACAAAGGCTTGGTCGGTTCAGCCAAAAGCATAAAATAAACAAGACGACGACGGATGGGGGGACATGGGATGGGAAACTATTTTGACGCCAACTCGGGCACGCAAGGGTGAACTGAGATAGATGGCATGGAAACTCCATGTACACAGTACGGTATATCCCTCCAATAAAATTCCATTATTCTAGAAATTTTATTAGGAAAACGGCATTTCCTGGCAAAAAAAAGAAAAGAAAAGAAAAAAACAGCGCAGCGCTGTCTATCTGTCCTGTCAAGGCCTCGGCGCTCTTCTTTATGTTGCTTTCGCCTTTCTATTTCCTTCGTGCGTCTTTCGCGCATTTCTTCCATGGCGTCCTCTAGCTCCGGAAGCTCAATTCCAGCACCAGGTATCTTCAGTCTTCACCTTCTGCTTGTGCAAATGTAATACGATTCTTACCTTGTTGAATTTTGATCTCATAATTTGGCTTTCTTTGGTGGTCGGTTGCAGAAGCTGTTCAGGTTCTTGTGTCTTCACTAGCAGATGATTCTACTGTTGTCAGAGAGGCCTCCATGGCCGCTCTCAAGGACATTGCCGCACTGTGATCATCTATTTCTACACACGTGTTTTTGTTTATTCATCAGGAAATTTGATTGAATTTTGCACCTAATGAGCTTGTTGCATTTGTAGGAATCCTATTTTAGTTCTTGAGTGCTGCGCAGCGGTTTCACGAGGAGGACGTAGGGTACTGTTGCTTTTCATTTCATTGGAATTGTTAGTAAGGTTATCTATCGTTGGTTTTATTTCTTTTAGAGTGTTAAAATTTATTCCATTTATTTTGGATATTTCAGCGATTTGGAAACATGGCTGGTGTTTTTCAAGTGATGGCTTTCGGAGTTCGAGCTCTTGATGAAAGACAAGTTGATACTTCCTTCATGGCAAAGCTAGCTAAGATTGCGACAGCTGAGATGATATCATCTAAGGTTCTTTCTGTTTCCTTATAGGACAGTACAATTGTCGCCGTATTGATGGCCTAATGGCTTAGACTATATAGCATCATGCATTGATGAAAGGAAAGGCCTAGTTTGCTTCTATAATAAAATTGCCCAATTTTGTCATGATCTATTGTTTGCATAGAAACAAAATAACTACCATCAAAATTTCAAGACAAAGGAGCTGAAGACGTAAATTATAGAATACTTCAAATGTAATAAAACTGGCACATTGCTATTCATCATTTGGTTTGGGTAGGTGTGCAGACTAGTATTGAGGGTTGTTTGACTTGAATTTGTGTTTCATCTGTTCGACATTTTTTGTTCATTAATGCTTTAGACATGCAATCTGGATGTTAAACAAGTACATGTTTGAGTTCAATCTGTTTGCTCATATTCCTAACAGCCATTTTTCACTATGAAGTGCGTATAATTTTCTGTTAATGTGACAATATTATCAATACAATCTGGGTGAGGGTGGGTGTACTTCTATCAGAGAATACACTTTTTTGAGACTGACTATTCTCTCATTCACCATGTATGTGGAATCACTATATTAGTGCCTGAAACTCCTTTGTCCTACCTTTTGTTTTAGTTTTTTGGTATCATGATGATCGTCATGGGACATTCAAATGGCTTCATCAGATATTTCATGTTACTTCTTGTGGTCAATTGGTACAAATGAAGCCTTATGCTTCATACTGAATGTCTTTTTCAGGAACTGAATTCTGACTGGCAACGAGCAGCAACAGGGCTACTTGTTGCAATAGGCTCACATTTACCTGACCTTGTGAGTTCTTCCACCATCTCTATTCCTTCTTAAATTTTTATTTCATGTTTATATAAATTAATTTCTGATAGAGAGAGAAAAGAAAAGGTTGAAAGGCAAAAGGGGTCCAAGTAAGACAAGAAGAAAGAAAACGATTAGTGCAATAGAGTCCTCCATTCTTTTTGAATATCAGCCAAAGGAACCTCTTTAAAATACTCGTTGGTTATATTCCAAGTCTCCAACCTCCTTGACTTCAATTAATGATCTCATTCTTTGAATCATACCCGAATGTTTTCTACCATGCTAAAATAATATATCCATTTCTGTTTAAATTTCCTAGGTAGTAGTTGCTTTGATTTATGATTTATTTGCTCTTCACTTCTCCTTTCCTTTATTTTAAGCTGGGTTCTCAACGTTGCCTCTCACCCTCAAATACATAAAACAACCCTTTGGTACTGCAGATGATGGAAGAAATTTTTCTTCATTTATCTGGGTCAAATTCCGCATTACCAGCTATGGTCCAAATACTTGCAGAATTTGCTTCTGCTGATCGTAAGTAATTAAACTTTTCTTTTTGCTCCCTTTCCTTCTTGAATTTTCCTTTTGTATTTTTCATTTAATTTTAGGGTCAGTTCTGCATAATTACTGATGAATTTTTCACTTTTTATTTCTGATATAGCGTTGCAGTTCATCCCTCGTTGGAAAGGTGTGCTTTCACGGATTCTTCCACTTCTTGGAAATGTACGAGACATTCATCGGCCTATTTTTGCAAATGGTATGGTATTTTTCACTTCCTTTGTTGATGGACATGTGATTGTAGCTTTAGGTATTAAGATACAGGGTTTGGAAGTGTGGCATCTTTTGGTAATTGTGTTGAAGTAGTTGAAGTTTTGGAATTGTATATTGTACCTAAAATGCTTGGTCAATTTCAATTTCATGGGAAGCAATTTTGTGGAAACCTCAAGGCTCAAGCTTTATCGGGATGGAATAGGAGACATAAGTGTAGAGGTGATCTGTAATTAGTTATGCCCTTGTCTGAGCTGAGTAACTTGTGTTGGTGCATCCTATGATTATAAAGAGATCTAGGCCCCAAAGAAAAGCATTATAGTTATAATATTGGGCCCTTTAGATTTTTATTATATTGGATCATATTGGACTAATGGTAAAACTTGTTTGGAAATTTAAGCCATATGTTTTTGAGGTTTCAGGAAGAGTTGAGTGTTAGATTTCGTGGAACTGTGCACTTTAGCTGGAAAATTTATGCTTGGTGTTTTGCACTTTAGCTGGTGTTTTCTATTTTCATAACGGCAGTTTTTAGCCATGACATGTCCTTTGGGAGAAAGTTGTTTTCTTGCCTTTAATATTGGTCAAGCATCATGATCTTTTTGGGATTCCTTTAATAATTATACAAGGCTCATGATCTTTTGATTTGATGTACTCTTGCTTTTTTCTATAGTTTCTAAGATGGTGGGTTTTTCCCACATTGTACTGTTTCTCTATAAAAATAAAATAAAATAAACCTATTTTGAAGAAAATTGTGGTTGGAGAACTCTAATAGTGTGGATATGATCATATGAATAGCACCAACTCCTTGACTCTGGAGGATGTCTACTTTGGTGGTTTTGTTGTAACATGTTAAAGTTCTATCAAGCTTTAGTCAATGCTGGCTTAGGAGATTTCATGTCTGCAGATTATATCAAACCAATATTTGTACTTAAATTTGTCTTACAAATGCACATTTTGTGGATATGAACCCTTTCCAGTAGTTGTAGCTTCAATTATGTCCTCATATTCCCCCCAAAGAGGTGAGGGAGGAGAAAAGCTTCTGTTTGTCAATGGTGCTATTGCTGCATATGATACTGTCGATTTAGCTCATATTAGTTTGCCGAGTGTGATATTTGTTATTTATTTATTTATTTTTTTGCAGCATTTAAGTGTTGGTGTCAAGCTGCCTGGCAATATAATATGGATTTTCCTTCACATTCATTCCTTGATGGTGATGTCATGTGAGATCAATATATAGTCTTCTAGTTCCTTTTTCTGATTCTCCATATTACATTCCCTTATTTCCTGTCTGAGGGATATATGCATTTAGTGCAGGTCATTTCTGAATTCTGCTTTTGAGCTTTTGTTAAGAGTTTGGGCAGCTTCACGGGATCTAAAGGTTTGTCACTGATCTGTTGTTTTATTTGTATTAGCATTCTAGTGCTCTAATGCCCCTCTTTTTCTTTTTGCCTTTTTTTTCTTGTTAACTTAAACTAACACACATTATTAGCCATTGTCATTTTATTTACTTATGTTAATGTTAAAAGTTTTTGGTTCTTTAGAACTAGCTTCTTGTTTATAATTAAGTGTATATATATATATATATATATATATATATATATATATATATATAGAAAGAACTCGAGTTGAAGTACCTTATATTGTTCTTTTCTATCTTCTTGCTTGGATGACTTGCTGTAAGTTGTATATACTCTGTTTTTATGATATATTGTAATGCTTTAGTGGGTGAAGACTCAGACTACAAAGTTGGTTATATTTAATTTGTTCTTAATTGAGAGTAAATAACATGGTTATTTCAGTTGTTATAAAGCAATGCATCAAAACAGATCAATATACATCTGAGCTTCAGTCTATACTGCCAAGCACACGTTCTGTCTTTGTGTTGGTGTATCAACTATAGTTAGATATTTTTTATGTATAATTTTTTGTTTATCCACATTTGTTCTAGCTTATTTTATTTTCACTTGTTGGATTAAGGTTCGGGTAGCATCCGTGGAAGCACTAGGTCAGATGGTTGGTCTCATAACACGGACACAACTAAAGGTGGCTTTGCCAAGGCTTATTCCTACAATGTTGGAATTGTAAGATTGATCTGCTTATTGCTTTAAACTATATAGTCAACATTCCATGTAGGTCCATGTAATGTATGTGTACATTAGTTTTCTTGTTTTCACTTTCATAAAAGAGGAATATCACATACATATCCATGACATCAACTGGGACCATCATGTTGATTATTTTTAATCCTACCTACTTCAGGAATAAAAAGGACCAGGATATTGCTTTCCTGGCAACGTACAGTCTGTACAATCTCTTAAATGCCTCTTTACTGTCTGAAAGTGGCCCTCCAATGCTTGATTTTGAGGTAATGCATATTATAATATCATTGTTTAAGTAACACTGGCGAGTTGAGTGTTTTTGTCCTTAATTCTGTTTCCGGAATAAGTTTTAGTGAGCTTACAATTTGTCTTTTTTGATTTTTTCAAATTTTATTTAAGTGATGCAAGTCATTGTGTTACTTCAGTTCTACCGTTAACATCCTTGTCTTGCTTAGCATTATTTTCTTTGAATTAGGGTCAATCAAATAGTTGTTTATTTGGACTCCCATTCTTTACCTACTTTTTGTTATGGATAACATAAAGTTCTTTTGTATAGTGATTTGAAAAAAAAAAAAAAAAAAGCAATTAATAAGGAATAGTAATATGTTATGGCATTCCTCCTTGTCATGTGAGAACTTGTACAATTCTGGATACCTTCTACTTTTGTTTTTTTTTCCCTCTTTAGACATTATTATTCCTTCCTTATATTATTGCACTCTTATCTATATGTATTCATACATTTATCTGTTTTATTTAATTGAGTAACCTGGTATCTGATTTTTGGTTGGTTGCTTGTACTGAGTAAAGTGTTAGTCTTCAAAATGATGCAGGTAGCTAACCTTAGAAAAACAATTGAATTTTATTTCTCCTTGGGGAGAAGGAAACAACTTCACTGGCAAAAACAGAGTGTCTATTGAAATAAACTGTAGCAGTTGTGGAAATTGTTCAGAAATGGGCATAATAAATTATAACACTAAACAGATACGAGCAAAACTGGACTTGAAACTCCCAACACTTTTTTGGTTGCTATTTGAGGACTACTTCTTTGCTGAAGTCTGACCACTTATTCATTTTGAATTTTTGACTATTTCAATTCTTCCCTTCACTTGCCATACTCTGATCCCTTACTCATTTTTTTTGTCTCACTAAAATTATTTAATTAAGAAATTTAAATAATTCCATTTGGTACTGACGTACTGGTCTGCAGGACCTAACTCTTATTTTGTCAACACTTCTACCGGTGGTTTATATCAACAACGATAGCAAAGAGCAATCAGATTTCTCTGTGGGACTGAAGGTAATACTACCAATTTCGTTTGTCACAAATTATTTGGAGTGTAACTACTTGAATTACTCAGATTGCTGTTGAATTCTATTGACTGACTGGGAATCCTCTAGGTCAGTGCACTTTGTTATTGGTTTAAGCACATCATGTATGGCTATGGATATTATGTCATCATTCAATCTTCACCAACACAAATGCTTATTGTCTATGGTTTTTCTGGATTTGGCTTTAGCACATTCCTCAAGTTTTCGTTAGCCATTTTTGCCACAGTCTGTTTTCTTGGTTGACCTGTGTGTGAAAGAATTTCATTTGGTCGGGGGGGTGGTGTGCTTTGGAGTTTTTTTTTTCATTGTGTGTGTGCGTGCGTGTTATAAGAGGATGCACTGTGCTCTGACTCTGTACAATTTCTCCTGCTTCTAACGAAATCATCTTTTTAATCATTTGAAAAAGGATTATAATCTATTCTAATGTGTAAAACAGACATATAATGAGGTGCAGCGTTGCTTTCTGACTGTTGGCTTGGTATATCCAGATGATTTATTTATGTTTCTTGTAAATGTAAGTACGTTCAACTCTTGGTAGTTTATCTTCATGAAGTTTAATTTTTTGTAGCTTCTTGGTAATTCTTCTTGATAAAACAATAATTTTTTTAAGAAGAAAAGAGGTTGTATATAATAGCAGAGGACAAACTCAGAGCCAATAAAACAAGTGGTATAAAACATTGATCTCTCTCAACATCTGCCAAATAAATTCTCTTGTGGCAGCAACTGGCTAAGCTCTGCATAGATGCAGTGGCAATTCTATTCCAAAGGTGTTGTGTTGACAGAGAGTTATGCTGAAGAAAAATCTTGGGTATACACCAGATTATTGTCTAAATAGGGCATTGGTTGAAAAATGTTCCCCGGTTTCCTTTTCCAAAGCATATGTACTTATTCAGCAAAATTTACTCCAAATTTGTGGGACATGCCTGCACCTCAGCAGAAATACCAAAATGCTTGTTTTGGATGGCTGCCTGTCTTAAACTACTAAAACACATGGGAAGGATATTGAGGAGTAAATCATTATAGGGCATTAAATCATTACTCTTAATCTGATTGAAAAATGCGATTGAGGTGGTTTTTGCATTAGAAGGTTCCTTTGCTTTCTCAAGAGAATCTGCAAGGATAAGATTTAAGCTGTATGGAGAAAAATGCATAACTGATTAATTACATTATTAAGAGTAAATCATTACTCTTAATCTGATTGAAGAATGCAGTTGAAGTGAAATGTTTTTGTGTGAATAAGCAATTGAATGAAAGTTTTTTGTGTAAGGGATCCATTGCTTTCTCAATATAATTCACAAGCTTAAAATTTGACCTGTATGTAGAGAAAACTGGGGAGCTGATTATGTTACTACTTGCAAGTGCAATTACAAGAATAAGAAATTAGAATCAGAACTCTTTCAGTCTGAGATTAGGTGAAGGAGGAACCAGTCAAATTAGTTGCTAACTATCTTGTTTCTTAAATAAAAAACTGCAGTCATATTTCATTTGTTCTTTGTCTTGTGTTATTCACCAGTCTGTCAATGAGAGTGCGCTATTCTCCACATTTGTATTATCTATTGAAAATTTCTTTTATTAAAAAATATTATTCTATTTCTGTAAGATGAACTAAAGTTCTGCATTTTCTCTCTGTGTTCTGCCACCAGAAATGCAGGTTGAGGGAAGATCCTTTGACCTTTGGTGCCCTCTGTGTTTTGAAGCATCTTTTGCCAAGGTTTCTGTTTTTTCTGATCCTAGTGTAATTATTCTTGATTCTCTAGTATGGGCTGACCTAGGATTCTTATTTAAAGGTTGTCTGAAGCTTGGCATAGCAAAAGGCCTCAACTAGTGGAAGCTGTAAAGTTCTTGCTAGATGAGCAGAATTTTGGTGTTCGAAAGGCACTTTCAGAGGTAAGTCATTATACAAATTTTCGTGTGGTTACTTGTTTTGTTAAGTAAAATCTCTTCTGTATTTGAGTATTGGTCCTTTGGTGTTAGTTAATTGTGGTCATGGCTTCACATTGTTACTTGATTGGTTCATCTGGGGAGTTGTTTGTTGAATATCTTGTACGCCACTGTGCTCTAACAAATGATCTTGAGAGCAAGGAAGTCCTTGGGTCAAGTGGCTCTTATATTCCTTTTCCAAATAAGAAAGCAGAGGTATACAATTATCCTCCCCTCTCTTTTATTTTGTTAAAGTGATCTCTTTTTAATATACCAACTGTAGATTCTCATTGATTTGTTTAAATCAATAATAGTGTTTCTTTGGAGCTTGATGTGAGAAGTTCTCAATATATTTGTTGACTTTTTGGATGAAAGTAGTCTTCATGGCTTCATAGTTTTCTTCTGTGTATAGTGTTTATAGGAGAGTTTCTTCTGATGATTCATGGAAGTCTCCATTGATTTGATCTCCTTCTTTCTTCTCTTATATCCCTTTTTACTATAAGGGGGAAATCTGACCTGTCATGTTCTGTAGTTTTTCGCTCTTCTATTAAACTTTTTTTTTTCCTTGAAAAAATGGAGTGCCAGCAGTAATTTGTTGTATAGCCCAGGCCTAATTTTATGTAATATAGACTCATAAAGTTATGTTGATCTTCCTTTTCAGATGAAAATAGGAGCAGTTACTCCAGCAGAGTTAAGAGCTGTTTGTGAGAAAGGTCTCCTTTTGTTAACTATTACAATTCCTGAAATGGAGGTAAATGAGATATGCTCTATATACATCAACTATGAAGTAGTCATTTGACTTCTTCCATGGCACCTATTATTCTTTTATTTTTGTAATTGCTAATTTCACTCAGTCTTTCTTTAATTGATATAAAAATTTTCTGCAGCACATTCTTTGGCCTTTTTTGTTGAAGATGATTACTCCACGGGCTTATACTGGTGCTGTTGCCACGGTAGAAATTCTACATCCTCCACTAGTAAACTTTGTATATCATAGTTCAGATTAGTCTTCTAATGCTTGACCAATTTTATCTGTATATGCCTATAGGTGTGGTTTCTCTTTTTGATTAATGCATCCCTGCCTTCTTTTCTTTTGAAATGGTAGTATAGCTTACTACTGATGTCAATGCGTACATGCACTAGCTGTGACACAGTGAAAGTTCTATCCTTGCACAAGTTTTCCCCCTTGAAGACATCAGTGTTATTTTACAGGTTTGTAGGTGCATCTCAGAATTGTGGCGTCATAGATCTTATGGCAATGATATCTTGAGTGAGTGTAAAACCCGTTCTGATATACCAAGTATTGAGGTAGGATCTCTGCTTGACGGTCTGATTTAGCTCTCCGTTCTTCTATTTCATTATTCTTTAAAAAAACTGAAAACAAAAAATCCTTGTTTGTGATATTGAGTACATGACTGCTAGTTATATCTCATGGTGGTTGTGTTTAGGAACTTTTTGCCCGTTTGGTGGTGCTTCTGCATGATCCTCTGGCAAGGGAGCAGTTGGTGACCCAGATTTTGACAGTGAGCTCATCTAATCATTGTGTTTTTTTTCTTTGAGAATAATTTTTTTATATATACGTTACTTGGTGGTCCTTGTATTTGCTCTCCCTCCTCTCTCTCTCTTTGCTGAGTCTTTTGATTTGTTTTCCATAACACTAACTAGGCTCCCATTCTACTTGGAATACATTTATTTCTTTGGATAACAGAAATATATTTATAATATTTTTTTTTGTAGGTTCTTTGTCTTCTGGCACCTCTGTTTCCGAAAAATATCAATTTGTTTTGGCAAGATGAGGTAATTTTTCATTGTTGTCGGGTGCTCTTATATTTTTAAAACTCTCTATTGATGCTCTTGGACTACTGCATAACTTTTATTTGATGTGTTTCGGCATCTTTTGTCATTTTGATGAGTAAACCAGCAAAAACCATGACATTACTGCTTGATTTTATATAGCTTGTAATATTCTGCTATACTATATTAGCAACAAATTTGAGAAGGTAATTGTATTAATTAATTTGTGTATTTGGTAAGCTCTAGATTCCAAAGATGAAGGCATATGTTAGTGATACAGAAGACTTGAAGCAGGATCCATCATATCAAGATACTTGGGATGACATGATAATCAATGTGAGTTTGATTGACCTCTGAACCATCCATTTTATCCTTTGATGCTATTTTTTACTTTGTCATGAGGATCCTGAAGTGAAATGGTCAAACATGAGATTCCATGATTTGTTTTGAACTTGCAACTAATTTTCCTATTAGGTTGACGTAAGCACCTTAATGGTCAAACATATTTCTGAAATTGTTATGGTGATTAAATCAACAAATTGATAGCTGAGTAAATTTGTTCTGACTATGCAGAACTAATTAGGCTTGCTTTCATGTCGTAAAAGTTCAGCATAATGCAAAATTCAACTTTCTCCTTCCAACATGAGATATTAATGTCATCATTTATTTTGGTTTGTAGTTTATTGCAGAGTCTTTGGACGTAATTCAAGATGCAGACTGGGTGATGTCTCTTGGAAATGTTTTTAGTAAACATTATGAACTTTATCCTGCTGATGATGAATATGCTGCATTTCTTCACCGGTATCAATGCTTTAGCCTTATGTAATTCTATGTCATAACAAAGGCAAGACATATTGAATTGCTTTGTGTTGCATGAGAAGTTGTTTGCTCCAAAAGTATTTGTCATCTTGAAAAAAGAAATGGAAAAATATAAATTGTAGTTATGCCAGTAAAATTGCATTTTGCTGTGGCTGGTGTCTGCAAATCCAGGTGCCACTTGTTTAAGATTGGGAAGAGTAAAAATAATATTGGCCTTGAACACAGGTGTTTGGGGATGCTGCTTCAAAAGGTCAATGACAGAGGTTATGTTCGTGATAAAATAGATTGGATGTATAAGCAAGCTAACATTGCAATTCCAACCAATAGGCTTGGATTGGCAAAAGCAATAGGATTGGTATTTAGTAGCTATTGTTATGTTGGTTTTTTATTTTGTTTTTTTATTTTCTGTGGCTTAATTTATTTGTTTCGTGTTGCTTTAAGGTTGCTGCATCCCACTTGGATACAGTGTTGGAGAAGCTGAAGGATATTCTTGATAATGTTGGACAAGGCGTATTTCTGAGGTTTATGCCAGACTTATAGGATTAAGTCGTTGAGTGCATAAATTCCCTCCCCCCCTCATTGTTTGCCTGCACATATTATCAATTCGACTTTTGCATATGATGATAATAATATGAATTTCACTTGTTCAAAAATTATCGGAAACTCTCTTCTTCCCTCCTTCCATGCAATCATCTTTGTTCTTGTTTTTTCTGGAATATTTTCAACCTTGTGGCTCTGAACTGCTGTTTGAGGAATTATTTAAATATAAGATCTTTACATTACAGTGGTATTGGATTAATCAAATGGACTTCATTATTCTTGAGATATTGACTTCTACTGCCCCCGTCCCTTCTATGTGTCTCATTCTGATCTTTTTGGATGTCTGCTTCATTACATCTCACATTGTAAGTCAAGGGCATTTTTGGAATTCATGATTGATATGCTAAATTATAAGTTATAGTCTCTCTCTCTTCCTTTATTTTGAGATGATCTCTTGTACTCCTTTTTTGGTAATCGCTTCTCTTATAAAAAATACTACCTCTTCATAAGATTTGCTGCCTTTGGGAAAAACAAATCTTCTCATATTGGCATAAATTCAAATGAAATATGTTAAAAGTTTAAGTGGGAGAATGAATTGTTAGATGAAACTTTCTTACTTATTAATAAATTGAGTTGCCATATATATGAATAAAACTATAGCTCTTTTTCTTTAGTGAGCATTCTACTACTTCCGTTTCTATCAGAGTTAACAGAGCATTGACCTACTCTCTTCTCTTTTCCGTGCCTTCTGTTTTTCCAAGATTCAATTAATTCCAACATTGTCTGAACTGTTTATAGTTTTCTTCTGTTGCAGGATACTTTCATTCTTCTCTGATAGTTTTAGAGCAGAAGAGTCGGATGATATTCATGCTGCTCTGGCTCTAATGTATGGGTACGCTGCAAAGTATGCCCCATCAACAGTTATTGAAGCCAGAATAAATGCCCTTGTTGTACGTCATCCTTTGCCTCTCTGCTTATCAAAAAAATCGACTTACTACCAGTACCTTTGTTTATTGCTTTAATTAGACAAAGGACAACATGGGTATTGCCTTCAGTTTTTGAACAATTCCATCAATTAATGTGTGGACAAGTTTGGCTTTTGTAAAAGGGTAAATTAGATTCCATGCAAAGAGTGTGAAAACTTGTCAATTCTGTCCCACTATTATATTCATTGGGGTGGATCATCGTGTTTTATTAAGAATAAAATATGCCATCTCCTGTTAAGATATCGTTTTAAAAATTTTGATTTGTTGCATGGCTTGTTTTGAGAATTGATTATCCTGAATAAGTTACTCCCCTTGCAGGGGACCAACGTGCTTTCACGGCTTCTTCACGTGCGTCACCCCAGAGCAAAGCAGGCTGTCATCACAGCAATTGATTTACTAGGTTTGTTTTTATCTTTTATATAGACTGACCTACAAGTTATTAGCTTTATGGTATTTACTATATAGTATGATTGTTTTTTGCTAATAATTATTCACCCTTAGATTGTTTTTTTTTTTTTTTTTTGATAAAATATTGATATAATTTTATTTTACTAACAAAGCATGGGACTGTTTCTTGAAATGAAAATAAATTATATGCTTAGTTTGCAAAATAATAAATTAGGAAAATTACTTTAAGCGTCTTAATAAAATCCTTACAGTCTCAGTTTTCAAAAATTGTGATTAAACAATTGACTATTGTTTGGTTGAATCTAGTACTTAGGAAGATAAAAGTTTTGAGCACAAAGTTGACACTCAAAATTCTGAGCTCCAAATATTTCTGCTCTAAAGTTTCAGTTATGAATTGTAATTTTTATACTTCAATGTACTCGTCTCTGCTGTTAGTTCTGGATTCTAGTGCAAGTGACCTGCTAAAGACAGTGGCTGTTTGAGTTGTAGATTATCTACGTGGCTGTATCTGAGCCTTGGATTGTTGTATATTCTTTTATTGGATTTTTTATGATGGGAATATATCATGAAGTAGGATTATATATCGGATCAAGAAGTTCTTAAATATGGTAAAATAGTTGCCTTGTAGGTCTGATCTCTAATTTCCAGTGGGTGCTGCTGGTGTTTTTCCTTTTACAAAGTTGAAAACTGTTTAGACCACCAGGTTTATCATTAAGAAGCCTAGACGTTATAATACTCGGTGTTTGGTTTGAGAGGTTTGGAGAAGAGGAAAGGGATTTTGAGAAGGTGATCTTAAGAGTAAAATTAGTATATTTTTCTCACTTTTTTTTTTTTCAAAATGGAAGAATTATATATATAAATACTATAATATCCTTTGTATTATATTTCTTTCATTTTTTTCTACTTATAATAATAATAATAAATTTATTTTTATCCTCCTTTCCTCTCTTCTCTTTTGGTTTCATTTTTTTCTATTTAGAATATTATAATAATAAATTTATCTTTATTCTCTTTTTCTCTCTTCTCCTTTTACAAACCAAACAAAAACAATTCCTTCTCAACCAAACACTCCCTTGCTCTCAGATATTCTTCATGTAGTTCGTCAGTTTTATATTTTCGATCTGACATTTTCCCTGCCCTTTGCCTCTAGCGTAGTCCATGGGTTGGGTTTATGATAAACTTGGATTCAACCAGAATTAGGATGGACGGGTCGGGTTAAAAATTTCAAAGCCGACTCGACTCAGCCGCTAGTTCGGGTGGGTCGAGTCGATTCCATCGGGTCAGCTTATGGAAACTCCTCTCCGCTTTTGCTGAGCTGCGTCTGGTCGTGTACCTTAGTCGCGAAAAATTGCATTACGTTTTCATCACTGTAGCTTTAGATCCAGTAGTTGAACAGGAAGAGGCGACGCTCATAACAAAAAAGTTTAAGTTTAGGAAAGAGAGAGATAGAAATGAGATACGGTGGATTTAGAAGGAAACGAATGTCCCTGCATCCATTTCTTGTTATATGTGCATTAATTGCTGGTTTGGAGATGTTTTTTGGTTGCTCTTAGACTGTTGGATCCTCCAATTAGAGTCGAGATCCCCAGAGACTTCGAAGTTGGAGATTGGAATAGCTCAAGTTTGCATAGCCGGAAGGGAACTGTTGATCCATACGACTCCCAGAATTTTTCTTTTAAAAAAATTGCAGATCACAATGAAGAAAAGCCTCGTTAGAGACAAAAAGGAAAAAGAGAAAAACAATTAGGAGACAAGAGACCACATTAACTAGCCTGCAATACAATCACAATGAAAGGAAAACCAATAGAATGGACGATTTAACAATCAAAAGAAAGATGCAGAAAACCACTTGGAAACGGATAAGTAGGAAAAAAGAAAAAGAATTGATAAAAAAAAAAACAACCACCTTCGAAAAGTCGCCCATAAACTCAAAACGAGGAAGGCAGAAAACGGGAAGGAAAAGATCTCCCCCTTGTGTTTTCTCCCTTTTTTCTTAAAAAAAAATAAAATTTGTTCCTCTCTTTACTTTGGGTCATATGGGTCGGGCTGGGTCAGATCGTCTCTAACCCATGACCCGACCCTACATTTGGGTTTAAACACAATTTAATCTGAATCTTTACAGAAACCGACCCAACTTGGACGTGTCGGGTTTTGGGGTCTTGGAAACCCGTATGTTCATCCAGTCCAGAGTTGTTTGGAACTCATCAAGTTGCTTGTTTTAGAAATTTGGATGATGATTGATATCTCTCCTGATATTCTTCTCAGCATGTTGGAACTATTTATGATTATGGGAATGCAGGTAATGCTGTCATTAATGCTGCTGAAAGTGGCGCACCATTTCCATTGAAAAAAAGGGACCAATTGCTTGATTACATATTAACTCTAATGGGCCGAGATGAAAATGATGGCTTTGCTGATTACAATGAACTTTTGCGTACTCAGGTATGTTAAATGACGATAAATAATCATGGTTTTTGGTGAATATATTTGAGATGAATTGATGCCACAAAATTTCTTGTCTCTTTTATATTGTGTAGGCCCTTGCTATAAGCGCCTGTACCACGTTGGTCTCTGTGGAGCCAAAACTAACAGTTGAAACTAGAAACCATGTAATGAAGGTATGGAATTTAATTTTAAGAATGTAGGAGTCCTAATATATCAGTCATCTAAGTTTTCCTGATGAACTTTACAGGCCACATTAGGTTTCTTTGCTATACCAAATGATCCAGTAGATGTTGTCAATCCCCTTATAGACAACCTGATTACTCTTCTATGTGCAATTCTTCTCAGGAGGTATTTTTTTTTTTTGGAATAAAGTTCTACACTATTCTGTTTAAGTTTCTATTTTGCATGTTATATGTTCCTTTATATTTCCTATATTTTTGTTAATCTTTCTTGGATCTGGTTTCATTGCATTTGAGTGCCATATCTTACACATTTGGCTTGAAATATTTATGTCTCAGTCCTTCTCCCTCCGCGTTGCTTGCCTCCCTGTATGTGTATGTGATACTCTCTCTCTCTATCACACACAAACACAACTTGCTAGGGTGCAGATATTCGTGATGTTAGTATTTTTTATTGCACCAACATTTGTGTGTCTAGGTGGCTTTTGTACTTCTACTGATCAGTGATAAAATAAAATTTAGCGGAGAGGATGGAAGAAGTCGGGCGGAGCTACTATTGCATATCTTGAGGCAAATTGATCAATTTGTTTCTTCCCCTGTTGAGTATCAGAGAAAAAGAGGTTGTCTCGCAGTCCATGAGATGCTTCTCAAGTTTCGTATGGTTTGTGTTAGTGGATATTGTGCACTAGGCTGCCAAGGAAGTTGCACGCACAACAAGCAAATTGACCGTACTCTATATGGGAATTTCTCAAAGCTACCATGTAAATATGTTCCATTAGACAAGTCAATTTATTTGTCTTTATGCACCTGACATGTTTTTAATTTATTTTCAACTTCCAGCTGCATTTGTAATGCCAACTCGTGAAGCTTTGTGTTTGGGAGACAGGGTAATAGTGTATCTTCCACGTTGTTTGGACACAAATTCTGAAGTTAGAAAAGTATCAGCTCAGGTAAGTGACTAGGAGTCTTTTTCTTATTATGAAATAAATCAACAACCTTTACTGAAGTACTTGTATTGCATTTGTTATTCTTTAACACCCCCTCCCCCTTCTTTTTTTAACAGATTCTTGATCAACTCTTCAGCATCTCCCTTTCACTTCCAAGGCCTGCAGCTTCTTCAATATCTGCAGAAGATATAGAATTATCCTATAGTGCTTTGTCTTCTCTTGAGGATGTTATAGCCATATTGCGGAATGTAAGTTCACAGGCCACACTATGTATTGGGGTTATTCTTAATTATTTCTATTTGTTGGGTCTTTCTTGCTTTTCCTTGTTGCAAAAGCTTTCATGGTTTTCCTGTATGTATATTCAGGATACTTCCATTGATCCATCAGAAGTATTCAACAGGATCGTGTCCTCTCTCTGCATTTTGTTGTCTAAGGAAGAGGCAATTGTCTTTTTCGTTTTTCCTCCACTTTTCTGTTTCTGTTTCTTTTCTTTGTTTATTTATTTCTTTTAACAACTTCGCTGATGATTTCTTGCAGTTGATGGCTACACTGCATGGTTGCTCGGTAGCCATATGTGATAAAATCAGGCAGTCAGCTGAAGGGGCTATTCAAGCTGTTATTGAGTTTGTTACAAGGAGGGGGAAAGAGCTGAGTGAGATTGATATCTCAAGGTTTAGATCAAACTTTACATGCCATTGTTTTTATACAAGAGAAACTTATCATATCTTTCTTTTGTCTGGCAAATATTGATGGCACTTATGCTCACAGGACAACCCAGTCACTGATCTCTGCCACTGTTCATGTAACTGATAAACATTTGCGTCTTGAAACTCTTGGCGCTGTATCCTTTTCTCTTTCAAATTTAAATTAGATACCGGATTGATGTTAATGGTAGAACTTTTGTTGTTATTGACCCTTTTTTTCATCGTCAACTTGTTGGAAGCAACTAAGTGTTTTTTCCTCTCTTCTGTGTATGTTGTTTGCAAGCTCTGTGTGTACTAGATTAATCCTTTACTAGCTAAAAAGGTTTCTTCTTTGGCTGAAAACACCAGTCCAAAAATTGTTTTTGATGAAGTCCTGGCTAATGCTGGAAAGGATATGGTCACAAAGGATATATCTAGGCTGCGTGGTGGCTGGCCGATGCAGGATGCATTCTATGTGAGTCTATCCTGATTGTCAGTGAGAATTTATTGTTCTGATTTTATTCATTTTGCCCCCTATTCAATATCCAATTAAAGGACTTACTGGAACTTCTGAGTGTTTGTGGAATAACTCTAATTCTGTGAAAACGCATGTATAAAGAGCTCTGGAACTTTGAGTTTGATTGCTTTGCTCTGCCTTCCAGTTTATAATTATTGTTGTCAAACAGCTTCTGGTATGCTTTCTTTAATTTACTTTGTTGTTCTTGTAATTTTAGAATTAGGGATTTTATTACATACTTTCTTGGTAATTTCTTTTTCAGCATTCTGAGTGACAATCATCCCAAGAATCTTTATATTGACAGGGGAAAGGGGTATATTTAATTATTTTAGTTAGAGGTTAGGATTCTAATTTTGAGGATCATTTCTTATGACTTAACAATTATGGACTTCATTCATTGTTTTGGTATTGATTTTTTAAATAAAATTTAATTTAGGGATGTACTCCTAAAATAGTTGGGATGACCTAGGATTTCTGCTGCTTGCTAGAATTGGGATTTGTAAGAGGAACTATTATGTGCTTCAAAATGACTTCAATATCTCTCTTTTTTCCACCATCCCTTCTCTCTCTCTCTCTCTCTCTCTGCGTTGTGTTTTTCAAAGTCTACACTTTGATATTCTTCTTGCTTATAAACATGGAACATGTTGAGAAGATTTCATAAGCTATGCTTTTTAGTACAAAGGAGCACATTGGGCTGGTTGAAAGTTGGAATGGTTAGTTGGGAGTAGATCGAATCCCCTGGTTCTTTAAGACTAGAGGATGTGCTGTTAGATCCGCAGCTAATAGTGCTTTCATTTTGGGTTGTATCTTGCATGATGAAATTACATCCCGTGTGATGGGTGAAATCTTGGCATGACACCCAAGATATCTTTTCCCCTTTAATTTTGGATAGTTTCAAGTTATTCCATCCTCTGATTCCCTTGAATGTTGACTTTTTATACCTGTCCAGGTGCATGGCATCCATACAACGGACTCTGGATTTTTGGTCAATCTTGGGTTGCCACGCATAATTTGAGCAATTTCTGCTTAGTAATTTCTGGGGTTTTGGGAGGATTAAATATCATGGTGATCTGCCTTGTTTGTGGTAGCTTGGTTTGTGAATGAGATTGAGATTCTGTATTGGCACTTTTGTTGTGCCAGTTTCAGTAATCTCATATTTTGTGAGGGTTCTTTGTCAGATGCATCTGGATTGTAGGACTTCGCTATGGTGTATTTTTTGTGCTTTATTTGCTTTTTGTTTCTTCCTTTTTCATTTCAAGTATGCCTTATCCTGTGCTTTTGCACTCTTCTATCCCTCATTTCTAATGAAAATTAATTATTGAAACGCACTAAGTAGTATGGTTGGGTTCTTGTTTGTTTGCATGTGCTGGATTTTTCTTGTGTCTTATTGTTAACATCAACATCCTGCATAGGTGATGCTTGGTTTCCATGTTGTTATCTGTGCGGTTTTTCGAATTACATATGTTAATGAATTATTAATTATTTATAAACCAGGCTTTTTCTCAGCATTTGGAGCTGTCGGTTTTGTTCCTAGAACATGTAATATCTGTTCTCGGCCAGACTCCCATGCTCAAAGGTGATGTGGATAGGGTTGAGGGTAGCCATTTTGTTGATAGTCACACAGAGGATGACTTGCTGCAAGCTGCAATATTTGCTCTTACTGCTTTCTTCAGGTCTGTGTTAACAGATATGCTTTTTGAATTTTAGATATTGGTATGGTTTAACTGGTTTCAAGCCTATCATATTGATGCAGGGGTGGGGGGAAAGTTGGAAAAAGGGCTGTTGAGAACAACTACGCTTCTGTTCTTTCTGAGCTTACACTGCAACTTGGAAGCTGTCATGGTCTATCTAATTATGGTCAGCATGAACCATTGCGGTAATGCTATAGCATATAATTATTACAATAATCTTGACAGCCATTAACATGTGTGTCTGTGTACTTTACTTTTATTTTCTTTTTTGTTCTATTTGTCAACTAATAACTAAGAATTCCACTTTTGAAGATGGTTAAATAATAGAATTAACAAATAATTAAAAGCTGGATTTTTTGAAATGTGAACTTCATGTTAATTTTGGATAGGTCTCGATTAAGGTTAAAAAGAGTTTTAGACGCATAAATAATGCCCCAAATATCAAGTTTCACATACTGAATCGCTATCCTATCCTTTAGGACATAATATTTCGATCATATGGTTGAGTTGAAGTCTTTAGGTGAAGTCACCAAAGACACCAAACTAACTCACGGATATAGAGGTTAGCACAGATGAGAAGCATGAAAAAAAGAAAAAAAATATGTTTTTACTGGTAGATCTGGTACACATACAGAAATGTATTTGTAAACTTATGTTAATTTCCTTTTTATCTGCTGACCTGTGCAGGCATCTTCTAACTGCATTTCAGGCATTCTGTGAATGTGTTGGTGACCTTGAAATGGGCAAGGTAGAGAACCTTTAATTGTTTTGTTCATATTTAGTATTCAAATTAAAGGAATATAATAAAATTTCTTCGTGCAGATTTTGACTAGAGATGGAGAACTATTTGAAAACGAGAGGTGGATTAATCTCATTGGAGACATTGCAGGGTGCATATCTATCAAGAGGCCAAAAGAGGTAATGATTCCAAGCGATATTTCTATGTGAATAATTACATGGCAATACTGCATGCAGGTATACATGCCCGTAAAAAATGATGACAAGAAATTTTATATATTGGACTGATTGTGAACCTAAGACTTTTTTGCTTCGTTCTGCGAAATATCAAAAACAAACTTCCCACTTCGGAGGGTTTGAAAATCAAAACACGCAAGATAATTTTAGGAATGCATAATTAATTTTGAAGATATTTTTCTGTTGACAGTCAATATAATTTTATTCATAAATTACAGGTCAATATATAAACTAATAACATAGTGGTTTTTACTTGCTAATCTGTAGCCTTCAATTAGCAACATGCCTATTGATAATATAACATATTTTCTTTTCTGTAAAAAGGAAGGGGGGGGGGGGGGAGAGGAGGAACATTACTGTTGCTTTCTTTATCTGTCAATTTTGACTCGTATTCCTGTCTTTTTGAAATCTTAGGTGCAGAATATTTGTCTGTTTTTGACAAAATCATTGGATCGCCCACAGAAATACCAAAGGGAAGCTGCAGCTGCAGCATTGTCAGAGTTTGTTCGCTATAGGTGTGTATGGGATAATCTACTTTTAGATGCCTCCAATTCAATCTTCGACTTGTTTCCTAACTTGCCAAGAGTTGTTCACTATAGGTTTCACAAAAACATGCGACATTCTCTATTTGTCTGAGCTCTTAGCACCCTTTTAGGAAAATTTTCATGAGGCTACGATTGCAGAACCTTTGACACTGGTTAAAGGGGGCCTTAACCCAAACAGTGGGCAGTGGCAAGCTGCTTGTTCGTGGCTTTGGGCTTATGCTTCACTTCATATAAGCACTATTTATTAGCTTCAAAGCTGACTTAAACGAGTGAAAAAAATCATATATTTGCATTTAAATGCGTACATGTGTATTTTCATATTAATGTTAATAAATTAATAAATAGGAGAAAGAGGATGACTATTGTAGAAAATCAAGCCCCACGGGCTGTGTAGAAAAGGCTGTGAAAATAGGATTTATTAGAGATAATCATGTAGGAGATTGAGGATAATTAATCACTCAATCAAGGAAATCAAATCCCTTAATTTTAGGGATTTCTCTGTTGTACCTTGAAGTATATATATACTACTCATCTCAATAATATTTACAAGACTTTCCAGAAAAACTACATGGTATCAAAGCCAACCCTAGGCTCTGACCTATCCTCTCTATCCTCTCCCCTTGATGCCGCTGAAATACAGCAACCCTAGTCTCAATTCCGAGACCCCTCTCATCCTCTCCTGATGGCCGATTCCGACCAAAACTCCACTACCGGAGGCTCAACCTCCAATCCCATTTTTCCCTCAACTCCAGCCACAACTCTTGAAAATACTGTGGCTTCTATCACTCCTCACAAACTCAATGGCCAAAACTACCTCTAATGGTCCCAATCAGTCCTATTGTTCGTTAATGGCAGAGGACGTGAGGACCGTCTCCTTGGCACAATCCATCCACCAGCATCAACCGAGCCCACTTACAGAACGTGGAAGGCAGAAAACAATATGGTCATGTCCTGGCTCATTAACTCCATGACCACTGACATTGGAGAAAATTTTCTCCTATATCACACTGCTCATGAGATATGGGAAGCAGCTCTAGAAACCTACTCCAGCAGGGACAATACTGCAGAACTGTTCCACATTGAAGGCCTCCTCCATGACCTTTAGCAAGGTACCAATTTTGTTACCCATTACTACACAACCCTCTCCAAATACTGGCAGCAACTAGACTTGTTCGAAACACACTCCTGGAGATGCCAAGAAGATAATTCTCGTTACAAGCAGATTGTTGAAACCAAGAGAATTTTTAAGTTCCTCATGGGACTTAATAAATCTCTAGATGAAGTACGGGGCAGAATTCTGCGCTTGAAACCATTACCAAGCCTTCGGGAAGTGTTCTCTGCGATTCGTAGGGAAGAGAGCAGGCGGAAGGTCATGCTTGGGACACCAGAACCAGCTCCTTTGCTAGAAAGTCCAGCTTTATCCGTTGTATCCAACGAAGCTGAAAATACTATGCCTATTGCTCTTGCTACCCGAGGCACTCCTCAACACCAGGGAGATGGCAAACCTCGGAGAAATCCCCCCTGGTGTGATCACTGCCAGAAACCAGGGCATCTAAAAGAGTCCTGCTGGAAACTGCATGGTAAACCAGTAGACTGGAAGCCCAAAACCAACCCTGAACATCGCAGCTATGCTGCCACAGCTAGTGGGAATCCATTCACTCCAGACCAGCTTCAACTACTCCAACAACTCATCAGTAAAGCTGGGCAATCGAATTCCTCCTTGGCCCTTCATGCTTCTCAAAATCCACAATCTTGGATCATTGATTCCGGGGCCTCTGACCATATGACAGGTGATAGAACTCTATTTTCTTCTTTTGTGCATTGTCCCAATTTTGCCATTGTTCGCATAGCGGATGGTTCCCACAAGATAGCCATGGGACATGGCACTATCACAATTTCTCCACATTTTAACTTAACATTTGTGCTATTTGTTACTACTTTGGATTGTAATCTGGTATCTGTCTGGAAACTTAACCAAACTCTACACTGTGAAACTAAGTTTAGGGGTGATTTCTGTGTTTTCCAGGACAGGGACTCGGGGAAGATGATTGGCAGTTCTGAATATGATTCTGCCTGCTGCCTTTACATCCTCAAATCCAGCTCCACGCCATCCAGCCATATCTCTCAAGGCCACTCTATCCAGACCAGCTTTCCTTCTCAACCAAGCAATGAAGAAAACATTTTACTTTGGCATAACCAGTTAGGACATCCGAATTTTTTGTACCTCAAACGGCTGTTTCCAGCCTTATTTAATAAAGTCAATTTTCGCTCCATACAGTGTCTCACTTGTCAATTATCTAAACATGCTAAATCCCATTATCCTCCTTTATGTTATAAACAATCTAAACCTTTTTCCCTCATCCACGGTGACATATGGGGACCCAATAAAATTAAAACTTTGGCTGGTGCCCGATGGTTTCTTCTATTAGTTGATGACCACACTAGAATTAGTTGGACTTTTCTAATGAAGAACAAATCGGAAACCACTCAAATTTTCCAAAATTTTCACAAAATGGTTCAAACACAATTTCAAGCTACTATCCAAGTTTTTAAAACTGACAATGCCCGTGATTTTTTCAATGATTCCCTTGGGTCCTATCTTCAAAATAATGGTATTGTTCACCAAAGTTCATGCGTTGACACACCACAACAAAATGGTGTTGCCGAACGCAAGAACAGGCACCTCCTTGAAGTCACCCGATCTCTTTTTCTTTCCTCTAACACTCCAAAACATTTTTGGGGGGATGCCCTCCTCACAGCCACCTATCTTATCAACCGTATGCCTTCTCGGGTCCTCAACTTTCACACTCCTATACAAATTCTCCTTGATACATACCCTAACACTCACCTTATCTCCCAGATTCCCCTTAAAATTTTCGGGTGCACTGTTTTTGTACACATTCAACCCACCAACGAGACAAACTTGATGCTCGAGCCCACAAATGTATCTTCCTTGGTTACTCTCCTAACTAAAAAGCCTATAAGTGTTACTGTCCTTCAACCAGAAAATTGTATCATTCTATGGATGTTACATTTTTTGAAAACAAACCATTTTTTCCCAGTTTTGTGATTCAGGGGGAGAATAATCCTGTTATGGAATCACAGAACTAGACAGAACCAACACTAAATAACCTTCCCACGTGCCCAATACCTGTCCTAGAACCAGCAAACACTCCATTCCCGCATTATCCCCACTCTCCAGCTGATTATACCAGCCCAGAACCAGCATCCCAGCCACCTAAATCTCCAAATAAATCCCCTGACCTTCTGGTGTATTCTCGGCGGAAAAGGCAAAATCAAATTCAGCCAATCCAAACATCAACACCAGGTCTAGCAAGTCCTAAACAGACACAAGAGCATTCCCAAACTGACCCTGGTAGTTCAGCAGTGGAAAATACAGGTAAAGAAAGTGATTTAGACTGGCCTATTGCACTAAGGAAAGGGGTAAGGCAGTGTACTCAACACCCCATACAGAACTGCCTGTCATATTCCAAGCTATCACCTGAATACCGAGCATGTACAGCTGCCATAGACTAGATTCACATTCCAAAAGATGTGGAGGAAGCCTTACAGGACCTTAAATGGAGAGAAGCAACTTTGGCAGAAATTGAAGCACTAGAAAAAAATCAGACTTGGGAGATTACCGACTTGGCTCCAAAGAAGAAGACAGTGGGCTGTAAGTGGGTATTTACTGTAAAACAGAGAGCAGATGACAGCATTGAAAGATTCAAAGCCCGGTTGGTAGCAAAGGGGTACACTCAATCTTATGGTATTGACTACCAAGAAACCTTCTCCCCAATTGTAAAACTGAATACAATTAGGGTGATCATATCCATTGCTGCCAACCTGGACTAGCCTTTACTACAAATGGATGTCAAGAATGCTTTTTTGAATGGAAACCTACAAGAAGAGGTCTACATGGATGCACCACCCGGGTTTGAACATAAACTGCCTCAAGGGAAAGTGTCCAAACTGAGAAAGTCACTCTATGGGCTGAAGCAATCTCCCCGAGCTTGGTTTGACAGATTTACCAAAGTATTGAAAAATGATGGCTATACACAAGGATAAGCGGATCATACTCTCTTCATCAAACAAGCAGAAGGAAAAATTGCCCTATTAGTGGTCTACGTGGATGATATTGTCCTAACCGGGGATTGGGAGGAAGAAATCAACAGAGTTAAAGACTTGGGCCATCTACGGTATTTCCTAGGCATGGAGGTTGCTAGATCAAACCTAGGGATAACAGTTTCACAAAGGAAATATGTGCTGGATCTTCTCAGTGAGACTGGTATGCTAGGGTGTAAGCCAATAAACACTCCTATGGACCCAAATACTAAGCTCACATACAGTGCAGAAGTGAAGTTAGTAGAACAAGTAAGATATCAGAGACTAGTGGGAAAACTACTCTACCTAACTCACACTCGACCTGATATCAGCTTTGGTGTGAGTGTGGTAAGTAAATTTCTTAGCAAGCCTCAAGAACAGCACCTCAATGCTGTACACAGAATTATGAGATATCTAAAAAGTGATCCAGGAAAGGGGTTATTCTTCAAAAAGAATACAAGCAGGCAGGTTGAAATCTACACGGATGCAGATTGGGCAGGCTCTCCTGAAGATAGAAAATCTACTTTTGGGTATTGCAGCTATGTGTGGGGGTAACTTGGTGACATGGAGAAGTAAAAAACAGCATGTGGTAGCTTGCAGCAGTGCAGAGGCAGAGTTTAGATCCTTAGCGAATGGGATCTGTGAAGGAGTGTGGCTTAACCGATTGTTGTCTGACCTAAGGATTAAAAATACGGATCCTATGGACATCCTATGTGACAACCAATCTGCCATAGCAATTGCCAAGAACCCTGTCCACCATGACAGAACCAAACATGTGGAGATTGACAGACATTTCATCAATGAAAAGGTGGAAAATGGCAGCATAAATTTGGAATACATTCCTTCAAAGAATCAAGTGGCAGACATTCTTACTAAGGCACTACATAAGCCTAGCTTTGAGGAATTGAGTTCTAGATTTGGAATGATAAATATTTACCGTTAGGCTTGAGGGGGAGTGTAGAAAATCAAGCCCAACGGGCTGTGTAGATAAGGCTGTGAAAATAGGATTTATTAGAGATAATCATGTAGGAGATTGAGGATAATTAATCACTCAATCAAGGAAATCAAATCCCTTATTTTTAGGGATTTCTCTGTTGTACCTTGTAGTATATATTTACTACTCATCTCAATAATATTTACAAGACTTTCCAGAAAAACTACAACTATATATATTTATTAGTATAAATATATTTATGTAAATCAATGATAATCAAATAGGATAAACAATGAGTTTTAATTTCAGGATCAGACATTGGCTCTAGTGGCTTAGGGGATTTTCTCTCATAGGGTTTTCCTTCTTGAGCTTTCGACATTTAGCTTTATCAATTGTAACTTACATCCTTTTTATGGGTTCTTATGAATAATAAATTACTAGTTATTATCTTATCATATTTATTTTCTATATGAGTTGCTTACTCTTAAATTGATGTTTTCATTGGTTCCTGTTACAAATGATACAGTGATGGACTTGGTTCACTTTTGGAGTTAATGGTCGAGGTTTTATGTCGGCATGTATCAGATGAGTCTTCAACTGTTCGTCGTTTATGTTTGAGAGGACTAGTACAGGTCTCCTACTTTCGCTTAAACGTGATAGTTTTGTCACGGAACTGTGGTTTCTGTCATTTTTTAACTATGGCCATTTTCCCAACAACTGAACTATCTGTAAATGCTTATTGGTTATGTGCTCTTCTCCTATCTATGGGCATCTGCATGTTTCCAATTTATCTTTTGGTCATTTGTCAGAAGATAAAGATTATCGTCCTTTTTTCTATACAGAGTACTAAACATTGAAAAAGCTGTCCAATATAAACCATCTTACGTACAACCTAAGAAGTGCTTTCAGTATTGATAAGCTTATGTATTTGATTGTAATGCATTCTCAAGAATCATTGTATGTGACTTTGTGAGAATTAGACTCGCGAACTTGTACCCTCATATTGGGTTTTAAGTTTAGGCATCATCTAGGGAGATGTGTATACTCTCCTGCTTCTGCTTTTAAAAAATTTGACTTACTCAATTGTTGAAGTTGCAGATTCCGTCCATTCAAATTTTGAAGTATACACCTCAAGTCTTGGGTGTCATATTAGCACTGCTAGATGATTCTGATGAATCTGTGCAGTTGACTGCAGTAACATGCTTACTAATGGTACAGTTCTCTTCTCTGCGTTTTTGTCTGTGTTTTATTTTATTTTTATCTAGTCTAAATTTATTTCTTTACTATTTGCTTTTGGTCTGTTCTAGATCCTTGAATCTTCGCCCGATGATGCAGTAGAACCCATTCTGCTTAATCTTTCTCTACGGCTTCGAAATCTTCAAGTGCGTTATTTTAATTTTGAGCATCTCACAACTTCTTATGGTTGACATTTCAGCTAACTTAAATTTAAAATCTTTAAAATCAGGCAAGCATGAATGCAAGGATGCGAGCCAGTTCTTTTGCGGCATTTGGAACTCTAAGCAATTATGGGATCAGAGCACAAAAAGAGGCATTTCTTGAGCAGGTATCTTGCTAACTGAATGGAAAAGAAAAGGGAAATCAAGACTTGAATATATGACCTTTTCCTACTGCCATGCTTTTGATACCTTAAAGAGGAAATTTTTTTTAAACCAATTTAGTAGTTAGATATTTCCTATTATATAATTATACTCATTATGTGCAAAAGTTATGCTTCTTGTTCATATTACCTTCACCCAAGTTCGTCATAGATCATTCCAGTATATGTCTTCTCATTATTTTATCTCTTTTGCACCTTATGAACCACATGGTATCAGCAGACTCCTTTCATGCTTATGATTGTTTTTTAAGGTATATGCTGCCGTTCCTCGCCTGGTGTTGCATCTGTATGATGAAGACATCAGCGTCAGACAGGCCTGTCGGGTAGGCCACTGTCCTCTTGGATTGGAAGTTTTTGGAGAATTTTTTTTACTTTATAATATTCATTTCCTTCTTATTAAAATGTTTTGACAGAATACCCTGAAACGGGTTTGTCCATTGATGGAAGTTGAAGGATTGCTTCCTCTGTTAAACACACACTCTTTCCTTTCTGATCACCGGTATGGTTTCGCTGATCCAAGAATGTCTTAGTTTTGTAACTTGTAAATATTATAAATAAGAAAAATCTTCTAATGAGAGTGTTAAACCGGATTTCCTTTTGTGTTTTTAGGAGTGACTATGAGGACTTCCTCAGAGACACTGCAAAACAATTTACTCAGCATATTTCCTCCAGAATCGACACTTATTTGGCATCAACAGTTCAGGTTCTTTATTCACAATACTAAAAAACTTATTCTAGGGAACTTATGCTGCCTTGCATCGGAACTAATTTATTACAATAAGTGCACGCCTTTGCTAACGTAAATTAAATTTAAATTTCTTTACTAGTTTACTGACTTGAATTAAAGTGAGGTTCGTGGTGCCTAGTTATTTATTTATTTTTTTATTGCTGCTGTGTTCAAAACAATCATTTTTTAAGGTCTTCCTCTCTATTTTGTTATCATCTATATCTTCAACACCCACGCCTCCTCTATATATTACATATATAATCTTTATTACTCCTGTATTACCCTTTATTTGAGTATTTGTAAAGTCGGTTCGCGTTCTTGTTTGGACGAATTATATTACTGAGTCCAAGATTTCAATCTGAGAACTTGAGAAATTTAGGTGTTCAATTTCTTGACACAGGCTTTTGATGCGCCGTGGCCATTAATTCAAGCAAATGCTATATACTTTTCCAGCAGCATTCTATCTCTATCAGATGATCAGCATATTTTAGCTCTTTACCATACAAAGGTCCTTATGAGATATGCTTGTAATTATAAGGCATTACAGCTAAAACTTAAATTTGACAAGATATTTATCTTCTTAGGTATTTGGGATGCTGGTAAGCAAATTAAGTCGATCATCAGATCCAGTTGTAAGAGCAACATGTTCAGCTGCCCTGGGCTTGTTATTAAAATCTTTCAATTTACGTTCATGGACAGCAGCACGGCTTGATCGCCCAGAGCCAGCCCAGAGGAACCATGATTCCGAGTCTGCCAAGAATTAGCGGCACACGGTGACGAATATTAGAATCATCCTTAGAGCCATGAGCTTGAATCCTTGCTTCTTGCGAAGAGATTGATTTGATTGGTCTGGCTTATCTGTGCGGATCATGTGAAGGTGCTGGATCCTGTTGTCGTTTGTAGCATGTATAGTCTTTAACGGCAGAAAAGGTCTTATCCATTTTGGTTTTATTTTCTTTGCTTTTTCTCATGCTTCTGTTAGTTCGTAATTCTCTGTTTTCCTTTCTTTATTGGTGTACATTAGGGGTGGTGTTGTATATTAATTACACATGCATGTAACTCCTGCATTACGAAGGAGTTCTTATGCTTTTCATCAGTTTTTTTTTTTTTTTTCCCCAATTCATTGTAGTTTAATATTTTCTTGATTAAATTTCAGTTTGTCTTGAAAACTGAAAGTGCCTCTAATTGTCTAGTTAAAGAACAGATAAAAAAATGCAATAAAAAAAGAAGAAGTGTAAAACATAAGTATATTCGTGTAACGTAACTCCAATAATAATGCTGAACAAACAAAAAAGTGAAAGAAACAGGGAAGGGCGCCTAGGAAAATGGCAGAGATGTTCAACACATAGACAATCTACAAATAGTAAATAGTAATCTAAACTACTTCATGAACTAGCTAGAAATCCTAATACCGAAAGCTGGCTGGAAAGAATCGTATTTGACTTGTGCAAGTAATCAGAATCAGGCAGTCCTGTCCCTATGAATCCACGACTCTTGGAATCTGGAGAACATTCTCGTCAAGTTTCTTCCCACTTTGAATTTGTTTCTTTAATTAAAAAATAAATAAATTATGGGGCGGAAAGACTACTTGCTAATCGTGACAAATGAAGTAATATAGGGAGAAAGGTTCAGAAGTTCCCACGTCGTGTCGGGGTTTCTTCTCTGGAGTGTACTTGTTTTAATTGTGGAGGATAAGAGAGCTAGCTTAAGAAAGTGACAATGCATATTGTGTGTGCGTGTGCGCAGGTGCAACATAGAAACGGAGTTATCAGTTTCCGCATCAGTTACAATCTTTTTGGTTTGCGTGCCGGCAGCAACTTCTGTGAAGCAGAAAGCATGCGAAACTATCCACGGAATCCTAATGGTATCCATGCACCACTAGTATTCACCTTCCAGATAATCCAATGCGCTTATGTAAGTTCTTACATCACCAGCTGAACCACTGGAGAGTAGCCAATAAATTGTGTGCCATTATGCATGTAAAATGAGGTATTCCAAACGCCAACACACAGTAAAGTGAACATAGTCAAGTCATTTGCTTCTAGCAGTACTAGCCATGGTGTCTCAAACCCACCATCCTCACTTCATCCTGTTTCCTCTAATGGCTCAAGGCCACATGATCCCTATGGTTGACATTGCAAAGCTCTTGGCACAGCATGGTGTAATAATTAGCATATTCACTACACCACTAAACGCATCCCGTTTTGACCCAGTTCTTTCTCGTGCTGTTTCGTCAGGCCTTCAAATCCGATTGATACAAGTGCAATTTCCATCCAAAGAAGCAGGACTACCTGAGGGGTGTGAGAATTTTGACATGTTATCTTCAGCAGATATGATCTACAATCTCTTCAAAGCAATTAACATGCTAAAAAAGCCAGCAGAAGAAGTCTTTGAAGCACTGACACCCCGACCAAGTTGCATAATCTCCGACATGTGTTTCCCTTGGACAGCCCAACTCGCTGAGAAATATCAAATTCCACGGATTGTTTTCCACGGATTTTCTTGCTTCTGCCTCCATTGCTTGCACAAGATACGCACTTCAAAAGTTGACCAGAGCGTAACATCAGCATCAGAATACTTCACTGTGCCTGACATACCTCACCAAATTCAGGTTACCAAGGATCAGTTGCCAGGACCAATGACGGAAAAACTGAAGGAATTTGGAGAACAGATGCTCCATGCTGAAACAATGTCATACGGTGTAATCATAAATACCTTTGAAGAGTTGGAGCAACCCTATGTAAGGGATTACAAGAAGGAAAGAAACGGTAAGGTCTGGTGTATTGGCCCAGTTTCACAATGTAACAGAGACGACTTGGATAAGGCTCAAAGAGGTAACAAAGCCTCAATCAGTGAACACCTGTGCTTGAAGTGGCTTGATTTGCAGCAACCGAAATCTGTTGTTTATGTTTGTTTCGGAAGTTTATGCAATCTAGTTCCTTCACAACTGGTAGAGCTTGCCTCGGCCCTGGAAGAGTCAAACAGAGCATTTATTTGGGTTATAAGAGGAGGGAATAAGTTGGAAGAACTAGAAAAGTGGATCAATGAAGACGGATTTGAGGAAAGGACCAAAGGGAGAGGCCTTTTAATCCGAGGCTGGGCTCCACAAATACTAGTATTATCACACCCAGCCATTGGAGGATTTTTGACACATTGTGGCTGGAATTCAACACTGGAAGGGATAACTGCCGGCGTGCCAATGGTTACCTGGCCATTGTTTGCGGATCAATTTTTAAATGAGAAACTTGTTGTTCAAGTGTTGAGGATTGGTGTGAACGTTGGAGTAGAGATTCCGATGAAGTGGGGGGAGGAAGAGAAGATTGGTGTAGTGGTGAAGAAGGAAGATATCAAGAACGCAATATGCAAGCTGATGGATGAAGGAGAAGAAAGCGAAGAGAGAAGGAAAAGGGCCAGTGAACTAGGTGAGATGGCAAAGAGAGCTGTTGAGCAAGGGGGATCTTCTCATCGTAATATATCATTGCTAATCCAAGAAGTCATGAAACAAGCAAGCTCGCAGAACATAGTACAAACCTGAAAAGAGACTATTCACATCATATATTGTCTCCTTCCATTAGTAAGTTGTCCGCCGTTGTCCCGTTTATTGCATGCATTGCTGTTGCATGGAGGATATGTTAGCTGTAATAATTACAACCATACTGCAAACAAACATAATACAAGATACTGACAAGGAAGATAATGAAGGAGTGAACCGAATTTTAGAGAGCAAATTTTTCTTTGGTTTTATATTCACTCCTTTTGTTTCATGTATTTCAACAGCACATCGAGAAGTGGAAATGAATGTAGATTTCTTCCAATCGCAGTGACCTTTGTTATATTATAGGAAAAGAAAAAGGTTACTAGGAGAAATAGTTCTTCAGTAGGTTTATAATTCTCACCATTATTTTCAGCGGTTAGGCATATTATTCCGAATCAAAATGGAAGATGAACCAACTGGTCTTTATAATTCTCCTAGCTCTGCCCTTTGGTAACTAAGAAAGTTTTCAGTCTTCTCTTTGTGGCTCTCACTAATCAATTCTAAGAGCATGAATTCGAATGCCATTTTCAAATTGTAAAGAAAGAAGAGAAATGGCATAGGTTTCTAAGATAGAAGATTCCCTATACTCCTAAAATAGCAACGGCATTGACGCCGCTTCAATGGGATAAATGATGTGTATTGTGTTGTCGTGTATAATAAAACAAGATGATGTATGAAACCAATCAAAATTCCAATGAAATCTTTTGTACTCTGGACCATTAGTTCATGCTGGTTGCTTTACTAATTACACACCCCAATCATTTTTCTTTTAAATTTTTATCCCAAAATACCTTATCAACCCAAATACCCCCATCCAAAACCCACCCAATATTTCAGGATTTTGGGGAAAAAATATATATATTTCAGTTAGAAATTTTGCACAGGTTTCAGAATTTGTATAATCTGGAACTACTAAAAAAAACTGGTGCTAACCAAAATCCAAAAGTTGGTGTTCACCCAATTCCGGAGTTGATGCACGAAAAATTGGTAGAAAAACTGTAAGGGTGAGGGTTTTTTGGTAATTTGGTAAAAAAAGATAAGTGTGAGTAGTAAAACTGGGGTGCGTTATATACCATTGAGAAACTTTCATTGGGTACTGGTGACAAAACATGCTAGGAAATACTACTTATTCGTGTGTACACTTTTTTTAAAAAGTTTTTTATAAAGATAAAATTATAAAAAGAAAAGTCAAAGAGAAAAAAAAATGTGGAAAATGTCTACACACCGCTAACTCAACATGCTATGGCCCAGATAACGAAAGATGGATTGGAGATATAGAACATAGTACATAGGAACATAGTCCACAAGCTTTTCTGGATAAAACAATTCTGTTTATGTAGGCACTTACGTCACCAAAAAAGCAACGCGAAGGCTCTGCAGCAAAGATCTATGAGAAGTGCATGTGTTCGTTTCTAAAGTTTATCCATCTCAAGTTCCCAACAAGAATGGCTTCCCAAGCACCCCAGCCTCATTTTGTCTTGTTTCCTCTGATGGCTCAAGGCCACATGATTCCCATGATGGACTTTGCGAGAATGCTCGCACAGCACAATGTTATCGTTACCATTGTCACAACACCGCGTAACGCAGCTCGTTTCACACAAGTTATTGCTCGTGCTTCAGAGTCTGGGCTTCAGATCCGGTTAGTTGAAATCCCATTCCCATACAAAGAAGCTGGATTACCAGAAGGGTGTGAGAATATTGACATGCTACCTTCACTGGGCATGTCTTTTAGTCTCTTCAATGCAGCAAGCAGTCTACAGGAACCAGTTGAAATATTGTTTCAAGAGTTGACACCTCGGCCGAGCTGCATAGTCTCTGACAAGATTTTACCGTATACGCTACACATCGCTAGCAAGTACAATATTCCCAGAATATCTTTTGGTGGATTAAATTGCTTCGCTCACTTGTGTTTGCACAATATATACGTCTACAATGTTCTGAGCATGATAGCAAAATCAGAGCGCATAGTTATACCTGGGATTCCTGACAAAGTTGAGTTGACCAAAGACCAGATACCAGCACCAAAGGATGATGATGAAAACTGGAAAAAGTTTCATGAAAAAATGGTCTCGGCTGAAATGTCAACTTATGGGGTAATCGTGAATTCCTTTGAAGAGTTGGAGCCAGCGTATGCAAGGGAATTCCAGAAAACAAAAAGAGATAAATTGTGGTGTATTGGCCCCGTTTCACTTTGTAACAAAGTTCACCTGGATAAGGCTCAAAGAGGTAACAAGGCCTCGGTTGATGAGAACCATTGCCTGAAGTGGCTTGACTTGCAGAAACCAGGCTCTGTAATTTATGCATGCCTTGGAAGCATATGCAATCTGTCTCCACTGCAGTTGATAGAACTTGGTTTGGCCTTAGAAGCATCAACTAGGCCATTCATTTGGGTTATCAGAGGAGGAAGTCAGTTAGAAGACTTGGAAAAGTGGATTAAGGAAAGTGGATTTGAGAAAAGGACCAAAGGGCGGGCTCTGCTAATTCATGGTTGGGCTCCTCAAATACTTATATTATCACACACTGCAATTGGTGGGTTCATAACGCACTGTGGTTGGAATTCCACATTAGAAGCCATAAGTGAAGGTGTACCAATACTCACATGGCCATTATTCGGGGATCAATTTTTTAATGAGAATTTAGTTGTGCAAATATTAAAAATTGGAGTGAGGGTTGGGGTGGAAAGCTGGGTGAACTGGGGGGAGGAAGACAAAACAAGAATCTTGGTGAAGAAGGAAGATATCCAGAGGGCCATAAACGAGTTGATGGATGAGAGCAACGAAAGGGAAGAGAGAAGAAAAAGGATCAGGAAGCTCGCCCAGATGGCAAAGAGATCTGTAGAAGAAGGAGGATCTTCCCACCGCAACATGACCCTGCTTATCCAAGATATCATGCAACAAACCAGGAAAGACTAATGGTCTTTCTCAATAGCGAAAATAGATCGACGGTATTCTCTTCTATCCTTCCTGAACTCAATACAATCCCTTTATGTCACTGCGTAGAAAAGCTCTAGAACAGTTAAAGATAATTTTCCTTTATCAAATCTAGTCCGAAGTGTTTATCTTCCTCGTGCAAATCAATACAATATACTAAATGCATGGTCCCAAATCAACTTAATCATGATTGAACCTCAGTAAGAATTAGCTTAGTTTGATTAGAAACAGCACTTGGGTAAAACAGGGCTTATCTGGAAAAAGATTAAGGAGAGTTTTGGGCCTTTGTTTTGATTTGACTGCTAAGTTGAAGAGGTATTTTCTGAATGGAGCACACTTCTTCATAGCGTATTCGGCGGGCCTGCTACAACCAAAAACAGACAAATATGAATATAGACAATATGAGCCACAGATCAATTTCAATTACAAAGTCATTCCACATGCTCTCATTAAGCCACGTTCACTTCGAGTAACCAGTAATAAAACAAGTGAGCCAGCCAACCAAAATATCGTAAAGAGGTCAATGGTTGAGTCAAATTTTACCCAAATTTCATCAACACGTCATGTCTTGTTCCATTGATGTGTCGTAAGAATATGAGCCACAAATATGTTCCATTGTTTTGATTTGTTTTATCCTTGAAAGAGGTGACAAAGCCATCGGTGACGAAAATCCATGCATGAATTGCCTTGATTTCGCTCATATCAATTCTCGGAAGCCTTCGTCGACGCACTCTTGCCCAGAAGAAACCAGTGCTTTGGGGCGAATTTGCCCATTGACTTGGATGGCGACGTAAGAATAATAATGTAAAGAGACCGAGGAGTGGATCAAAGAGGATAATTCTCTCCCTTCTCTCTCTTTACCACTACACCAGAAACCGCAGATCTATTTCAATTTCAATCACAGGAGCTGGGTTCAAGGAGAAGCCTCGTAAACCACGAACGGGTTGGGTACCGCAACCGCCAATGCAACTCTTCAAGAATGCGCGAGGATAACAAAGAAAACAGCATGCCAATAAATAAATAAATGCAAACATAAAAGTATGACTTTTTTTAGTATTTGATGAATGAAGTTTTTTTTCCATGACATCCTTAAATTAATCTAACCACTTAATTAGATATTGAATTATGCAATTAAACAATACCCATCAAGTTTTATTTTAAATAAAAAATTCTAAATCCTACGGCATTTGGCTTATTTGGCTTTATATACCATTTTAAAAAGTTTTTATTAATATGTATCAAATACAAGAATATATATTAATATATATTATCTTTTTCAAAAGTTAATATAAATCAACTTTTTATTTTTTAATATTAAAAGGAAAAGTCATATGATTATGGTATAATTTTTTCTTAATTTTTTAAAACTTTTATTTACAAATTTTTATTAATTCAAATATTAATTAATAAATTAAAAATAATAAAATAAATCAATACATAAAAATAAAAGAAGTCACGTAATAAATATTTAAATATAAATAATTAAAAAATAATTAAATTACTTAATTATCTATTTAAAAGAAAATAAAAATAAATAAATGTACCTTGTTAAAAAGAAGACGTCCTACGGTATTGTAAAAATTATGTTAATGTTTTGTCAAATCCCGAACATTATTTATAAGAATATATTATTCTATTATTTTTATTTTATTAATTATTTATTTTTTTCATTTTTTTTTCCAAAACTACTGCATTTTTTAAATTTTAAAACTACATCAAATTTATTTTTTTTATATATATTATTATATTATTAACAGTAACTTACTAATTCTCTCTTTTAATTACACTATAATTAGGCAGTATTATAATAAAAAATTTTGGAAAATGAGTGGATTAATTATATAAGAATATAAAAAGAAAAATAAGTTTTACATAGCTTTTGAATTTTAAAAATGAATAATTTTGAAACAATTTTTTTTAAAAAAAGCAGACATGAGTCGAATTACCATGATATATATTAATAAATATTTTTGTATTTGGTATATTGATAAAAAAAAATTTAAGTGTTATATATATATAAGTAAATAAGCCTACAGCATACCCCTTCATACTCTGTTCACTTTAGTTTATTGCGGTTGCAGTCATAACATAAAGCATTTACTTTTAAAAATCATTCTTAATTTTTTATAAACTTTTGATTACAATTTTATATTCCAACAATTTATAATTTTCTACTTAAAGAGGCACCTTTTTCTTTTTGTATTTTTACTCCATTTATTTCATGCATTTCAAGTTTCAACAGCATATCCTTCACTCCTTGGTTTTTTTGACTCTAAATATAAGATGAATTAACTGGTTATTTGCATGGACCTTTATAATTCCTGTAGCTCTGCCCTTCAGTCTTTCTTTGCGGCTCCCATTGATCAGTTCCTGTTCTAGAGACTAGTTCACAAGCTTGTCTAAATAAACCAACCTGCTTATGTAGGTACTTACATCACCTAAACAGCAGTGGGAGGTGAAAGAAGGTGCTACAAATATCTCTTGCACATAAGATACTAAGAAAGATGGTAATTGAAAATAGATGTCGAGATTAATTGTTGTAACTATAATCACATGCTCAATTATGATTGATTAAATCATTCTCTTGTCTTGTACACTTTATTACTTTACTCTTTCACACGTGTATTGAAGATTCCACCCAAAACACAATCAAGAGGCACGATTTTGAGAAAGTGAGTTTGGCAAAATGACAAAATCCAAAAGATTAATTTATGATATTTTCATTTTTACACATTCAAACCTGCCTCCTCCTCTTTTAGGTTGAAAGAGTTTTCCTCTTAGCTATCAAAAAAAAAAAAAAGGCATGATCTTGATCATGGGGGGCAGTGCAACATTAAATGCCACCTTGGATAAACACTATCACTTCCAATAATGGAGCTTGGACCATGATTAGGCTACAACAAGATCCATAAAAGCAACTTCCAAATTAATCCTAACCCATTTCCTGAGCCTTCAATCTTGCCATAACACAAAAAGCTACAATGGCTTCTACACCCGAAATCCAATCCCAAACGCAGCTCCATTTTGTGTTAATACCTTTAATGGCCCCTGGTCATCTTCTACCTATGGTGGACATGGCCAAGCTATTGGGACGCCATCCCAATGTGAAGGTGACCATAATCACCACACCTCTCAACGCCGTCCGAATCAGAGCCACAATTGATAGGGAGATCCAATCTGGGTCACTTGTTCAAGTTCTACAAGTCCAATTTCCACACGCTCAGTGTGGAATACCAGAGGGATGTGAGAGCATAGACACTCTGCCTTCCATGGATCTCTATGTGAAATTCTTAAATGCAATATGCGAGTTGCAGCAGCCGGTTGAACAACTGTTTCAAGAGCTAAAACCCAGTCCAAGCTGCATGATATGTGACAAGTATATACCATGGTTAGCAGAAACAGCCAACAAGTTTGAAGTTCCACGAATCATATTCGATGGAACTAATTGTTTCAATCTCCTGTGGAATCACAATTTACTTATTTCTAAGGTTTATGAATCTGTCCCAGATTCAGAGTTATTTGTTGTGCCAGGACTGCCACATAAAATTGAATTGAGGAAATCTCAGCTCCCTGTTCATTCAATCCTCGTAGAAACCCTGAAATCTCTGCCTTTCGTGATAAAGCAAGTGCAGCTGAAAAAGATGCATATGGGATAGTGGTCAATAGTTTTGAGGAGCTGGAAGCAGACTATGTCAAAGAGTATCGAAGGGTTACAGGGCACAAGGTTTGGCGTATTGGCCCTGTATCACTATCAAACAAGGATAACTTGGACAAGGCACAGAGAGGAACGAGGCACTCACATGAGGCAAGCCAACATCTTCTCAAGTGGCTTGATTCATGGCCTCCAAGCTCTGTAATTTATGTGTGCCTTGGAAGCCTAAATCGCGTAATACCTGAACAGTTGATAGAGCTTGGTTTCGGCTTAGAATTAACAAATAGACCATTCATTTGGGTGATAAGAGGTTCATATAGAAGAGAGGAAACGGAGAACTTTCTGTTAGAAAGTGGATTTGAGGAGAGGGTGAAGGGGAGAGGGCTTTTGATCCGGGGTTGGGCACCACAAGTGTTAACTTTATCACACACAGCTATAGGAGCATTCTTAACACATTGTGGGTGGAACTCAACACTAGAAGGGATTTGTGCTGGGGTCCCATTGATAACATTTCCACTGTTTGCTGAGCAATTCTACAATGAGAAGGTTGTCCTACAGATATTGGAGACTGGTGTGAAGGTGGGCGGTGAAGATGTTCTGCACTTTGGACAGGAAGAGAAGTTTGGTGTTCGGGTGAGGAAGGAGAGTGTTAAAATGGCTATAGAGAAGGTAATGGGTGAAGGGAAGGAAAAAAGAAGAGAAAGAGCAAGACACTATGCCAATATGGCAAAGAAGGCAATAGAAGAAGGTGGATCTTCGTACCACAACATGTCATTACTAATTGAAGACATAAAGCAAAAGTTAAAGCATAGCTAAGGCACAATAGTGACTAAATCCATATGCAGGGATGTGGTCAGTGTTTACCTTCACACATGAAATTTTAGCTGATATCAGAATTTAGTTTTTTTTTTTTTTTAGCTTGTTTTGAGTTCAATACTTCACAGTAAGAAGGATAAACTATGGTGAAGAAATTATTGATGTATTTGGTTATCACTTTCCTGGAAAGTGTTTGTCATAAAACCCGTGAGAGCTTCCTGATTGCTACGCCTTAGCATGTCACACTCATTGAAACAGTCAAATGCTCAAAGCACTAGGCGATGCAAGTGTCTACATTTGAGCCAAAAATTTCAACTTGAACTAGGCAAATTTGACACGAAAGCACTATTACATTTTCTTTTGGCATCTGATATAAGCTTTTAATTTATTTGAATCATTGAAATGTCTGATTGTCAAGCTCAGATGATCAACTTGCTTGCTTACTCAAGCACTTATATCATGTAAACTGTGCTTAAAGTATAGCTCAGATAAACAAGCAGAGGTGCATTCATTGAAGCAAAATTACCCATCATTAGGAATGGCTTTTCAGTCCCAAGCATCGCAGCCTCACTTTGTCTTGTTTCCGTTGATGTCACCAGGCCACATGAACCCCATGATGGACTTCGCAAGAATCTTGGCACAACAAAATGTAATTGTAACCGTAGTCACAACCCCGCATAACGCTGCTCGTTTCTCAGCAACTTTTGCTCGTATGTCTGAGTCTGGGTTCCAAATCCGATTAGTTCAGATCCAATTTCCATATAAAGAGGCTGGAATCCCAGATGGGTGTGAGAATTTTGACATGTTACCTTCACTGAGCATGGGTTTGAGTTTCTTCAAAACAGCAAACACCTTGCAGCAGCCAGCGGAAAAAGTGTTCGAAGACCTCACACCTAAGCCAAGCTGCATAATTTCTGATGTCAGTTTGCCATATACGGCCCACATCGCTAAAAAATTCAATATTCCAAGGATTTCATTCTACGGAGTAGGTTGCTTCTGTCTCTTGTGTTTGCACAATTTGGGTATCCACAATGTTCTCGAGAGCATAACTGAAGATTCAGAGCGATTTGCTATACCCGGCATCCCTCACAAAATTGAGGTGACCAAAGCTCAGCTGCCAGCAGCAGTGAATGATCCTGAAAAATGGAATGAATTTCAAGCAAAAATGGCGGAGGCTGAAATGGCTGCTTATGGGGTAATCATGAATTCCTTTCAAGAGCTGGAGCCAGAATATGCAAGGGAATACAAGAAGGCAAGAAATGGTAAAGTGTGGTGTATTGGCCCTGTTTCACTTTGCAACAAGGATCACTTGGATAAGGCTCAAAGAGGGAACAACGCCTCAATTGACGAATGCCAATTTCTCAGTTGGCTTGATTTGCAGGAACCCTGTAGTGTAATCTACGCATGCCTTGGAAGCATGTGCAATCTAACTCCTTTGCAGTTCATCGAACTTGGGTTGGCCTTGGAAGCATCAAAAAGGCCATTCATTTGGGTTATCAGGGAAAAGAACCGATCGGAAGAATTGGAGAAGTGGATTAAGGAAGAAGGGTTTGAAGAAAGGATGAAAGGGCAAGGCATTGTGATTCGGGGTTGGGCTCCTCAGGTGCTGATATTATCTCATTCTGCAATTGGAGGCTTCATAACTCACTGTGGTTGGAATTCAACGTTGGAAGCGATATGTGCTGGTGTGCCAATGATTACATGGCCATTATTTGGGGACCAATTTTTGAATGAGAAATTCGTTGTGCAAGTACTAAGAATCGGAGTTAGGGTTGGTGTAGAGAGTCCTGTGAATTGGGGGGAGGAAGAAAAAACAGGAGTGTTGGTGAAGAAGGAAGATATTGAAAGGGCAATAAACAAGTTAATGAATGAGGAGAACGAAAATGAAGAGAGAAGAAAAAGGGCTAGAGAGCTTGCAGAGATGGCTAAGGCAGCTACACAAGAAGGGGGATCTTCTCACACTAACGTGAATTTGCTTATCCAAGATATTATGCAGCAAACCAAGAGAGACTAGCGAATGATCTACCGTTTAGCAAAAACAGATTGATACCGCTTGCCCCTTGGCGTTGTGATTGGTGAGAAATTAAAAAAATTATTAGGTACGTGTATTCAGTTCTATGCTATTATGTGCACTTCTATGTTTCCGCAAAAATATATGTAACTCTTTCATTACAGCTAAAGAGCGAAAACAGGCAAGGCAGCTTATCATGGGATCAAATAATTCTTTTTTCACCAAACCAAACCAATGCAGCTATCAAATGGTGAAACCAAATTGCCGGTTTTGTTTGATTTAATCATCAAATAAATTGTTAAAATAAAAAGTAGGGATTGATCTTTCAAATTAAGGAAAAAAGTATAGATTAGAAATTTTGAATAAATAAGCAATAATTTAATTGAGATCATTAGTAGGGCATGTTGATTCATGAAATGATCCAACCTAGGAATGAAAAGAGAAATAGAAAGAGGAATGGAAAACTTTTTTAGTACGTAATGAAAACGGATGAATACCCTATTTGATAGTTAAAGAATTGAATGAGATTCTAAACAAAATAACTAAAATAATTTTTATACTTTTATGTGAGAAGATATTTGTGACAAAAATAATATTTTTTATGTAAAGAATGACCTAATACTACCAATTATTTAATACCTCTGAATTTGAATAATTAAGTTTTTGTAAAATGCTTAATTCCTATAGTGAGAATAACCATGCAAGATATAAAAATAATCCATTCAAAGAATGTTCAAATCTATCAACAACATGCTCATGCAAAGTTACTCGAATGGTTGTGGTTGTTGGAGAGGCGCAAGATTAGAAAAAGGATTTTTTTTGTGTTCTTTTCTGCAACGAAGATTACGCACTCAACAGTAATATATACCTCATGCATTTTATCAACAATCACTACCATCAGAACCACTCAAGTTCTTCTCCCATGGCTTCTCGTGAACTCCACTTCCTTCTTGTCCCTTTATTGTCCCAAAGCCATCTCATTCCCTTCACAGAAATGGCCAAAGTAATCGCTAGCCATGGCGTAAATGTCACTATTGTCCTTACGCCCCTCAATGCAACCAGGTTCAGTAATGTCCTTGATCAAGCAAATGCCCTAAACTTAAAAATCCAGTTTCTATCGTTACCATTTCCTTCTCATGAAGTTGGATTGCCCCAAGGTTGCGAAAACATGGACACCCTTCCTTCCCCTGAATGTTTTCCCCTCTTCTTTGAAGCTAGTATTATGCTACAAAAGCCACTCGAGAAATGGCTGACAGAGTTGGAAACAATACCCAGCTGCATTATCTCTGATTTTTGCCTTCCTTGGACTGCAAATGTGGCATCAAAGTTCAAAATTCCCAGGATTGTGTTCCATGCAATTTCTTGTTTCAGTCTCTCATGCTCACAACATATTAACCTCTCTGGGGTTCTTGAGAAGGTGACCTCAATGTCAGAGCCATTTTTGGTGCCTGGTTTGCCTGACAAAATTGAATTCACCAAGGCCCAGTTGCCTGAAGAAATGAAACAGGTTAAGGATTTGAATTCTGCTTTAGATCAATTCAAAGCAGCTGAAGCTTCAGCAGAAGGGATTTTGGTGAATACTTTTCTGGAGTTGGAGCCGATGTACGTGAAAGGATATGAACAAGTGGTAAGGAAGATTTGGTGTATAGGGCCACTTTCTTTATCTGGGAAATTAATCTCCAAAAGGTCTGAGACTAGTGACCAGCTCTCCATAGAAGAAGAGCCCGAGTGGTTAAAGTTCCTTAATTCCAATAAGCCAAGCTCTGTTATCTATGTTTGTTTTGGTAGCTTGTATCACCTTTCGGCCCCACAATCAACGGAGCTTGCATTGGGGTTGGAAGCATCAAACCAACCATTCATTTGGGCAATTGGAAAGAGTAATTACTCTAGAGAGTTACAGAAATGGCTAGCAGAGGAGAATTATGAAGAAAGAATCAAGGGCAGAGGTGTCATTATCAGAGGATGGGCACCGCAAGTTCAGATCCTATCCCATCCAGCAACTGGTGGGTTCCTAACACATTGTGGCTGGAATTCAACACTGGAAGGAGTTTCTGCTGGTCTGCCAATGATAACTTGGCCATTGTCTGCCGAGCAATTCTACAATGAGAAGTTAATCGTGCAAGTACTCAAGATTGGTGTGAGGATTGGGGTTGAAGCAAGTGTGGAACCGACGGAGACAGAGAAGGGTGGTGGTGGAGTTGGAGAAATTGTGAGGAAAGAAGATATCAGCAAAGCTATCAACGAGCTCATGGATAAAGGTGAGCAGAGGAGAGAGAGAGCTAAAGAGCTTGGAGAAAGAGCTCGTGAGGCAGTTGAAGAAGGAGGTTCTTCCCATTGGAACTGCAAATTGTTCATCCAACATGTCATGGGGCGGGCATGTTAATAATCAGGAACTATCCAGAACTAAATGAAAATAAGGCATTGCTCCTGTACCGGTACCCATGAAAATGGATGGAGGGTTAGAGTACCCTCCGATACGTAGCCTAATAAATTAATGTCAATCAAGTTTTTATTAATTATAAATCAGCGCTATTTCTTAAATTATTTTTACATTTTAATCCCTCTTTTAGTTGTATTTTAGCATTCTTTTTTCCTCTCACTTCCTTCTCAACGACCTCCATTAATGTAGTCGTATGTGAAGTCCAGAGCCAGGGTAATAGGCCAAAATATAATAACTTATTAAATAATTTTACATATATTATTTTATATATTATAATTAATTTAATTTAATTAAAGAACGGAGATGGACAGTCAATAGAAGACAATGTTTAATAAATACGTTAAAAATCTGTTTTTAATTAAATACGTTATTAAAATTTTTCTTTTAGTAAATTTATCATTTAAAATGACTTTTTAATTAATTTAATAATTAACATGATTATCGAGTAAAAAATTAGATATAAAATTATATCAATAATATTTAAAAAAAAAAAAGACATATTCGTCTAAAAAATGGCAAATTTTTCATTATATTGTTACAGAAATTAAAAATATTTCATTTACCTCATGATTTTTTATATTTATATTTCAAGACACTTATATTTAAATAAAATGATGTGGATATCATAAAAACGGTTGGCATTTATCTATTGGTTAATTTCGAAGGGGTATTCAGATCTTTCTATTTTTCAGGTATCAGAGAAATTCCCCAAAAAAATATTATTATTATGTCATTCGCATATTGTATGGAAGGGTACTCAAACCCTTCCATTTTCAGGGTACTAGAAAAATTCTTATAAAAATATTATCATTATGTCATTCTCATATTGTATGGAATATTAAGAAAATAAAATAAAATAAATTAATCTGATATATTAGATTTGACCCAATCCGAGATTTTTTTTTAACATAAAAACACATAGCGTTGAAAAAAAAATCCACAATAAAAATAAATAAAACCTAAATTACATCAAACCTAACTCTTTGATATTAGAGGTCATTTATCAATCCAACTCAACCCATTTTAATTAAGTTGGGTTTAAAAAACACCTCAAAGCGAACTCCATCATCCAACGCGAGTAAATACCCTTATATTATTATTTATCTTCAATGTTATCCGGAACTATAATAAATTTATGTAATATTTTCTTTTGAAGAATTTTTAACATTGAACTCAGATGGAGGAAGTCTGCTGTAACAGAAGAATGTTAACGAAATCATGCAGTCATTTGTCAAGTGACAGTTCTCATGAAGATTTTTTTTTTTAAAAAAAAAAAAGAAAAAGAAAAAAAGCTTACCGTAAGTCAAGGTGTAATTAAAAAATTCTCTGCATAATGTAATTGTTAGATAAAATAATAATAATAATAATGTGTTCTAGATGTGGAATTAATACAAAGGAAATATGTTAGGAAAGTCAATTGGGAGTAAGAAGAACTTTGTTTTTGATGTTGATGGGAATTGAAGGTGACGATCAAGCATGGAACGTACTTGGATGCTGATTGGTTGAATCATAAACAGATATATCCATGAATATCTAGGGGCTTTACAGGCGCAGCACTTGTTTGGACTCAAGAACAAAATGCTAATACTTATCAACATCTCATCTAGATGCAACATGCATCATTGATCTGTGTTATGCAATTAATTATATTGAAAAGTACTCACCATTTCTTTTTTGGCTGAAAACTAGAATTCATTAACCACATAATAGTATAGAGTAAAGAGAAAACATTTTTATCCAGTTCATTCATAAATCATAGGATGGTAAATGCATAGAAAATAAAATAATAACATTATTTTATTTTTTCTTAATTAATTATAAAGATTGAGAGAGGGAATAAGACAAGAAAGTAAAAGAAGATATTTAATTCTATGTATATGGTTTTCCGCTTACCACACTTTCAATGAAGTGTTGTGTTGGTCACTCATAACAATTCTCTTTTTAAATGGAATTTTCAACTTGGCTATTTAGTTTAGGAAAAATTTGACACGAAAACAAATTAAGCTGTATATGTAATAAATTTGAATTCGCTATGATCTGACTATTAGCTCATCTGCTGACGTCCTCTTAATTCAATGTAAACACAACATTAAGAAAGAGGGAAAGAATTAGACTGTGTTTCCTTTCCATGTTCTACTTAGCTAGCTAGCAATTAACCCAAGACCAAACAGAAAGAAATTAAGTTACAACAACCCCACATGGAAAAATTGAAAGATCCAAGTTAAATAATTTGTGCTTCAATCCAACTAAAAATCAATGCTCTAGACTTCAAAAGCATGAGTCTATCACGTAATAATAAATTAATTAATTTAAACCAAGTCAATAAATTTTGGATGTATACACACGTTCTACCAGCACTAATATATGTCGGTTTCAAAATCCAAGATGGCTAGCTGGCTATCATGCATTGCATGGAATGGAAACCGATGATGTGATGAAGGGGAAAAACCAAAAAGACGGACACTTTTAAAAAAATTTAGTCAAAACTATTTTAGAAAATATTATCAAAATATATAATTCATCAGTTTTGTAATTATTACGTTTAAATATAATCATATTGCTCAACTAATATTTTAATTAGTTTATTAGTGAACAGGCTAATTAAATAAATTTTGTTCAACTTCCTCATACTTTTGATCTATTTTTTAAAAAAAGAAGGGATAAAATAAATTAGAATAAATCCAGAAAGCGATCTTGTTTTCGAATCTTGATTGATAAAAACACAAGCACGTTCACTCTAAAGCCGCACGCAACGCCAAAAATCATGGAACATCGGAAATATGGTGGGTATTTTACGTACTAAATAAAAATTTATTATTAATATATATCATTTTAAAAAATATTTATTAATATGTATAAAAAATTTAAAAATCACAATATAGTGGTGTGATTTTTGAATAAAATCGTAATACTGTACTGTAATTTTTAAGAAAAAAGTTGACACCTCATAAAAATCATAAAACTGTGCTGAGATATTATTGAAAATCATATCAGGATATTGCGATTATATATTTTTATTATGTATTTTTATTTTAATTAATTAATCATTTAATTTGTTCTTAATAATTTTATTAATTCAAAAATTATAACATCTAATTAAATAAACTAAATGTGTTACAAATATATTTAAAAATTTATACAAAAGTGAAAATAAGATAAAAAAAAATTTAAAATAAAACTTAAAATAAAGAAAATAATTTTATAATAATATACAATTAAAATAGTAAAAAATAATTTTTATAAAAAAAAAATATAAATTTTAATCTTTATATTTAATTTTTAAAACATATTTATTGAGGATGTAAAGTGTGAAAGTTCACAAAATTATTGGAGAATACAAAAAGAAAGAGGAAAGGAAAAAGAAAAGAAGAATACTGGAAGCACAGAGGTGCATCCTTTTTATAGAAAAAAAAAATAATTTTTTTATATAAAATATAATATAAAATAATAATTTTAAAATTACATTAAAAATATTAAATAATAAATTAAATAAAAAAAAAGTGCCTCGCATTTAATAGAAGAAGAAGGAAGGTAAATAATGAAGCATATGGCAGCATGACTCACGGAGGACATATGGCAGATTTTATACTAAAATTACATTACTGTTCTGTGATTTTAAAATCGCAGTACCCTAATGCGATTTTCAGCAATATCGCAGCACAGTTCTGTAATTTTTATGAGGTGTCAGTTTTTTTTCTCAAAAATCATAGTACGGTATTGTGATTTTATTCAAAAATTATATCACTATACTGTGATTTTTAAGTTTTTGATATATATTGATAAATACTTTTTAAAATGGTATATATTGATAATAAATTTTTTTATTTAGTACATATGTGTAAAATACCCAAATATCGTGAAGGTTTGTCCGCTTGTTGGGAACTGAAATCATATCTCAGTATTTTTCTCTCACGTTAAAATATTGTTGATGAATAATTTATAAGCCATTTTTTTAATCAGATTTTATAAGTGATTTTTTAGCCTGTAAATTCATGTAACTCACGTTATGTTGATAAGGGGTGAATTTTGGCTGTTTGGAAAAAATAAATTATAAGTTATTTATTAAATTATAGGTTATTAACAAAAGTCAATAAATTAGTAAATTTTAGTAAATTAAAAATTAAAAAATTATAACTTTTTAAAAATAATTATTAAAAAGTAACATTTTATTTTTTTATAATAACTTTTAATAATTTAATTTAATTTTTATTCTTAACTTTTTTCTATAAATATCAATATTTACCACTTACACAGCTACCCACCGTCATTTCTCGCACAACCCCTTATTTTTTCCAGTCATTCCTTTTCTCTTTTCTTCTTGTTATATTTAATTAATAATCAATAAATATCTAATTATTTAATTAATTTATTAATAATAAATTAAAAAGTAAAAATTATATTTAGTCTTAATATAATATTATATTTTTTAAGTCATTTAATATATTTAATTAGTTGTATAATTAGTTTTGTCAAACAATCCTAATTCAATCAATTAGTTACACACTTATAAACTTTCAGCTAGCTTCACAATTATTAGCTATAATCTTGTCATTATTAGCTAATTTTGTCAAACAAACTCTTAATAGATGAAACTTTCTTGAATTTGAATCCCCATGTCACAAGTTGCATATATCTTCCCTTTTAGCTTCAACTTTTTCTAATAAATTACACCAACCTCTTTTATTATTATCTTGGTTTTGTTATGAAAATTATGTAAATAAAGAGCAGAGATAACACCAAAGTATCAAGAACAAAAGAGTTTTTTTCTATTTTCTTATGTATACACAAATACAAATGAGGTGCTCTATTTATAAGCATAAGTTTGAAACTCATCTATAATGTTACATAATGTATAATAAATACCCATTATATAGAGGAGTAAAAGTTTTATAGGGTATAACCTAAGGAATAATGTTACATAAAACTATTGGGAGTTACAACCTTCAAAGAATAATGATACATAAAGGACATAATAGTTATAATCTTTAAAGGTAGTAAAAGTTCTTAAATATGAACATCCACACCAAAATAATGTTATTGATAGCAAGTTTTACTTATCGCTCATCTGTTTTAAAAACTTACATTTAAACTCAATTAACGTTAAAGAATATTTCCTTTAAATATATATATTTTTCATTTTTCTTAAAAAAATTAACACAATATAATCGCCAATTTACTCCCTTGATTACTTGTCATGCAATAAAATAATAAATTACAACCTTTTGTCACGTTACATTTTTTGTGTGTAATAATATATTTTTTATTAAATAAGTTTAATTAAAATCAGGAAGTATAAATTAAATAAAACATAAACAATAAAAAATAACTAAATAAAATATTATTTGGTTATTTTAGTTTCCCACTGTACATAAAAGTTTTCATTTTTTTTATTTAGTTATGTCATTTTATTTAATTTTTTCATAAAATAATTATTTAACATTAAAAAAATTCTAATTTTATCTAAAACAAAGTAGTCAAATAATAAATAATTTTAGATGAATAGATAACTTTAATAACTTTATTTTGTTAAATATTTTAAATCTTGAAAAATTCAAATCCATATTATTACGTAGTTAAACATATATTTATTTAAAGCTCATAAATTTAAAAGAAATTTTTCAGCCGCGGTTTATTATATATATATATATATATATATAATATTTCGTTGAATCTAAATTATTGGTTTATGATAAATTTTAATTTTTTATTTTTATCATTTAATTTAAATGATATGTTTGAGGGAGTTTCTCGTCACATTCTAATATAATGTAAAAAAAATTATAATTAGCATTCATATAAAAATATGAGAAGATTTTAAAGATTTATTTAAAAGAATTATGATTAATGATTTGGTTAGTGTAATTATTTTTTTTTTCAAATTATAAGGAAGGTACGTGTAATTTAAAAATAGGAAGTAAATAAAAAATATAATAATTATAAAGGATGTTAAATTTGTTATTTTTTAAAGATATTTTAGTTGTTAACTGTTGAGTAACATTTTTATTAGTCTGTTATTATAAATTAGATTTAAATATATAATTTTTTTAAACTACAAAAAAAAAGGTAAGTGTAAGTTTTAAAAATAAAAAAGAGGTAAGTAAAAATTGACAGAAATTAGTATAATTTTTTCATTTTTTAATAGAGATTAAATCATAGAAATAATATATAATTTTAAAAATTTTCATTTCACCCATTTTTTATGAAATCCAAATCTTATGCCTCAACCGTAAAATATTAAAAAGTCTTAAAAGCAAATTAGCGCCCGAATCCTAGTAGATATTTATTTATTTTTTTATTTTATTCGATCATTCAAACTAGGTAACCTATTTTCGAATCTGGATGGTATATTAAAATATTACTACATTTTTTTCACCGAGAAAAGAAGAGAGCATTAGTTGGATGATTTCTGGTGAAAAATTATAAATATCTCGAACGTCAATTTTTAAAATTTTAAATAAACATAAATAGATAACGATGAGATTGTCTTCATCATATCATTGATGGGTATTATGATTTTAAACAGATTCCAGGGAATTCATGTATATACATTTGCAGAGAAACTTCGTACACTTGTCTTTACTGATAAGATATCCATAAAAAAACAAAATAAAAAACCAAAACAAATAATAAGATATATAACCAAACAATACCTAAAGTCAAAAAGCATAATTAGCGGTCCAGTTATCTCCAGGCACTACGCTACTTATGAATTCAAGATTATAATTATCCGAAAATATAAAATAATGTAGCCATGTCGACCGCAATTTTTTTTTTTCCCTTTTATATCATTACAAATAATGGAACAATAAATTAAAGTGAATAAAACTAATGTGTATATAAAATTATTTGTTCTCGTTTCTCACGCAACCCATGACGGAACCAACGCGGAATTCACAGGAAGTCAAAGAAATTATTTTTGGTTTTGAAAAAGAAATATTACCAAGTAACGAAAATTGTACAATTGGTTAATATTGGGAACCTGCTGCATTCCCATTTAAAATTGAATCGGTCAAAGTCAAAGTCAAAGTCTTCTCCCTGTCAATGATCAATAGTTCTCACTCGATCTCTGGGGTTATTATATATTATTAATTAACGTTCATACTTATAGCTACTCTCAGGAGATAAACTTATAGCTATAAATTATATCAGACGCGCGCGCAAATATATATCTGTGGAGTGAGCAGATATAATTTCTATCAACATTGATTAATGGCTGCTTTTGGAATGAGGCAACCTCACTTTGTGTTGGTACCATTATTGGCTCAAGGGCACATGATTCCCATGATAGACATGGCCAGGCTTTTGGCCGAGCGAGGGGTGATTGTCACTCTAGTCACCACCCCTTACAATGCGTCAAGATTTGAGCAAACCATTCATCGAGCAGCAGAGTCATCTGGTTTCCCAATTCAACTCCTCAAGATCCCATTTCCATGCAAGCAGGTGGGTCTCCCATTAAACTGTGAGAATCTTGACACTTTGCCTTCCAGAAACTTGCTCAGAAAATTTTACATTGCACTTGACATGATGCAAGAACCATTGGAGCAATACCTCCATTGCCAAACTCATCCACCAAGCTGCATTATATCAGACAGGTGTCTCTCTTGGACATCCTTGATAGCCCAGAAGTTCAATATTCCCAGGATTGTTTTCCATGGAATGTGCTGCTTCTCATTGCTGAGTTCCCATAATATCAAGCTCCACGATGCTCATCTTTCTGTATCTTCGGAGTCGGAACCTTTCGTGGTGCCAGGATTGCCTCAGAGGATTGAAGTAACAAGAGCACAGCTCCCAGGAGCGTTTGTTGCTCTGCCAGATTTGGATGATTTTCGGGACAAAATGAGAGAGGCTGAGTTGTCTGCTTATGGGATTGTAGTCAACAGCTTTGAAGAATTGGAACATGGGTGTGCTCAAGAATATGAGAAGGCCATGAAGAAGAAAGTTTGGTGCATAGGCCCTGTATCTTTATGCAACAAGGAGAGTTTGGACAAGTTCGAGAGAGGAAACAAGCCTTCAATTGAAGAGAAACAATGCTTGGAGTGGCTTAACTCAATGGCACCAAGGTCAGTTATTTATGTTTGCCTTGGTAGCTTATGTAGGCTCGTTCCTGCTCAATTGAAAGAACTTGGGTTAGGGTTAGAAGCTTCAAAACAACCATTTATCTGGGTGGTCAAAAATGCAGGAGATGATTTTTCAGAGATGGAAAAATGGTTAAAGGATGAAAATTTTGAGGAGAGAATCAAAGGGAGGGGACTTTTGATCAAGGGTTGGGCTCCTCAGATTTTAATATTGTCCCACCCAGCAATTGGAGGGTTCTTAACTCACTGTGGTTGGAATTCGACAATAGAAGGAGTATCATCTGGGGTGCCAATGATAACCTGGCCTCTATTTGCTGAGCAATTTTTGAATGAAAAGTTTATAGTGCAAGTTCTAAAGATTGGAATTCGGATCGGCGTTGAGGGTCCTGTAAGATTTGGCGAAGAAGAGAAAGTTGGGGTGATGGTGAAGAAAACTAGAATCAAACAAGTCATAGAGACGTGTATGGATGGAGGTGAAGACGGTGACAAGAGGAGAAGAAGAGCAATAGAACTTGGGAAGATGGCAGGAAGGGCTATAGAGAAAGGTTCGTCTCACTTTAATATTTCATGCTTAATTCAAGATATTATGGAACAAGGGTCAACTGGATATATAGATTTTCATTGAAGCCAGCAGTAATTCTTATGAAGACTGATGCATGTCTTCATATATATTTTATTGTTATTATCTTGAAATTAACTGCAAGATATAATAATTAGATGAAATTATATATCCCGGCCCTTTCAAATCCTTTGATTAATCCATATATAGTTGAAGACGCTACTTGACATGCCAAACACTGCCCATAAATTTCATATTTTTGGTTTTTTAATTTCGTTGTCTAAAATGGCTTAGTAGCATGTACAATGGAAGTAATCTTCTAGTATTTTTATTCCCCTTCTCTCTCTCTCTCTCTCTCTATATATATATATATATATATGGTTAGAGAAGTGTTATCAGAGCTAGAGTAGGATAGTTTTTCTTTTCTTCATCCATTGTACCAAGAAACCAAGCATTCTATCCATTCAAACTATTTGGATTAAATTAAATTATAAGGTCAGATTATGATAAAGAGCAATTTCAATCAAGCAATTTCAATTTCAATAAAGTATAGGACAAATGGTAGCTCTTCTCTCAAGGAAAAAAAATGTGAGTCATCTTCCAGACACGTGAAACGTATATATCAAAACAAAAATGGTTTTTCGATCTTAGGAAACGACTATTTACCTCTCTTAACAAGAATTTGAAAAGAAATGGAAGAAGGCAACTTGCTATCCAGGTGGCATGTGATAATGGTTTAGGTGAATTTTTTGTTACCCATTTATTTTAATTTAATTTGGTACCTACCCCCACGGTTTTTTTTTTTTTTTTTTTAATCAGGTAACGACCCTTTTTTGTTCTTATAGATGAAGAAACGACGTTGTATTTGTCTTTGACAAGCGTGACAAGTACACATGGTTATTTTAAATTTGTTAGGTGTGACAAACATTTCTGTAATATAATTTCCTTTTGGTACACCCTCCCACCGTAATTTATAATATAAAAAAATAATTTGACCTAAAAAGTAATAATGAGATCAAACTCAAATAACCCATCTCACCATTGAATCCTCTTCCTTCAGCTGATAGTCTTGACGTTTTACCCTCAAGAAACTTGCCCAGAAAATTCTACTATATATATATATATATGCCCTTGACATATGCTGTAAGCTGCATCATATCAGATAAGTGCCTCCGTTGGGCATCCACGACTGTCCAAAGTTTTAGGACTCGAATCTTTTTTTTAATTATTACTCAACATTAACAATTTTTTAATTATTATAATAATAATTTAATTCAATAACTAAGAAGTGATTATTATTAGATAATAATTACAAAAAATTCAAATTTTAAGTTTCAACATCTCACAACTCATTTTACGTGAATCAAAATGTAAAAAAGAATTTAATTATTGAATGTTAAAGAAGTAAATCAGCTGATTTTCAATTTACTATGAAATTTTGAATATATCATAATAAATTTACGTATATAACAAGATTGAGGGTGAAATCCACATTAAAGAAATTAGAAAGTAAATAATGAACGAATATAAGGGATATTCATGGAATCATACATCATAAATTATGAGCCCGTATAAAAACCCTTAGGACCAATGCAAAAAGACAGAAAAAAAACATATATATGACTGGCTTTCTAACTAAACATTTTTCACAATTGATGATAAGGACCGAAAGTGAATAATCCATTATTTTTGATGATGAGGAATCCAATCTTGTCCATTAATGTAGGAAATATCCATGTAAGGTGCCGCTTCATTATTACTGAGTTGCTTCCCGTACGAGACTCTAGACGTGTAATTCGCTCCTGGTCCAAAACAACGATACTCCCCAAAGAAGACAGTTCTGTGTCAACAACAATTGTAAACAAAGTGAATTGCATTAGATACAAAGAAAATAAACGACATTGGATTAATGGATAGCATAAGAGTTACGAACTGGTCTCTGGTCGGGTCTCTCCAATCGTTCCATCCCTCTGAGGCTACGACATCAGACATATATGTCGTTGAGAAGACAACAACGGCATATGGTTCCCATGGTCTTCCAAGCCAAACTTTCCCACTTCCCCCAATGCTGCAATTCAAGAACGAAAACCCAGTTTCCTCCTTCCTTGACTGCCGTCCATGAGCTGTAATGGACCCGCTAACCCCAACCCCAACCCCCACGTCTTTTGCTATACAATTGATGGTGCAATCCTGTTGTGGTAATCAATACAAGTTTATCTAACTAATCCGGTTGACCATAAGAATAATAATTTTATTTTTTTAATTAAAAAAATCAGACTTGAATACAAGTGACTTCGTAATAAAAAATTTACATAACTTTAGATAATTTTAAGACGGTGATTTTAAATTTAATTGCCTAAAATTTTGTTTATGTAACATATTAACTGTAGCAATTTTTTTATTTCAGAAAATTCGGTTCATAGAATTGCAAGGTTTGTCTATGAGAGAGGGCAGTGAATATTAACATTGTACCTCGTAAAGCGATCTAGCATTTCCGAATATGAAGTCAATGGAACCTTGGATAAAACATTCTTTATAATAATGTCTTCCATTGTCATCATTTACTGTGTCCTGAGCACCATAGAACCCACATTTGTAAAATGCAACTTGATCACCAGTAACTCTCAATGCTATTGCTTGTGCTCCAACCTCACCGGGGAATGGTGGAGGAGCCGAATTCTGTTATAATCCAAATTAATAAAAGGTGAAGTTACCAATTACCAAGATTACATAAAAAAAAAATTCAATTTAATAACAAAAAGAAAAATAAATGAAATGAAGTTAATTTTTAATTCACCTTAAAGCTTATGTTGTAAGCAGTGAAATTAGAAGCAAATATGCCAACCGAGTAGCTATAGGAAGTCCCTCCAGTGGAATTGGCAGTATCATTCCATTCTATAATTGTGTTAAGATACCCTTGACCTTGCAATATTAACTTTGCTTTGTTTTCCTGCACCGCTACCTTTTCCCTGTATTTTGTGAAACTAATATTATCTAATATTTCTAATGTTTAATTACCTTAATTAGTAGCAAAATAACCCACCATCCTATATATGCATTTTTTTCGTCTATTGAAAATACTAGCTAGAATTGAAAGTCACCTGTAAGTACCAGAATCAACAATGATAAGAGTCCTGTATGGGTTAGATTCAGGCACTGCATCAACAGCTTTTTGCACACTAGTAAAATTAGCACAACCATTTTGGCCAACCGTGAAAACGAGAGTCACATTGTATTCTGAAATGAGATTAGAATCCCATTGGGTTGGGTCACATTTCTGGTTATGCTTCCAACGCCGGTGGTGATGCGATGCAATAGTGGATATCAGAGACACGAAATCTTCTGCCCCACTAAGCTTGATAATTCTACTTAGTAAGCCAAGCTGGTTGAAGCAAGTTTTGGGACCAATGGCAGTCTTAGTGGTGAAGCCAGGAAGGAAGATATAATGAGCAATGATGATAGAAAGGAGAAAAGCAATAAAGACAGAGAGACAAAAGAGGGTTCTGCTGATTCTCATGGTTTGGCTTTATGAAATGGGTTAGTAGTTTTATGTTATTTTGGATTAGGAAACGGGTTTGGAGTGAGTGGAGAAATGAGGCGAGCATTTTATTATCATGCGCATGTGAAAAAGGGTGTGAGTGATGGTTGATTGGTGTGGGCGATGTCTTGGCGTGAGGAGATTATTACCAAAGTTTGCTTTTAAAAGTAACAATTCATGGAGCTCTAAAAAAGTGTAACTTGATGGTGAGAGAGAAAGAGGGTAAGTAATGGTCTTAGAGATTGGAAGATGGGCACGCCAAGTCAGAGAGAATGAGGACCAAATAAACCAAGGGTGATTCTTGAGTACTATTTCAAGACAAAGGCATTAGGCGGTGGGACTCTGTCTCTTCATTGTTTGATTTGATCCTAAGATACTGAAGGTGTGCTTCTTAACCTGGAATGCACTATGTAAGTTCAATGGCAGACTTGCTGTTTACTTCAAATGCATTATGCCGCCCTTGCTGGAAACACTAAAAAGTTTTATGTTTTTGACGCAGTGAAGAAAAACGAGAAAACTATAATATTGTTTATTTTTGAATGTGCGGAGAAAACCAAAAAAAAAACTTTATATAAAAGAGCCTTCCATCGAGTAGCACTGATAAAAAAGAAATTACATTATATTTCCTTGATAATATAAAATGGAATAAGTAAAAAAGCAAATTACGATGACACAATTGATTAAAAAATAAATTCTTAAAATTAAAAAAATAAATGATATTTCCCTAATAATAAAAAACGAAATAAATAAAAAATTAAAAAATCACAACCACGTAATTAATAACAATTTTTTTAAAATTAAAAATTCGGAGTTTAACCAATTTAAATATGAACTTGGGCTTGTTACACTACCTAGCTCATGAATTATTCCACAATTTTGTTCCCATTAGTTTTGGAATTTCTATATCTGAACTCAATACGTAGCCCCACAAAGCAAGATGATTCTAAGTTACAAATTCATGTTAGACTTTGATAATGAATTAGTACCATTTTGGCCATACTATTATTTTAGTTACTGAAAGATTTACTCACTTCTAGTTTAGTCTCTTTAGGTAAATATCACAAATTGTAGTCAAAATAATAATCCATCCACATGGTTAGATTCATCAGTCAATAATTTAACATCAACTACAGAGGTCTATTAAAATATTATTTTGATGATTAATCTAAATATATATAATATTTTAATTTTAGTAAACTTGTATAATTAATAAATTTACTCCATCTACTTAAAATATTTTTTTCGTATATACTTGTAACAAATATTTTATATCTTTTATTTTATATTTATATTTATATATTAATTATTATATTAGATCTCACGTTACAAAAACAAGTATTGGTCAAAGATGTGTAAATTAATTTATATAAAAAATCATGACAAATGTCACATGTTGACTGGGTCACAAGATCTTAAATTATTTTCTAAGAGAAGATAGAAAAAGAACTAAAAAAAAAAAAAAAGCGACCAAATTAAAAATAAGAAAATGACATTACAAATGGCAGCCATGGATTCAAGAATGAAGAGGGTGGATTCAAATAGCCAGAGGTTGACATGTAAAAAAACAGATGAGAAGAAAAAAAAAAAAAAATTAAGCTAGGGGTTTTCCTCTTTAACGGGTTTAATTACTCGACATGGAGGCACCATTTTCTCAAGCATGGATGTCCCTTTGAATGTCACCATCTGATGGCAGTTCTTTCTGTAGTCAACAAGCTGCGCCAAAAGGGTCAACAAAATTTTAAGTTGAAGCCAAACTTAAAAAATGCAATTGCTTGAAGTGCTGACAAAATGTTAAATTATCTGCGCTATGAAGAATCGTCAGAATATATATATATATATATATATATATATATATATATATATATATATATATATATATATATATTACATGCACGTGGGCGTGCACGTGCACATGCACATACATACCTGCTCGGGTTCTATCTTGTTGAACCCGAATTTATCTGTCCATATGGATTCAGCTTTTTCAGCGGCCGGTAGCACAAGGTTCTTCACGTTCAAGAAAGCTAGCAGTCTCTCAATGCAGTTAAATAATATTTGGAAATAGCCCTGTTAAAGTTAAACCAATGTAATTGGAGTTATGGCTCTGCAGGCTTAATCATAATACACATCAGCTATAAACAAAAATTCCAGAGCAGAGAGAAGACTTCAAAATTAGAGAAAGAATATATGCTAGTAAGTCAAATGCCTGATGCCTAGTACTACAGAAAACATGATCAAATCTACAGGGTAAAGCTAAATCTTTCAGGTGACCAAGAGGTACAATTTCCCACCTTTCCATGGTTACCGTTACTCGTTGCAACTAATGGGAGTTCTGCAACATCCTTGCCAAAAATTCGAAACATTCCAGCAGATACTACACATGAACTGCAATATCAAGAAAACTAACTGTCAGTGGTAACTTATTTATATTTAAAAAATAAATAAATAAACTACTGTGAAAAAGTACAGTAGCATGAAAAGGAAAAGTTAAATATGGAGACTACTTCTTACTTGACCATTAAGATTGCACAATACATTCCTCCAAACTCTTGACCCCTCACATTCCTTCTGTATGTGAGAGATATATGTTAATTGAGACAGGAACAAAATTAAAGACTGGAAAAAGAGAAATGAAAATCAAACATTATCTAGAAAGGAGGCAAAAAATAAAAATGAAAATACCCGTAAACCATGGCTGGAATAAGGTCACGTCCACTGGTTACATCAACAATGGGATCAAAGCATTCCTGAAACATTCAAACCATCTAAATACCACCACATTCTTTGTAATAGATTGAAAGATCCAATGAATTTTTTTTTTTATTTTTTTAAAAAAAAGTTCCACAGGGAAAACAGGATGAATTACCCAAGCTGCAATCAGATAAATGCATAATTAAAAGATATCGAAAAATCAATTAATTTACAAAAAGAAAGGAAAAAAAAATTATTTATCACAAATAAAATGGAAATATAGTTTGCTCGGGGTACAAAATGAACAGCACATATATATTATGAAAACAGAGACTTCATCCCCTCAACAGAAAAAAGAAAATAAAGCAATTGAGAAGGATAGACAGATTACATGAAAGATTGAGACAGCCGCTGAAAGTAACGGCCTAGTTTCTGGAGAAGCAATTTTGCCATTAAGAACTCTCCATCTCACATCAATATCATTCATGGATTCTAAACCTTTTTCCGCCTGCTTCTTCTTTAAAACATCGAGGAGAGAGTCAGGGAGTTTCTCAGCCCCCCTAACCAGAAGGTTTTGCAAAGTAGAGTGTATTCTCGTGCAATCCGGACAACAAAACCAATTCCCTTCTGGCAACTCCTGTCATTGGTTCGTGACATATCATTACATGTCCGAAGGAGCAAAGAGAAATTTGTGTCCAAACTAATCGATCTAAATATTAAGGCATAGAAACAAACTGTGTACCTTCAAGTATGCCATTTTGTGATCCCTCAAACAGCCAACATGATATTCCTTTTCGCACTGGAGAAAGAAAGAGAGAGAGAGAGAGAGCAAATGAGAATATTTACATCAAATTAGTTAGTAGAAACAGAACCAGGGACTATGCAGTTAATACTTGCACTAATCAAAAACCAATCATCAACATGAACAAAAGAAGATTAGGCCTTCATATCATCTTATTTAAAATGAAGAAAGGAAAAGGAAGATCAATTATACCTGATCGCAGAGTATTATTGTGCGCGGACCAAATCCTGATTTGCTGAAGTCATAAGCCCTATATGTACAAATTTTCTTTTTATAATATGTAGCTAAGCCGAAGTGCAGAAATGCACGACATGATAAAGGATTAATTTAAATACAACAGTAAGAAGCATGATGAAAATTGCTGATTAGATATTGCCTTCTAATATCCAAAATGTAATTATTACCAGCACAAAGCACAACCACTGAGCTCAGCTTCCATGTCTCTGACAATGCGAATACATCTCTGGGTTATTTCTTCAATCGGATCAACTCCTTCAACCCTTCCAGCTGCCACAGCATTTGCATTATGTGCCACAAACTTTTCTCTCTGGAACATGTTTTGGCAAAATTTACAGTACCAGTCACCATGTGGAATACTCGACAGAGATGCACATTCTGCAAATTTCAATTAAAAGAAAAGCATTTAAATAACACATATGGTAGACCGTAACCATCAATAAGGCATCCATTCAACAAAGGAGGGGGAAAAATCAGTCAATAATACATAGGGTGGATAAATTATCATTTCTCTTATTCCTTTTCCTTCACTTTTCTTTCAACAGGGGGCACAGAAAGGGCACTAGGATATCTTATAATTTGGGCAATTTATTGTCCCTTCGCATTGCTTAATTTCTTTTTTTTCTCAAAGCACCTCATATAGGCCATATAGAAAGTCTATCCATCACTTTGGTGAATCAGAAACTCTTGGCACATTGCCAGAGGCTACCTAATGATGGAAAAAATGACTTTCTACACAAACTAGAAAATAGACAATGCCAACAAATTTCTTTTTTTGCAAAGCATATCTTACCTTTATGGAATGCCCTTGGGCAGCCATCACAGAGCAAAAGATTTCCACCATCCCAGCAAATGATGCACAAATCATCATTATCCTTTGCAGAGTATTTCCGACCTTTAGACAGAGATATTGCCAACTCATGGAGAGACACCCCATTTGATGTGTAGATGTATGCATAACTGCCCAAAAACATTGGTACCATAAAATTCATAGACAAGACACAAGCAAAGAAGACGCTGAATATCCTACCCATACTCCCAAAAATGAACAAGAAAAAACTCACGGTTTCCTACGAGAAGACCAGCCTGCATGGACTTCAAACTGTGAGGGGCTAACCTGTACAATCAATTCAAAATTTAAGATTGTTGAAGAGAAAGGGGGAAAACCTAATTTGATAGATATAAGGTTAAAAAGATAATTACTTAAACTAGAAACTATATATATATATATATCTTAAGAAGACTCTGCACATGCACAGAATCTAGTCTGTACGACTCAAATTCTGGAGGAATATCTTATCTAACAACTTACAAGACAAGTATTAAGGAGAAATACCTCAGAGTTGCAGCATCGACAAAATATTCCAGAGCCCTTTTTGTAACCCTCAAGCAGTTTCTGTCAATCAGAGTGCGCAATTTAACACAGTGATATACCTAAATACAGTAACCCGTAATACACACAATCAAACCTGTCCACACGCATAATAAGCTACTTCAGTTCCATCAGGTAATCCACCTTCCTCAAAAACTAACTTATGCAACCGCTGGTCCCTTGAGAAGCACAAATTGAATGAACGGATAGTAATTATTTATCAATGCTGAGAACAACCAATAAAATACTAGAGCCAGATATATACAGACAAATGAAGGGGAGAGGGGAACTAACTTTTTAGTGATCTTCCATTGAGTCTTATTTTCTGAAGATAAAAACTTTGAATTTGAAGTAATTTTCGGTGTCTTCAATTTTACTGACACCTTTGGTGACCTGGAAATAACAAGAAACAACATAAAGGGCGAAAACAGACTTGGTCATTAACATTTCACTAAGAACCATATTATCCTAAGGTGCCAAAAATTAAAGCCAGATACAAACTTCTTTTTTGTACTCCAGAGACTCTTCTTTTGTGATAGGGTAGGCACTGAAGCTCTCTTATAAGACTTTGAACTGCTAAGCCGTTTTGGTGACCTACATAACACAATGGAAACATGTAAACTTAAATAAATATAAAACTGTGATAATTAGAGAAAATTGTAAACTAACTTTGAAACCAATTAAGTTATTGATCATCACAAATTTGTCAAGCAAAAACTTCCAAATTTATATAAGAATAAATGAAATGAAAACGATATAAATACCAACTTTGTTTTTTTCTTCCAATAACTCTTTTTTGAAGAGATACACGGCTCAGGACTACTAGAAGGCTTGGAGAACGGCACAGGTCGAGGGGACCTGAAATATACAGAATAATAAAAGAAATAATATAATAAACTAAACTTACAAAGAGAGAGGGGGAGGGGCTTTTAAAAACATGTTCTTCCAAACTCCACATGGTTTTAACATTTTGAAAGCGTGCCCACCAGCATAAAGCAACATGATAAAGCTCATAACCTAGAGCAATGCATGTACTAGGTAGAATTTCTTAATCAGCACAATTATACGTGGAGTTTAATAGAACTGAATGGCAGCAGATGAAAACCTATCAAAAAAAATTTCAAAATAAAAAAAATAATGATGTTTTCTTTTCTGTAATCTTCTGCTGGTATAAAGCTAAAGCTAATTGGACAACTAAGAATCTATGTTCATTCGGAAACTCATCAAACTGCAGGCTCACCATAAGTAAGCTGAATTAATAACTTTGGAAGTATAAATTTTTTCGATAAAGTAACGAAAAATTCCAGGAAACATTTGTTTCCGGAAAAATATGCAAGCATACATCAAAGTCAAGCGATTAAAAATTCAAGTACTTTCTAGGACCTTTGACATGTGTCAATAATTAAAACACTCGAAAAATGTCAAAGGTATTTATTTATACAACTTCGCATGCATAATCAACTTCAAACTCGTAAGAAAACGTGAGGAAATTTATCAACTATTTACAGAAGAGGAAAAAAAAGTATTTGATCAATAATTAATTCAACTATAGGTTTACATGAAAACTTTCTGATACTTGTGGGTTATCAATTCTTATCACAAATATGGTTTCAGAAAAAAATTAGTTAGACCCACTGGGCTAGTGCTCCTCACCTGTGTAATATTTCCGATTTATGTTAAGTTTCTTATTACCGGCGGTATTTTGTAAACAAGTATATAATCGTACTGCATGGTCCCTTTATAAAATATCATTAAAAAGTAGACATCTAAATGCCGCCAAGAAGAAAGCAAACTGCCTAACCCCGAGAAAAGAAGAAACTAATACGGTAATACCTGACTCTTTTGCCAACTGTTTCGCCAACTGCATCTATAGAACTGTCTTCAGATTTCTTAGTTTCTATGCAAGAATTGCATATGGGCCCTACTCTTCCCACACATGAAGCGGGGAAACATCCTACGTGGAAGAAAAGGAAGAAAAAAGTAAGCATCCAAGGCAATAATAAGGAAAACAAATAAATATTTGTACTATTGTTTTAATTGCGTCCATATATATAGTATTTACATAAACGAACCACACAACACTACATACCTACACTTACGTCTACAAATAAACCGGACCCGAAGCGTTGATTTGATAACTTAAATACCATAAACCAAAGTGATGTGGAACTAGACCTCGTTGTAATTCTTTCCTCTCACAACTATCATCAGCATGACGACCTCAATAACAAAAATATAATACATCTAAATTTACAAAAAGCAAGGCTCACCTTTGCATTTTCTACAAGTAAAGTATTTTTCTTCAGGCGGAGCACTTAGCATATTTTGAATTGTGGCCTCCACCGCATGTAGGGGCCCTCCCCTGCATGCTCTCATTACCTCGAGAAGGCTCTTCCCATTTTCGAAGCAAATATACTGTGCTGCTCGCCTATATACTTTGCAAGCATGAATCTCAAATTGAGAAATTGGAATAACCTATATTAGGAAAACAAAGAAACAAAGTCAAAAAAAATTAACAAAGGAACTTCATCAATTCAAAGAAACGCTGGGCATGCAAGCCAAAACTACAACTTACATAGCGTCCATTGCACAGACAGCAAGAACACAATATTCCCCCATCTTGAATAACACCCCGCAGACCAGAAGCCTGTAATTAAGTATTAATTACACGCAGACAGCATATTAATGATATATATTTTCAAATAGAATGACAGCTAAATAAAGGATAAACATGTAATTGACACGTAACAGCTTCTCCTTAAGGTGTCAATTACTAAATCACAAGTCCTAATATATTTTGAACAAGATGCAGCTTGGGCACGTAGGATATCCATGATAAGGAAAAAAAAAAAATGCAGTTTGCATGGAAGATGAAACCGACCTTCTTGCCACCCTCGTAAACTACTGTAACCCCATCAAGTAAGCCAGTGTCAAAGAGTTCCTTGACGTTCATAGGTTTCTTGTTGATTACAATCTTCTTCGACATCTTCAATTCAAGCTTGTTTCTTGGACTTGTTAATGCATTGACAGCGGCATTTGCTGTCTCAACAGCTTCTAACACTGTCCCCGTTTTATCACTTGAGCCAACGTTTCGTTTCAATTTTGATCGCGTATACCGCCTCAATGTCTTATCTACAAGATCTTTCTGTTCCTCATAGTTGTTAGAATTCGCTATAGTAACCTCCTTGCAGCCAACTTCCTCGGCCAGAGACTGTATAGGTTCGCTCTTTAGGTAACTACAATTAACGTTTTCTTCATTGCTTCCAACTTCGATTTCCAATTTTTTTTCCAAGTTATCTATCTCTACACCACCTCCACCATTTGAAACTGGAATATCAGTATTTGTCTCCCGTTCTTGAGAAACAGAGGCCTTGAGTCTCTTAACTTTCCCATTTTCAGAAAACGCATGAGACGAAGGACGAGACTTCTTTTCTCGAGTATAAACAATGTAACCATTCACCACAGAACATTTACGTACCCTGTCGCTGGTACTCTCAGAAGCCTGCACAGAAGGAATCGCCTGGGACTCGGAGGCAACCTCAGTTTCCGAGGCACGAATTGGGACGAGTGAATCGCATTGATTATGAGACTGAACCTCAGAAGCAATTGTTGAATTCAACTCTTGCTTCACGGGTTCTTCAAATTCAGCCATGAATCGGAATCAGCTCCTAAATCTGCAAAATAAAAAACAAAATCAACAAAATGTGATGCCCTAGGTGTTTGGATAAGAGAATAATCACCAAAGAACATACAGATTTTGGGCGGAGACCATTGAACTTCAACAGAGGAAGAAGAGAAATAAATAGCTATCAGAGGATTGAGAGATGGTAAGGGTTCAGAAGAGGGGTTTTTCCTAGGTGATTCAAAAACTTCAGAATCGAAATTGAATTTGTTTTGAATAGAATGGAGAGTGAACGAGTGAGTGCGGAAGGAAACGAGTTGGATCCACTTGAGTCCAGGGCCTCGACAGCGCTACTGGTATAGTGAGCTGAGCTGACCAACTCACACGGACGAGACAGGAACAAGTTGGATGGGATGAGATTTAGGATTGGGAAGGGGCGAATGGCAGATCTGTAAATGAGCCCATCAAATTAAAACGGACATGAATTGACACATAAGCCCCGTTACTTTGGCAAAAAAAACAAACGAGTAGTACATACTTTATTTTCGTTTTCCTATTCATATGTATAAGCTAAGGGGGAAAATTGTCATACTTAAATAAGTGAATCTTTTTTAAAATATATATATACATATAAAGAAATCTTATGTTCAAATCTAGAATGATTTTCACCTAAATTTACTGAATAATAATTATTTAAAGAAAAATGATAAATACATCCAAAAGATTAAAACTCTATGCAAGTTTTATGCAATCAGCAAAAAGCCTAAAACGCTAGACATTGCAGTAGGCGAGACAGAATTCGGAAAATGGGTTTAAGATAAAACAAAAACTTTCAAAGAAAAAAAGGATTTTCGATTATATTAATGAGTCAAATTTAAGAAATCAGTGAGTTTTCGTGTGAATTCAATCAATTAATAAATAATATCATAAAAACATCTTTTTGACCCAAACCTATTTAAACTGTAAGTCTTATTAAATGCATTGACCAATCTACATAAAACGAACATACGACAGAATCTTAAACAAGCTATATATATGCAGCAGAAGACGTTGTTTGTGTCCTCTTCCTCGTATCCGTACTCAAGCTGACATCAATTGGATAAGTTTTCCGCTGATACCAGTCCTATATTATTCTGGCATAGATTTACAATTAATTTGGTTTTTTTTTTTTTTTTCTTTTTTGAAGGAACCTATGAGATAATATACTAGTCACCAATTCAGCAAGAAATTAGACGAGGAGCTAAAGAGAAATTGACCCAGTTGATGCCAATTTTGGCGTAGCAAGCAAAAGCCAAAAGCTCTAGCTAGCGCTACTGATCAGATACCAAGCAACTATTGCTCCAACAGCAATACGTACGGCTAGTTACAATTTCTTCTTCAAGAATTTGCTTCCTTCAAACAATCTTTCTGCAGTTCTATATATAATTTCAATTTTTCTTCGCATTCTACACGCTTTTGGATATTGTAGTTGCGATTATTGATGGCCATATTTGCTGCCATCATCAGATTAGGGAGACCTAGTTTTCTGATTAATTCAAAAACTCTTGCTTCAACTTAGTGTGTCTGTTCTTTGTTCATAATCTTCTCGAGCAGTAGCACAAACTGCTTCTTTTCCTCTTGTTCATCCGTAATTGCAATACAGATTTTAGCCCTTCTCCAAACTCTGTTAAAATTAACGTCTTCTTGTCATGAGGATGCTCACATGCCAACATGACATGCAATACAAACCCCTCTAAATGCCGTTGGACCATCCTTGACTGGTTTGCAAGATCAGACAATAATTGGCCAATCACCAATTATCCTCTGACTTGCGCATTGCATATCAGATAGTTACCATGTTGCCACCGAATAGCAAACAAGAAAACGATATTTTGTATATTAAAAAGGTAAGAGGGAAAAGAAAGAAGAAAACAAAACTAGTACGATATTTTCTTGTCAGAAGAACAATTGAAATGAAGTGTAAGCAGATAAGAAAGCTAATCTTCTTATCTTGTTTGCTGGGAGCCTGGGAAGTGCAGAACACGTTTACCACACTGGGTAGTGGAAAGCTTCTTTAATATAGATATGCTTCTTGCATTTTTGTTATGCATATGCCATTATGGCCACCAACAAACACCCATGCTAGCTAGAAATGCAATAGAGCAAATTAACAATACTCAAGAGATTTACACATATCAAAGCACTAGAACAACCATTATACATAGACTTTGGGCACAGCGGCCTAAACGTAAAACAATTTATTGGCCACCTGGTATAGAGGCAGCATTATAATTAACCAGTTAACATTACAGCAGCAGCACAGAGAGAACAAGAGAAAAAGAAAACTACGGATTGCCTTTCTGAAACATCCCTCGAGAGCTCAATTACACAGAGACATGAAACGAGTTCGAGGAAGAGAAAATGCCAAAGGATCGAAGTTGCCCTTAATAAGAGAGAAATCGCCTCCAAGAAGAGCGGTTTCATTCCCAGCAATCTTTATTAACCATTATGCTCCATCCATGGAAATGGGAAAACAGGTGCCAGAAAATAGAGGAGAGCCACCATCTCTCCCACCCTCAGCCAAATTATTAAGAGGAATTGGAGATATGGTCATTGGGTTGGAGGTGGCAGCACAGCCGAGATTATGCAGCAAAAGCATTACATGGTTTGGGACAGTGCAATCCGAAGAGGGTTTGAGATTGAAGGTTGGATTGGTTGTTATAAGGATTGGCTTTGGTCGTGAGGGCAATAAAAGGGTGTGATGACTTGAGTACCTACTAGCTAGTGTTGGGACCTTTTGTTAAAGGAACATAAAAACAAAGTGGAAAGAGAGTGAAATGGAGGTTCCTCGTTTTAGCATCTTCCAAGGATATGCCATTGGCACTTCCTTCCTCCACATCTCATGATACTTTTTCTTTCTTCCTTCATATTTTTTTTTCCTTTTGGCAGCCCCTAGTTTTAAATACTGAATTTCCTCATTAACTGGTTTTTCTATGCTCATAAAAGAGGTTTCTTTCTCTATAATTTGTAAGGAATATGCTATTGTATAATTCAACTTTGATATTAGAGTTGTGATCTATATTTGTTTTTGGGCTTTAATTACTGGCCATAAATACAAATTGAAAATCTTTTTATTGTGGGGGTATCAGTGGGGTTTATGATATCTATTCTATTCATCTTAAGATCTAAAAGGGAGATTTTCTGTCCTTTTTGTTTCTTCAGTCATGGGCTTCTTTTGGTAGAGCAAAAGTTTGAGGTGAAGAGAAACTACTCCATCAAAGCATATTACAAGCATCAGTGCTTCTAATAGTATTTACAAATTGTTTGTAAAAAAAATTTTTAAAAGAAATATTTGCAATGAGATTCCAATCTCAACATTACAAACAATCCAATCTTTATCAATTCAACCACTTTGCTTTCAGTCATGAGTCTTTTTAAGAGAGGCTCCCAAAGGAAAACAACCAGCTTTAGCTTATACAAGGGATTTTAATAGAAGGGAGGAGAGTTATTTTTCCTTTTTTGTTTATAAAAAAATAATAAAAATAAATTTATTATTATAACTTTATAAATAAAAAATAAAAAGATATATATATATATATATATATACACAAAATACCTTCATTTTAAAAGAGAGTAAAATATTTTTGCCTCTCTCCCTTTCCTTCCAATTCCCTCAAACCAAACACACTAAGCATGTGTCAATGAATATTGTGGTGCAGATATTGCAGCCCTGGTCTCATTTACAGGGACTCGTAGCTCTGAAAAAGTACTGGCTCTGTTGTGTATAATATTAGTAACTAGGCCATTCCCCTGTCATCGCTGCTTTTTTCCTTATCTGAGTGAGATTTCATATTCTTGTTAGCGACATCTGCAGAATTATTCGTTGTTCCCTTTAATATTAAAGTTTGATGCTCACTTTGCTTGCGTAATGCTGCCTTTAGAGGAGGAATATTTACTGTTTGATGAGTATTTTGAGACCAGTTTAATTTAACCAATTAATTTAGGAGTTTAAGAAAGTCTCATCATTGATAGGTGAAATAAATAAGTGATCATATGAATACCTAAAACAAAGAAATCAAACACATAGTGCACCGTGCTTGCCTCATTGTGTAATCTTTTTTTTGTTTTGGTTTAATTATCTGCATTCATTGGCGTAACAGAAGAGGATGGTGGCATTTTTAAAAGGAGAGGGAAAGAGACCCCGACTACATTAGGAAAAGGTTGCAACTTTTCTGTTTTTCTTTTTTAGAATAAATCTTTTCATGTTGTAATAAATCTTATCTTATAATTTTATGACTGTTTTAAAAAAATAATTTTATCAATTACAAAGTTATAAAACATAATTTAGTATAATATAAAACACAAAATGTTCTCTCATTTTTCTTAACTTATTATTTGCTTTTTCTTAATGAGGCAAAAAATTTAAGAAAACAAGAAATACAAATGGTTATATATATATATATATTTTTTTAATCTGATAAACAAAAACATTTCAAACTTTGAGGGAAAGCTTTTAAGAAAATAAAAAATACATAGATGAGGTTTTTTTTTTTTGGGGGGTGGGGTGGGGTGGGGGTTACACCCTTGTTTGAAGAAAAATTATAAGGCTTTAAAACTTGGTTTACTTTCAAATAAGCTTTCATTATTATGATATGTAAGTGGTACACCCCAAACCAAAGAAGAATATTATTTGATGTCAAAATAAACAGCATGACATCCACCTTGTTTGCTTTTAATTTGACTTTATTATTATTATTATTGATAGATGACTTAATTATCATTGTCTTTTGGGTCGGAAAAGATAGTTAGAAAACCCGTCAAATTTCAGTATTATACTTTCTCCAAAATTTCATATATTTACAACGTACGTTCATTATATGAAGTTCTCATCATCAATGATTTTTTTCTTTGGCGGCTAAAGTTCCTAATCAACGGTCGATTCCCAAAAGATGGATGCTATTGCTGATTGCAAACTATCTTGAAACAAGGTAACTGAGATTGGTAGGGTTATAGAAAACGGGTCGTTTGGAGTAGTCAAGATTTTACGAGAGCCATCCTTTTTTGACCTTGGCTGCCTTGAGCTTCATCACAAGTTCCTCACGCTGAGCTTCTACCTCGGCATATTTGAGGCTCATGTGGAGGTAGCGCTGCTGAATATCTCTTAACTCTGCCTCAAGCATTGATTTTATACGTTCAAATTTTTCTTTTGTCACTGTTTCACCTTCAGCCGTTGATTTTATTCGGCCATTTGCATGGTTAATTTGGCCTTGTGACATGAACCTGCAGGATAAAAATATATGCAAATTTATCACATAAATGATTGTATTTGCGAATCTCAGAAATAGTTATTAACAGTTACCGGACACTTTTTTAAATAGTTCCTTTGCATCTAACCACAATATCTTAAATATACGACTCATTAGATGCCAAAAAAAAAAAATTGGTTTCTAAACAGACATGCTGATTAATTACCACTTCTTTTATCGGTTTACCAATAATTTTGCATGCCAAATGAACTACAGCAGGTTGACTTCTATTATTCACTTCGTAATAATAAATGACCCCGAGCACAGAATAAGCCCCTTTCTTTCCTTTCCTTTTTTTTTTTTTTTTTTCTGTTTTCTCTCTGGGTGAGATCATTTGTAAGTTTTATACTACTACACAGAAACAACGGCTCAAGTATACTTATTCAGAGTATTTTCTTTTGCTTTTGTTGAAATCAAAATGTTTTCCTCTAACCTGTTAAGTTGAACTTCATACTTGCTATTTGCTTCTTTAGCTTTTGCTAGTTCAGTCTCAAGCAGTTGGATCTTGGATAATGGATCTACTCCAGCACCATATACACTTTCATCAAGAAGTCCGCTATCAGTTTCAACCTATCAACAGGAGGAAGACATAAAACATAATCATTGAAAAAGTAATGTCAATTCAGCACAACCGCTCTGCACTTGTGAGATATAAATATTATCATACGGAAATAAATAGGGCTGAATATAAGGTACTATAAATATGCTTTGTAACATTTAACGTAGAAAGTGAAATTGTAATTAAGCGAATATTAAAAATGTCTCACCTCACTCTGATGTTTGTTGCTGTTAGGGTCCTCTTTCACGTTTTCCCTGTCATTCTTCAAGGATGACTTTTTCCTATTACTGCGATTTTGACTTGTATTCTTCATCATATTGTTCTGCAAAATCCATAAATTTAGAAGTTAACAGTTCTGACATCAAAATGTTAACATGCTATGGATGAGAAATGAAATACTGACTTTCGAGACCTTCTGATCTTCATGAAGAGGTAAACCTTTCCTATTTATCTTAGAAATTTGATTTCTCTTTTGCTCCTTCAGCAGTTTAAGTTCTTCTTCAAGAGCTTGGATTCTTGTCAGCGACTCATTCTTTTCCCGTTCAAGTAACTGAATTGTCTGTTCATTCTGTCTGTTTATTCTTCTGATGTGACTCAGCTCATTTTTCTGCTCAGCATTCTGAGCAAATGATGCTTCTTTCTCCTTTAATTCACTCTCCATCTGCAGAAGCCTTTCTTCCAGGGCGTCTCTACTTCTTTTAAAGTCCTCCAATTCAGATATTTCCTTTTCCATGGTTAAAATCTTTGCATCATATGAAGTCTTCTGTGCCTTCAAATCTTCACATAGTTCAGACGTCTCGCGTAATGCTGATTCCAGTCTCTCTTTCTCAGAATTGGTTGAGTTAAGATCATTCTTGAGAGCCATGATTTCATTCTCAAATTGATCTATCTGCTGTAACTGATTCTTCAAATTTCCAGATTCCTTCGTGAGTTGCTGTTTTTCATATTCAGCAACTGTAAGCTTTAATTCAAGGGCATTCAGAGTGCTTTTGAGTTTTACTTCCCTTGATTTGTAATCCTCCACGAGCTTCAACAGCTTTTCCTGGTTAGTTTTGAAAGCAGCAAGCTCAGTTGCTGTGTCTTGCAGCTTTTGTTCATATTCTGTCCGCATATTGATAACCTCATTGTTAGAGGCTTGAAAAGATGACTCCAGTTTGGCCTTATCAGCGCGTAAGGCAGATACTTCAAGGACAGCGTTGGAAGCTATCCTCTCTTTTTCATCGTAACTTGCTGAAAGTTTCATGCTGAGGTACTCAATTTCTTGTTGAAGCTTCTGAATTTCTTCTGTATTCTCAATTTGCATCTGATTCAACAAGCATTGACCCCGCTCTATATGCTTTCTATTTTCATCAACAAGCACATCTAGTTCTGAATTAAGACTCTTCTCCTTTGAAACTACATCTTCCCGCATCAAAACAAATTTCTTTTCTATGAGCTCCACTCTTTCTGAGCAATCTATAAATTTTTTGTCTGATTCCTTCAGCCTGGTACCGATGAGGGAGCAATACTCCTGTAACTCCAGATTTTTCTGCCTCAAATCTCCATTTAGTTTCTGAAGTGAGCTGCATTCGTCAGTAAGCTCCGTAGTAGCAGTTTGTAACAGTTGATTTCCTTTTCGGAGGTTTTCGCATTCTTGTGAAGCTTCCGACCACTGAGATTGCATCTCCTTTAATTTTTCTTCAAAATTTTCGCTTGCAGAAACCATATCATATTTTACCTTCATGATCTCCTCTTGAAGCCTTGCAGCAACAGATTCAGAGTTCTCTTGTTCTGACAATAAGGATTCTCGTTCATTTGTCAAGTCTCTCAGCTGAGCTTCTAAAAAAGACATGCGCACCGACAACTGCTCTTTTTCTTGTTCTACCTCTGATGCGTGGAGCTCCAGTTCATGATTTCTCTTTTCCAGCTCCGATGACTTTCTTTGAAGAACTTTATTAGCAGAGACATGGGAATCCGTTCTCTGGCTAAGCGTAGCCAAATCATTTCGTAAATCATACAAGCATCTAGAATTAACATCTCGTTCTTTTAGCATGACTTCCATGTGTTCCTCTAGTTGCATTTTTTCATCTTCGAGATGACAAACCTTAGCTTCCAACTCACTCTGGTGTTTCTGCAAAACCCCAATCTCCTTTTCTTTAGACGACAAGTTGGCCTCAAGATTTGCTACCTCAGATGTTTTGCCAGTCAGCTCCTCGCTCAATTTTGTGATTCTGACTTCTAGTGCAATTTTCACATTCTCAAGCTCTTGAATTGAAATGTGGTCATCGTTATTTTCCAGAATATCGCTGCAGACTTCAGACTCAAAGCTAGGAAAACATTGATCCTTGAGCATGGCTAGTGAACCATCATCAGATGCACGTGCTTTTCTTGAATTCTTTTTAGCTTCTTTAAGCTTGTATAAGAGATCAAGGTTTTCATCTGTCAACTCATTGCAATCCATTTCAAGCTCCTGAATTTTATTTTTCAGTTCTTCAATTTCTCTCATAAGACTTGCTTCATCTCCATTTCTGCACGCAATCTCTGGCTCTGCATTACACCTTTGTTGGAGAGACTCTGACAACTTTGCTTTCAAACTTCTAATTTCTTCCTCTTTAGCAGATAATTTGCTTTCATATTCCATTTCAATATCCGAAAGGATTTTGTTATTTGGGACTGTCACTTCCACAATATCATGCTTTTTTTGCTCCAAGGCGTCGTCCAGCTGTTGTACCTTAACCAGCAGAGATTTTTTCGATTCCTCCAATTGTTGCAGCTGGAAAGTTAAGTCGTTGTTTCCTTTCATACGCAACTGCAAAGAGTTCTCCAGATCACTTAATTTTGATGGTAAAGCTGAAAGATTTTCTATCTCAATTTTCTGCTGCTCTATGGTCTCCTCTAGCTCCTGAAGAACAGAAACAAGCTCAATATTTGATTCTTGACTCCTCTCAAGTTGTAGCGACAAGTTGGCATTGCATTCTTTCTGAAATTTCAGTTCTTCTTTGAGTGCCTTTTCAATATCTGGAATACGTACACCTTCAAAAGTTGAATCTTCCAACCCTTTCTGTTTCATTGTTGGTTCCTCTACGAACAATTTTAGTTGTTCAACTTCATTTTTCAAATTATCACGTTCCAAATTTGCTGCTGAAAGCTCCGCTGCCAGATTTGCCAGATTTTTGGACTGGTCTGAGAAATCCGTCCTCAACGTATCCAAATCAGCCATTAGCTTCCGGGCATTCATCTCCCACATTTTGGCTTCTGCCCGGAGCTCTTCAAACGTATCTTCAGCAGCTTCTGGACGGTTCTTAGAAGAATTGGACATATTTCCTGAACCAATAATTTGTGAATTAAATAATAAATGATTCAGTTGAGAAGAACTACTGACAGGATAATTACCTTGGTACATACTTTTCTGGGAACTAGTTGAATCTTGTCTTCCGGTTGGGGTCTGCCTATCGTCCCTTAAATTGATAGTAGGGGAGAAGATTCCTTTTCCTATGGACCCATCAACTGAGTTATAGCTGTATTGAGAACCGGATCCAGAGAAACTTGTTGCCTACAAACAAGGGATGACATTGTCACAACACTCTTCAAAAATAAATTACATCAAAACTCATACATGAAGCAAACTGATAGCTCTGCACAGAGAACCCCCTTTGGCTACCAGGTGCAAATTGAGTAGAACTCCATACAAAAGAATGCATGTCATAATAATGATAAGTTTAGCCCTTGGTAGGAAACAAAATGAGGCGGAAAAAATTGACAAGTTAGATATAAGACATACATACTTTACTAATTTTCATTTCTATCATTTTCTTTCCCTCCTAATTTGTTCTCCCAACAAATCATTGGTTTCCATCTCCACACAAGACTACAAGAGTCTCTAAATTCTCAGAAGTGGCAGGCAATGCTAGCATTCTAAAGAGCCCAAAAGCCACTTAACTTGTAACGATGAAGATCACACAATTTTTTCAGTGCAGATCTTTCCCTATCGAAGCAAGAAACTAACAGGATATTTCATGGTAAGCCGGGAGATCCTAAATCTGAATTTAGAACTACAGAATATCAGAGTATAAGCAGTGTTCGAAAGTTAACCCTGATCAATGATTGTCAATGATATAGGACAAATAGAACAATGGGGAGAAAGAAGAGGAATATTGAAGAGAGAAAGAAAAAGGAAATGCTAGAGAGAGGAGGGGTGGAGAAGGTGAAGAAAGGGAATATTGCTGGTGGAGAAAACACTAACAGTTTCAATTCCAAAGCACCGTCTCTGTTAGTCCTATTTCATACTTTATCAAACAGCCAGAATTATCATCTATCTATAAGCATATACAGAAATATATATACACAGTTGTGCCACAGAACAGATATGCTTGTAAGGATTTTCGGTATTTACCCTACTCTCAGCTTCTCCCGGAGACGAGGTAGAGTCCAAATCTTTAATAGAAGAAGATTCTACACTCTCTGCGCCTGAATAATCAGATCCTTTTGACTTGATAGTCACGTCATGAATCTTTGCATTCAGGCCCTTAATTTGGGGATTTAACTCTTTTGGTTCTTCATCCCTAAAAAGTGAAGGAAATCAATATTTATTAAATATTAAAAATAAGATAACAGGAAGAAGAACTACTTTGCAACACAAACCTGAATTTTGTGCTTGGAATGAGGCACTGGAGTTTTACCTACAAAATGAAAATCCATTGAATTCCCAACTGAGTGCAATTATATTTTGCTGCAGTAACACTATAGGTGATTACAGCGAAATTTTTTTCCATTTTTTAAAGATGAAAATGAAATCACAGAGAATAAAACTTGGACGAGCAAAGATGAATGAAAGATAACAGATTCTCAACATAGTGGAGTAACAATTACAGTCTTTCGTCCAGATAATTCACAATGCATATGCTTCAAACGAATTTGACAAAAAAATCTGTAACACAGGCATAATGCATTTGCAAGAAGGCAAGTTACTTCCTTATGATGTGAATTAAAAATGGTGTCGTACTTTATTTTATAGATAAAATGATATTTGATTAGTTTTCTACTTTCCGGCTGTATTACTGTCTTTTCAAGTGTACTTATTTTATGAAACAGTGACATCATAGCACAACTTGAAAGAAACAATGAAAAGATTGTCATTTTCTCTATTTGAAAGCATTAAATCAAATATCTGTTCATGTTATTCCACTCAGAGATAAAACTGATATTCACATTTATCGAAATTTACTCGTAAGAGTCATAACTAACCAGAAAATCAGAAAAGGATGTTTTTTCTCTTTCTTCTATCAATAAGATGTAAAATAAAGCAAAATAACAGAGCCTCAATTGTATACTCACATCCAAAACTGTCCCATGGTTGCACTTATTCAATGGGATTGAAAGTGGAACAGCAGAACTTGAACTCATATAGCTGGACAGACAAACTGTAGCTTCTCCAAGGATGTTAGATCTTGATGATCCCTGTTGCAAGCATATGAGTTATAAAGTTTTTCTTTAGATAATCCGGATAATCCGAACAAAAGAAATTCTTAATTGATATATAAAGGAGTACATATGAGTATATGACAACAACAGAAACAGTAGTGAAAATACCATGGCAACGAGAAGCTTGAGGAAACAGTCTTCCATCTCCTTCGAGATATTGTCTCTTGAAATCCATATGGATTCTGATAAAGTATCTGCCCATTGGCAACTACCATTACGAACTGGTGCTTTGGTTGATTTTGCAAGTGTTCTGCCATTTTCCGAAGAGATAACAGAAACAAACAGCTTGTCCCACCCCTTGGGTACCTATTAGCATATGAATCAACATTGATTATTGACTAAACCAGCATTTTTTTTTTCTTTTAAGGCACTGAGGCTGAAACATCCTTGAAAGCACTTTACATATGCAACTTCAAACCAAATTTTTCTGAAGAAATTGTAAACGTTAGCAGTACCTAAATATTAATGGATGAACTATAGCCATAATTGGCTGGGACATGTAATTATTACAAAATATTATTAATGGATGAACTAAAGCCACAATTGTGGGACATAATATTATTCAATATTATATGAGCATAAAATGAAAAGCAACATTGTCAGCAACTGGGACTTGATAAACTTAAATTTTAATAATGATTCAGCGACCAATGATGACAACTCCTCGTTCGATTCATGAATCATAAATCTTAGAGCCGCATTCCCCAAAAATATTCCACGTTAATTCACATAATATAGTAGTGTTAAATCAAACAAGTTTTACAGAAATAATATGTTGTCAGATTTCAAACTGAAAATGCATGTATTTTAAATTGCTCCACTTCCTCTCTTTTTTTTTAAAAAAAAAATTATTTTTGTTTCCACATCAGGGGCTCAGTTTTCACGGTTTTATTTCTGCATTTTCATTCTCGATCACCAACTCCCAGGAAAAGTCGACTCACGCAGGGAATTCCCTAATTTTCTTCCAGTAATAATAAAAATAAATCTGAAAGTGCATTATTAATGACTTGTGGATGTGAATTAATACCTTAACCTTAGAAGTTAGAACTATATCAAATAATTCAACCTTAGTTTCTAAATTCCAGACAGACAAAGGGATACCACATTCAACAGTTAATTACTTTCACTACATTCAGCAGTTAATTACTTTCGCAATGTAATCTAAGTCAAAGAAGCAAAATGATTAAACACGATAAAATTTTCATGGAAACACGAAACAGTTGAAGGTAACCTGTTGGGCCTTCAAATGAGACAATTTGAAATCAATCTTCTCCCCTGATTTCGACGGCTTGCTCTTGTGCAACCTGAACATTTTCTCTATTAATTCCTCTCTTCCTCTCTCTCGTTGGCCTACACTTGCTTCTTCCACAGTTACTCTCAGTCTCGGCAATTCAAAATGAGCATGATCACCACCATCACCACTTTCATCTTCTCCTCAACCACCATTACCAACTGGAAAGAGAAAGAGAGAACGTCAATGAGAGAGAAACAAGGTAGAAGCGTTAGCTAGCTGGTCATTGTTGCGAAGGGTGTTATTTTATTGTTCCTTCAAAATTTGGCGTTACATGGTGGGAGAGAGACGCAAGGAAAGGGAAATTCCTTGATGCTGTTACGGTATAAACTATAGACAGTGCAACGCAAGGCGCTGAGAGGAAACAGCTGCTCCTAATTGAGCGTTTAGTAGCTCAGTCCACACTCTACACCCTTTATCCGCCATTATTACATGGACACGTGTTCTTAAAAGTCAAAGTAGTATCTGAATGCTGATGTGTCGTGCCATCATTGGCTTAGAACATAATTGGTCTTAACGTCGTGATATTGTTGTTCCTTCACTTTTATCGACAGTAGTGGAGAGTGGAGAAGATAACGATGACGCAACAAACTAAAAGGCCTTGCTCCGGCCAGTGACAATTGAAGCACTGTCATTTTAGCTAAACTACAAAAAGGACAGCCTGTTTTATTCTGTGGATAAATATGGAAAATCGTTCATTTGTATGGAAAATCGTTCATTTGTATTGACGAAGATGGATTTGATTAACTAGTGGTGTAACAAAGAGGCGAGGCCTCGACCATGTCACCGTTGTGATGGAAATTCTTTTGGGTTTGCATAGGAGATCAATACAACTCGGATTTGTTGCAATCATATATGGTGGGTTTGCTTTAGCTGTTTTCTGTCTTTAATAAATAATAAATATTTAAACTAAAAATATTTCTCAAAATGCATTAAAAATGAAAATTAAAAAATATTTTTCAATATTTATAGAAAATGTTAGTGACAACTTTATTATTTTTAGAAAATAGTTCTTTTATTTTTGACAAAAATAGTTTATTAAAAATAATTATTTAGTAGTAAACAGATAAATAAATAAATAAAATTTTAACATATATATTTTTAAAAAACGAAACATGAAATGAAAATATAAGAAATATTTCTAAAATCAAACAACTGTAAGTGTGTTTTTATTGTAGTTGGTAAATTTAAGCTATTTAATTATCATCTAAAATTTTAAATTGAGTTACATCATAAAAGAAATATACGCAAATTTAAACTTGTAATTAATAAACCAAGAGAACCTTAAATAATTTAAGAGACCAGTGCACTTAAACCCTGTTCAGTACAAACCAATTACTGATTCTCATTATAGAAATAGCTCTATATTTTGAATATAGCACCATTAGCCTGTAAAGCTTTAGGACTCGGTACAACCGATTTCCTACTTTAGAATGTTGCAACAATCTTTTTCTGATACTTCTTTCCTTTTCAGAACAAGCTTCAATGTATACTTAAATTGCAATTACGAAGAAGAGATATCGGGTCGCACTCGCATGATCACATCAAATGCTAAGACTATAAACGAGATTGGTCCCTCGAAAAAGAGGGAGGAGGAAAAATAACTCAGAAATGTTTATGTGCTATCAAATCTAAATCTGAATAGTATAACCTTACCGAAAACCAAAATAAAAAAATCTGAATAGTATAAAAAGTCAATTCATACAGTTTGAATTCATGCACCCTAGTGTCCTACACTAGTAATAATGAGAAATAGTAACACTTTGTAACAATAATAATAATGAAATTAATAATCATAAGTAAATAATTACAAAAAAAAAAACAGCGCATAAAATTAGAAAATTTAGAGACTTTAATAGTATTCACTTTGTTTTCCCTCACCAATTCTAGTTGCTATAACTATTCACAAAACGTTAAGAAAATTTAGAAATTTGTCAAAATTCATGCATTTTATTCAGCAAACCATTATCCGTCATAATTCTACATCGGTAAATATGTCTTGGCATCCTCACTGTTCTTCCGCTAATATAAAAACATAATAGCTAATAGATAATCTAAATGGATATATCTAAGATTTCAGAGTCTGTAGATCAATAATAAGAAAACAAATGTTGAAAATGATCATTTTAGGAATTCAAGAAGGGTATAAAAGTGATCAACGGGGAAGGCACGGAAGTGAGGGAAACCAGCAGAGAGGCCAATACGTCTAAACTGTTCTTCAGTCCTGTGCTTACCCTTGGCTCTGTAGATTGTCATCACAAATATGTCTCCCTCTAGCAAAGCACGAGTTCTGTGACTCTCATCGGACTGTTCCGGCAGCACTGGCTCACAAGCAATCAGTTTTCCTCGCGCAGGCAGTGCCTTATAACAGTTCTCCATTATCTTCTGGCATTCCTCGTCTGTCCATGTTGTTAGTATCCACTGCGGATAACACCAAAAACCAAACTAAAACATTTGAATGATTATAATTGGTGCAAATAGATGACCATTAGCAGAATTAATAGTAAATGAAAATTTGATTCGATTTTGTTCAAACCCATAATTTATGCAAAAGAAAATATAACATAATATAATTCCAGAAACAAAGTATTTACTATTTAGCACCACAAAAAAATATTTGCAAAGAAACACTCGTGGGTTTCTACGTTTCAATATATATATATAGAGAGAGAGAGAGAAGTTAGATTTAAAATAGATTGTCTACATATGTAAAAAAATTAAACAACTAACTAGTCCACAGTATCGTATTATTATTTTTTTTTATTGAAGAGAAAGGTATTTAAATAGAGTCTCAAAGACAAAAATTGATAAAAATGTAAATTTTTAAAATTACTGTTGAATAAAATAAACTGATAAATTTTATACATTGTTAAAAATGTCATTTCCTTTTATGGTATTGGTACATTTGGATGGCTGGACTGGAACAGAGCGGAAAAGAATAAAATGAAATGGAATAAAATAATCTAGTTTTTTAGTAAAGGAAATTAATGGAATGGAAAGAAAAAGAATTGAAATTAGTAATAAATATTTTTAAAAAATGAAAAATAAAAAAAATATTAGAAAAGATGTATGTATAATGTATGTCACATGATATATTTTAGAATGGACAATATTTTTTTATGAATAGAAATTTATTTTTTTTTCTTATCAAAAATAAAAATGTATTTTTAAAGTCTATTCCATCTGTTCACATAACTGTGAAAAGTAAATTCTCTGATGAAAAAAATAAAAACTCTCAAAAGTAATTTTTTTAATTTTCTTTTTTATACGATAATAATTTTCATCATATTTTTATTTATACATTTAAACAACGGGACTTTTTCATTCTGTCCGTTACATTTTCTTTCTATTCCATTATTATGTCCCCCAGAATCTCGTGACACCCCAAGAAAAGTAAGGCAAGGAAAACTATACACCTCGATCCTACGGGTTAGTATAAACGGTCAATACGCACCTTCATGAAGATAGCATCACCTTGTGGAATAAATTTGAACATGTCCCCACCGACGTGAATGACCCCTGCAATAATAGAAATTGTCATTAGTGCTAGGCCCACAAATTCCAAAACACCTCACTTATTTACTAAAATTTTCCGATTTTCTTTATTTAGAAGAACAGAAAAAGTGAAGAGGGCATCACAATCGCATGTTGCATTCCGAGTAGGGTGGCATGCAGCTTACCAGGAATCTCTGGTGCTTTGGCCACTACCTCGGGAAGATCAAAGTTTATCCCCTCTCGCACGGAGGGGTATTTCTGTAATATCATTCTCAAGCAATCCCCTGCACTCCCGCCCACGTCCACCAATCTCTGAACCCCTTCAAACCCATTGTACCCATCCAGCATCGCCTTCATGAACGGTACGGATACCCCGGACATTGCCTTCAACATCAAACCGTTCATCTCCGGCTGCTTCAAATAGTACCCGTACGCTGCCTCACCGTTCGCTTTCACGAATGGCTCCGTCGTCGGGTCCACCACCGCCTCGTGCACCAATGACCATGCTCGCATCAGCGCTTCCTGCATATTATATCATCGAGAGAAAATGAGATCAAATTTGTCTTTTGTTACATGTCAAATAGGTTTAATTATAAACTAAGGACTAGCCTGGTGATGCTGGAGCACGTAAGGTGCGTACGATAGACCATCGTTGTCGGTGACGAGAGTTTGGCCGACGACGGTGAGGGAATATTTCCGATCACCGGAGCCGTCAGAGCAGAGGTGCTCGGCAAAGACGCCGTAACTGGTGAGCATGCGAAGGATGCGTTGGAGATTCTCGGCGTCGCCGCCGGTTGGGAGGACACGCGCGAGGATCTCGGAGGCGGAGAGAGGAGTGTTGGAGCCACCTTGCCAGATAGCGTCAGGGACGTTGAGGCGTACGATTGCGTTAAGGGACATGGGAACGCTGATCATGTTTGCCAGTTCCATGATGGCCAGCCTGGCATGGTTTCGAGCTTCAGTGGCTGCTTTCTCCTCCATTAGTGACGCTGCCTCTCTTGAGTCTTCACAAGTCGGTTCGACTAAAGTTGTGGCCACTGGATAGATGAAGCAATTAGTGCTGTACCTAAGGTGTACTGAATGATATCTTTTCCCAAGCAATTGTGAGGCAGTTGTGAAACGTGAGGTGATTTTAGCATGTGGCGTATGGCGTATGACTGACGTGTGACAGACAAGAAAAATTACACAACCACCGTTGGGTGAAAATGTAGCACGAATGACGAGGATATTGATGGTACTCTGTAGAAAAAATTCTCTTTTTATTTTTTTATATTATTATTAATTTTAATTTTTTTATATTTTAAATTAAATAAAATTTACTTTTACATTTTAAATTTAAAATATTTTTTTTATTTTTAATATAAAATTTATTTAAAAAAAAATAAAATGAGTGATAGTGTAAAGAAAAAAAAGAATTTTTCTCTAAATTCTATCCAATAAAAAGATAAAGATTAAAAAATAAAAAATATTACTTATATTTTATAATTTATTTTTTATTTAAAATTACAATATCATATTGTTTATTTTATATCTTTTTAAAAATATAATTAAATAATTTTAAAATAATATATTTTTTAGAATTATTAAAACAATAACATATTTTAAAAAATATTATTAAATTTTATGTTTAAATAAACTGAAAATTGATAAGCAATAAGAAATTTTTTAGAAAGAGAACGATGTTCCATTTGTAGTAACCAGACAGTTTTATTTTATTTTATTTTTTTAAGTTTTTCACATAGCACATGTATTGGCTAAATAAATTGTCGTTTTGCTAGTTCAGAGTTCATATGCTGTAAAAAAATTGCAAGAGCACCAACACACTCCTCTGAATGGAAAGAATCTGTCACCAACTATTTCAGAATCCTTACTATTTTCAAACAAAATATATTACCGCCCAGAGTGGTCCTTCGGAGCCAAAACGGAACTCCGAGACGAGACCCTTAGCATAGAGTACCAGTTCGGTAGAGAGAGACCCAGAAAGGCAATGTTTGAGGAGCTACGTTATTCTGAAAATGAGTGTGCTTCTTCCTTGAAGAGTTATTGAAGCTGCGTTACCAGATCGATAGTCTTTCTTTCTCAGCAATCAACCAGCAAGTGGGTATGGATTTTCTTATGGATCTTGGGCAGTAGTGGGCCTTACTGTCTCTTTTAATGCTGTGTTGGGCTGGGCATCAGTAATTCTGATATATAGAAACAACTTTTTTTGCACACCCAAAATTTCTTTTCGCACACCATCCGAGAAGAAATCCTCAAGAAACATAGAAACAAACAAAATAAAGTGGGAAAAATAAATTAAAAGCCAAACCTGGTACAGTTTATACATCAAGCTTGCCTTATTATAATTGATAAAAAGTAGAAAAAGAAATTGATTAGCATAATGTTACGAAGGAAGAAACTTTTTAGAATTTTCATATCTGGATTAGTAGAGGAAAAGGAGAAATAACATGTCATCCATTCCAACTTCGAGAAACTAGAATACATGTGGCCAAACTTTTACTGCTAGTCATGCAAATTAAAAAAAAAAAAATATTAATCCACGTGTAATTTTGTTTGAATGAATTTTGATTCTGTTGACTGGGACTGGTAAGCAGGTCGTATTGGGCATTTCCCTGGAACCAAACTTTGTTAATGCAAATCTAAAAGTCAAATTACAGGCATATCTATTGGCTTTGAACTTCAACTCAACTCTTTGGAAAGTCAGATTGTAACAGCCACCAAATCATGTCAAATTCTCTTGTATATGTGTGAGAGAATATACGGCTAGCTAGCTAGGTTGGTCAAAGTCAATTTCAGAGATGGCTTCTCCTTCTCTGCCTAGACTTGAAAAGTTTCCATTATTGCTTTATGCATGCTTTTACTAATTATAACACTCTTGCCTTGCGTTGCGTAGGCGGCTTATTAAATTGGAAAATATATATATATATATATATAGTTAAAGTTAATTTCGACATTCAAAACACCACGAATTTCACATTCCATTAGAAGATAATACTTAATTAATTAAAGGTAATTTAAGTCTTATAAGAGTAGTGCTGTTTAAAGAAAAAGCAACTGCCATTTCCCAATTAATATTAAATACTATTTCTTGTCACATTTTAGCTCTCTTTCTTTGAATTGAACGACACTTAAATCTTGGGAAGAAAGTTAGCATAAATTACAACTTCAAAAAAAAAAAAAAAAGTTGGTGTAATTTTGTTTTTATCAGAAAAGTTAGAATAAATTAATTAGTATATGAATACTGTCTCAAAGTTATTTGCCCAAACAAAAAAAATAAAATTGATGCCTATAATTTACGCAATAATATAGATTGAATTTTTTGATGTGATACATAGTAAGAATAGGTTTAATAATGCTATATATATATATATATATTGTTCACACTCTGAACATTATGTTAATATAAAATAATAAATTCTTTTCAATAAATATTATTCTAAAAGTGTTGAAATATATGCAAATTTAATTAATGTGTATATTATGAGTCATGCATCTCATCGATGTAAATAGACATGATTATATATATGTCATTTGTTATGTACTCATAAATTAAGGACTTGTTCTTTATGTTCTACTCTTTTAATCTCTTACCAAAAGTGTGTGTGTACATAGAAAGTATCAATTTATAATTTTGACATTTTTCCTATTTCAAAATTTTTAAACAATCGGTGCCAATAAGCAACACCAAGAGTAACTTGTTCATGGTTGAGTCGGGTGTATCGTTAGCAACATTTTTCTTAGTATTAGTACCACTTAATTTGTTGTCGTCTAAGTTTGAGTTACATGTACAGTTTCGGAAGAACGTCAAATTGAATTGCGTGGGAATAAAGAAATATATGAGAAAATAAGCAGTCACTTCTCTATAATAAGCAGCAAGATAGCTTCCATTAGTCACACATATCATTATCGATGATCAATATTAAAAACCAAAAATAATTAATTATCTTCAATAAATACAAAGACAGATTAGGTGTAGGGTTCTAAAGTCTTGCGTTCTCCATTCATCCCCTAAACCCCTCAATGACCAGACAGAGAAGACAGGCCAGACCCACTTACAGATCAGAGAGAGAGTCGAGGGATGATGATGATCAAAGTCGTCCCAACCAGAGACAACTATATATATATATATAGTATAATTTAAGCTTGTTATAACAAAAGTCAAAATACCCGTGCCCCATTAATTTTTTCATATATCTAGATCGATGGATCTAACAAGTCAATTTCCTAGACTCCAGAAAACTTTTTCCCTTGGGCTCTTGTTTTGTAACGTAATCAAGAAAAGTACCAAAGTCTGTGTCTTTGTAACGCTTGGGATTCTTTTCGTCAATGAGCTTTGGGGATGGTCTCACGGAACAGTTGAAAGCAAGACTCTGGAGTGAAGCCACCGTTATTCTACTCTTCTCAGCATTCACCAAAACCCTATGCAGTACGCTCTTGTACCTCCCATTGCTAAAGATCTGCTCCATTAATACGCCCAAAAAATAGCATTAGGCATTTCAAAGTATCAGATTTCTTCAAGTTAAAATTTCTGTTATAACTGACGTGACTCTACATAAGCTGAATTAGATCAATCCATTGAACCATAATTTATGTCCATTTTCAAACTAATATAGTTAGAAAAGGAATTACCTCCAAGTGATCACCAATGTTGACGACAAAGGCGTTGGCAATGGGGTCAACGGTGACCCATTTTCCCTGAAATTGGATCTGCAAACCCTCAACCTTGTCTTGCAGGAGAAGAGTAAGGAAGCCATAATCAGAGTGAGGGGGCATTCCTAGGGTTAGTTCTGGTTCAGGGCATGGTGGGTAGCAGTTTACCACCATTAGCTGGCTCCCATCTTGGAACCCTTTCAACAGATCCTTCTCTTCTGTCTGCTTCTCTTTGTCCTCCATTATTCCTAAGCTCTCTAGAATGGCTTCGATTAGAGTTACGAACAAGTTTTTGTTCTCTTCTGCGTAGGTAGCCGCCAGTTTCCTTTTTAAGATTAAAAAATGAATAAATAAATATTTATTACACTCATTGTAATTAGTGAAAAGCTAAAAGGAACAAAACACGGACAGCCTCTAATTAATGGATTACGATCTTATAGACGCTGTCCACGTAAGAGAGAGGAAATGACGAAATTAAACAAATTCCGGCCAAACCAAAAGAGAGACCCTAGGGGTACTCACCGGAAGTCCACGGGCAAAACTGGCCATAGAGGGAGAAAATCTGGTACGGGATGGCAGAGCAATTTCAAGAAGTCCCTCCAGCAAAACACACTGTCTCTGGTTTGGCTGAAGCTGGTCCCATATCGGACGGGTGCTCGCATGTCTGTGGTCATGTACTTGGCTCTTTCCTCGAAAGGAAGATCAAAGAATCTACCACTTACATCCATCATGTCTCTAAGGACGTCGTCGGGAATGCCATGACTCACCAACTGCATTAACCCACGAGCAGAAGAGATTTTAATCATCAAGTTGATTAATTAACTTCTGTAATTAATATGATCATTGATAATTAATGAAATTTCTTAACAGCCCACCTGAAAAAAACCGTACGTCTCACAAGCATTAGCAAGGGATTTAAGGGCTTGGGGCCTGTTTGGACCAATCAAATCAGCAAAATCAATGATAGGCAGCTGGAGATTTTCCTTGGCAACATTGAAATCCTCCACGTTCCTGTTTGGCCGTTCCGAAGAAGGCAATATGTACTTGTTAGGTACTCTTTGGAGGCCATTTTCACAAAGCTGCTTCACACCTTTCTGGTATGGGCTTTCCTCGTCTCTCCTTTCCTTTGTCGTTGCCATTGCAGGAGACATATATGAATAATTAACCTGGGGAACCGAACAGCGTAATTAACTCAGAAAGTCTAGCTAAAAGTAAAAACCCTATAATGGTATATATGGTGCTTTCAATTCTATTACGTGCATGGAAATATTGGTATACCTTGGGCAAGAGAAATGAATTGGAGTAGGTGGGGAATGAGAAGAGAAAAGTTATAAGCTTTTGGATGAGTGCGAGTGAGGGTTATGGTTTTGTGTGTATATATATATAGTGAAGTAGAAAAGGAAATGTGGGGTAAGGGAAGGGAGCATAGTAGCCAGTTTTGAAGAAACCCAAACCCGCTTTGGATTTCTGGATTCATAGGACTGGTTCCAATTCCATATACAACAATGCAACGCGTTTGACAAAAATAGAGTCAGACCACGGGGGAAGGACTGACTGCTAGGGACACATCACTACACTTTCTCTAATAACTTGTATTCTATTGTCTCTTTCCTTGGACCTGCTGCTCTCTTTAATTTCTCATTCATTATTCATTATTTTCATTTATTTTTTTTTTCACAAATATCTCCACTTCAAGTTAAAATTAAAAATAATCTTATTTGAATAATAAAATAATTGTAGTTATCATCATTTCCAATATACACTTATCAGTTCAAACCCTTTAAAAATCTTTAATTGAACTTAATTTATTTACTAACTAAATTATTAACAATATCTGCATTATATATTATAGCTGACTTTGTGCATGCATATTTCTATTGTTTTATCCCCCCCCCCCTTCCCTTTCTCTCGTTTTGACTTTTGTTAACACTTAATTAATGTTTATTATGCAATTAACCCCAGGAAACAGAGAAAAATAAATTAGAATTAACACTTGGAAGTGCTCATCCTCATCCTCATCCTCATGTTTCAACTGTACTGTGTCATATACATAGAACAAAAATTTTCATGTTTTGTAGCCGACGACAACAAGGCTGCTTAATTAGTGCTTTCGCAGCCCCACCAAATTTCTTCACCATCGATTTTTGCTTTTAATGGGTAAGTGTAACGTATTCTGCTCAGGAATGTGTCCTTTTTTCCATTTTGTTATAATGAATGATGACTGTGATTCATGTATCTGCTATAAATTTTGATCCAAAACTGAACTTCACTTTTTCCAGTTTTTTTAATCAATTTTTGGCAGCTGAGGCTGTTAATCTTCATTGAATGCTTTTTGTTCTGTATAAGGTTAATTTCACGTTTCCAAAATTGTTCACAAAGTTTTGATTTCGTTGTGGTTGTGCAATTCTCTTTATACCAAATAAGGTGCATGCCTTAATGGACTAATTCAAAGAGAGTTATTTGAAGAATTAATCCCATTCTCTATGCTTGGTAGAAAATGACTGGGTTACTTTTAGCCTACACAAGTGACGCTTAATTCAATGACTGTAATTATAATTTGACAACAAGAAATCTGTTGCTATATATGTATTATTATCTTCAAACAGTGGGTTAACACCGTCTATAAGTTTATAACCAACCTTATACCGCAATTGATAGGTAGGTTGAATGATGAAAAAGGGTTTGATAAAAAGCATTCTGTGACTCGACAATATCTACTATAACGATATTGTCCAGTGAATGTTGAGAAAATATGTCTCTGATAAAGAGTAATTTATATATATATATATATATATATATATATATATATATATATATATATATATATATATATATATATATAGGAATCTTATAATGGGATGGGAGGAAGGGGGCAGTGAACAGTACTAAATATAGGTTTTGACATTTTTATATTTTAGGATGAAATTTAATTTTTTTTTAAATATTTAAATTAATATTTAAAAGTTTAATTTCCGTTTTATTTAAAAGTGATCTCAAGAGTTCCAAACTAGTATTAACTAATATAATATGTTGATTCAGTAATAATAGATTGATACTTTTTTTACTAAAAATTATGAGTTTAAAATTTTAGTTACATTTATAGAAAAGAATGTGTACTTTATGAAAAAGAAAACTTATTTGTGTTTTGTAGTTTTCACTCGTCCTCTTTTATATGGATTCTTTCAAGAGCTATTGGCATATATAGCTAGTCCAATACCTGCACTCCAATTATTCTAAAAAATATATAGCTGTACACGACTTTATTTAATTAAATGAAAATTAATATACATATAGTTGCAAAATATTGTCCTTTTCTTTTAATTATTGCTCATCATATCTTGTCGTTTCGCTACTTTAAAGTGAATTGAAATATATATATATATATATATATAAGTAATTCGTCTATAATTATGGGTAATTAATTTATTTTTCTTCAAAATATTGATTATTATGAATCACATCCTATATATATATATATATATTGATAAACTCATTCAAGTCTTAGACAAACGAACTCTAACGAGTGAGAGTTTTGGTGTTATGTGGGTAGGGTGCATGGAAAGAGCAGAGTTGTTTCGCGGGTATAGACGACGATTGACGCTTAGCTTAGGTTTTGAGAGGTTGCGTTGACTGACGTCATGGAGATAAGTTAACAACAGCTCAGCAATTTTAGATTAGGTGATCAAAGAAGGGGGCATGCATGGATCAAAGTGGTTTTAGATTAATTAATTAACACCACCCCTCAAATTAAACAATGCACCCTCCCTAGCTACCTCCTGTAAAATATATATAATAAAATTTAATAAAATACGATATTCATGAAAGTCAAACTCTATGCGACGTAGTATGATTATCATCAACAAGAGCATTATAACAATGTCACATAAAAAAAATTATAATTCAAATTTTTAATTAATTACATAAATATATTGTTTATACATAAATGCTAAAATACTTGTAATTCAATCGATCTTCAAAATTATAAAATAATTTTCTCAAATATTGTTACTGACAAAAAGGGAAAAGAAATTGAAATAACCCAATCACTTTTGACATTCCTCAAATCAAATAAACTACAAGGACGATTATGTATGTTCTTGACATAGCAAATCTATGTCCTGGTTTTGAATGACACACTTGCAAGTTGCAAATAGGCTTTGGTTATTTTCATTGAATAAGATTTTAAAACCCTTACGATTTTGCATATGGCAAAAATGACTCAATATGTAATCAACTAACAGAGGTAGCATAGCACTTAATTTTAAAATCTACAAAGTACCCATTAAGTTTTGCAGGATCGAAAACAAATCTATGTCCTGGTTTTGCATGAATAACTACTTTGCATTTGTAAATGGGCATTTATTATACTTATGTAATAGTTAGGGTGTTCTATATATTTATTTCAATGTTATACACTTGTCTTTTCTTTACCAAAAACCACTGGGATGTAGTTAGAACCCTAGTGTCTTCATAGGCGTGAAGGGTTTTAAAAACAATAAAGTATATATAAGATGTGTATAGCACATATATAATTCTTTTTTTACTGGCATGTGGATGTGGGACTCATCCTTCACAGACTTGCTAAAATTACAATTAAGAAATCTTATCCATGCATTAATTACAGCCTATAAAAATCTTGCTAAATCCCTCAAAGCAATTAGTTAGTAGGGATAAAAAGAAAAAAGAAAGAAAGGTAGTAACACGCATTAACCACAAATTAAAACAATTAAGCAGAGGCAGAAAACATCCTAGCTAGCCAACATTTCAAGTCTTATTTACTGAGTAATTCACTTGCTTCTCTCATCAGTGTGTTGACCTCTAATTCGTTCTAGAATTGTCTAATTAATTAATTACAACTAAACAAATGACAACTTAAGTAAAAGTGTGTGTCAATTATATATACATACATACACAATATGTAGTCAGAATTGCTGCATGCAATACTTATAAGAGTTAACCCATAAAATAATTGGCTTTATTTTGCAAGTTGTAGGTGATTGTAAGTAAACTAATTAGTAACAAGTGGTGGTGGACGTTGAACTTGACTAGCATAAAACCATGTTGCTGGATCCATAGGTACAAGTTGATGCTCAATTTTATAATACTCCAATAACTAATACACACATCAGATATATCATAGAAAATTGATGGAAATTAAGGGCATATGATTAATTTACTTGTTGAGGTTTCGTTTGTTTGCCGTTTTGTCATAGAACACATGCGTAGGAAGCACGAGATAGCTGGCTAGCTAAGCTATGGTATGGTCCTTCTTTAAGGCACAAACTGTTTGTGATTGCCCCCTCCACCAACCAATAAGCGACCTTGTAAGTTACTTGGGATGCTTCCAAGTTGGTCAATTAGCTTCTTCTAATTGTCCTATATGACAGTTGGTTGCATGGTTAAGCTAGCTAGGTCCACAACGCCTTATAATATACTATTTATGCATCAAGAACTACAAGCAACGAGTCATATTTTATGTCCTCTCACATCACACTGGTTTTCAGTTAGCCAGTTTAATTATGATCAACTTAATTAATTCATTTCTTCTGAGAATATAAAATATTGAGATGCATGTTTGAGTTTATTTTGGTCAAGTCTGTGTTTGAGTTTGAATTTTACGGAAATGGATTCTTTAAACCAGAAACAGGTTGACCCAAAAAGCCGCAACACAAATATACACACAATAATTCGAATGGAAATCCTTTTCCAAATCATTGGTTGATGTGTAACATTATGGTCGACTATCTATATACTTTACTTTGAATTAAGTTAGATTGTCACTGTACTTTGAAAACTCAAACTATATAGGAAATGTTTGAAAGTCTTTGAAGGTATAATCCCATTAGTACATCCCTTCATTTTACCTACTTTTATGTTTTTATTTTTTTAATTTTTTATTTACAGTTGTAATTCTATAAATAAGACACTGGATGGATATACATATTGAGTATAAGCGTGCAAATAACAAATTACATTTTCCTTACGGTGGTTTCCAGCTGGGGCAGGAATTGGGCTCGTAATTTGAGGAGTGCAGATCCAATGCTTGATTAGGGGAATTCTTTTAGCAAACCATAAATTTTCTAGCTACACTCCCCTCCCTCTCACTGAACCCTTTTGTATAATACGGGTTGTGCCAAAAGAATTCACTTTTTTTAAAAAAAAAAGAAAAAAAGAGAGTAATTACTCGTCTTTCAAATGTTGATTCGCCATTGCTCTTTCTTATCAAAGCATACCGTTACACTTGTGGAACACTGCGCCATCCAAATGGAGCTGCGTGTTAGCTTCCATGGTCTAGACAGGGGTACGTGTGTGTACTCCACTTGAATCTCTCAAGAAGTCTATTCAACAGAACCCCTTCATTATTGGAACCACCGTTGAAAATCAATATTCAGAGAGAACAGTTTTCCCGCAATCAACAGCTTCGTCCTATTTAATCAAACAGTTGAACACTGCAAAATATCTAAGCCACAAAAACAGAGCATCAGAAATGGACGCCATAGAAGGCCCATCTGCTCAATACTCCTCTTACCTTCAACCATTCATGATCGCCGTCGCTGGCATAATCGGCGCTTCTCTAGCAATAGTCATATACCATATCCTTCTCCAGCGATTTTGCTTTAGTCGACAGCCAATGCTAAACAGAGCCGATACCATAAATTCACAAGACATACCCATTTCCAGATCCCCATTCAAAAACGGGGTAGACCAGGAAATCCTCGACAAGATCCCAATTCTTTCTTACTCAACCAAAAAACCTGAGATTTTCCGTTTGCACCGAAGTGAATGCGCCATTTGCTTAGGCGAATTGCAAGATGGGGAGCTTGTGCGATTGTTGCCTCCTTGTAAACATGCCTTTCATATTTCCTGTATTGATGGGTGGTTCACGGCGCATTCGGACTGTCCGATATGCCGTTCGCCCATAACTTGTGAGTCGATAGAGGCATCGGCTCCCGAAATCAATGGCCCCGAGAGGCCCTCGCAAGCGCCTTGTCTTCAAATTGATCATCAATTTCTTCGTGATTTGAGTGCTTCGACTTCGAGGTTTCAATCGGAAGGTGGCTTTCTGCGTCATTCTGTCTCTATCACGTCTCAGATGGAGAAACGGCCGCGAGCTCTGGTGATGGGGTTAAAGAGGTCATTGTCTATGGACCAGTCCTACATTTCCATTACCATACAGAAGGGAGAGCAGGAAAAGGGTTCCAGTTCTTCTGGTAAAGGGGTTGGTATCAAATACTTCAGAGCAAGATCACCAAGGGACTTTGATTACACGTCTTGTGTGCTTGCAAGATCTTTCTCGCCATTACAGAGTAATAGAAGTGCCACATCATCAAACCGAATTCTTCTTCAAGTTTGATTCTTTTAATAGAATAATAATAATGATATAATACATCAAAACGTCGATTTTCTCCTTGCATTATCCTTTCAAATTCATTTTTAAAAAAACTTTCATTTTTCATGTGAAATTTGTTTTCCGCCATATCAGTATATATACTTGTGGGCAAAAAAAATAGCAAATTTATCACTTTTATTTTATTTTTATACAATTTAGTAGCTTTATTTTTCCTTAAAAAATTTGTTTTATGAGATTATTTTCAGAAAAAAAGAAGAAGAAATATATATATAAAAGATTTGCTAATGCTTATGACTATATCTCAATCCTATGGTGTTTAGAATAAGAGTGTCTCGTGGGTTTTTGAGTCCCCCTCACTCTACATGGTATACTCAGATTATCTAGTTGTAAATCAACCAAGTATATGCCACATTAATTGGGAGAAAGGGTATGAAGACAAAATTTGACTCTCAGAGAATGTGAACTCTAGTGAAAGTTCAAAAGCTCAAATTAATTCGTGGTCCTCTCTAATTCTCTCTAATTCAGTAAAAATAAATTAATCAACTCCTCTCTAATTTTTAAATTAAATCCTTCTGACAATTGATGACTATTAATTTGTTAGTGTGCCTGTTAATTTGTCGATTTATCAATCGATTACTTTTTTATTTATCGAACTCTAATTCTTTGATTCCAGTAAGGTTAATTCCACAGCAAAAAAAAAAAAAAAAAATCAAATGGCCAATTTCGGGGTTGGAAGAACTGGGTTTGCACAAGGATCAATTTAGAAATGAAAAAAACAATTTAAAAAAATAAAGAGATTACAATTATACGACATATCCAATAATAATTAAAAAAAAAATTACATGACATATGTTTATACTATGTTTTGGTCAATGAAGCGGTACATGTTAATTGCATTGCATGATCGTTTCTCCAATGTATGCATTGCAAGAGTCTCGACAGAAAGAGACAAAGCAGGCCACGAACATATAAATTTTAAAATAAATATTTTATTTTTATTTTTTATTTTTTATATTTTAAATTTACTAATTTTTTTATATTTAAAATTTTAATTAATTTTATCAATTTAATATTTATATTTTAAAAATTTTATTAATATTTTTAAAAAGAGAGATTAAATGGATAAGTTTAATAAATTTAAATGTAAGAGATTAAATTAATAAATTTAAAGTATAAAATAATAATTTTAAATATAAAAATTAAAATAAATATTTATTTTAAATTTTATGTTTGATTCGTTGTGACCGTTAAATTATTAGGTCCGTGATCTGGTCAGCAGAAAAGATATTATGCCATGACTCGGATTAGCAAAGAGTAAGACAATTGATCCATCGCTTTACAAAAATTTATCAATAATAATTTTTTATTATTACTACTACTACTTGCTAATTTTTATATTTACAATCAATAAGAAAATTATAATTAAAACAGCAGATATTCAGAGAACCTATAGTAGGAAAATAAAAAGATAAACAAGAAAAATGAGAATAAATATATTCTAATTTAAATTTATTGAACAATAAAAATAAGGTATATCTTGTTTATCTATTGTCAATTTGAAGCAGATAAACCATAAAGGACAAACATGTCTTTATCAAATTTGAATTGCATTTGAAAACTAGAACCGAGGATTGGAACCATTTTGTGTTTTGTATGTTAAACGGTAGGTGACAGTTAATTAACCCTCCCAATTTTCGAACATTAGCCAATGTTTGTATTATTAGTTAGAAATATGTGAATGTACCTACTCCTATAGTTAAATTCGTGGATGACGCGCGTTTTGAGAATTGAAAACTTTTGAGTAGCCATCAATTCACATCTGCTCTACCTAATAGCTTTGGCTCATTTGTTTGGCACTGAAAAGGACCCTAACCCTGAGTCTGAGCTAAACAATAATTCGCCTAAATTCCTCTTTTCATTTCCCCTGATTTAAATTTTTTTCTCCTAACATCGTACCAAAAAAATCAAAGACAATTTATAATCTCAGAAAAGAAAAAAGAAAGAGGCGATGAATTCATTGAGCTCTCCCAAATTGATGGGTAAGGATAAATAGAAAGGTGATTCAATACAAGCAATGCAAGTATTTTTATTGATAATTAATAATTTAATAAAGAAGAGAAAGGTGGTGTTATCTTTATGTAAACGGCCCATGTGGCTGGGGGGCCATTGAAAAGTATAAAACGGACTCCACAAAGACTTGCTTTTTAATTTCTTAATGACATTGTATACTCGCAAAAGAGTCGCAACTATCAACTATTAAACAAATCTGCATTATTGGTTTTGTTTTGGGATGGGACCCACAAACCCCGAAAGAAGGAACTTTCCTATGTACCCTTTCCCTTCTTTTCGACATCATGCACAACCCCCCCAACCAAAGCCTATCTCTCATTCTTTTCTTTTCCTCTCTTTTTTTTTTTCAATTTTAAAAAATAAAATAAAATATTAACGAGGTTCGCCCCCCCCCCCCCCCTCCCTCTCCCCTAGAGGGTTTTTTTTTTTTTTTTTTTATATATATATGAAAAGAAAAATTACTGGGTTGAATTGAATATATACCAATTTTTGAGGGGTGGAAAAATAATTAGGAGCCAAAAGGAGCCCTATGAGGAATGCCTTTTCTTCTCCTTGCACTTGAAGTAGGTGGAGGAGGAGGCGTGGCCGGATACATGTCTTGTTGTGAGCCTTCACGCAATTCTTCTTGTCTTGATGGTATTGATCTCCTTGACTCTCCCTCCCTTCTCCCAGAGCTTGCTTCCCCGTTATTTCTCTTTAATTCTACAAGCTAATTAAAAAAAGAAATTAAAGTCATTATAAAATAAATAAAATAAAATAATTAATGCAATTAATTGAGGCCTAACCCATGCCATGTTCTCCATCCATATACAATAGAATACAAGTCAATGATTAATCAGATTAAAGTATTATCTTATGCTTAAATATGGATCAAATTGAAAATGTCAATGCATTGCAATTGCAGGCCTTAACTTTATCATATTCATATATACATAATGCTAGATAGAGATAGAGATAAAGATATATATGATAATGGTGATGGTGATGATGATGATAATGAAGAATAATGGTGGAATATAATTATGATGGCGAATGATGGTGATGGATTTTCAAATGTAGGTGATGATGTATGGGTGGTGGGTGTTATACCCATATGATGCGGATGATTGAGTTGTGAATGATGTGCATGTTGATAATGAAATGAATTACAATGTGAGGGTAAGAGAGGGTGTGAAGTAATATCTCACCTTACATCCCAAAGAACAGAACCGAAATGGGTCCAAAAGGCTTCTCCCGCAAATCTCACAAATGTGGGAAACTCCTTTCCCAGATTTTGGCTGAGGCCTCTCGTTCAGAAACAGTACTCTAGCACTGTTTATCACATAAGTCTGCACTCCGCTTATATCCAGCACCTTCTGAATTTCCGCTACCCTCACCACATCATGATACGACGATCGTCTTATCTAATAAAGACCCAGAAAAAAAAGCCCGTTTCATCAAATTTCACACAAAAAATCAACGCCATTGCCCTTGAACGACAATGAAAATGTCAACCGACCTGAATGACTTGATGATCCTTGTGCCTCGATGAACGACAATAAAAGCAAAATGCGTCGCCATTGCAGTCCAAGCAATACATGTTACACTCGCTCCTGGCGGCGTCTCCGTGATTCCGGCAGACGTTGAAAAACTTTGTGCTCAGAAGCGGCTCCAGCCACGGCGGCGCTAACATTGCGTCCTGCTCGAAGCCCATTAATCCAAAATCCAAAATTAATCGAAATAGATAATTATAAATAATGCGAAGAAAAAGAGAATTTCAGAAACAGAAAGAGAACCAATAAATGGGAAAATAAAATAAAATACCATTGATCTATTCTGAATGCTGAATGTGGGTGAATGGGTGAATCAAAGAGAATGTGGCGATTCGCCGAATGGGATTCACTTGAACTGAACGATAATGGCGGAGTCGCAGAGAAAGTTGCAGATTGAAAATACAGAGAAAAGAGAAGAAAGAGAGTAAACGGCCTTCGACTTAGAATTCAACAACACAACAACGCCAAGACTAAAGACAAGGCTCATTAAACAAATGCGGCAAAGTCTTGTAATTCGACGGATAGGATGAGAAAGGGTGGCTGAGGACTGATATCAGCCGTTGGATTGCGTTTGGCGCTTACGCTACTTTGGATCTCTGTTTGCGTCAGATTTGCGTTGGCACTAAAGGTCGGCTACTTGGCTACGCATCAGCTTAATAGCTGTATTTTTCCGAATTGATCCACGGCCCCTGTGAGCCACGTGTGCTGTTTATTCCACGTGTCATCGAAATCGCGGTCCATTGTTTGGTGGGTCCCGTACCCGTTCAAAACGGATGCCATGGCATCAAGGTTCGGGAAAGCTGGCTCGGCATGACGGCGCCAAGAAAGAAAGTCTTTTGGGTTGGGTATACGGCATGTGGTTCTGATTCCTGAATCTCGCAAAATAGACCCACTTTGAAGATCATTTTTATTTGGGCAACAAAAGTAAATAACACAAAATCCATAAATTTTTTAAATTTTCTTTATATAATTTTTATGATTTTAATATATTACATTGTGACTTTTGAGTAATAATAAATTAAAAATTACTATATTCAACATATATATTCAAGATATAGCTCTTCATACATTGTCTAGTTTTCATATTTCCCTTAAATTTCCTTTCATTTTCACTCTTTTATTAAAAAATAATAATAATTGTTCTAAAGTTCTAGAAGAAAATGAGTTGGGATTACATAGAGAATCCTATACAAAACATGAATGCTTCTAAACCTTTGTGTGAAAGCTTTTGAAAATTAATCAAGAATAAAAGAAATAGCCCATCCACAAAGAAATGGTAACTAGTTAGGTCATAAATGCTTTTCTTTCCATCAAAACAAGTGTAAAATCTCCAAGGCTGAATCTTGTGTTTTTTATATTTTTTGGAAGACTACTCTTCAAAAAAAAAAAAAAAAGAGGACCAGTTTTTTTTTTTTTCTTTTTTAACTGAAGTTCGGAAGTTGAAACCTTATTTTCAGGTACTCCCAGTGTTACCATTATATGATCCGGATTGATATCCCTTTTATGCATAAATGTAGGCAGACGGTCATATCAGGAAGGAATTAACGGTGCTTTTTTTTTTTTTTTTTTTGAAAAAAACTAAGCTTTTTCTTTGAGTTATATATATCCTCTATTTTGTCGATGGCTAGACGTTGAATAGTAAAGGTAATCACCGATTGATGCCAGCAATTAGCACAATGCCAACGGAATCTAAAAAGACCACACAATCACCCACCATCACTTAAAAATGAAAGCGACGAGAATTGTCTAGTTATATATATTGTCATACGCTAATTTTTTAATTTTAGTTTGAACTTTTTTTTTTAAAAAAAAAGTCAGTTTTAATTTTAAAATATAAAGTATTATAGTTTTATACTTAAAAGTTATGTTCTCAGTTTAAACATTTTAAAAAAATAATTTAAATTTTAAAACATAAAGTATCATAGTCTTATATTTTAAAATTACATTATTACATTAAATCACTTTTATCACAAACAATAATGTTAATGTCAATAGGGAAAAACGAATTATAAACCTATATATTCCGATGGTAATTAATTTAAATCTTGAAATTGAGTAGAAATTTGCTGCCAAAAATTCAAACAATGGCCTATACATAAAAGAAATAAAAAGTCAAAAGAATCCTTTCTTGTGGAATTTAACCTCGCACAATGTGTTTACGTGCACAACAAGGTAGCTTTTATATTGACATCTATTTTATTATTATTAGTTATTTTAATTTCACATCACTTACGTCATGAGGAAAATCGCAGGGCCAATTTTTTCTCCCCGTCTATGATAAAAATGAAAGAGTTTTATATTCATTTACGGCATCCATACAGAGAGAATCCAAGATTCCATATGTGGCTAAAATTGTTTTGATTGATTAACCCGCTGCATAATGAGAAAGAAGTGAGACCAAACAGTTATAAATTGTATGGAGCAATTTCATCTCCAACTAGAGGCTGTTTAGATTTTTTTCTTTTTATTAATAATTCTTCAGACATGAAAAAAAAATTCTATGTAATTCTTTTTAGTTAAATTGACTTTTTTTTTAAAAAAAAAAAAAAACTATTCTTTCACGTGCATGATTGAGCCGTGTTGATTGCATGAAAGGTAAACAGAGAGGAACAAATGGGATTATATTTATATAAATATAATGGCTACTTTTTATGAATATATGTGAACCAATAGAGTGAAAGAAGTATGAGAAAGTCTTGAGACAAATGAGGAAGAAAAAGACCTAAATTGGGGATGGTCAACCAACAAAGTCTTAATTTCCCTTGAAGGAATAAAAAGAGACATGTAAAAAGGAGTTATCCTTTGATTATGTGAAAGGAATGCGAATTACGCGGTAATTAAATTGAGAGCCAAAGCTTCGTATCCAAACAAAGAAAAGTAAACTAGCTCCTATATAGAATAACAGATTAATTTAATTCAACGATGACCTTCCTATCAAGCCATCCTTTACTTGGGATTCTTATTTTCATGGTATTAGCTTGTTAATTATACAAGGAAAATTAGATGGTTAGAAAAGTGGTAATGCTATATTTTTCATTATATTTAATTTTTGTATACGTCAACTTAATTGTTCACCCAAAACAAAAAAATCTCAAAGATGAGTCATGCCTTACGGAAATATTATTTTAAGAAATAAATATTTTTGGTTACAAATGACAATAAATGTTGGAATAAATCGACTAAAACCTCTTGAACAACAAGAAAAAGGAAGATCCTAAAAGCTATATATTCTTCGTTAATAATATGTACATTTTGTTTTTATATATATACATGAATATAAAATGAACAATTTCTAACTATATAGTTATCAATCTATGTGTCATGTCTGCATATAAAATCAAATTTAGTATTTTTTATTTTTAGTAGAAACTAGACTATCCTTAAAAACAAAATAGTGAGAAGAAGGGTTACAATTTAATACACATATATATATATATATGAACAATAAAAAAAAAAAAAGAAAAAAAGTCACATGTCAAAAGGAAATAGTGAAATGCACCTTATCATTTTTCTCTCTTTTTTTTTTTTTTTGTTTTTTTTTGTTTTTTATAGTATGTACTAAGGTTATTTCTAGCTGATCCCTTTCAAGTACAGTGATTACAAAAGTCAACACATCTTTGCCTATAAAAAGCCCCACCATCTACAAATTGTAAGAAATTTTATTAATTCTCCATTTTGTTAAAGGAAAATTATGTAAGAGATAGATGTATATATTTACATTTACATTTTATGTTAAAAAGTACAAGCACACATTCACATCATAAATCCATGTCAAAGTACATCTAGACATAAATATAACCAATTGTTCAAACATTAATAACAGAATGAACCTAAAATACGTTGAAAAAAATGTTCTATGTACCTTCGTTATATCACTAGTGAGTACCCCGCACATTTGGTAGGCACAAACTTAAAAAAAAAAAAAAGAAAAAAAAAAGATGTGACTTAATGTAAATAGGTTAGTATTAGTAAAGTCTTGATTAATATTATGATGATTATATTAATTTACCATTAAAATAGTTAGTCTAATTAACCTTTACAATACATTAATAAAAAGTGTTAACAGTATGCAATAATACAACATAAAACATATATTATTGTTATAAGTAAATTTACATTTTTTATTTTTTATTTATTGTTTCATCTCTTCGAAATAACTAGTGTATATTAAAATATACAATTATGAAAGTAGATTTAACATTTTTCATTATCTTTTTTTTTGGGCCAAGATAAAGTTATTTATTAGCTCAGTTGTTTACTTACGCACACAAAGCTAACGGGAGACCCTAAACTTTATGCAGCAAGCAAGGCTGGCCATACGGGTAGGAAGGTGGAAAAGCGAACAATACTGATATGCAGTATCTGATACGGATGCGCTTTGATTAGCTTAATCCATTCCAATAAATGCGTACACGATATGCTGCCACGTTGCTTACCACTTTGTTAGAGCAATTTACAAGTTACACTCATCCTCTCGTATTAATAATTATTCTTATTTCGTTATTTGTCGAATAACTTGACCAAGATTATGAAATTTTCAAACTCAATAATTAAAAAAGAAAGGAAAAAAATATTTTGTTTTTTATTTCTTAAATTCACCTAATGTTCTAAACGAACCAGTAAAAACTCAACACATGCAACTTTTAAATGCAATGTACTGTTTTATTTCTTAAGGTCGTATGTATTATGGCTTGAAGGATGCAACGTGTTTCTTCCTCTTATATATATATATATATATATAAACATAAAAAGAATGGAAAGTGTGATTGCACTTTCTTTTAAACACATAATTTACCTGATTGGTGATATCTAATAATATAAGCTATGATTTTTAAAAACACTTTTACGGGTAAACGTTGTTTTATGCACATTTTTTCTATTATTAGCAAATTATACGTTGATTGTTTGATTTTACTTTCTTGTTACGCTACTCTTATCATTATCAGCCAGAATTATTCAATATATATATATATATATATATATATATATATATAAAACCGTATAGGGATAAAAAAAAATTTCTATATTCAACTAAACATAATTTATTGCTTTATAATCTTTTAAAGGCCCCTTTCAGGTGGACTATTTCTATTTACAAATTGCATGCTAAACTTGGAAGATCATGTCATGGTGAGTCATAATTATGCATGAAGGCATAGTTGAAGAAAACGACCTTGTTCTAACCTGGCCTTAATTTTCATGCTATCCTTTTCTCCAAACGCCTCAGTGTGATTACCAACTCATAATGATATGAACGGGTAAAAGTATCTGTGCCAGAAAACCAAGATAAAGTATTTGGTTATTATAGTTGAAGCCTTTGCTAGGAATATTTCAACAACTCTGCTTATTGTCATTACGTCTAAACCAACGACATGGTTAGCAACCATAATAGTTTGTCTCTAGTTTATTGTTTTACTTTTGTCGTCATTTAATTTTTTAATCACAATCTCAATTCTCATGTGTCATAACTCTCACTTGTTTGGATTTTTTTAAAATTATTTTTTTCCTATGTGTTTCCGCCAGAGGAGATTTTTTTTAAAAAAAAAAATTCAACTTTTTTTTTATTTTTATTTTCTCTTAAAAAGCAACTCAAACATGAGAAATTACATAATTATTTTTTTAATACCATATGTGTTTCTAACAGAAAAAAGCATTTTAAACAAACTTCTACTATCGTTAACGTAAACAATATATTCATATATATTGAATGGCATATGGATTTTTATTTTTTTAGATTAAAAGAATTCTTCTTTTTAGGCTCATTATAATATAAAGCTTGCATGAATTAGAGTTCCTCGCCACAATAATTATTGTGCATAATTTTACCAAAATAAAAAAAAATATTGTGCATAAATTATCCATGCAAAAAAAAAAAAATATTTCGCTTAAAATTTTTTTTTTTTTTTGCTTACATCTCTGTATACACCACTCATGCTAGTTTCTAACTATGCTTGCCAGCTTTTGATTATTAAGATTTACAAAAGCTTTACAATTACAATGAGTCTAAAAAGTAAACTATACAAAATTAAAATAGTGTTTTAAGGGGTTAGTAGCAAATAGCAATGCCCTCCAATTCAGAGGGGTAGCATGACAACAGTGATGTTGAGAAAGAAAAATTAACACCCCAATTTTCTCAAAATATCCCTCACACTCGGCAAAAAAAATAAAAATAAAAAATAAATAAATTAAGACATCTATTTATTTTTGAATTTTAAGATTTATGAATTACGATAAATATAAATTATAAGATTTATGAATCATGAAATTCTTCAAATATGTTTAGTTGAATTTGATGTTTATGAAAAATATTTTTAAAAGATCATAAAATTAAAATCTTATCTTTTCTATAAGATTATTTTTAATGAAATTTATATTAAAAAATTAAAAAAAATTGAGATTTTATTTTTAAAAAATTGACACTAAACATATAAATCAAGAAGTCTTAAATTGGGATTTTTAAAAAAAAAAAATGTTTGTTTGGTTACAAACATGGAATGGGAGTGGTCAAGAAATTGCGGCCCAAATCCGCTATTAGTCTCAAAACAAAGGAAGGATTCTTTTGGCACACCCCATAATTCTAACCACACACCACCATTTCCACAGCCCAAACCATCTTATGAGTTTTGTGATTAGAAAGTATGCGGTGTGCCAAAAAGAATTGAACCAAAGGTCATGCCGAGCCCATTACTCATTCATGGTTTTCTTCTTGCCGTATGATTATTGATTACTAATTAACGTTTATTTTCCCATATACGAAGTTACTTAGCAATAGCATTACCCGTTAGTCAGAGAAACGTGCAGGTGCGACGCGTACCGGAATATTTCAGACATCTTCGTCGTCCTCCTTTCTCTCTGAAGATTACTCCTGAAAATTTTAGGGTTTCTTTTCTTTCTTGGATTAGTGATTCAGGAATTCTGGATCACCTACCGATGTTCAAATTCTGGTAATTCTCGTTATGTTTAATATTTTTCTAATTTTCATTCTTCGCTTTAGTTTTTTGTTTCTTCGGTTTATTGATTCCTCATCTTACAAGGAAACTTCTCGCTATTGCATTCTTCAACTCTGAGGCCTGATCACTGCACTTATAGATCTTTCTGAGTATATTAAGCCTGCTGTAATGGCAGAATTTCTGATAATACTGTTCTACTTGTGCAGTTTTGTACCAATTATATTTCAATGGGGCCTATAGAGCTTCTTACAATAAAATTTATTCACCAGATTTGGATTTAAGGGTCCTTAAATGTTTTTCTGGCGAATTTTTGCATCATTCCATATTCTTTGTACTATTGTTCTCTCTTCCTTACGAACAAGAGCCCACTCTCTATAATCCATATTTTATGGCCCGTCAGTTTTCTTTTTCTTTTTTTTTTTTTCTTTGGAATATTTATCCGAAATGACTGTTTAGCCTTGTTTACATGCAGGGGATCACAAGAGCAACAGTCTCAGTCACGTCCACAGGATGGTTCTTCACCATCCTGGTATCCTCCATCTGTCCTGAGCTCGCCAAGTACTTCTAGGCCTGCAACACCTAGTGGCACTTCCTTAAGCAGCTATAGTTCACCAAGGCCTACAGAGAGGTTGCAGCCTCCTTCGTATGTTTCACCTGCTGAAGCTGCAGGAGTTATTGCAGCTTTAAAAGACAAAAGGTAAACTTGTGGTTGCAGTATCTTTTCTTTGAACAGTTTGATATCATATCTTTTATTTTGTAATTGAACTTCACATAGGATGGCATAAATTAAATTTTTACTTACTGAACGTGCTAATGATGTTGAATCCTCACAGCCTTATCATTGTGAGTTCATTGATTCTATGCTTTCTCATATCACTGTGAAAACTTGGCGGGAACTGTAGTTTTAAGTTGTTTGCAATTTAACCCATATCATGGTTGTACTTGCATGGAATTCTGCTAGCTGTTAGGTATTATGGAGAAAGTAAACATAGAATGCCTGATAGGCTTTTCATCACCAATTCACCATTCTACATGAACCTGTCAACCTGGTTATGGATGTGACAGTTACGTGTCCTTTTTCTTTTTGGTCTTGAAGGTATTTGAGATCTGAAAAATTTACTCCATTGAAGATTCAAATACGAATATCTTTTTTTTTTCTGATAATTGTGATAGTTTCTTTATCATACTCATCTATATTTGTCTTAGACTCTGTGTCTCCGGTGGCTTCACTTAGTATCTCTAATCAGTCTGATAGCACGAACTATTTCATTCTCTTAAAACAATAGTGATCTTATCGTGTTCCTTTTCTTCTTGGTAAACTGTTCAGCGTTGATGAATTTCGTAAGCTTTCATCAGACAAAGAGGCATTCCGGCAGTTTTTACATTCTCTTGAACAAGTCAAAATTCAAAACAATGTAAGTTTCATATTTCAGTTCGTAATATGCTCTCTGGCATATCTTGTTGCTTTTTACTACTCTGCCTTTTTTAATGCTTCTTCTCATTGGAGCTTTAGTAAGTTCTCCATTATGAGAATTAGTTAATCATGTGGTAGTGCTATGGGTAGCTGGTACCTCTCTTGTTTTGTCTACCATCCAGCCTATAGGATGGCCTATCTAGATATGTAATTTTGGTATTTTTGTGGCGTCTTTGATTGCTGCAATAGCAAGGGGTAGTTTAGAGATTCTCTGCCACTATTTATAGTGCTGAGACAAGAAACTTGCTAAATGCTATGCAGTTGCTTTGCTCCTGTTGCTTCTGTTAGAATTTGTTTCTGACCCCATCTAACTAGTTTTCTTCCTAATATTATGATCAGCTGAGAGACGAACTTCGTGAGGAGACATTGCAGCTTTCCAGTGAGTTAGTTGATTCTTTTTCTTTGGTGTGCTACTGTTGGCTGTTAAATTTTGGAGAGTTTATCAAGTTTCTCGTGTTTGCTATACAGGGGGGAATCTGGAGAAGGAACCTCGTATCATGGAACTAAGGAATCAGGTAGGACCACACACCTAAGATTGCTATGTCGTTTCTTGGAAGTGCTATGCTTATTATGGAACTTTTTCGCCATTTTGAGAACAGTGTAGAATAATTCGGACAACCGAGTTAGCTGCGGCTCTAGAGAAACTAAATGAGCTTGAGAAACAGAGATATGAAACATTGAAGTCCAATTCTCCAGCAGCCCTTCTCCAGCGGGTTCAAGGTATGAAATAAAATTGTAATTTGATTTCTAAGTTTTGGTGACCGATAAATTCATTTAACTCTGGTGTCTTCCTTTTGTTGTTCTTCTACACCTTAAATTAAGACTCAGGCTTGGGTAATGATATGACAAGCTCTGAATGATTACTTGCAGAATCGATGAATAAGACGGATGAGGAATCTGAAAATTTTCACCAGCAACTCCTCGATAGAGAGCTTGACCTTGGGACATTTGTGCAGAAATACAAGATGCTCCGTACCACTTACCACAGGGGAGCTCTCATACATATTGCAGCTAAAACAACTACATAAGTGCCGCATAACGGTTATTTGCTTCGTTCTTGTCAATATAAGAGTTCTCCAATATCGTTATGTCTGCCGAAAACCATTGGAATGCATTGAGAAATGACAAAGCTTATGTATAGTTTGAGATAGTTCACCGTGTAAAATTTTATCTGAGGTGAGTTACAAGGGAAAAATATGTCTGTTTTTCTTTTGATGGAATTAGCTCCATACCTAACTTATACGACATAGAGTCAGTGACTTTCTTATATAATTTACAAAGGAATTTATAGAGGATATTTAAGATTCTCTTGGTATGACGTTGAAGATTGATAGATTAATTAGGAGAATTATGATATCACAAACCTTAAAAGGTACTGAATCTAACATCAACATACCGAACACCAAACAGGTACCAAATTGAGGTGACGAGTGAAGATTATGGTACAATATTAAGTAACACCTCCAATTCTCCAGCACTTATAAATAGCGTACACAAACCATACAACACAAATCGTCAGTACAGCTACCAATCTCGGTGTTACATATTTTCTAATCGTACTATTCTTTTGTCTCCTGATATTAACCACCCCCCCTCCCCAAAACAAAAAAATAAATGATAGGAATGCAAAGTGTTGGTTACAAAATCTACCAACGCGGCCATGCCTGAACCATCACAGTCGACAAAACCCATCAAGGACACAAAAAGAGGTGGAACCATAGTTTTAGGCTTTAAGCATAGACAACGTTTTGATTATATCTTTTGTCAAGAGTGTCTAGCTTAAGGCATTTGATAAACGACAGGCATAAATGGGAATACAACAAAAATTTAATCTTCTAAAAGGATCAATCTACAGCGATAATATCATTCTTCTAACTGACCTAGCTCTTTCTCCCAATTCAGGCCAAACATTTGCCGACCAAAAGGTACAATGAGGTTATACCGGAAAACCTGCAGGAAAATGTAAAATTATCACATACCTAGCCCGGACATCAAAAACAGCATCCAAGATTTCACAGATACATAGCAAAATCACCCAAGTCACCTTATTGTTTATTGCTTTTAGTTGCACTTTCAAAGTCTCTGAATTCTCGATCCACTTAGAGTGGTCACCGCATTTATTTGCCCAAGCTTTCTGTAAGGCCACTCTCCATTCAGATATTTGATTTCTTATCTCTTTGTTAAGCTCAATCCACTCGGGTGCACATCCATTTTTTGACAGGATTCTATACAATGTATCTTCAGCTGGATCTGCGTGAGGATTTACATCAAGCTTAAGCGGCTTACCTTTCCCAGGCAAGTTCTCAAACTGTCCTTCTTCCATGGAATGCCATATTCTATGCTCAACAACGTTGATGATGTCAATTTCTGATCTGTCAATTGACCAACACATAGAAGTAAGCACATTCTCGACTGACAGAATTGAAAATGTTCTGTAAACTCACTCATTAGTTACTACATAATCATTAAGTCACAAATGGTTATCGAGGACAGTTGCACGCTTTCTGAGAAAAAAATGTAGTAATACAATAACAAAATCAGAATAAATAACACAATAATAGCATTATATGCATCAACTACCAAGTCCCAAAACATCTCCCAATTTTAGTTCCTAACCGCAGCATCCACACCAATTAACATAAGAAACAGTAAAACAATCAAGCAGAGGTGTAGCTTAGCCAGTATTCAGTAATCAGTAGTGTGAGTTACTGGACTATGCACAAACTCACAAGTCAGATTGCTGAGTAAATGAATGCAGTGAGTCAGAATCAAGATCAGCGAAAACTCAACCAGGCACTCTTGGACCAAGATATGACATATAATCTTAATTAAAAGAAAAAAAAGAAGAATTATGTTGCCCAGTTCAAAATCAACGACACTTTTACATTAGTAAAGAGCTCTGTTGGCATTAATAAAGCAAACTCTCTGAAACAATCATGATTTTAATTACAAGGCCTAAAAAAAATTTAAGCATGAAATTCGAATTTAGGCAAACTAAAAAACTTGAGTCCAATTTCATTGAATGACCTCTTCTTCATTCTAATAGGAGATTGAGAATTTTTGAGACATATATGTACCTCACATTGTTCCGCTGGCCTCGAAGCTCAGGAGGTAGTTTGCGATCATTTACGGCGTCAATCACAGCAGAAAGGCGGTCGATCAGTTTCTTCTCTGCTTTGGAAGATTTACCAGACGACGAAGAGGACGGTGAAGACGACGAAGACGATGATGATGAAGAAGAAGAAGCCAATCTAATACCGGAACTATTACGGTGCTCCGTTATTACAAATCGAGATGTACCATCCACCGATGGTCTCTGGAACAGAGAACGCAATCTCATCGGTCTCCCAAGCCACCTGGCCATGACTTCAGACTGAGCCGCCCCAACAAGGCTCGGTGCCAGGACCTTTCCGATTCATTGGGTTGCTTGTTCAGACGGTGGTTAATTTTCGTGGGTAAATGAAGCGTGGCAGTTTCATTTCTTTACCACGTGGACAGCCTTCATTGAAGATTGAGGAGGCATACGGGCCCCACCAAAACACCAGTCCATGCCTACGAGACTGGGCCTTTTTGGGATTCATTGGGTGCGTGTAGGAAAAATGGGCGTGCCAGAGGAAATGACAAAAATGGCATCAAAGCTTTTGTTCTGCCTCTTTAAGGTCAACGTAAATGTAGCAAGTTGGAAAATCCTAGACCAAATACAGGTAATATTTTCATGAAGGAAATATTCACTTAAATTAATTTATCATCAAATTGTAAGATGATATACAATATTCTGGAAAACAATCTACGGTAACAGAATTACAAAAAAAACAACCTAGTACATTAGTATTTGTCTCCATCATTGGAATCAGAGGTGTCGGGTTTGTCACACATAGGAGTAGTGTAATAGAAGGGATCGAGCACGTATTTGATCAAATTGCGATACACCAAAGAGGGGAGGTTGAGCTTAACGCCGGATTTTCCACCACCAAAGTCAGTGAGAATGTTACAAGCAACTTCTGGAGAGGAGACCAGCCTCACTGAGCATAATTTTACATCCAGTTGCTTCCCCAAGACATTCTTGTTCACGAGTATTTCGAATTTTCCTAATTCATCAGTTGTGTCGCTGGTATAATGCACTACTCTGCTTCTCTTGTCCATGCATGTAAGAGACACTATGCAACCTGCGCATACATAATATCTGCTTCATTATTCTTCAACAAAACTAATTACTTAATTAACAAAGTTTTAGTTCAATGAAAAGAAACTAACCCTCAACATTTTGATTTTGAATTGCTCTTATTTAAAAAACTGATTCATTATTATCCTCATTTCAAACAATAACTAGTTTGGAATCTAAAAATATAAACATATATCTTTTATTATTTTTTTTTTAAGAAAAGAACTAATTAACGATGTGATGCCTCGAGAGAAATTCGACCTTTGATTGGTTTGGCACCATGAACCCATTCGTTCCACCCTTGTGAGCAATCTTGGCACAACACTTTCCCACTCACGTGAATCACTTCTTGTTCATTCGAAGCCAACACTATATTATTATTGCTGCAACTCACTAGAACAGTGGTTGCAATCATCAAAGCTACTGCAAATCCCATCTCTCCTTATTTTCTCTCCCTCCCGATCCAAATGCACAAGGATACCTTAGCATAAGCTAATATATAATAAGCAGGGATGATGCATCTGTTTTTTTTTTTAAAATTTGGAATAAAGGTGGAAGGCCACTACTCTTGACTTGAGTTCCCGACGTGCAATCCACCATTCAGATATTTTTAATCATCACATAATTGATCAGGTCAACTGTTAGCTTATACCTTTTTAGTGTGTTTGTATTGGTCCGAAGCCCAGCTCATAACTTTTAGTGGCCTATGAATTGGGCTAGAAGTTGGGCCATACCATATCTTGTACACTTACTTGTCCCATAAAAATACGTACTTGGGATAATATATTTACTCAAGTTACGTGCATGGACGAACATTCCAGGCTTGCATTATCTGAGCTAGTGCCCAAAATAAGGAATTGTTTGCATGGGAAAACAGAGCCACCCGGGGACACAAGATAAACAAGGACTCCCGCATCAAAAAGGTTAGGTTAGGTATACTACTATTTGCAAGCTATGTTACTTGTATTCCCTTTTAAATAAGCTTCTTACCTTTATTGACAGATGAATAAATAGTGCAGACGCTGAACCCACGAGGTAATTTAACCTCCCTATTTATAAATCGCATTAAAGCAACCCCAAAAAAATCCAAGACACAGACAAAATTATTGCGTGAATTGCGAAGGATCAAACCTGCAAGGAAGAAGAATGAAGGTTCTCGAGAAGAATTGTGCCCTGAACCAGCCCGGAAGCGTCAAGATCTTTCCCGAAGAACCTGATGATCTGTGGACTGTTTACAACCTGATAGCCCCCGGCGACGTCGTCACCTCCGAGACCACCCGCAAAGTCCACCTCGAGTTCACTAAGAACACCGCCTCGCGTGTCAAACTCAGCCTCCATGTCAAAGTCACGTGCCGCGAATTCCAGAAGGACTCGTCCACGGTTCGCGTCCAAGGCAAGAACATTGAAGCCAACCAGTACGTTGCCGCTGGCTCCTTCCACACATTGACTCTCGAGAGGAACAAACCCTTCGAACTCAGAAAGAAGATTTGGAATTCCGATTCCCTGGATTCTTTATCCGAAAGTGCTGAGAAATCCACGGGTGCTGACCTGGCCGTGGTTCTCATGCAACCCGACCAAGCACAAATTTACTTGGTGGGGAGAAGGGACACCGTGCTTTGTTCGAAAATCGAATCTTCAGCATCGGCAGTAAAACGCAGAGCTTCGGCGAACGTCTTCTTTCAACACGTTTTTAATGCTTTTGTTAAACATGTGGATTTCAACACCATCAAAAGCGTCGTCGTAGCGAGTCTTGACTCAACGAAAGACGAGTTTCGCCAGTTTCTTGTCTCGGAAGGGAAAAGGTTGAGGATGAAGTCCATTGAAGATAACAAATCGCGGATCATTGTTGCGGGGACGGGATTTAAGGGTGATTTGAAAGAAGTTTTGAATGATAGCAAGGTGATGAACTTGATCAAAGACAGCAAAGCTGTGTTGGAAATTAGAGCTTTCAAAGAGTTGTGGGACAACATATCCAGCAATTCGGGGCGAGCATGTTATGGTCCAAAGAGTGTAGAGGCTGCCCAGGAGATGATGGCAATTGAGACCCTTTTGATTACAGATGAGCTTTATAGGAATGCAGAGATTGGAACAAGGCGGAAATATATGGGTCTGGTTAAATCAGTGAAGCAATCGGGAGGGAAGGCTCTGGTGTATTCCTCAATGCATGTCTCAGCAGAACAGCTAACCCAGCTCTCTGGTGTGGCAGCAATTCTCAGGTTTCCATTACCTGATCTTGAAGACATGGATGATTGAGCCTTGATCATTTATTTCTTCACTTATACTTCTACTACCCCAGCGCAGTCAATGTGAGGATAAGAGTCAAAAACTCCCAGTTAATGTATATAATTAGACATAATTTGTTTATATTTTAATGATTATAATCTCTGCATTTACTTGCTTTGAGGATTTTTGCTTTTGGCATGTGGGTGAGACTGAGTTTGGATGATAAAAACTACTCATTTTATTTTAAACAAATATAATATATTTGATATAATTTTTAAAATAAAATTTAATATAGTAGTAACAAGACTGCAGAGTTATCCCTTACAAGCAACAGCCATAGAGTGGGAAAACAGTTTAATGAATTGGAGAGATAGTTCTCTGCCCGTGGCCCTATTCATACCCAGATATTTCGTAAAATCCAAAACGCTCGACATTATTCGAAGAGACTTGCCACACTAGATTTAATAGTAAAGAGTAGAAGGATTCACTGCCCGGCATCATTCAAAGAGCCTCTTCAAACTACAATGAAAATTCGAATCCACTCATGAAATACTGCCATCACAAACACCTAATATCCAATAAATTACATAAAAACTACTTTTTCGCTATGTAGCCAAAAAAAAACTCGACTTCATTGTATACAAAGTGTGCCCATGCAAAGCAAGCAAAATATTCGTGCATATGGTGAACCTTGGGCATAGCTTCACATATTCAGCATTGCTTTATAGGCTTTATAGCTTCACATCATTGAAGTAAGCCAGCCTCCTTCAATGCGGCTTTATAGGCTTCAACACTATTTTCTGGGACCTGCATCCCACAATGACATCAACAAAGTAAAAAGCTATGTAAAGATGTGCACTCCACAATCCTTTCTAAGAGAATACCAAATCATAATATTCAAATTCAAAATTTGCATATTCAGCATTGCAACATGTCACTTTAACAAAGCATAAAACAGGAAAATTCAAGAACACTAATACTTCCATGATCCAGTAGCATACCTCAATTACTTCGGTGCCAAAATGCTTTTCTATCTTCTGCATGAGCATTACATCCCTATCACCACATATCAGGTTAAATACAGCTCCTGCAAGATACATGAAACAAATGGCACAACAAAATTAATATTCCAAACCATTGTTAAACTTAATTCCCAGGATGAAGACAGTCAAACAGTTATGAACTAGATGCTTACCCTTGCGACCAAAACGTCCAGCCCTACCAACCCTGTGCAAATAAACCTCATAATCGGGCTCAGGTTCCCGGGTATATTCAGCAGTATGTTTCAATGGAAGATCATAATTGATAACCAAATTAACCTAAATAGAAATACCAAAAGGATGTCATCATATTGAGAACAGCTAAGTATATACACAAAAAAGGAAAGGGGGGAGGGGGACACAATAGAACAAATCCAGCACCTGTTGCTGATCAAAGCCTCGAGCAAGAACATCCGTTGATATAAGAACTTGAGTCAAACCATCCCTGAACTCCTTGACTATCTTGTCTCTCTCAACATGTTCAAGAGCTCCTTGTATGGAAGTAACCGCGTAGCCCATATCAACAAGTGATTTATGCAACATCCTTGCACTATTTCTTGTACGCACAAATATAATAGTTTGCCCCACATTCTCTCCAATTTCAAATATATAATCTTTGATCACTTCAATCTTAGAGAGTTCATCAATACAGTTCACCTTGTATTGCTTCACTGCCTCTAAAGATAGCTCTTCTCTCCTCACAAAGAGCTTATTGTGGTCTGGTTTAACTGTCCTTGAGACAAAATTCTTAACAACGTCATTGAATGTGGCAGAAAAGAGAAGAACCTGGAGGAATAGAATCAAATAAAAGAAGTCAGAGATCTTGATGTTAATTAAGATAGTTATTGCCGTGTAAAATAATTTGTTCTTCAATATTTTTATGAGATGAGAAACTGTAAAATGTTTTTTTTTTTTTTTCATCACATAGAAACAGAGTCAATCATGTGACTCATATATAGAATGAAATCACGTTTAAATAAACCATCCTATATCACTGCAGATGCAGTGGTTCTTGTTAACATTAAAGTAGTGCGACAAATACTTCCCCTTCCAATTAAAACAAAAAAATTGAATGTCAAAACACTGGGCTTTTAAATAAAACGAGGAAGTTTTTTTACAGTCTAATTTGAATGTCATACCCTAGTTCAACAAGATCCACCAGAACAGTTATGCATGTGATTGTGCGTGGGTGCCTGCAAACTGAGATATATATACACACATATATATCTGTGCATGCTTGTGCCTGCATATGGACAAGTCACGCATGAGAGCTAGAAAGGATCCGTTTAACAAACCTGACACTGAGGATTGACCCTTTCTATTTCTTTCATTATCCTCAAGGAATCATCTCTAAAACCATCCTGCAACAGTACAGCTTATAAAAGTTAATAAGCTGAAGCTATATTATATTTAGCAACAAAGCCTGTGACATTTTTAAACTATATGCATGACTAATTCAACGAACTATAACAATTCCTCAAACCTTATGCCATGTTCTACATTTGTACCGTGCTTCCTGGAAGGTAATTTCTAACTAAAAGTAAGTTTAATTTTAAGCCAAGTGGTTTACAAGTGCTCTCTGATCTAACAGTCATCACCATATGCCCATGACACAATAGTGTGATGTTGCTGAATGAGGTTAATGTCGAAGGAGAAAGTTACCATCAACTTTAATTTCCGAAATTTTAATTAAAATTGCTCCTAAATCTATCACTAGTTCTACTGTAGGGAATAAGTTCAGGGAGACAGACAAGGCAATTTTCTCAGCTAGCTTAACGTACCGTGAAACTCTAAAATCCAATTAAAATATTAGTATCTTAATACCAGGATGCTAAACTTACCTCAGCAAGCATTTGATCGGCCTCATCAAAAACAAGAATTTTTAATCTGCTTACACCCAGTTTCTTAAATGTCATCCACTTCTTTATAGTGCCAGGGGTCCCAATCACTACTTGTGCCATGATGGGGGCCCGTTTTGATATTGGAATGGAATCTCGGCTATCGGTTGGTATGGCACATTCTGAACTGATCCCTGTGTATTTTGCCATCTTCCGAAGGACTTCAGTATTCTGCCATATTAAGTAGTTACTTCAGTCACCACAATTAATATGCTTTAGCCTTTAACTGCAAGTCGTGTTGTCCAGTACTCAGGGTAACAAGCGAAAAGCACAGAACCAAACCTGAATAGCCAATTCTCTTGTTGGACAAATGCAAAGAGCTTGAGGAGCCTGCTGCTTAGGATCAACGCGACTCAACATCCCAAGCACAAAACATGTTGTCTTGCCAGAACCGTTGTGTGCCTGAGCAATCAGATCCTTAAAAGGTGGGCTCAATATCATTGGCAAGCTGATAGCTTGTATTTTGCTAGGCTTCTGAAACTTCATCTCAACATACAATCCCTTTAGAAGCTCCGGAGACAGATTTAAATCTTCAAAGGTGCTCGCTGAAGTATACGGAGTATCACCAAATGTAATCTACATAGAATTTACCAAATTAATTAGTTCAGAAACTCCAAAACCCTGGCAACATCCATATATTTTTTAGCAGCCAAATAGAAAAGGGAATTTCCAGGCGGAAAAACAACTAGATGAAAACCACAAATCTTTAGTTAAGAAACTCATTGACAACTTTAGATTGGATCCTGGTCGATTGGGACTTAGACTCAAAACTTCTGCCCTTCAAAATTTTCACATCAAAATTGTCTTGTCTCTTTGGTTCCTCACGTTACACTAGAAAAATAACACTATATATATATATATATATATATATATATATATATATATAATACGAATTCAACAAAGAGAAAGAGATCATACTGCTTTGATGTTTGAATCGTCGGGTTCATCCAAAGACCTAGCTTCCTTCTTGTTCTCGCCTATAGCTAATCCATCAACGTTAAGCGATGAGGCTGATGCTGAACTCGAAGGCCCGTTATTTTCTTCAAGAACGTCCTCCTCAGCTTCATCGGCCCAACTTTTATGTACCGGAGCCGATGGCTTGCTCTCCGGTGGTGGCGGGGTAGTGTTCGAGGAAGCACTGGAGACTGATTCAGCCATTCTTGAATATAGAATGCGAGAGGCAACTAGAAATGTCGATTGGAAGGGCCTTTAGAGAGAAATTTTGACGAATCAGATTTAAAAGAGTTCATACACAGTTCTACACTAGAGGACTCTGTTTATATGAAAAATTTCACTCACCGCCTCCCAGCAATAACCTCTTTACTGAGTTACTGCCGACAATGACATCACGTCCTTAGCTGTAAATACCATATAATTACCCGCTTACCCCTGTCATCGCGTCCTTATCATGCTAAGAAATCTGTAAATACCATACAATTACCCACTTACCCCTGTCATCGCGCTAAGAAATCTGTAAATACCATATAATTAACCACTTACCCCTGTCATCGCGTCCATATTAAGCTCAGCAGATCTGAAATTACAGGATATTAACCTCCCCACGAGATAAATACGAGAAGAAACATTCGTTTTTTCAGTATATAAGGGTGAGCACGAGGTTATGGTGGATTTGGATTATATTTTTAATTGATTTATATTGACTGAGTTTGTAATTTTGTCAAATTGATAATTGATTAATTAAATTTTAAAATTATTGATTTAATTTTAATTAATTAAATAATCAATTTTAATTTGTTAATAGTTAACCGAGAATAATAATTATTTTTATATATATAAAAAAAATTTTATTTTTTTATTTTAATATTATGTTCACTTAAAATATATATTTAATTAATTTATTATAAATTAAAAATATGACTATTAAATAAGTTAAAATAAATTATTTTTTTAAAATATCTATTACACGTTAATAAGAATTATATAAACAAAATAAAATACATAAATAACAAACCTAAAAATGTATCAAGATATTTATGGAAACTGTATTCTTGTACAAATGTTTAGAAAAGACAAAATTAACATAAACAACAGTAAAAAAAATTAATTTCATTACGATGAAACTATTATTTTTAATAAACATATTCATATAAGACTAAAGTATATATCAAATTAACAATATATAATTGTCTTTATATATCATGATGATATAGTATTTAAGTGATTTAGTCAATTAATAAAATAATTAAACCACTAAATAATATGGTATATGAAAATATTAAAACTTATAATATTTTAATCAATCAATTTAATTTTTATGGACTAAAAAAATACAACATTAAAACTAATCGATATTAATTAATTTTTTAAAGTTTTAAAATTAAATTAATTTATTTTTAATTCTGTTAATTAAATTTTATTCAGCCCCAGACGAACAAGAAGACGAACAAGAAAGTAACAAGGGCTAGAGGCCGGCAAACCGCGAATTAAGTAGAGGGCAATAACAATGTGGGCTTCACTTTTTGGGCCTGAAAATGCAACAATATGGACTTTACTTAGTAAGGCTTCACTTACAAAAAGATGAGGTCATTTCATATATGTCGTACTGGACGAAGGGGTGTGTCTAGAAACAATTGTGTGGCAGAAGAAATAATCATATATGTCGTACTGATTCACTGATTACGGCCGGCTCGTTTAAAATTGTTTCGGCCTACAACTTCAGTGTGCATGATGGGTTTACGGTCGAGGTGTTCACAAATCCATTACAACTACAACGAACTGATTATGGAACAACACTAAAACCAACAAAAATCAATTTAGTGTGGTTTGAGTGGATTCTAAAAATGCTTAAACCGTTTATTGACAGTTTCAAATTGTATGAAACCAAACCAAAGTACTGCTTATATATTTTACAAATTATATTAATTATGTTATATATAATAAAAACATATATAAAACAAATTTATATACATTTTATATATAATATAAATTTTTATTTTCAAATTCTTCCAAACTTAAACTGCCCAAACTGCAAAAAAAAATTGACATAAATTAATACTTTTAAATTAGACCAAATTGCCTAAAACTCTAAATTGCTGAATAAAAAAAATTAATTTATATTTTTTTTTTTCAAATCAATTAGTTTGGTTCGATATAATTTTTTTGGCAAAATCACACTAGTTTATAGCACTTGGGATCGAAGATAAAATTACAATTAAAAAACATTCATTTTCTTTTGGTTTACACTATGCCTCTTAAGTACTGTCTAATTCTCACCCTTGACTTCTGTGACAGCGTCCAATTCTCTCATCACCACATCAAGTTTAAAAGGTAAAATCTACCATCCTATAGTTTTTTTTTTTTTTTAAATTGTCATCTTATAACATGTTCATACAATGAGATGTTTTCACAAAATAAGAAGTTAATGGGTTTCACTCAAAAAAGATAAAAGAAAATTGATGGTATTTCACGTGTGCTTACTGTTCCCCATCAATCATATCGGTTCCTATTCACATTGATTTGGATGGACTTAAATTTTTTGTCAGACGGTGCACAATTTTGTAGTCATGTTAGTCAATTGCGAATCGTCTGATCTATAAATTATTGCATAATTAATAATTGATAGCTTAATAATAAATAGATCGGACGATCTACAATCGACTACACGGTAGATTTGATTGTAGAAAATTCAAATTTGATTTGGATCATTGTTTGTATTTGTACGTGTCTCTTTCTATCTTTTCGATATTGGTATGCTTGATAGACAAAGTTGCAATTTTCGATCAAAGTTCGTGCACGGTTCCTACTCTCTTTGCAAAAGTAAGAAAAAGAGAAGTTATCAGACAAGTATACCGTTACATTCTCCCTTTGATCCATCGAATTGAGATTGGGTAATCAACACATTTATCAATTCGGATAAATTTTTGGTAGATATGAAAAAATATTAAAGAAAGAGTAAGGATAAAATGTCTCTTTCATGTATATGCATGGATATCAACGTGTCTCCATAGAAAAACATAAAAACTTGTGACAATTGATCTGTTAAGTTAAGAAAAAAAATAAATTTCCAGCTCCTTCTAAATTTTTTTTAAAAAAGAAAATCCCTTCGATTTATTATATATAATCGCGCCCAAATCTTACTGATAATCTATTCGGAATTAAGTGATAGCAGCTCTGCTGTCAAGTAACGCCTCCCTTTCTCTCAATGCACAAAAGCAAACTCTAATTCTATTTTTCCCATTAATAAAGTCTCCGAAGAGAAACCCAGAAAGCATAAAACAATGCGGGGTTTTCTTCCATTGATCTTGGCTTTAGCCACCGTGCTAGTGTCGGTGTCGGTTGTATACAGTGGATTGCCGGGGAGTGTTCTCCAGCTTGAACGGGCTATTCCTCTAAGTCAGCGAGTGGAGCTGGAAGCACTGAGAGCTCGCGACCGGGTCAGACATGCTCGAATCTTGCAAGGAGTGGTGGGTGGAGTTGTCGACTTCTCAGTTGGAGGGAGCTCCGATCCTTCCTCCGCTGGGTACGGGTAATTCTACCATCTGGGTTCTACTTATATTTTATTTAAGCGAATTTAATGTGCCTGCATTTATTGGGTTGTTTCAAACTAGTAGCTACTTGTCTACGTATTTACTTTGCACTGAATAAAATTGTATGATTCCCCATGTGGGTGCTGACAAAGTTTAGGCAAGAAAAAGTTTCATCTAAACGAAAAGGTTGAGATCGAATGTCTGATGTCATAATTTATTACCTTACCTTTAACTGATGAATTTCGAAATTTATTTTTGTTCATTTTTTGTTGACATTTTCCCCTCTTTATTCTTTGTTCTCTTTGCCATTCCGTTTAGAGTTAAGGTTGACAAGTACTATAATCTTCAAACACTGGGTAATATTGGTTTTCTTGTTTAGGCTGTATTTTACAAAAGTGAAGCTGGGCTCTCCACCAAGAGAATTTAACGTTCAGATCGATACTGGCAGTGATATCTTGTGGGTTAATTGCAATACTTGCGGTGATTGCCCTCAATCTAGTGGATTAGGGGTAAGATGTTGATACATTTACTTGTTATTATTCATTATTCATATTCGAGGTAACTTGGAAAATAAAGTGACAATTTTGAGTATAATGCCTTGCTCTTGTTGGTTATGTTCTGCGCTCTACAGATTGATCTCAATTTCTATGATACAGCCAGCTCATCCACGGCTGCACTGATTTCCTGCTCAGATCCAGTATGCTCGTCTGCAGGTCAAAGTGTGGCAACTGAATGCTTGCCACAAAATAATCAGTGCGGCTACACCTTTCAGTATGGAGATGGAAGCGGGACATTAGGTTATTATGTATCTGATGCCATGTATTTTGACACGATCCTGGGACAGTCTGTGGCTAATTCTTCTTCTACCATTGTTTTCGGGTGAGCTCTTATGCTTATATGACTTATACATGCGCACTCAGTGTGGGTTTTGGAATATATAAAGAGCAGAGATGACTGGGGAAGGTCAGCAAGCCTGGCCTTATAAATATTATCACTTCTGCATCCCTTGATGACGATTACATTACGAATTTTACTAGTAGCAAATTCTTTAATATCCTTGGTTTAATTTTAAATTCACAAATATAATGTAGTGACTGTAGGGAGAGTAAAAATGGGATGAATGGAGGGGTAGGGATGAAATAGCTGCTGTATGGTTTATCAGTAGATGGATTTTTGAATAAAAAGGAAGAGAAAAGTAAGTAGATGGGGTTTTATATTCTATCTTGAAGAGTTTGTCAATCTGAAGTTGTTTATTCTTTTACCTATTGCTTCTCTCCATTCGGCCAATTAGTTCTCATATTGATATAAATACAAAGTGGCAACGGTAATTAAATATATATAATATTGGATGCCTGTGTTGGGAACAGGTGTAGCACCTATCAATCTGGAGATTTGACCAAGACAGACAAAGCAGTTGATGGAATTTTTGGGTTTGGCCCTGGTGCTCTATCGGTTATATCACAATTGTCATCACGGAGTATAACACCCAAAGCGTTCTCTCATTGCTTAAGAGGAGAGGGAAATGGAGGAGGCATACTAGTTATGGGTGAGATTTTGGAGCCAAGTATGGTTTATAGTCCACTTGTCCCGTCACAGTATGTCCTCTTTTCTGTACTTCCTTTTCTGTTTCTCTCTCTCTCTCTCTCTCTCTCTCTCAATTGGTGTATCATTTCTTCCCCCAATATTGCATGACTTTGATATGAAGTGAATCCATATGCTCTGTGTTTCTGCAAGAAATTCATGGAAATTAGACATTTTCATTATTGTTGAACATCAGCCATTTGTGTTTAAATAATAAAATAATCCCTTTATACTCATTCCCAATTCTTATTTGGTACAACATATAAATGCTTTTGAAACTCTATTATTTTTAGCCTTGATTGGAAATTTCTGATAAAACGCTTATGTTTCATTGTACTTTGTTATAAGAATGCTAATTTTGATAGTATTATAGTCAAAAAATGAATGGAATGGGGACCTTCTTATATTTGGGGTGGTGCCCCTTGTGAAAAGAAAACTTTTGTGGTTTCTGAAGGCGATAATATTGTGAAAGGTTCCTTTGAGTCCTCTTCCTAATCAAAGCCTTGGTTATCTTTTGAGCGCTCAAGGCAATATTGTTTTTAATTTAATGAAATGAATTTTCTTGAACTCAATGGTGATATTGGTGGAAAAAAAAAATTTGGTTTTAAATTTTTCTTTTGCTGTTAATCTTTTTGTCAATCAATTTTGTAATTTTATATGAGATGTGTTGGCTATTGAGTTGACCGCTTCTGCAATCAAATTCCAGGCCTCATTACAACTTATATCTGCAGAGCATTGCTGTCAATGGACAACTTCTGCCAGTTGATTCAGCTGTATTTGCAACATCAAACAACCGGGGAACTATAGTTGATTCTGGTACAACGTTGGCATACCTTGTGCAAGAAGCTTATGATCCATTAGTCAACGCTGTAAGTTTTCTTCTTATTGTCTGAGGCGGAGGGAGGGGGACAGGGGTGCCTTGAGCCCCTCAAGTTTTCAAATTTTCCTTATTATTATATCGTTATTATACATTTGCCCCAAGTTTTTTTAATTACCATATATATATATGCTTTTTAATCTTGGCTCCCCAACCAAATCATGGCTCCGCTCCTGCTTATTGGGTTGCAATTTTGCAATTCTTTTGTGGGCAGTGGGCACATTATATTCTATGACTTCATCGCCTTTCTCCAAATGAGTTCCTTTCTTTCTGCTAGGTTCTTACATATTATAATTTGAAGTAGTGTCTAGGTTGAGTAAAAAGGAAAAAGGTCCAGGAATTCAGACTGTCTATTTTTAGATGTCACTCACTTAAGTTGTTCTGGTCAACTGAACACTCAATCCTCAATGATGGTTAAGATCTCAATGATAACTCTCTTGTATATTGCGAGGATATATACAGTATGTACTGATGTTGATTTTCTGATCGGATGTGTAGATAACTACCATCGTATCAAAATCTGCCAGTCCAATTATTTCCAGAGGAACTCAATGTTATCTGGTCTCATTCAGGTTTTCTCCAAGTCACCTTGCATCATAAGAAAATAGTTTCTTCTATTTGGATTTCTTAGGATCTCATTGAACGTTTTGCTTATTGCATGTTCAGTGTTGTTGATATATTTCCTCAAGTTAGTTTAAACTTTGCGGGTGGAGCATCTATGGTTTTAAAACCAGAACAGTACCTTATGCCTTCAGGCTTCCATGTAAGTGTTTCCATTTCTCTGTTTGGTCAGACTTTCTGAATTTTTTGTCATTGATTATACTCTAATGTTCCCTGTTGCTTAGCAGGATGGTTCTCCGATGTGGTGTATAGGTTTCCAGAAGGTGCAGGAAGGAGTCTCAATTTTAGGAGGTTAGATCTTGGAAAAATTTATATATAAACTGACTGATAAAGTCTGTCAAGCTTTGATTATTAAATGGGCACTTTTTACCAGATAATAAAAAATAAATAAAATACTCCTGAATATGTCACGTTGTGTTTGTGGAAAACAGATAATGTGCCGTCATTCCATTGAGAATTGCTGGTTTTTTACCTCCACAAAATCCATACTCTTTGTTGATAAAATGGACCATTGAAAGCCCTTGGTAGGGAATTAGGAAGCATAATCTTCTATATGACAGTTTATTATCAACATTCTAGCAGGATTTTAAAACATAATCTAGAAAGAGTTAGATTCTCTGGTTCTCTTCCTCGAAGATCTCTTATAAAATTTCATTTTATGTTTTCTTTTTTTGGTCAGAATCCATATGCATGCCAGTCCTCCTGTCCTGATGTTTAAAGTTTTTTATACGTTAATGATAGCTGATTCCGTTTTGACGTGAATTTTTTTTTTTTGTATCTTCATTTTGCAGATCTTGTCTTGAAAGATAAGATTTTTGTCTATGACTTGGCTCATCAGCGAATTGGATGGGCTAACTATGATTGTAAGTTTCTACTGGAACTCTTTCTTTCCTGCATGGAATATAAAAAATCCATTATTTTGTCTGAATCCCAAAATTGCTGCCCAGGTTCCCTGGCTGTAAATGTCTCTGTGACTACAAGCAAGGATGAGTACATCAATCCAGGACAGTTTAGTGTGAGCAGCTCACAGGTGGACATTCCCACCAAGTTGCTACCTCTGAGCATTGTGGTTTTATTTATGCACATAATAGTTATCATCGAGTGCCAGTTTTGGTAAATCTAAGCCCCACATTGGAAAGCTTATTCTTTTTTGCTCCACGGAGGAACTTACTTGGGTTGGCCGATGTTTTATTATTATCGGTATTCCCTTCTGATGTTTTGGTCCGTAAAGATAGCTGTTTCAGTTCTGTATTTTTTCTGCTTGGGTTTCTGCATGCTTGCTGATAGCCTGCTGGCTCGTCTTCCACAAACATTCAGATCTCTCTGTAAAGGGACTCAGTTGAAGACAACTGCCAGAAGTGTATATTATCACTGTAGTAGATAAAAATTTAGTTCTAGTACATAGAGTATAGGGTATCATGTGGGGTTTGGATGGGAATTGTATGTTATTTAAAATTTTTAACATTGCCTCCTTTGATGGCAAACTGATGTTTCTTAGATCAGTTTTCATGTTTTGTGGAAATATTAGCGAAAAAGATTTTTTTTAAGAGCAAAATTTCCATGTGCACCGTTATACAGCTTCGCTTGAATTGCTCTTATTTTACCAGGAAAGAGGTTATATATATAATAACCAATATGATCGCATCTTACATCGTCATTAATGGGTCCAAGCAACAACTCTCGGGTGGAACAGGCTCATTACTTGGCCATTTAATTATCCAATTTAATTGTTTTAATAAGAAAAAAATACGCTCGTGGTCCTTGTTTCTGACGCCGTTATAAGTAAATAGACGAGCCATAATTCAACTATATTAGTTATCTCATTAATAGTATTATTTAAATTAAATAATTTATTTTTCCGGCTAAAACAGTGATTAGTAGGAGTTGGAGACACTTTTAAAAAAAATAAAAATAAAAAGAGTAGTTATTTTATATTTAGAATGAATAATAAAAAAAACTTTACCAAAAAGATGTTTAAATACATAATTAGAAAAAGAAATTATTTTATATCCAAAATAAATAATAAAAATTTTTTATCGAAAAGATGCTTAAATACATAAATATAAATTTTTTAATATATTAAAATAACAAAAAAATAAAAATATTTTTATCGATTTAAAAATATTTGAATAAAAAATTACTTTATTATAAAATTTTAATTAATTATTTTAAATTATTATTATTATTTAAAATTAATTAAAATAGTATATATTTTTTAAAAAAACATTTCTTACCGATTTTGAAAAGAAAAGTTTTTGTATTTTGTTTAGATATTTCTTCTTTTGTATAAAAATAAATTTAAACAACGATAATTAAATAAAAGTATTTTTTTTAAAATTAAAAAAATTAAAACAATCAATTCACTTTAAGACAAAGAAATAAAAAAGCTGGAGGAAAGGACACGTATACGGGTGACCGTTAGAGTGAGTGAAGGAAGCGGATAACCGTTTGTTAAATCGTCCGTGCGAGCGGGAGTGAAGGAAGCCGGTAACCGTTTGTCAAATCCGCAATATGAAAATTATTTCAAGTTTTGTTTGTAAGTTTGAATCAGTCAGCTCATTCCCCATAGGCTCTGGCTCCACTAGAATTTACCCGTTCCTTTTTTTCTCTCGCACTGTGATCTTTAGCCATTCTTATCGCACGTGGTGTTAACCCCACGCGCTGGTAAGAGTTTGACAACCAAACGGCACAATACCTTTATTGGTTTTTTTAATGGTTCTAAAGTAAATTTTTATTTATTTTTTTTCCACCAAAATATTTCAATGGATGATTACATACTAATCATAAAAATGGAAATAACAAAAATAATTTTATCTCTCTTTTTTAATATTTTTTTATATATGATTAAGAATTAACCTTCTTTTAATATACTTAAAAGAATAAAATATTTAATTTTAACGTAATTCTACTATGAAACTTTCAATTATGCAATGAAATGAAAAATTTAAAACTGTATAGTTAGTATATTTATTTTTCTTGTCATTAATGCTTTTCATTTGTAAATTTAGGCTAGCTTAGAGAGTCATGAACCAAAATTAAAAAAATGATTTTTAAATTTTAAAAAAAGAAAAAGAAAAAAGTTTAGTCGGCAATAAATATCAATACTGTAAAGAGTAAAGAATCCCATTCAATATACCCATTTTTGACAAAAGAAAATGAGATTTTTAAGGTATATGATAATATTAAATATGATAAACATATAAGAAGAGTGTGGATTTTGATTTTATTTGGTATGTAGGTCTTCATTGGTATGGTATTGGTAAAAGCAAATATTTAATATTAATTAAACATGTATGCAAACAATTTTATATTTTTAATTTTCAACATAAAAAAAGACCGAAGACTTTTTTGTGTGTTGTCTTTAAAAAATATTAAGTGAAATATCGTCAGGAATAAAAAAAGATTGGAAATAATCAAATAATTTATATCATAATAGAAATATTGAATTTTTTTTGACGGGAAAAGAGTTTTTAAAATATTAAATTTAAATATTTTTCAAAGTCAAAGCGGAAAGGAAACTCCGTACACTGTAGGCAAAACTGGTTCGTGGCTTTTACGCTCTCAACAGGAGCGTGGATAGAGCTCAATACTTGCATACCCCATATACCGAACGGCCCAACCTCATGCGTCCATGCAAAATCCTCACACCACCATTCCCTTCCGCTTGCATCACACTCTCCTTCCTCTCCTCTCTCTCTTTCTCTTTTTATCACTAACCCAATAAAATTTTCCATCTCTTTCTCGGCATTTTCTTGACTAATTAATCACCAATTACCTTCCTCTTTCGCTCTCTCTTACAGGAAATCCTACATTGTAAAATATTTCTCTCTTTCTTTTTTTCGCGCGCTCTCTCTCTCTCTCTCTGTGCATTAATACACTGCTATCAAGTTTTGGAAAGAAACGCTAACGCATTGTTTTATCGCTGTTTTGGCTTTAATTCTTTACTCTAGAAGATACCGGCGAACTTGCATTAGTCGTTTCAATTGATCAATGGCGGTTCCTCCGACTGTCGCCGCCTCTCCGGCTTCACTTTACGTCGGTGACCTCCACCCTGACGTCACCGATGGTCTGCTTTTTGATGCATTTTCAGAGTTCAAGAGCCTTACATCTGTTCGAGTCTGTAGGGACTACTCTACGGGCAGGTCACTCTGTTACGGCTACGCCAACTTCATCTCTCCACAAGACGGTATTTAATTTCCGATTACTTTTTATTTTGCTTTACTGGTGCATGTTCAATGATTCTTTTCTTTTGTTTGGGATCCCCGAAAAATGAGGGGAAAGCTGAGAAAGAGGAAGCCTGGGTGGCGGCGGATGCAGCGTTTAGAAAGATATAGAATCTGATAGCTAAAAAACTTGATAGGGGGTGAATAAGATCTTGGCTTTCAGGGGATACAGTTTCTTGTATTGTAAATCATCAGCTGTGTTCTTCAGTTGCTAATTAAATAAAGGAAAATAATTCTAAGTAATGTATATACTATGAATTACTATTTTTCTATTGCTTGGACTGCAATCCAGCGGAGTGGTGGTCTTTGATGAAGGGTTTTTTCTCCAAGGACCAGACATCCAGAGTGAGTGTCAATTTTCTTTAGGGGTATGTTGATTGGTCTCTCTGACCTGCTTTTAATTGTAGGAAAAGGACGAGAATCTGGCACAATGGCATTTTTCACATATTCCAAGGCGGACAATTTGGTTAATTAAAACAAGTTGTAGGCACTTTGATGGTTATTTGGAATTTTGGATTCTGATTCCTAATTCGTTGTTGTATTCATTGGCCTTTTAGAGGCCTATCTGCAGTGAAAGATTTATTACAATGTAGCATGCGTCGGATCATTATGTTTAATTTTAAGATATGTTCGAAACAGCTGAAACTTGAGAATTTCACAAGGTTGATTCCTTTAATTGTTATTCTTGTTCACATCTGTTTCTTGTGTTATTTGCTGAAACTTTTCAAACAAAGTTACACTGTTGTTATGAAACTTGCAAATTGTAATTGTAATGTTTGGACAACTTACAAAAGAAAAACAATGAAATATAAATTTATAATGATCTGTACTTGTTCAAAGGTGAGTGCAGAGGAATTCTTATTTTACTTTTGTCATTTCGTGTTTGGTGCTTTGTTGTTACATGTGGTGTTAACCTAGTCTGTTTCCACATACCTTGATTCGTTATCTCTGTATTTTGGGTAGCTATTCGTGCTATTGAGGTGAAGAACCATTCTACACTGAATGGGAAAGTGATAAGGGTCATGTGGTCAGATCGTGATCCTGACACAAGGAAAAGTGGCGTTGGGAATGTGTTTGTTAAGGTATATATCTGCATGTTTCATTTGAGAAAGTTGACTCATAGTCCGATGAATTATTATTTTGAAGTGGATTTGTATGGAAACGGTTTCCTGTATCATGGCAGAACTTGGCTGAATCAATAAATGATGTGAGATTACAAGATTTGTTTCAAAAATTTGGGACTATTTTGTCAAGCAAAGTTGTCATGTCTGATGACGGTAAGAGCAAAGGGTATGGCTTTGTTCAATTTGACTCCGAGGAATCTGCAAACGCCGCCATTGACAAGTTGAATGGAACTATTGTTGGAGACAAGCAGATGTATGTCGTACTAGTCTTTGAATGTTAAAGTTTTGATCATTGATGTGCTTATACATTAGTGTATATTTATTTTACCTGAATTAAAGTACTGTATTCAACTTATGTAGTCCTTTAATTTTCGGATATTGAGTTTAATGTAATTTTAATACTTGTTACAGATATGTTGGGAAATTTGTCAAAAAAAGTGACCGCGTTTTGCCCAGCCCTGACGCTAAATATACAAATTTATACATAAAAAATTTGGACCCAGCTATCACAGAAGAGATTCTGCAGGAAAAGTTCTCATCTTTTGGTAAAATTGTGAGCTTAGCTCTCGCAAAGGACTACAATGGGCTATCAAAAGGTTTTGGCTTTGTGAACTTTGATAACCCAGATGATGCTAGACGGGCTCTGGAAGCAACAAATGAATCACAACTAGGTATATTAATCCTTTTATTAGTTAGGTTTCTATAGACAACGGTTTGCAATTGTTTGATCTTGATACTCTGTTTTGGTTTGCCATAAGCAGGTTCAAAGATACTATACGTAGCCAGGGCGCAAAAGAAGGCTGAGCGTGAGCAGATATTGCATAATCAGTTCGAGGAGAAACGTAAGGAACAAATTTTGAAGTATAAGGTAATTTTGGTCCCCTCTTCGTCTTACATCCTTAGTGTTTCCATTTTGATTGTTCTCATTATGTCTTCATTTACTTCCAGGGATCAAACGTTTATGTGAAGAACATTGATGATGATGTTAGTGATGACGAACTACGAGATCATTTTAGTGTATGTGGCACTATAACTTCTGTAAAAGTTATGCGAGATGACAAAGGGATAAGCAAGGGGTTTGGCTTTGTCTGCTTCTCCACCCCTGAGGAGGCCAATAAAGCTGTGAACAGTTTTCATGGTAAGTTGGTAAAGGTGCAACTTTTAACTAAATGTAAGGTGACTGGATTTTAATGTAATAACTCCAGTTTCAGTTTTTTAGTAGATAATGAAGCAGTAAAGTGAAGCAAATGCGTACTATATCTTCTAATGACAGGAAAGTGCATTTGTGTTGCTGCAATGTTCTTTCCGAGGGAATTTTATGTGCTCTTCTCTATTTTTTATTTTTTCATGTTTCTTTCGCATGCGCATGTGCATGTGTTTTGTGGAGATGGGCGGGAGATTGTTTGTGTAACAGGGTTTTGTCATGCACTCTACTCTTCCAATGTACTTGTCTCTTGCCTCTTTGTGGGTATTCAAGAAAGTTGAATTATTTAGTCCTCTAAAATAAGGATCTGAGGAAGAAGTTATTGCTGGTTTTCTTTTTCCAGAAAGGAAACTCTCTTCCCACGTTATGTAGAAACGGCCCATGTTGCAATTCCATGTTTTCGTGTTTTTAAATGCCATACACTCTAAAACTGTTCCCGGATGCCAAACAAAGAGAACGGCTTTGTGATTTTTGTAGTACAACAGCTCAGACCAGGTTACGTACACTGAGTAGAGATTCAAGTAAACTTCCAGTATTGACACATAGTTCTGTAAACTAATTAGAAGCTGGTGATTTTGGTGGGTGTAATATGGTTGATCCTATATTTTAATGCTAGTATAGTAGACCCATATATCATCGCCTTTCAGAATATTTCTTTCTAGCAATATTCAACTTCTTATTTCCATTTAAAATCACGGTCTTCTGCAATGGCTTCATCAATCTAAATTAGTTGTTTTAATCCAAGTTGATGTCATATTCCCAGGTTGTATGTTTCATAGCAAACCACTATATGTTGCTATTGCTCAGAGGAAGGAGGATAGACAAGTGCAACTGCAGCTCCAGTTTGCACAGCGAATAGCGGGATTAGCTGGATCATCAACTGCTGTTATCCCTGGTGGATATCCTCCTTACTACTACACTGCTCCTAGTGTTCTTTCACAGGTGCCTCCTCGACCTGGCCTAATTTATCAACCTCTGGGATTGAGACCAGGATGGGGGGCCAACGGCTTTGCACCTACCAGACCATCCTTTCAACCGTCACCAGTCCCTGTTGTGAGTGACAACTTTGCTTAACAGTTTAAAGAATACCTGTATTGCTTATTTCGTTCCCCCATTTTCATTATTTATAATCGATTTTGTTCATCATATAGAGTCCTCAGAGTAGACATGTTTGTTTTATTAAGATAAGTTAGTCCTGTTTTTGTGGCAATTTTGGTAACTGGTAAAATAACATATGTTCCCTTTTGTTTCTTCCATCCATAGGCTTCTAATACTACAAGACAACATAGGCAAAACAGGGGCAGGATGAACGGGCATACAATCTCACAGGGAAACACTCACTCTGGTACGTATATGCCACAGGCGCAGCAGCCTTCTCCGGCAGTGGCCTCGTCAAAAGAATCAACTACTCAGCAGGTTTGTTTCCGTTTATTTATATGATGTACATAATTGCTAAAATGTATTGTTTTTACTTGTTCTATCAGACGCATATGCTCTGCACATTTTCTATCCAACTGAGACCTTCCCATTATTAATGTTATACTGATACTTAAATATTTGAAGTACAAAATACAGGAGTTCTTGGACTGCCTTTTATTTTTCATTGTTTTCTCAGATGGTCTCTTTAGTAGTGCCTCGTGTCTTATTGGAGTTATAAGCTCTTGTATTGACTGGTTTATAGGATGTGTTTTAGTGGGAAATGAATCCGTTTATGTTCCGCCATCAACATGATAGTCATGTTGAGATTTATATCATTCATCAGTTGTTATGTGTGTATTCTAATGCATCATGTGGGGACCGTTTAGGTTGATAAACAGTCTGAACCTAAACATAAACATTGTGTTAATGGCAGGAATATGAGCAAATCCATTTCTGTTTTAGTGTTGTTATAACTTCCAGTTCTCTCTCTCTATGTAAGAAAAAATCATTCATAAGGTTGGAATGTTTCCTTGGAGTCAAACCGATATATTCAGTTTTTTCTTTTCCTTTCTTTTTCTTTTTAAAAAAGAAAATCTATATAAGAAATGTAGGAAGACTATTGTCAGGTATGGTTGATTATACTATGAACATGTAATAGGGCTCTTGAAATTTGTTATGAAAAGTTTCAGAAAATATATTGATTTCAGGGAATGTTCAAAATTTTGTTTTCTATTCGATCTTCAATAGTTCAGAGAATATATATCTAGGTAGATGATTCGTTTCTTAATGTTTCAATAGCATCATCCTAGTTTCCGTAGTAATCTCATGGACAAAAACTATTCATTCTTTAGTCCTGGTACAGGGATAAATGGCTGATAAGCTATCTGGGTTTCATCTTAAAATTTCTTTGCTCTAATTTTGTAAATTTTATGCTTAGCAGCGGACTGGGCAGGCTAAGTATGTCCCCAGTGGCCGCCAGCGTGAGATGGAAAAAGGATCTGGAGTCTCATCCACTGGTTCTAACTCTGCTCGAGGGTCCCAGGGATCAGAAATGCTCCATAGCATGCTAGCCGCTGCTGCTCCTGATAAGCAGAAACAGATACTTGGCGAGCAACTTTACCCACTTGTGCAGAAACTCAAGGTAATACCAAAGCCTATTCGCTTATGCCGTTTTGGTATTTGACTGAGGTTAGGTTTTTAGACTCTTAACTACCATATACATTTGTTATGTTGTCTTGAACAGCCTGGCTTAGCAGCCAAGATTACAGGGATGCTTCTGGAGATGGACAATGGAGAATTGCTGCTTCTCTTAGAATCTCCGGAGTCTCTGTCTGCCAAGGTGGAAGAAGCAGTGCAAGTGCTTAAGAACTCTAAAACCAAAGTTTCTGGCCAGGATGTACTTCATCCGAATTTCCTTTCTGCTGAGGTTGCAGTGAACTGAATAGTTCAATCTGGAGTTGATTCCTAGTTGAACCTTGCAGTATTTCTTCTATAGTACATTTTTGCTTTAAAAAGGGAAATTTGTTTTCTGGCCATTCGAGTATTGGCTCTTTTTAGCATTGGCAGTGATGGTATGAATTTTTGAGAATTCTTATAATATTCTTGATAAGATTTTCGTATACAAGTTTGATGCTCCGTATTCATCGATTCTATCATGATTCTGAATTAAGGGAGATTCAATATTTTCTTGTTTGATATGACAATTAAGAGTAATCTTAATTATAGAATTTATGACACACCATTTTATGATATGACAACTAGATTCAACTATTTTCCAAAATTTTGATTATGGAGTTTAACTGAGGATTGAGTCACATTCCATCTGTAGTATTGAGTTTTATTGTGTGCAAATAAAAATAATTATTCTTTTGGATTTTGATTATACTGATATTTAGGAATGAAATTGTACTAAAGTTAAGTAGTGTGATATGCATGCATATATATATATATATATATATATATATATATATATATATATATATATATATATATATATATATATATATATATATATATTTACTCTTTTTTTAATATTTTTTATTTATAATTTGACCTTTTTGAAAAACCGAGGTATACAGTATATAAACCAAGCATTTCTCACCTAAAATACATTTGATTTCACATTCATATGCGAATGAAAATACAAACTAGTAATAAATGGCAAGTTTTTTTTTTTTTAAGTACAAAGATGACATGTTAATAGGAAAAGAAAATATATGTAAATCACATAAAAAAAAAATACTATACACACATATTTGTATATATAATATTGGTTAATTAATGTAGATAGTAGATTTTTTTTTTTATCTGGATATTAGAGAATGTTGAGGTAAGAAAAATTCACAAGATAACTCTGGAATATAGATATGTTGGATTTTCACATATCCGAAGGTTTTTTTTTTTTTTTCCAAAAAATTTGCTTTGGGAGTTTTCAAAATGACTGAAAATGGTTCATAAAAATAGAAATGAACATTAATATACAAAACCATTGTTAATAAAAAAAATACAGAACCATCGAAATAAAAGTTGCAAAAAAGATTTCCAAATATCACATAAAAAAAACTCTACTAGGAAAAAAAAAACACACACGCACATTAAAATAATTGATTCACAAAAATGTATTGATTGCGCAATCATCAATACTTCCCATATTCATAAGTTGACAGTAAAATGTAAAAAAGAAAATTTAAGCAATGCACAGGATTAGGTTATTTCCCATGCAATGCATATAATTATAAGTTGACAGTAAAATATAAAAAAGAAAATTTAAGCAATTTATAAGATTTTTTGATTTGATATGAATCTATTATTAACTTTATTTCGACAATAATAAAGAAGAGTAAAAAAAAAAAAAAACTTAGAAGAAGTTGCTAGAAAAAAATATTATAGTAAAAATAGTAAACATACAAGACTCCTTCAGATTTTCTTTTAGTGTCAATTCATGGCCACTTAATGTTTCTAGCTTGTTACCAACGCAATTAACGGATATTGTACAACAAAGAAGAACTTATTTGATATGGAAAGTGCTTTCAGTAAAATGCAATATTTAATTGTTTGGGTATGATTTTTTTATTATTTTATTTTAATAAAGAGTAGATAATATATTAGTATTATTATTCTGGCAAGACTTTGCCTTCTATTTTACGTGGAATGTCGATCATTAATATGCAATGGAAGAAAATCTAATTCTTTCAAAACATATTACTCTCTAATTCTTGATTAAGTTAGACCTCTTAAACAACTCCGGCGAAAAAGCTTAATTCTCTGACTGAAGCAAATTTCCTTGGACCATAAGAAGGTGAGAACCAAAAAAATTGAAGATATAACAAAGAAGAAAAAGAGGAGAGCAGAGAAGTAAAACTTGAACATATACAAATTTCTGTTTCCAGTTTACTATATCATGGTCTTGAAGTATGCCTATGATACCAAAAAGCAATATAACATTTATTGAACTCCCCCACTGGTTCTCCTGCAAGTTGTAATTCATTAGCCTTTGTTCTCAGTGTTCTTTCTACCTTCGCTGGCATATTAACACTAATTCATTACCATTCATAGACATGATTATAAACTTTCTAATTCTGTTTAAAATTAGAAAGCTTTAGAACAAATTGTCATTTCTTATATCAGTGAAACCAAATTGGTTATGCAGAGATATTGAATCAAACCAAGGTGTTTCAAGTTAGCAGTTTATCTGCCATGTACTCCCTTTTTCATTACCAGCCTTGTAAAGGACATTAAATGAGGGATAGAATAGATGCTACCTAATTCAAATTAAGTTAATCAGTATCACTAACAGATTCTACCTCAAGATTGAAATAGCTATAGAATTTATAGTATGTAAAATGAAAATTCATTAATATAGTTATTTTATTTTATTATTATTTTTTTTTAAGAATGTCTTAAGTTATCAAACTTCTTCAATGAGTAAAATGTTATACCTGCATACTAGCAGATCATTTTTTAGAAGACTCTTCACTTTATATATGTGATTTTTTATTAGATAAAGGATCTAAAGAAAAGATAAAGGACTGTTCTATATTAGATAGATTAATTCTAAAGTTCAGTTCTAAAGGTCTAATGGAACCAAAATCAACATTCTTAAACTATTATTTCAATCTGACCTGGAGCATCCATACTAATTCATCAGTGCAACAGTAAATGGCCTCATTGGCACTTTCTAATTCTCTAATTTAAATCGTCTAATAGCACTATCAACCCAAAATGCAGAAGAAGAAGTATGAACAGAAACAGCGAAATGGTAAGATTAGAGATTAGAAGATCAACATAGGAAGTTGTGCCCGAAGGTATTGGTTCGATGCAATGACTCTGTTGAGTAATCAACAAAGAATCTAATACAATCAAGTCTCCCGAAGTTGATTCGCCACCAATCTAACCTCAAATGTCTTTATCCGGTATATCAAGAAGGGTTTTTCTGAGTTGTTTGCGATCAAGATGTTTTTTCTAAACGCTCCTTACTTTTTTATACGTGGTCAGTAACATGTAGGTTTTTGGGCTTCTGCCTGGGCCTATAAGTATGACTCGATTGAAAGGTGAGAGAGTTGATCCACATCAGACTCCAAAGACGACATGCAACGAATAGTATCAGAAAGAATGTCAAATTAAGAATTTCAGCAGGAAATTAATAATAATAAAAAAAAGAGATGCATTAATGTTGCTTGATGGGCAGAGAACAAATTTATACTTAAACTACCGAGCATCTTATAGAAATAAATAATATTACTATGCTAAATCTTTTGTACACTGAAAGAGCTTTAAGTCAGTTAACTTAAATCTATGAATAAGGCACCATGATTAACGTATAAATAACTTCAACCCATGCATATGCTAAATGTTGGATCGGACATAAATGATTTTACCCCTTAGCAGGGTCTTAGTTTTCTTCTAGCTTCCCTTATCTCTCCAATTTGCCCTTTAGAATGCAGAAAGTCCTTAAGATAAGGTACGAATATTCTATGCTACAAAATAGTAGATTGTTGTCACAAACACAAGTATAGTATTTACTAAACCAGAAATAAATCCTTTGTATTCTCAGCTACACCAACTATCAGCAGCAACTTTTGATTATTCAATATGTATGTCTTAGGGTTCAAATAAATGGAGAATCTTGTAAAAGAAATGGACTACTTTAAAGGAAAAATTAGGAACAGGGCACATGAAAATTCAGCATGAAACCCAGAAAATAGATCATGAGCTTCTCATACTATAATTTCTCAATGCAATTATTATAAGCCTACAACGAAGGACAAGAAGAAAAATGGCAACTCATATGTGCACGCAGCAAGTACTTCTTTAAACACATGGAAATAAAAAAAAAATAAAAAAATAGAATAATTGATTTAACTGCTACATCGTCAAAGTGAAGATATAAATTTTAGGAATCCAAAAGACATAGAACTCAACAGCATTTCCCATTAGAATGTTTATTTTTTCTAAAGTAAGAGAAAGAAGATAGGAAGGCAAATAAACACTTGAACAGTTCAGTATTCAATTGCTACTACTACATATTATAATTTTATTTCTTGACAACAAATCTGCTTGAATCCTAGAAATATCAAGAAAGGATAAAGGAAACATCAAGGAATAATGATCCTTTATTGACATGTAGTCCTATTATCTAATGGGGAACTCTAGTCCACTTGAATAGGTTGTGCCATCTTTTTTGATTTTCAAGAAACTCTACTGTGTAGAATGAAGCTTAAGGATTTGATCATCACAGTATAGAAATATCAAGAAATATTTATCCTTCTTAGCATGCTTGTATGCAGCATTTTAGATTCTCGAAAAATCTAATGCTTGTATGACCTACATAAAAACTTGAATACAAAGTTGAAAATTTAAAATAAATAACAGCCAAAGTCTATAATCCAGATAAGACCTCTAAATCAATATCAAAACTCAAAACAATAGGTAGCTAAAAACTCACTTAGAAAAATGATATATATGGAGCTCACAAACCATATATTGATTGAAGGCAATGAAAAATAGGTTGCATCCATAAAGACAACAAAACATTCACAAGGAAAATACGTACTGATCTTATATTATTCTACGGTCAGCTTTGGCTCTTGGTGTCAATTGAACCATAAACCAGAGAGTTTGAAGGCAATGGAAAAGGGGATTGTGAGAAGTATATTCTATATAATTAATTTATATTTCATTTTCTTGCATTGATTCTTTATTTTATAAAGATTAATGTGTATTTAATTGTTAATTATTTATTTTGTAGGATTACATGAAATGGAGATGCAAAGCATGAAAAGGAGCATAAAACTAGTTAACATGAAAAAATTAGAACTTGAAAAATGAATGCAAGATACCAAACATGAAAAAGCTCAATTGGAGAAAAAAAAAAAAAGACAAGTCTGAAACTACAGTGCAAAAGAGCTAAGGCCATCTCTAATGGTTGTGAATTGCAGAAAGCACAAGTCTATGGAACGTGAATTTATCCGTTCCATGATTAGAAAGCATACTTACAACGCTGACGTGTAAATGTTCGTAGCAGGAAGAAAGAACGGTTCCATTGCAGCTTTTATGGGCCCCATGTCTGAGCTCTTTTTTTTTTTTTTATTTCATAATATTTACGGATAATGCACAATTATTTTTCTGATAAAAATATATATTTAATAAAAAAATGATTTGATGATGTGGAGTGATTTATGAGGTCCATTTATGTAACTAAAATGAGTTATATCATTAGAAGAAATTTTATTTTCAAGTTATACAGATGATATGTCATTGTGGGACTTATTAAAAATTATTAAAAAATTAGTTGTGTAACTTTTGTAGGTTGCATGGTTAGAGATGCTTTAAGACCATGAACATGTGTGAGAATACCTGATAGTGTCTGTGTCAGTGGCGGCAAGGGAGGATCAGAGCAAACTTACTAAGGGTAGCTCTAACGGGAGATGCACAGCGATAAAAAATGAGTGTTCCATGGTTAGAGGGGTAGTGAGGGGGAAGAGAGAGGAGAGAGAGTGTTGCTGAAATATGCAACTTATGAGAGAGAGAAAATATGATCCACTTGTATTTTATAATAAGGAAATAAGAGATTTATAAGAAGAAAGAGAAAAATTGTGAAATAAATTAATTATAAATAAAAATATAAAATAATTTGTGATACTCATTTAAAAAATTTATTGAAGTTGTATGAGTAGAAAAAAAATTATATAAGTTGTATAAATTGATGTGTCATCGTGAGACTTATAAAAATAATATAAATAATTAAGATATGGAACCCTGGTGAATATCATGGTTAAAGATGATTGTCATATTAAATTTTGCACAACTAATTTATTGGGCTTGACTCTCAAGCTAGTCCCTAGTGGAGTCGCCAAACTGTCACAACGTACCATTTAGGGGTAAAAATGCTATGACGAAGAATGAAACGATTTTATTTTTTTAAAAAAAATTATTTTTTTGGAGTCATCACCAATTGTTTAAGAATGAGGGTATAATTGAAAATTTTATTTATTTTAAAATTTATGTATTTATTTTATTTTAAAAAGGTACTGAAATACAAATGAATGACAATTTTTGACCGTTTTTGGATTTGTTAATTAGTTAAAATCTTAGTTTGTTGAGATGTTATACCTGAGCTATAAATAAGAAATTAGACTTAGGTTTTTGGAAACTTTTAAATCTTTGGCAATTAGGAGAGAGGAGGAGATCTTGGAGAAAGAGACAACTTTAGAACTTTTATAGAGTTTTTTTTTTTTTTCTTCTTTTTCGTTTGTTTTATATATTTTTTAATTTAATGATGTTTACTACTTTGTTTATTGGATTGCTAAATTCTTATTCAGTGACTATGATGTAACCAAGATTTATAAGTTAATTTAATTTGTCAATTTAATACAATTTTAATTTTTATTCAATTAAGTTTTAATTTTGTATATTTTACTCTTTTGTTAATTTGTCTAATTAATTATGATAAAAATATGCCTAGGAAGTGAAGGTCTAATGGGTGATCACAATTGACGAAAAGCTGACGTGGCATGTGAAGAGGGGATGAACAGTAAATAGTGGTGAAATGTTAATTATCTAAAAAATTGAGATATATAGTAAGTAAGATAAGATAAAATTACTTTTGTCGGTTTATACACTGCAGTGGTTTCCTATTTCCTATATTATTATTACCTAAATCCCTAATCCTATTTCGCCTTCTCTTTCGTGCATCCATCTCCCATTCTCATCACCTCTCGTCGCTGCTACTCCCGTTCGCATCAGCCAGGAGCACCATCGCATTCACCCGCACTTTCTTTTGTGTGGGAATTTAGTCTGAGAATTTGAAACCAGATATTATCAATTGAATAGTAAGTGTATTCTGTTTCCTGATGAAATTTGCTTCTGAATATGACGAACAATCTTTTTCTTTTCCTTTGTTTTTCTGCGAAGTAAAATTACAAGCTGAAATTGGTAATGTTTGTGTTGCGTGTAGAGTCATTTGCCATTCCTGCAATTTTTCCGTCTTGGCTGTGATGATTCCTATCTATTTTACATAGAAACTCTCGGTCGTTCTATAATATTGTTATTATTACTTGCTGTTGTGTTTTTTTTTTAAGCTAATCAAACTTAAGAACTAAGTAATGGAAACTTATACTAGAGTTTTCAGTCTAGGTGGTCAACCGGTGTATTGTGTACAATCTGAGCGAAATAGCAGAGTACAGTGAATATAATGGGTAGTAAGAGTAGGAAAGAAGATTCTCGGAGGCGAAGACGAAGATCAGATGAATTGGAGTCTGGGTCGGATGAATCAGTTAGCAGTGACTCGTCTCCGGAAAGGGTTTCTGACAAACGCAGGAGGAGGAGTCATAGTCACAGTAGTCGTCGATCACGAAGGCGGAGCCTGGACTCAGATAGTTCCTATGACAGTGAGGATAATGACGATCGGGGTCGGAAAAAGAAGAGGTCCTCAAGGACCATCACTGAAGAAGAAATAGCAGAGTACGTCGCTAAAAAGGCTCAGAGAAAGGTATGGATTTGGTTCTAAGAATGTATCAAATATTGATTCAAGGCTTGATGTTGATGTGTGCTTCTTTTCTTTTGGGGTGCTGCTCAGGCAATGAAAGTTGCAAAAAAATTAAAGACTAATACCGTATCTGGTTATTCAAACGATTCAAATCCATTTGGTGATTCTAATCTCAATGAGAAGTAAGTTTCTCCTATCTATGTCTGTCTATGAGTTAATGATATGTAATCTAGAAATGAATGTATCAATGGTTAATTGATGCCTTGCATGTCATGTTCACACCATTTGTTTGTAGATTTGTTTGGAGAAAGAAAATTGAGCGTGATGTTGCTCAAGGTGTACCACTTGATGTGTTTTCAGTTAAAGCTGAGAAAAAGAAACAGAGAGAAAGGATGGTATGCATTTCTCTCCAAGATATCAACTATTCCCTTTACCATGCTAAACTGGATCCTGTTTGGTTGGTTTGTTAGAGAAGTTAAATATACTTCTGTTTGATATAAGACCTTGCATGTTTGTTCTCGTTCTCCCAAATTTGTTTAAACGATTTGTTGCTGGATTTATCATGACTTATCCAAACTCTGAATCAATGTCTAATCTTATGGCATATACTCACTTTTTATTCAAACTAATGATGCAGGCTGAAATTGAGAAAGTGAAAAAGAGAAGAGAGGAAAGGGCGCTTGAAAAAGCACAGCATGAGGAAGAAATGGTAAGTCTGTCTGTTCTCATAATCCACGTCTTTGTGATGACTCATCATTTCAATCTGTTGGATGAAAACATTTCATCTTACTACCAAAGTGGTTTCTGGGTATGACCTGGTCATGTGCGTCTCTTTCTAATATTGCAAAAAGATAAAAGGGCTACAGATTAGGCTTTTTCTTTAAGACTGATCCTCAAAATGGACCAATAATTATCTCTGCTTAAGAATGAGTCCCAAAGGTGGCAGAGGTACTTAAAAGTCAGGCCCAGGACTGACATAAGTGTGGCAAACTGATGATTGCTTTAGATATGTTTTCTTTTGGGGTTTACATCCAGATTAACCCTGTGTGTTCTGACAGGCATTGCTAGCTAGAGAGCGTGCTCGGGCTGAGTTCCAGGACTGGGAGAAGAAGGAAGAGGAGGTATAGTGCCTTGACTTTCCGTTCATCTGTTACTGTTTAATTGAGTAATGGTAATCCAGATCTAACAAAGCCTTATCTGCAGTTCCATTTTGATCAAAGCAAGGTCAGATCGGAGATTAGATTGCGTGAAGGGCGTGCCAAGCCTATTGATGTTTTGACCAAACACCTCAATGGTTCAGATGACTTGGATATAGAAATAAATGAACCTTACATGGTCTTCAAGGTTGATATGAATTGTCACATGATTTAGTTTTGTGAGCATGGAATTTCTTTTCTTCTGAATGCTTGACATACCTTATCATTAAGAACTATTCTAGATATCCAGTTTCGAGTATTAATATCCTTGAACAATATCATATGGTGCAGGGTTTGACAGTAAAAGAAATGGAAGAGCTTCGTGATGATATCAAAATGCATCTGGACCTTGATCGGGCAACCCCAACACATGTGGAATATTGGGAGGTATCATATATTTTTATCTTATTTAATATATATACGGCCCTTTATTATTTTTCTTTTATCTGTAATATTAATTTTTTTTTTGGGGGGTGGGGGGGGGGGGTGGAGTGGTAAATCAGGCTATCTTGCAGGAAACTGATATTCTAGTGTTTAAGTTGTATTTGGAGTACTCTGTTGATATCACCATTTTTTTTTGTGATTTATAACTTATATATTATTTTATAATTGCATGCCCCTTTATTCAATGTTACCTTTTTGAAGAATCCAGCCTGGTGGGAACAGCAAAGGCTGTAGAGCGGGAAATGATATTTTAGTGCTTAAGTTGTATATGGAGTATTTTAATGATAGTGGCATAATTTTCATGCCCATCCTTTTTTTCTTTATTAATCTCTCTCCCACTATTTTCCTTGTTCTGCTGATTTTCCCTGTTTTATTTGTTAAACATCTTTCTTCCTGCCCTCATTTTTTGTCTATCTTGGCCAACATGTGCATGCGTCTATACATGTTTCTTGATTCATATGTGTTTCTTGATTCTTGTTTGGACGTAGATGCATTTTAGCTGCTATAAACTGGAGCTAGATGGATTGCTTGAATGTCTTGATATTTTTTCTTTCTGTTTTTGTTTAACTTATATTGTCGTTGTTGGTATTGTCCTAGGAATTTAAACTTTAGACCTTAGCTGTAAATTAGTATGGGATCATTTTCTGTGTAAAGTTAAAGATTAATTGGTCAGTGTAAATACAGGCACTCCTTGTGGTGTGCGATTGGGAGTTAGCTGAAGCACGAAAGAAGGATGCGCTTGATCGAGCTAGGGTGCGTGGAGAAGAACCTCCTGCTGAGCTGCTTGCAGAAGAAAGGGGTCTGCATTCCAACGTGGAGGCAGATGTCAAAGTTCTTTTGCAGGGGAAGACTTATGCAGAATTGGAAGCTTTACGGGTGCATATCGAGTCACAGATGCGTACTGGTACTGCAAAGGTGGTTGAGTACTGGGAAGCCGTATTGAAACGCCTCCACATATACAAGGCCAAGGTATTCTCCACTATTTTTCTATGTTTTATAACATGCTGTTAATAATTGATTATTTGGCCATATGATTAACTTTCTGCACGTACAGGCTTGTTTAAGGGAAATTCATGCTAAGATGTTACGCAAGCATCTGCAACGGCTTGAACATCCAGTGGAGGGTGAGGATAAATTGGATGCTCAATTTATGAAACCTGAGGAGGAGGAGGAGGATCTGGAGGATCATGTTCAGGGTATAAGCCTTTTGTCATTTTTTTAAATTATGAAATCTAGACTTACTTCAAGGATTTCCCACAATAGTTTTATGTTGAAATTAACCATGTGTATCTTGATTCCATGCGCTTGCAGAGGAAGCATTGTCACCAGAACCCATGAAAGGAGAGGATGAAGAAGCTGAAGATGAGGCTGGATCATTTTCACCAGAATTGTTGCACGGTGATGAAAATGAGGAAGCAATTGACCCTGAAGAGGACAGAGCTATATTGGTAATATTTTGAAATCGTTCCTACATAGTGATGATCATGTAATTTAGTAACAATTTATAGAATCTTAACTTGACCAATTTTATGCCTTAATAGGAGCGGAAACGAATGGCTGTTTTAGAAGAGAACTTACAGAGACGAATACAAGAAGCAATGGCATCAAAGCCTGCTCCATCTGAAGATAATTTTGAAATGAAGGCCATGAAAGCTATGGGAGCTATGGAAGAAGGAGATGCAGTTTTTGGCTCTGGTGCTGAAGTGAACCTAGATTCACAGGTACATTGCCGTGGCCATTTTTACAAATTTTTGCTTCATGGAGCTAGAAGTAACATCAAATGCATGTGACCAAATTCCCACAAATGTGTAATTTGTGGGAAAAATAGTAGGGTGTTGGGTGCTTATCTAGAAAAGAGCTTTGAGCAACTCACTGCCGCTCCGTGTATAAATCTTCAGTCATATCTTTGAAGTACTTTTGTCTGTAGAAAAGTTTGATACAAAAGTACACTGGCTGGTATATATTTTGATATCTTGAACAGAAGTAATTGTGTGTTAACTGTACTCTCTTTATTTTATGTGGATTCTAACATGTGACTGCGGAACGTGGGGTACAGGTTTATTGGTGGCATGACAAATATAGGCCCAGAAAGCCGAAGTATTTCAACCGCGTTCACACTGGTTATGAATGGAACAAATATAATCAGACCCACTATGATCATGACAACCCACCTCCAAAAATTGTGCAAGGTTACAAATTTAATATTTTTTATCCGGACCTTGTAGACAAGACAAAAGCTCCAACCTATACCATTGAGAAGGATGGAAGCAATGGCGAGACATGCATTATACGATTTCATGCAGGGCCACCATATGAAGATATTGTAAGTTATTTGTTCTTAACGTTCTTGAGGTAAATTAGGAATTTTCAAACAAGTCTCTTATTTCCTTGTATCTACCATGACAGGCTTTTCGGATTGTCAATAAAGAGTGGGAGTATTCTCATAAAAAAGGTTTTAAGTGCACATTTGAACGTGGAATTCTTCATGTCTACTTCAATTTCAAGCGCTACCGTTATCGGAGGTAATCTTCAAGGGCTCGTGCACTTTATGCCAAGTTTCCGACTGGTATTAGAAGGGTACAAGGTAGCAATTATTCAGACTGAAGATCGTGGGACAGAGCTGGCAGTAGAGATATGATGTCCTGACGAGAGATTGGTGTTGCATGCATTTTTATGCTAGTTTAACGTGATGCCTATGGGCATACTAATCTCGGTTGTGTTAATTCAGCATGGATTAGCTGGGCTTTACCTTGGACTTACTGATCATGCAGCAAAAATTGAGCGCTATACTTATGAAGGTGCAAAATTGCTATAATATAGCATAAAGCTTTGAGCTCCCGCAAAATTTAGAATTGTGTACATGTAATTTGATTCCGCAGCAAGTGCGTTTGAACTACTGTTTGGAGGTCGAAATCACTTGGGCTTCTTAACGTCGCTCCGGGTGGGCCTATGTTCTTTTTATACTGCTACTCTTTTTTAAATTTTTTTTATCCACTCTTCTTTTTTGAAGGAATAAATTTACTAAAATTTTCCTCTTAAATAAAATACACAACTAAATCCATCGGCCTTGTTTGCTCATTAACTTTCCTCTATCTCGTTCAGCCTGCAGCTCTGCAACTAATGGGTTCCAAGGGCTAGTCCTAATGGTGATGATGCGCTTTATACCCACCAATGCCAAAACTAACACCAATACTAATCCCGCAACCACTATTCCTAGTAGTTCATTCATCCTTCTGTTTGATTGCTTTTGTTCTGCTTGCAATCACAACTGATTCTGTTTTTTTTTCCTTAAAAAATCAATTTTACGAGTAGAATGTAATAGCTATGGTGGGTATTTTCTACTTTCTGGCAGGAAGAGCCAGCAGAAGGAAATGGTGTGCCAGGTAACAGCTGATGGGGCATGGGGAGCTCTCGTGAGGGAGGAAACGGGCTGTCTTGAGATATTGGGAGGGGGAAGGAGTTCAGTTGTATATTTTATTTAAGAAAGATATTTTAGTAAATTTAATCTTAAAAAGGTGTGTAAGAATAGAGGAATAGCCTTCAGATTTTATCCTCCGCCAATGTCAGTCCAAACTCACAGTAATTTGTAATTTCTAATAAATATAAGTGGTTTCTTCTAGATATTACGGATTCTTGCTAAACATTCATCCATAAAATATGCTTTTGTATTTGATTCTACATGTTCCTTGAAATTTAGAACAAAATTCTACCAAAAATAAATGACGATCTATCGAAGAGTACAAAATAAAAGAAAATAAACCTTACTCCTTTTCTTCGCTTTCCTTTCCAGACCCTTAGAGTTACTGGCTTAATGCTTTCCACCAAAGAATAATGGAAAAGGAGACAAGGAAATTTTTTGGATCTAAAACACCACACCTTTATACTCATAACCCATACCGTATTTCGTCAATATGGGCCATATATTTACTTAATAAGTAACATTTTTCTATTAAATGTCATAACATACATAATTTGATATAAAGAAAAATGCTTGAACATTAATTTGATGTAAAGAAAAATACTTGAACATTCGCAATTTAAAAGAACGGTGTCATTATTCATTATAATGTATGTTTAAAGTATACTTATTTTCTCACCTTTGTCCGGGATACTTTAGATTCTAAATATAGTAAAATTATGCATGCATAGTTTCAAAAGTGCTAAACGCGAGGCTAAGGCTAAAGATATTTTCAACAATAGAACATGACTTCTTTCACATTAGGTTTAATCTCAGGCAGAGGCCTTACTGCGCCAGCTTCTCTTCTGGTACCGGTACCGGTACCACCACGCCCTGTGCCAGATTCACTCTCAGAGGCACCCTCTCCCTCAACGTAGTACCTAGCTCGGAATGCTGCCAGATGCGCATAGTATGCCGGAGGAACTGCAATTACAAGTACATGGCGCATAAGAGTCGTGAAACTCTTAACGGAAAATTGAAAAAGATGGTGAACAGGGAGAGTTAGGAATTTAGGAAGCATAGCCGAGTCCAAAGATAGGAGCCTCACCTACGGAAACAGACCTAGTGCACCTTGCATATCTGAAACAGATTTATCACAGATAAGACAGACATTGTAGGCACGTCTCTTGAAACATAATCAGGAAGAAGAAGAAAAATTGGAACCTGTTACTTTTTTAACGCATAAATGAAAACCAAGTAAAAGTGGAAAAACAGGGAAGAAATTACGTGTAACAGAGGCTGTTGGTGAGTGTTTGCAAGGCATCAGCAGAGAATCTATTCTCATCATATAGCACGTGATAGTGGACAGGCCGACTAGTACCCTATACATGCATAAAACAGATTAACACTTCCTTGTTAGACAAGACAATATGAACATATTATCAAATAAAACCCACCTGAATCCCAGCATGGCTGCAAAGATAGAAATCAAATTCTAGAGGGTGGCAAATCTTAGTATCAACCACAGTTCCTGATAACGAAATATGGCAGAAAGAAATGAATAATGAGTTTGAAAAATATCAAAAATAAAAAAGAGGATATATGAAGAATCAAACCAGGTAAGACGTTTCCACTCCGGTCTGTTTGATTGGGATTAGTGGGGAGGAAGCGTGTGTGGTGCCTCTTCTGGACAACAATGAAAGTAACATGAGGCAGATATCCCTCCTCCAAAGACACACAGGCCTGCAATGGATAATACAGAGAGTGGAGGTTACTGTTACCTATTAATACTTGAAACAAAAACATTCAAGAGAGACAAGAAGATAGCACTGGCTTCAAAGGCAGTAACATTTAAGCCAAAGAAAAAAAAAAAATCTTACGTTGCGAATAGCATCCAATTCCCAAAGTAGAACTTTCCTGAATTGCCCCTCACTTATACCGTCTCTGCACACCATGTTAGAGAACCTTAACGTTATTTTTGTAACTAAATATGACTAATTTCGGTGGCCGTTAAGGACAATTACATACCTATAGAAGATGATCCTCTGTGGTTTTTGATTAGTTGATCTTTTGAATGCAAGCAGAAGTTCCCTGGGGATATTTTAGATTAAAGGATTAGAGAAAATCGTATCATTGAACGATGGCTATTTAAGAGAAGTTACTCCGTTTATGCAACCTGAACATCCCAGCAGCTCTAACTTGCCCACTCTCAGGATGTACATCTACTTTATAAAGATCTTGTATGATTTCTTCTCGGTGTTGCTGAGCAGAAACTAAACCCCTGTATGTGGTTGCTGTTGGCCAGTCCATAGATGCAACAACCTGAAATTGATTTGAATTGCAAACCAAAGTTCTTTAGTAACTAGATGCAGCATTCTTGTTGATTTTAGAAAGGAAGTCATCTTCACAAATACCGCTGCTATAGAAGGACTAGAGTCTTCCCCTGGTTGGGGATGTGTAACATCAGCCCCAAAAATGATTGTAGGAGTGTCCGTCAAAAATGGTATCCTCTTATTGAAAGCATCCTCTAAGACAGTGTTTTTCCCCCCTGTCTGAAAGCAGCATGAAAAAAAATTAAAATAGAAGACAAAAAGCAACGATAAGGAGTAGGAGGATAGGTTAAATTGAAAAAGACCTTAACATTGATCTTCAAGGCAACATTTTCTAGGTACTGTGGGTTACCCCTTCTTGCTTGCTTGGGTTGACAGCACTGGGAAACTATACCAAGCTCAGTTTCACATATTCTCTTAATTCTTCCTGGCATTATGTATAATAAAAAAGAAAAACCAGCTAAATGAGAATCCACCTATTCGTGGTGCCAAGAAAAATACAGTTACAGACTCAATTACCATATGATCCACTAACATCAGGAAGAATTATGATTAACAACTGAAGTTGTTTTCCCGCGTTGCTACACATACGTTCAATTTCACACAATGTTTTTTCTATTTGATTGGGATGACCAGATCGACCGGGAAACAAAGGCGTGGGATTGACATCCTGGCACAGAACAGTTTGGTTATAGAAGAAGAAACACTGAACTCATGCCTCCATAACAGAATGGCTTATTGAACTTACCATCCCCTTGCTGCGGCACATGCTAACCAGATTCCGACAAAAATCTATAGCTATTTGTCCATGTAAACTGGAGAAGTTGACACACATCCAACAATTCAACGTGGCACCATTATACAACTTCTGAAAAGATTATTTATAGGCAGCGATAAGATTCCAATATGCTGAATTAAGCTATAAAGCTAGCTTTACACAATGTTACATCTAAAGACAAAGGAGAAGCATTATTCACCGCATTAATCATGTTCCACTGCCCCACGCGTGGTCTTATAATCTTATCACGACCAGACTCGTGGTATTTGAGCTGAAACAAGATAGCGATGTGGAATGTTAAATGCAAGCTTTGAAGATAACATGGTGTAAAAAGTATGGAAAAAGATAAAGATAGAGAATTACAACTGGAGGTGGCAACACTCTAGCATCAATGGATGCCAGTTCATTCCTCACACTAACTCCAAATTCTTGTGACAAGTTATCATTTCTATAGTCGTTGAAGGACAAAATCTGCAATGATCCACACCATCATTGGAAAGAAACAACAGCAAAAGACACCCCACAAGAAAAGGTTTTCAAAATGAGAGGAGAAATTATGCGGTATTTACGATATAGGGGCCATACATCTCTAATACTGCCTTCTCTTTCGCGAGGCCGTTTACAGGCCTCCCTTAACATGGCAGTGACCTGTCTCTCATTTAACTTCTTGTTATATCTCTGTCCTTCAACAATGACGCAGCACTGTAGAAAATAAGATACCATTTAGCCACATATAAATAGCCTATTTAAATTACTAAGTTTTAAGAAGATATAAAGTAACCTCCATGGGCAAGAATATTGGTTTTGACTCGTTCCCTGATTGAAGTGCTGGCCAAGAGAGATAACGAAGGTTGATATTGTACTTCTCATGGAAGTAACGAGCAACAGATTGCATTCTTTTGTTATCACCGGAAAATCTAGAAGAAATAGGAAAAGAAGATAAAAATTTCATGTCGACATGAGAGTGTATCAAACCACTTGTAAATAGAGCAAATTTAAAACCAGCAAACAAACAGCCAATCTACCATAATAATCAAGATGACATACTAGACTGGGCACATGTGGAGCCTGAGATAATTTTAGAAGATAAAATTAACAAATGCTGAACCCAGATTTACAAGGGCAAAAGGGTAAAGCAAAATGAAAAGAGAAAATTCAGGGAAATAGTGAGCTTACGTTAGCTGACTTGTTGGTGCTACTGTTATGCCAGTAATCTTGTATCGTTTCAACTCTCCATGAGTAACTTGCACTTTGACTCCTCTAAGGACTTTCTTTAACTGAACCGAGTGAAATTAATTCAAAAAAATGTATACTTTGAGATGTGTTACTGGATAAATAATTTGGCAAATAATGAACAAGTATCCAACTCGTGCATGTTTAAAACTATAACTTAAGCTTTTGGATGAAGGTATATCCTACCATCCAACATGTATATCTCCATTTTCTTAACTTCTAAATTGACAAGAGAATCCATGTTGCACATTTGCTGAATAAAAGGTATTAAAAGTAGTAATCATAATGATACTGCCCATTTAGTCCATTAGGGTCTATTTTCGTTAGGCTTTGTATCACAAGCACAAAGGAGATGGAAACATAATCGGAAAATAAGGTAAAAGTCAGAATGAAAACCTTCAACCGGTCCCTGTCTGACAGAGGCCTTGAAGCCGCTCTTGACAAATCACCAAGATTAAGGAATTTCTTTACGAACTCAATAACCGGTATAGGTTCATAAAAACATGTAGCTGACACATCTGGAATAACAAATTTGAAAAGAAGTAGATCAAGTTTAGCTTCAGTAACAAGGAAAAAAAAAAAAATGAAAACAACATGGAGCAAAATTTCATACAAGAACTGTCTCTGTGTTACGTGGATTGAGACAGAGTAAAAGCTAATACAATAATACTACTAAATTATTAAATACCAATATTGAGCGACATTCCCATTTGAGTAGGGCGAAGACTCTGGTAAAATCCCTTCCAGCTTTCCACGCCATTGCCAATCTCATGTTTGTCTCCTAACAGTGGCGAGAAGAAAGACCTTCCTACAACAGTGCACCTGTGGCTCAGACAGCAAAAAGAGCAGTTAGGAGTGGTGGAGCCAAAAAGATTACTAAGTTATTAGAATATTGCATGACAATCGAAAATGGCATTGTTACTGGACGTTGAGCGAACAAATGAAAAAAATTACTTGTTCGAAGGAGATTCCCTCAGAACTACATCTAGGACTTGGATGATCTCATGTGGACAATCTAGGCGTCTACCACGCAAAAAATCCTGCAGGTGAATGAGCTCTGATTTGGAAGCAAACTTTAGTGACACTTTAAACTCCCGTTCCTTCCTGTGAATAAAAATAAAGATGGGGGTGAAGTTGCTTGCTACAAAATCTGGGGTAGAATCCAAGAAATAATAAGAACATAGAAAGAACCAACGCAAGGATAGTACCTTGTAGATCCTGTATCATCTTTGTTAATCAGCCTAACTACAAAGTCTTTGGAGGTAAAGGGCAAAGGTCCTGCCGTATAGAACCCTTTTCTTCCATCAAAAGCAGGTTTTCGACCTCCAAAAAGAGCATTTCCTTGCTCCCGAAGAAGCTCTTTTATTACTGCCCTGTTTAACCCTCGCGAGGTCACCTCTGGAGCAATCGATACCTACACAATCAATCATAAGCTTGGAAACTCAATAAAATACCAACGACTCAATTTCCCTAAATGTCAAATACATTCCGGTGTAAAAGATAGATTGTGAAACAAGATATTTATGTTCTGCAACGTTAACAGATGCAATATCTATACTCAAAATAAACAAACGAATCAATAAATAAATGATGAGAAACTAATTATAAGATTATTTAAATGACAAAGAGCACTAGAAACACAAGCATTTACTGATCAAGTAAAAGAATTAGTAAAATGTACATCCACTGAGTAGAATTTGAGTTGAACAATGTAGGACTAGAAACTTGCGAAAGGAAACTCGAAGAATAAGGACCAAGGAGAAAATAAATGAACTAACACCAACCTATTCACAAAATAAATATAGCATGCTTAAGAATAATACAGAGATAAACGATTTAATAGATAACTTTAGCAAGTCACCCTCGGATTACAGGAAACAGAGGTTGCCGACAAATCGCAAAAGATTACAGGAAACGGAAAAATGATCCGGCGTTGAACTTGCCAGGATCATAGAAAGCTATGCCTTGATGGATCTAAAACCTCATTTCATATATCCATTCAAAATTTTTGTCGAACATGCAAGTAGCATAAGAATAAATGCATTCTAACACATCGTTGCCGAAACAAATGAAATACACGTTAACAGAAAAAAAATAAAATAATATATATATATATATACCGAGAAGTTAGGCGATAACAGAGTTTCTCATTTCAAACGATCTATAACAGATTATTTAAATAATTTCCTCGATACCTTGGGTTTCTTAGCAACCAAACAAGAGAATGTAAGAGTGAAAAACATACATCATAATGATAGAGCTCTCTATCCGCGAGCTCCACTACAAAATGGTTCGCATGAATGACGCATCTATTTCCAGCCGAACCATATCCAGGCCTCGGAACAAACTTTGCCTTCGGCGATGGTGCCGGCTGAGTAAGATGTCTTTCCGTTGGTTCTGTATGAGATTGCAGCGTGACTAGCTCTTCCACGTCACTGCTGATTTGAGCCACTGGCACAGGGTGTGTAGAAGACGAGCCAGCTTCGTAAGTCGACTGTGTGAAAGGCGCGGAGTCACCAGAGAAGCTCCGACCGCGGCCCCAACCTTGACGACCGCGTCCCCAGCCTTGATGACCACCGGGCCGGCCACCATCACCACCACGAGCACCACTGCGGCTGGACATATTCCTGCAATGGAGAGAAGAAGAGACAATGAGATTGATGTTCTCTTGCTTGCTCAGGAAAAAAGGAAAGAGCGGTTAGGAGCTAGTTATATAGAGCGAGCTCGACTGGAGAGAGTGGAATGGAAAAACGTTGTACGTAGTTAAGTGTAAAACCACACTTTTGATTGGGGAAGATTTGAAGGCTGAGATCAATCAAAGTAAATAATTACGTCGATGGTTGTGATATGAGAGGGATCACATAAATTTGTAGAGATTGACCGCAGCGGAAAATAATAACTCTTATTATAGTACTTGGACAAGCGTTTAAAATTTTGTATGAATGAAAGAAGCGGACGCATGTATACACTAATATCCAATAAATATCTAACACCATCATCCATTGTAAATGTTTTCTCTTCTGATTATCAATAAAATGGCCTTTGCACCAAAAAAAATGGCCTCTGTTTATATATATATATATATATATATAGACAGACACACAATAAATATAATCTATAAAGAAAAATCCAATAAATACTCCATTGTTTTAGAGGTTTTTTTTTTTATATAAAAATATGTATTATTATAGAGTTTTAAAGTTTTATTAATTTTTTTATTCCTTCATATTTTCATTTAACAAGATAAAAAAAGTTGATTGTGTAATTAATAGAAATTATATACAATAAAAAAAAAAAATTATAAAATAGAGATTGTAACTATGAATGACAAAGAATTAATCATATTTTTACATGCAAAGAGCTAAGCAACTTTAACTCTTAAAATGTATTTTATATAAAAAAAAAAAAATATATTATAAGTACTTCCATAATTATGCATTTACTATTTACATATTTTTATTTTATATCTCATACTTTTTCTCCATCCAATTAACTAACAAATAAAGAATTTACACAAAAGTATACAAACAAAGCTACATGTAACACTTTCCTTTATATAAATATAAATAGTAATGCTAGTAGGTGAGAACAGAATTTTTTTAAAATAATTAGATAAAATAAAGTAACAAAAAATCATCATAGCTTTAATGTAGTTATCTTATAAAATAAAGACTAATTTTATCTGAAATATGAAATCACTTCTTTACAAATTTAGCTACATTAAAATTAGATAAAAAAATTTATCACATTTACAATTTTATCTCATTAAAATTTAAATTAATCAGTGTCAAGTGTAATAATAAATATCATATTATTTTTTTTAAAAAAATTATTTAATATGAATAAAAATTAAAATTCTAACAAGGAGATTCATTGTATTATTTCCAACTATATATATATATATATAGTGGTAAAAATAAGAAACTACAATAATAGGTGGCAAAATATTCTATCACATATTTTGTCTTAAATCTTATTTCAGAAAACAATGATTGATAAAAAAAAATTAATTAATGCACAATCAATCAATGCTCATTAAACATAGAATTTGAAATAAAATGTGAAACAAAAATTTTTATTCCAAAAATACAAGGTGAGATACATTAACAACCCAATCATCAACACCTAAATAGTAAGCCTTAAAAATGTATTTACATTATTAGTCCAACAATTAATATTCCTATTAATTATATTAAAGAGCTCAATCTCTCCTAGATTAGAATTTGCTTCTGTGGAGTAATCTCATCCAGTCATTCAGTCAACAAATTTTTACCTCCAAAAGCATGTCTAATTTTATTTCAAAATTCCAAAATCTTCTCGGTTTCTCATGATGTATTCATGTGTGGGTTTTATCTTGAATTGTTAAAAGGAACAATTTTACATATTTCTAAAATAAAAAAGTAATATGTAAAATGTAAATACTATATATTAAAGTAAATAGGCTGGTAAAGTGTAATTCATACAAATTTCTAACACAGGCAAAACCAAGATAAAATCTCTACCAAATAAACAAAAATAGAAGGTTAGGGACCAGCTAATTTGTTTCAAGTTTCAACCCCGACACTCTGAAGCGGGTGGTTACATAAGCACCATGATGCACTAAACGACAACGCTCGTGTGATGTGAAAACGGAATGATACGCAATGCGGCAGGCTGCGTAATTTCACTAATGAGTGATGTTGACTCATTTGTTTATACTCATTTTATTTTAATTTTTTTTAATTTTACCTATTTAATAAAATATAAACACAAAATATAAAAAAAAATACACTAATGAATATACATACACAGTTTTCTTTGTGTTTCATTTTATTTATAACGATAATATTATAAAAAAATAAAAATAAAAAATGTCTAAAAATAAGTATATATTTATAAATTTATAAATAATATTGCTCGAATGATTATCTTTAAAATTGGTGTAGTACTTTTTAAAGATAAAATTTTAATATTTTTAAGTTAATATTAAAATGTTTGTGTCAAAAAAATAATGGGTATCTTAATAAAAAGAAGGGTAAGATTTTTTTTTTTTTTAAAAAAAAAAGGTAAGAAGGGTCTGATTGATTCTTTCTTTTCTTCTAGGAGTCTGTTAGTTTATGGGGACTTTGCCTTGCTGACACGGTGGTTAAAAAAAAAATCAATTAGTTATAAAATTAGTTTTATTATTCTGTCCGTGCCTAAACTAGAGTTTATTATTTAAAGTTTCTTTTTTTTTTCATAAAAATTAAGAATTTATTAATTAATATAATAAAAAACTATTAATAAATATTATTATTTAATTCATCAATCTTTAAGTAATTAACATAGAAAAAAGTGAGTTAAATAATATATATATATATATATATATATATATATATATATATATATATATATATATATATATATATATATATATATATATATATATATATATATATATATATATAAGTTTGACAATGTATTAAGTTTCTACAGTAAGAAGGAGAAAAAAAAAACCATTATCATAAATTTTTCTTAATTGGAAACAGTAATACACCTAATAGTTCATCCTAATGAATCAAAAGATTTGATTCTTTGTTTCTCTGGCTGGTGATTGAGTTTTCCTTTCTTGGGCCAAAAAGTTGGGCTTGGAGAGATATTTCCCCCAAGGTGATTTCCTTTTACACATCCTCTGTTTTTATTCACACCCATCTCTATTTTTTTTTTTTTAACAATAAAATAACTAAAATACTCTTATTTATTATCTAAGAAAAGAAAAACACAAAAAAAAATTTTGTGCACCAAATTTAGAAATTTGTAAGTCAAAATTCACAAGTCACAATGTAACATAATGTAAGCAAAATGTATTATTCTCTATGGATGATTTTGAAATCCACAAATATTTTTATGTACCTACAGAATTTGAAATTTATACTTGTTTTTTCTTAGCTTACAAATTTTTAAATTTGTAGTTGATTTTTTATTTTTTATTTTTACTTATGGATTTTTAAATTCATAGATGAATATTTCAACAATAATGCATATCACCAGTTTGTCAACTACGGATACTTATGTTCACACGCTGCAATCCCATAATCATATCACGACCTTTCCATTTAATGTACTTATTAAAAATGGAGATTGGTGTGTGAATAAAAATTGGGGGAGTGTTAAAAGAAATGGCCCAGCATTTAATGGTTGGGTCGCTTGCATATTCCATATCGGGAGCCCGTGTTTATCAAGAGTTTCTGTTCTGTGTCTAGTTCAGTTTAAATTTTTATACTGAGAAAATAAAATTCAATAGGGTTATTAATTCGCTTAATTTACATATTTTATCTAAATTAAGTCTACCAAAAGGGCCTACTTACTTGTAAGCCATGTTAATTGGTATTAACCAGCTAGTCATTAGTCCTCGTCATGCTTAAGTAATAATTCAACTTACTTTTCTTTTTATGTTCTCTTTGAAAATTACATTAGAAGAGAAGAGAAAAAGGAGTTGGGGTAGAAGGATAGTGTTTTTTTTTTAGCATAATCTTTTTGCTATTAAGAGTTAGTGTTGGCATTACCATAATTGCTCATCCCCACTCACTCTCAAGAAGCAGTGGAAAAATTTGAAAGAGGATTATGATGTGCATTATGAGACTTAATGGAATGACATTGCTTTTGACTTATCCCACCATTTTATAGGGGACCTTCTCTTCAGTTTTTTGCCCACCTTTGAAGTGGGCATTGCTGATAAATTTAGAGCCACAGCAATATACCTCAATACAATTGGTCCCTCCCTGCAGGGACAATTTTGGTCGAATCCTTTCATACAAACTATCCTCTTATAATTAATTAATTAATATGATATTAGAAAAAAAGAAAAAGAATTTGGTGAAAAACTTTATAAAATAAAATTGATGATGGGGATCAATTATAACCCTTCATGGAAGAAATTATCACAACCTTTTAGTGATGCTTTCCTATTATAACAAAAGCGAATTCCCATTTTAAGGACAAATGCTTTCCCTATTTATAAAAGGAGGTTTACTTTTCCACAAATTAAAAAAACTGCATATTTATTAAAATTCACACAATTTTGAATAATTCATTCTTTGTGCAGAAAGAAAGCATCTGATTCCAATCTTTCCTTGTTTTCACCATCCCAATCAAATCCACACATAGAATCACTTTACCTCCTTTTTCAGTGGGCTATTCATTGGCACCATTGCCACTATCATATCAATATAAATACCCTTCAACTTAGCAATATGAATATTCAACTATGCAATTTTTCCACATAACAACCTATCTCTACTAATAAGTAATATGCTATACTAAATGTTATACAGTGCAGTGCTTCTTAAACAGATACCATATCAGTATACATTTTGTTTCTATTGATCTAGAATCCTAATTATGCATTGAAGTTGTTGAACAATATCCTTCATACAAGGCCTCTCAGCTTTCTTCTCCTTGATACAGTTAAGTGCAAGATCAGAGAAGAATTTTATGCTTGTGATTAATTTATCACCAGACACAGAGAGCTCCATAAGCCTTTGATCCACCAGTTCCATGATTGTGTCATTGCTGGCATGTTGGCTCACATAGATTGCTAGATTAACATCATCTTGATCACGACAGAAATCTATGGCCTTTTGAGAAGTCAAAAGTTCTAGCATCACAACTCCATAACTATAAACATCACTTTTATCACTTAATTGGTAGTTGCGATAGTATTCAGGATCTAAGTACCCCATTGTTCCCTGAGCAAAGGTTGACACATGACTCAGTCCTGGGTTAGCCAGTCTGGATAGCCCAAAGTCTGCAACTTTGGCGTTAAATTCATCATCTAATAGTATATTTGTTGACTTGACATCTCTGTGGTAGATGGGAGTGTGTGTAGAAGAATGTAAATAAGCCAATGCTTCAGCTGTTTGAAAAGCAATCTTCAGTCTCGTTTTCCAGTCTAGTAAGTTGGGATACCTACCATGAAGATGGTCATGGAGAGTCCCATTGGAGATGTACTCGTAAATCATCAATGGCTGCTCGGATTCCACACAGCAACCAAAGAGTCTGACTAGGTTCCTGTGATTGATTTGAGACAGTATTGCAACTTCATTAAGTACTTGTTCGGTGCTTTTCAGGTTGCCCACTCTAGCCCTCTTCACAGCCACCACAGTTCCATCTTCAAGTTCTCCTTTGTAAACTTCCCCGAAGCCACCACTTCCCAGAATCCTGTCTTTAGAAAAACTATTTGTTGCCTCCTTCATTTCTTTCAGTCGAAACATTCGAGCAGGTTTCTCGCCATTGCTTGATTTCAGCACATGTTCTCTTGCTTTGGCCTGTTTTGCACGGTTAAAGAGCATACAAGACCTCCTTGTGATGATGGCAATAATTACAGTTACGCAGAAAAAAGCGACAACCCCTACTGTGATCACCAAGCTGATCTGGGACTTAGATTTTTTCTTATTTCTCAAGCAGTTTGCAACAACAGGGTCCCAGTGGTGTCCCTCGTTACAAAGACAGCGAAAAAGGCTATTTCTACCAGCAGGAGAGCACTTAGAGTCTTCTGGACAGTCTTGTTGTGTCCTGCAAACTGGTTCAGGTGGAGGACTCCATTGAATTTCAAGGCCCTCTTCCCACTGCTCAGCAGGCTTCTCTGTATCCAAATAAAGGATGCTTCTGAATGCTTTGCAACCAGAATTGTGAAGCCGTATCTTGTAAGTTGAAGGCACGCCACCGGTAACGAAGGTGCAACAAGGGTTAAGATCACTTGCACACTGATGTGCTCGTTTTTGGTCAACATGACCTGAGCTCTCCAAGTAGCGGTGACAAAGGCTAGAAGGCGTGCAATTGAGAGGAGAAACCAAGAGGCGAGGGGAACAGTTAAAGAGGAAGACTGTGTTTGAGGATGTTATGTTGAAAGGAAGTGACTGATTTAGCCAAAGGCCCTCACTTACTCGCAAGTCTTGAGAAATACACGTGCCAGGTAACCAAGGTGATGGCTGTATCACCATGCGTTGGATTGATGGCATGATTCTTACTACAAGATAGGAGCTTCCATTGAGGGCATCAAGGTAAAGCTTCCGAGACTGAGAATCACACCGAAGACTATATTCTGGATCACCACAACTAGGGTGTGTGCTTAGAGGGTATGGAACTTGCATAGAACCACAATTTGGGCATGTGAGTTGAGAAGAAGTGTGGGAAAGGAAAAGGAAAAAGAAATAGCAGAAATGGAAGCGGACTGTTATGTTTGGTTGAATAATCATTCTGCTTGAATGAGGTGAGAGGAAAACTCATATGGCAAAAATAGGAAAGACGATGGATGAATAAATAAAGGGGTTATGTCTTGGTAGTGCAGTGGAATAAAGTGGATGATATGGGAATTCAAAAAGTGGATGCAAGAATCTACATAAACACCATGAAAATTTCGGTGATTTACGGGACCAATTGATACCTCTTTTTTGGTCATGGGAATGGTATTTCTAGCTGTATTCTCTTTATAAGGAAAAGATTCGAAGAGAAAAATCTCTGCTACTTACTTGAATTTGCTGTTGTTCTTTCTTTCTTCGATTTAGTCGAGCAGGATATGATCACCAAAGTGGGCAATTTCCCATTAAAGTATTGGTAGAGCATTATATATCTCAGACCTTGCACTGATAATTACGACCAGAGTCAACATTCCCCATCTAATATACAAACACGTGGACTATAAACCACACATTAAAGTCATGAAAACAAGCACCAGCATATTGCCCTTTCATGATCTCAAAGTGAAGTTTTAAGGTTTATAGATCATTAGAATTTTTCCAATTCACCGTGAACAAACCCACTCCCTTCTCTTGCAGACACCCAAGCAGATGGACCCCAAGTGATCAAATATTCCACCAGACGTAATTATCTCATGTTGACAAGTAATGATAAAAACTACAAAGCAAAAATAATGTCAGATCATAAGAATCTGGAAGGAACTAATGAAGAGATGCAAATACATCTTATATTACAGATGACAATTATAATACTGTCATTAGTTGCTGATGCAAAATAGAATTATAGACTAAACAAAATTGAACAGTTTAGAGGATTTAGCAAAGGAAACAGAAGAAGAAGAAGTTGATGCAGTTCTGTTTACACAAGTGACTAGTATATGAATTTAAGCTAGAGTAAAATGTACAGAAATAATCAATTTATTCAAACCCGATTTCCAAGCTTTTTTCTTTATTTATTTCCAGTACATAAACAAGTGAATTTTAGGCACGTTTACAATGAGAAGGGTGAAGACGGGAGCACCAGAGGTGGAAGGATAGACCTCTCTTGACAGAGTTTGTCAAATTATACCCGTTCGAGATTTAAACTGACAAGCCAGCTTGATTCACTGGCGAAGAAGTCACAGCGTTAACCTTCAACAATCTTTACTGGAGTCCTGTATAACATAATCACTAATATCAGTTACTACAATGATGCGGTGATATAGAAATCACCGAAATTCAACTCTAGCAAAATTACTTACCCAAATGGGGTCTGTTTGATGGAAAGCAGTTCAACATCTAACTGCAGTCCAAAGAAGGTAGCGAACATTAAAAATTCATATTGAATCCATTAAGGTAAGATCAGAGCATATGAAAGGAATTTAGCAAAAGACTAGAGACTGTAATGATAAACTATCAAAGATGAATTGTAAACCACCAAGGAATAGGCGAATAGTCAATTCCAACAAGATCCAGTTTCAACAGTAGCAGGGGCTTACTTTTGTGTTTACATCATTCAAAACTGTCTTCAAGAACTGATGGCTTAACGATTTCTCCAACCATGTCAATGTCAGTGAACTTTCAGCAACTTATTGAATAATAGTGAGCTTCCATTGGTTATGAACTTAGGCTTATAGGTTCATACTAGGTTCTTTAACTTACTGGGCAGGACCAGCCATTAAGACCAAGTTGAACAACGTTTGAAATCAATTATAATAAGATATGGTTCCACTTAATCAATAATAGGAGCCTAATGTACACTGCCTCTTAGTACTAAGCAACTATAGCTGAAAGCCAGTATTGTCATTGAAATGTAGGAAACAAAGATGTTTAGATCAGAAGTTTCATGTTTCACCAGAATTTTGACCACCTGAGTCAAAACTAGGAACTGTGCTTATCTTTTATACCAATGGAAACCCAGAGAAAGTATTCTTCGTCCATAATCTTTGCAAAGAGATTAGAACAAGTTACCTCTATTGTAGCATTTGGAGGGATCTCCAGGATTCCTTTGCTTCCATAAGCAAGTTCAGGAGGAACAATTAACAATCGCTGCAGAAAACTGACTAATTAAAGCCTGCCGTCTGAACCCAATATCTAATAATGACTTACCCTTTTATATTGTAATCTAGTGTAGCTACTGCCAAAATTATTCAATGGGAATTAGAAACTCCCACATATCCATTTGTAGAAGTTATTATCTACAAAGGTCTACTCTCCAGATATACAAAATACTTAAAACAATTGTTCGAATTCGTAGTCAAAAAGATGACATGAACACTTAAAAAAATTGTGACTGGTATATATTTTAATTCTACGAGGTTTGATGTGTAGACTCCTGTCCAGGGGGCGGTGAAGCCTCCCCAAAATGGCTAAAAGGATCCATACATTTAGTTACACTAATTCTCAAGCTTTCCGAAGACAGATTTGCAAGATATAATAAGGCAACATGGTACTAAGAATTTCTCACCTGGCCTCCTACTCGCATGCCTTGTACTCCTAAATCTAACCCTTTAAGGACATTTCCCCTTTCAGATTGGCCTACATCAAATCCATAAGGCTGCAATAATTTAAAGAGGTTTTTATTAATCAATAAACAAGGTTTCCACTTTCCAACAAAAACATATAACAGCTTTGTACATGAAAATCTTAAACAATGTAGAATTACAACCTAAACACTGCCTTGTCATATCCGAGAAGAATCTGTTCACTCAATGAACATATGCCACAGTAGAAGTCATGGGACTGAAATTTGAAAGGGTTCACTTTCTAATGCCACTGCATTTACACTATATAGTTCCTAATTGCTAGACCTACTGAACCTTTTAAAATAATATAGAAAAAGGTGAGGTTTAGCTGAGTTACCGTTCCTCCTCCGACGCCCATTCCTTGTCTACTAGTCATAAAAGTGATATTCTTCCATTTAGCGACATAGTGAACCTACAGCAAGATATTATGCAAGCCATATGATTAATTCACACTACACGTGCAAGCTAAAGGAGGATAGGGGGAATCTGATGATATCTGCATATAAAGATGCACGTGTAATACTACGTGTATAAAAAAAAAATAGAGGAAGTTTGTTCAAATTGCCCCTAATCTCATGATTAAAAAAAATCCATACAATTAATTCAGTAAAAATTTACTTGCATAGTTCTTTCCACACCCTCTTTCCTTAATCATTCCTTTCTTTTTATTAATCAACTTTGCATATGACTTTGGAAAGCACTAAGGACTGAAACACATTTAACTGGGTGACAATCATACTGCAACACGGGATCCCTTTACAGCCTCAGCTCCGCTCCCAACCTTCAAGTCATAGTATCTAAAGAAAAGAAAAAAAAATCACAATTTCATCACCTACTGCACTCCAAGTAGCTGTTCACATTCCAAAAACGAAATCAAAATAGTATAGGAATTTAACGATGATAAGAGAATCTAAGCCTACTATATGGAATAGCATCAAGCAAACCATTGTGATACAGAGGAATTCTTTTCTGGGTTTTTACATTTCATGGAGTTAAAATACTTCTTATGTCTTAAATCATATCATTATATGAAACCAAAACAGAAGGCAGAAAGATCAAGAAACAGAGGGATTTCAGGGTGATTATCGTACTTTAGACCATTTGGCAGGGTTGTGAACTCACTCTCAGGAATTTTTGCTCCTCGTAGCTGCAGAATGCAAAAAGTGCAAAATTTCAAATTGAAGCGGAACTATAATAACTTAAACTGTGAGAAGGGCAAATGGGAAAGCGTACAGCTCTTCTACTTGTGCTAACAGCTTCAGCCACATCACATACACTAGCGCCAGCAACTGACATGCAGTGGAACATTTAATCCATGTGAAACAAAAGTGCATACATGGGTATAATAAAATGCAATGAAAGACCCATTTGATCATGTGGGCACATAAAAATTAGATTAAAAGAAGAATCTCGGAAGATTAAACACTAACCGGCTGAGAGGAGAAAACCGAGTAATGCCCTTCTTCCCTCATTCTGCAAAGATGAAGTGACTGTTTTTGCAGCAGCTTTATGATCTGGCGAAGAATATGAGCAGCGAAAGGGTAATCTATGTGAACTCTTATAATGAAGCCGATTTTGTATCCCTGTGAATTTAAGGAATTGCCTCAGCTTAGTTTGGATAAAACCCAACGTATACAAGAAGCACAGAGAATTTACTTGTAAAGAGAATAGAGGTAAGAGGAGAATGGAGGATCGTGGGACGATACTCAAGGCGGAATAGAGAGAGTTCCATGCGGTTCGCTGTTGACGGTTAGAAACAGAGACCAAAATCTAGTTGTAGTTTTGATTTAAGAGGGAGGAGCAAGTGAAAGAAATAGAGAAGATAACGTCGTCGATTCCATCCACAACTTTGGAGCATTTAGCAATCACAAATAAAATTTTACTAGAATCGGATCGGAGACATTGGACCCTCGATGTACGTCACCACACAACTATGCAACATTTATTTGGTGGCAAAATTTAGTCATTCATATCTCATTTTCCCCTTCTTAAATATATGATTGTATATATAGTTCGACCATTAAAACACTCAAATTTAATCATACAATAAAAAAAATTCAAATCATTTTCTTGAAAATAAAAAATTTGCTGCTTTAATATTTTTTTATACTGGTTAATAATTAAACTTAAAATTTTTACTTACCTCTCTCTCTACGAAATAATTCAATCATGCAGAGTTTTGATTATGTCGGAAAATAAATTTATTTTATTTTCCATGCAAAATAATTTCCTAATAATCACACAATTTCCATTAAACGATTACTTTGATTCTTTAGTCAATACTATTTTCATCCTTGGTACATATAAATGGTCGACTGTACAATTTCATACATAGTTAATTACCCTATTTTCGTCTCAGCTTTACCGCAAGCTGAGAAGATATGGTTTCATTTTTTCTTTTCTTTTTCTGTTTTTTTGGCTTCTGGATTAAGAGATTAATACTCAAGCACTAGAGCATGATCTCCTTGCATGATCTTGAGGTTCCTCTATCCCAGACGAAAGAGAATGCCTATCATCATGTTGATTTTGATTCTTGTTTCTATAATCTGGTTTTACAGCTCTTTCCTTTTCACCGCCTTCAACCCATCTCTTTAGCCTTTTAAATAAGTTTTTCCTTCTCGAGGAAGCAGGATCACTATGAGCAACACCAAAGCATTGCACAATATTGTGCTCCTCCAAATGGGAATCACCTAATTCATGCTCTGAGTCATAATGGATAATTCCAGCACTTCCTTCAAGTTCTAGTTCTATGTCGTCTCTCTCAAGATTCTGCTGTTGTTGTTGCTGCTGCTCATGGTGCCTCATTAGCTCGTGCCTTAGGCAAGCATTGGTCCAACGCAGATAAATCAGTTCTTTAACATAATCAGCTCGTTCATTCTTTAACTTCTCCAAGTCGTTTAGAATCTGGTTATAATCTTCCTTGCCGATATCTCCTGCTTCAATCTGCAAATTAGAAATCAGTTATCAATATCCACAAAAACCCAGAAATCCTTTTTTATTGTCCATTGGCAATTGCTTACCTTAGAGGCATTTGCTTTTTCTGCCGCGTCAACTTTCTTCAGAAGTTCATTCTTTTCATTCTGCAGTTGATCCAAAACTCTCTGCAGCTCTCTAATTTCATCCTCCAGTTTAGTAATAACAATAGTCCTTGTTTGCAAAGCATCATGGGTTCTCAAGATTTCTGCTTGCTCAGCTTCAATCTTCAAAGTTTGCTCCTTTATCAGGCGAGATTTCGCCTTTGATTTTCTTACAAGCTTCTTAAGCTTCCTCTGCAGCAACCCAGTTTCTGATTTCCAATGTTCAATCTGCTCAATAGCTCTCAGATATTGAACCATGAATTTCTCCAGCCTTTTATTCTCTGCCTCCATGGTTGAAATCTCTCTATCCAAGAATTCAACGCGAGCATTCTCCAGTGACAACACGTTCCTCATCTCCAAAAGCAGAGATTCTTGATCTTTCAAGTCACAATACCTGTCAAACTGCAAACTTAACGCCAATTCTTTCATCCGAAGATTTTCAATACGACTTCTAAGGTTTGCAAGCTCTTGTTCAAAACATGGGTTAACGTGGGTTGTGGAGCTTCCAGCAAGAACCATGGAGGAATCCATGGGGTTAGGCTCTTCAATATCTGCCATAGAAGAAAGGATATGGAAACTTTCTTCACATTGAAGCCCCTCTTGAGAATTGATTTCTGGGGAATTTGGGGGAGTTTCTGATGAAGAAGAGGCTTTAGATAGAGTTTTCCTTGCCATAATCCAGGCATAGATGAAACCAACTACTGATACAGCTAAAGGAACACCAGCTTTGAGGATTACTGGCCTTAGGACCTCTGCCTTAGAAGACGTGCTTTCCATCAAAAGAATGAATGAATGAGATGTTTCCGTTTATTGTTTGCTGATCAAAATCCAAAGGAAAATGCAATGAAAAGTTCTGAATTTGATCCTCAATGTGTTAGCTATGGTTTAAAAAACAGCTGCACAATTTGCTTAAGCCGTGTAAGAGGTTGCTTTTCCTTTGTTTAGAGATCTGTGGCTTTTTGACTACGCCAAGACGCTTCTACGCTAACGTCATCATTTATCTTTACTCACGCTGTTTGGAATCTAATTCTTTTCCCTATTAACCAATGGTTTTGCTTATCATTTTTCTAATTCTTTACTCGCGGAATACATGTGCTGTTATTATTCTCTGTATGAACCGCGGAAAGGAATAGATATTATTAAAAGTGGGGAAAAAGAAAAAGTTCAGTATAACTGCTACACATAATCGAACCTGTCAGAAATTTTCGTTTTATTCCCTAAAAAAGAAAGTCTTCTAGTCTATTCATTTTTTTTTTCAATTTTGATCAATCCATTTATTCATTTTAGTTGAAAAAAAAAAAAAAACTAAATCCCTCTTTCATACTTATTTTTTTTTGGCGCCCTCTAGCCCGAATGAGCCACCTAATAATATTTGATAAATTTGTAATTCACAAAAAAAATAAATAAAATATTGTAAATACCGACGGACCTATGTTTCATAATTTGTTATTATTATAGTGAATCGCCTTAATCGTATGTGGTGTATCAGTTCTTAAAAGTGTTAAATATTATTCGTTGCCAAAAAATATTATTCAACTACTAACAAAATCTAACATAGTTTTGCTAAAAAAAAAAATCCAGCATAGTTAATTGATATGTAAGTTCCTTGAATACATTGATAAGGATTTGATCCTTGGATATGTGAAAAAAAAAAAAAAAAATTGTTAGAATAGATGTAAATATTTTACTAATTTCCCTTTTTTTCAAAAAAAAAAAAAAAGAAGAAGAAAAAACTGGCTTAAAAACTACAGATTCAAATTAATGGATTGACGATCATAGATTTATTTTTTTTTTTGGTAAATTACCAAGTGTAGATCTATACTTACAGACTTTGAGCCCATAAAAGATTGAGATCACATGATAGAACAAGCTATTTATATATATAGATAAATTTCTCAAATTTTTTCCTAATGAATTATATGATACATTGACTTATATAACCTAGTTAATATTAAAAAATTAAGAATTTAGAAGACTATGATATTTTGAGTCTTTTTTTATCCACCTCAATTTTAACCCAAGAAAAAAAGAAGAGAGAAATCTCGAAATAAGCAAATTTGAGGTGACAAATATTCTACCAATGATTTAGATATTGACAAATATTGACTTCTATAACTAAAATATGCCTCTAAAGTTTAATGGCATTGATGTTACACTTATGAAGGTCCTTGATTATCATTGCATTCTTGGACCAACAACAATATTTAAAAACATTTTTGTCACTTAATTCACTTTCAATATAATTACTACCTAGCTGTCGAGTTAATATTGGAGCACATACTATTGGTCCAAGCAAGTGATGCCATCTCAAGAATCACTAATGCTTTCCTTTTATGGACCTTTCATAATCTTTCCGTTTTAAGGGATTATGACGACCACTGGACGCATTGTGCCCATCATAAGTCTAGGGATTTTCCTTAAATCTCCCTGAAGTGTCTATCCAATAACTAAATCAATGTTTTTCTCATAGAACAATATCACAAGCCTACAATAAATGATGACAATTGTGACCATTGGTTAAAGAAAGTGGAGATAGTGGGCAACCATCATAAGGCTCTCCAGTGGTGCTAAGAATGCTTCTTTACACGGAATTGAGCAGCTTTATAGCCATTTCTCTTCCAAAGTTATTATTATACTTGCCCACTTAAGTCCTCCACCTGTCCTCATCTCCATTTTAATTCTCACACTCTCATCAGTCCCATTTATCTTCCAAGTTTAGATGGGTTTTTCAAGCACCTGGTTTGTTTCAGTACTTGCTGCACTGGCTTTCTCAGTCGTCCATGCCCGGGATCCCTTTGTTCCTGCACTTATAATTTTTGGTGACTCAGTGGTTGATGTGGGGAATAATAACAATTTACTTACCATTGTCAAAGCAGACTTTCCTCCCTATGGAAGAGACTTCGTCACTCACAAACCAACTGGGAGGTTCTGCAATGGAAAACTTGCCATAGATTTCACTGGTATGTGGCTACCATGCTTGGTTTTGCTTCTAAATACAAGCACAAAATCTTAAAATACACTTCTATTTCCCCATTCTTGTTCATTTCCAGCTGAGTACATTGAGTTTACTTCATACCCACCTGCTTATCTTAGCCAAGAAGCGAAAGGAAAAGCTCTCCTGACTGGAGCCAACTTCGCCTCAGCTGCTTCTGGTTACTACGATGCAACAGCAGCTTTATATGTAAAGATCAACATTAAAACTCATAAAATAATTTTTATGCAGAAAAACGATGTGCCACTAATGTCCCTTTTTGGTGGTCCTTTAGGGTGCTATCTCATTGACTCAACAGGTGAAATACTACCAGGAATACCAGACAAAAGTTATCAACATGGTGGGAAAAGCTAAAGCCAATACCATATTCTCAGGTGCAATCCACCTTCTCAGTGCTGGAAGCAGTGATTTCATCCAGAACTACTACATTAATCCCATCCTAAATAAACTCTATTCACCTGATCGATTCTCAGACTTACTCATGCGATCCTACACTGATTTCATTCAGGTGTATTAATTTAATACCTCTGCATTTCATATTTCATAGTTTCTTATTCATATTCCTTATAGACAAAAACATGAAATTTAGTTTACAAGATGTATGTATGCAATGCTAAGTCGGTATACAATTGAAAGAAAGTAAGTCAAACTCATCTTTCAGGTCAGAACTGGAGAAAAAAAGAATGTTTCTGACACTCAACATTGGTAAAACCCAATATAAGGATGCCATTCTAGTCTTGAAAAGCAAAACCGCTCTCCTCATTTCTAAACCATATATTTTTATAGCATAATAATCAGTACTACATAGCTGGTTTAGGTAATGAATGTCTGCGTTCAGAAAATAAATAAATAAATGATCACCATTTACCAATTCTCCTCAGGTTCTTCACTGTAAGATTTTGTTTTCTTTTTCTTTTTTTAAAAAAAAAACAGTATAAGATATTATTTCCATTATGAACATGTCACAGAATCTCTATGGACTAGGAGCAAGGAGGATTGGAGTAACAACCTTGCCACCAACAGGATGTTTGCCTGCAGCCATCACTCTGTTTGGCTCTGGAAGAAACCAGTGTGTTGAAAGACTGAACGAAGATGCCATTTTGTTTAACAATAAGCTAAACAGCACGTCTCAGAGTTTGCTGAACAGACTACCTGGTCTTAAACTTGTGGTATTCGATATCTACCAACCACTTCTGGATATCATCACCAGGCCCACTGACAACGGTAAGTGCTGGAGAATAACCACCTAAAAATTCATCCATATCCACTCACGAATAGGCAGAATACTGTCAAATATGAACTGAACCACAAAAAAGCTGTACGCGATTAATTTATTGCCTTCAATGTCAACTCATAATTTGCTTCCTTCATTACCAAGTTCTAGAACTTACATTTAACACATCAATATGATAATGATTAAAGTTTTAACTAGAAGAAACTAATTTGCTTATTTCTTACTCCCTCCCCTCAGGGAGTTAAAAACTAATAAACTTGAAACAACTGTTTTTCTGTGGTCACAGGATTTTTTGAAGCAAGAAGGGCGTGCTGTGGAACAGGCACCATAGAAACCTCCCTGCTTTGCAATGCCATATCTTTGGGAACATGTTTTAATGCAACAGAGTACGTGTTTTGGGATGGATTTCATCCATCTGAAGCAGCTAATGAAGCCTTGGCACTTGATCTACTTGAACAGGGAATATCCCTGATCACTTAAAGGCTTCTAATACAGTTAATATAAATTGCTCCTACTGTAATCTTTAATTTGATACGTTATACAGGTCCTATTATCACAAAAGTGTCCTTTGGTGGTAGTTTGCTAGTGGTGTGAGTAATGTAAAACTAGATCTACACATAAACCATGGTTACTTGGCGCTATTCTCTCTGGGTTTATTGCGTCAATTCTTGGTTCTTGCATTGATCAATATGAATACTCATTATATGAGTATTTTCTCTGCTAAACAGCAAAATACTGTTGTGAAGAAACACCATAAAAGGATATACTAATTTCTTGTAAATGGGCACATTGAAAGGCATTTTTTATTAAGGAAAGGACAAGAAGGAAAAAACCCTCTACTTTGGTTTCAGAGACACATGAGAAAAGTCAGAAGTTTGGGTTTAAGGGAATCACATCTTTTAATTGATCGATTAGTCAAATGGAACTGGCTAAAATGGTAAGTCTTAAACTCATAATCCCAGGGCCACACTTTCTTCCAAGGAAGGAACCTGAAGGTCAACGGCTCCCTCAAAAATTAGTACATATAATATTCTTACTCTCTTCTTTCAATCCTTTCCTCTTTAGGGCCTAAGAAAGGATTCTCGTAGCTCTCTTTCGACTTCATCCATGCAATTTTAACCCCACCCAAACAAATGGAATCTTTCTTCCATTTTCCCCTTAATGTTACTCAAACTTCCTTTTACCAAGTTTATACCATGGTTTCAGCATTTAACTTCAGAGCTTCTAGTCTTGAAATTTGAACTGCAGCACTGAAACATCTGATTGATCACCCAACTACTTATCCATTATTTTCATTTTTTTTTTTTTTTTAAAAAAAGCATATCAAATTTCACTTATTAATTAAAATGATTTTATTTTGGAAATAGCCCTTCTTCAATCTTTGTTTGATCCCCAATCTTCCCCCTACCCTCTAAATAGTTGTTTGCTTGAATGGAATTTAAAGATAACTTAAATTGACATCCTTAACAATTATTTGGCAAGATAAGTTACAATTATATACTGGACTTGTGACGGCTGTAGTATAGACATATTTTCTAATCTTACTGAGCATCAAAAATTCAAAATGACCTACTATGGCTTTACGTAAGATCCAAAAGAAATTTTGGTTGATTTATTACATAAGAAGAAAAAAATGATCACCTGAACAAATTAAGAAAGTTCAAATCCAGCATTTGAACTGATTGCATAGAGAAGCTTCGTTCTCAAAGTGCTTGCACGTTTGTATGTTGGAAGCTGTAACCATTGAACAGCAAAAGAAATACGACAATAAATTAAATAATTCAAAATTCGAACAAAAGACTGACTAAATTGCAGATGCTTTAGTCTCAACGCTCACTAAATAGCTAAGGATTTACTCTCCTAGCCGTAGTACCTTGAGAGTATTGTAACAGGTTGATGCTGATGGAAGCCGCTCTACATCTTGTCCGCCAATTGTTGCCCAAAGAGGGACATCACATGCAACCTACGTAAACAAATATACTTGAGTGATGATGATGTAAAGACTTTCTTTCTCCATTTTCTTTTATTTTGAGCTTACTAGAATATTAAAAAGGAAAGCGGCAAAAACATAGAACTACAGGAAATCCTAGAAAAGAAAGAGTTGGCGGCAAGAGTAACTAATGTTAGATATCTTCTCTCTCTGTTGGATCATAATATTCCCAATGCCAATATAACCATGGGAAAACAATATAACCTCTAAGACGCATAAATGAATGATTAAAGATGTCCTATTTGAGGCATGTGATGCTGAATAATCAAGCCAGAGGACAGGACAATTCTCAAAATACACAAATTGTGTTCTTTTACAGGCAACAAAGTATATAATAGAGCCAGTTCTAGAAGTGATTTATAAATTCTGCCAAATGAGTAAACATTAATAATATACCTTGTGAATGGTGAAAGCTGGATGCAAGTATTTGAACCCAAGTAATGGAGCACGAGAACAACTGGTGACAAATTTAAGAAGCATACAGCGATCTTCCGGTTCAAAGCCCCTAATCACCTGTAAATTATTAGCAGAAAACTAAAAATGATTATTGATGCCTTTAAAAGGACAACTGAATAATAAGAATACACAGACCCTTCAAGTATAACGCATGCTCAATTTATTTTACAGTATGAGGTTGGAAATAACTGTAAAAAGTCAGTGTTCTTCAGGGTTCACTATCGATGTAATTCACAAACTAATAAATTTAAGAGAAGTTATATGAGCGTATGTTGACTATCAAAAACATGTCTTGCATGTTTATAAGCAGATAGACTAGGAAATAGGAAGTTAATATATATAGAAATTTCTTATTTGTGTTTAAACTGATAGTGTATTTAATCTGTTTCACAAGATATAAATGGGGATTAAAAAAAAACTCCCTGATATTAATTCACCGTACATCTGAACTGCCAATCCAAGACTACAGGAAAGAGGAAATAACATTGGTTCTCGTTAAACATCCAACAGCAATATATAAAACCAAACTACATTCCTGCTAAAAGGAAACCAGCATTTTCCTTGTAAAATCAATCTTTAGTATAATTTTTATGTTTGATCAACATTAATTTGATATGAATCATTGATTTGATGTTATAGATGAGCTTCTCTGTTCTCGTTTCGAGATTCTATAAACAGAACATCAAGGTACCTAAATCATTTAGCACTTTTAAGCTGACTGAGGCAATGAAGCCCAGAAATCAGAAAGTTAGAGATGCATCTAAGTTACAGTAACTCATCCACCCCTCGCACAGGTGCTTCGTGCCCCCGATGTCCCCAACTCTTTAGATAGTGCCATTACTTTGGACGGAATTATAGCTAAGCTGATGTAACACATCAGCAAAAAAGCTAAAAAAACCAAAAATAAAGGACATAAACGATTGTATAGATCCAGAATGGATCTGAATCTGTTGACTTTTCTAGATATGACTATGTACGAGAGACCAAGGATTATAACAATTGAGGTAGTTACAAACTTACATGCAATGTTACATCAGATTGAAAATGATAAACAAAGTATGAACCATTGTGGATTTGCAATACCACTGAGCCGGATTTACTTTTGTGGATTTAATGGGGAAAAAGACATGCATGAAAACCCAAATACAGTAACAGTTCCATTTAGGCATCAATACCTCCCAAAAAATCTTGACAGTCCGGCTGCTCTCATTGTAACCACCAGTGTATCGTGTGTTGCTTCTCAGATCATCAATGTCAATATCATAATTTCCACCTGAAAGCAACTGTATCATTGTATAACTCAGAATATCAGTATCTTACTGGCAAAATGAATGTATTAGAAAAACACGGTTTTATTTTTTGAGCCATTCTGTGATACAATATTCCCTCAAAATTCATTCATAACATTGTCAAATTAACAGAATCCTCAAATGTTAACATCAAGCGATAAACTGATCATAATCTTATATCAATTTCTAGTTGAAATTGCCAAAATCAACGTAACAGTTTTGTTTTTTGTGTGTTAGATGCGACTACACATGGTGTAACTAACTAAAAAATAAATTTATACCAAGATTAACCAATTCAAAAATACAGATTAATCTTCACAAACAAAACCTTACTCAATATATTAGAGAAATTACCTGATTAAATTCACTTGCATTGAATAACTTCATCCAAGATGGTGATATAAGATCAGTTAACCCTCTATAGAAGGCATTTGAAAAGGGCAATATCTGCAATTCAGCATTTTAGGTTTACTCATCAACAACAAATCCAACATGGAAGTGGACAATATCCAATAAAATAAAGTCACTGATAGTAAAACCTGCTGGTTAAGTTTGTAGTCTGCCATTGCATGAATGTACTGCATCTTATTTTCATTTGCCACAATGATATCTTTGCCACCAGACTTAAGCTCAATGACATGATGTTTGCCGAATGCTTCTTCAGTAACAGTGAAATCAAGACAGAGCTCCTTGACATCACCCTCATAATGCTGCGGAAAAGAATATAGGAAACTTTCAGTAGAATCATGAAATGCAATAGTATGCATAGATGTTGCCGAATACGAGTCAAGTGTTCGCAAGATAAATTAAAAGAATAATGATGCGATGCCTAGTAAGGAAAGAAAGAACAACCAAATATATAGCACCTTTGTTTTGAAGCATCTTTCATACTCAGGAAAGCATATGGACCCCAAGAATAAAATATAACATACCAAACACCAAATGGATCAAGAGAATGGGTCTTCTAAGGTTATCTTAAAAATCCTTTATTTTATTGCTAAAATGCCAAGCTACTATACCTACCAACTTAAATGTCTCCCAATTTACTGAATCTACTTAACACTTCATAGCACTACAATAAGCAAAATAGGTCACAGCAGTCTTTTTAACCAGTTGAAACAACTTCAGATGAATTGTCCGAAGTGCAACTTTGGCATAACACTCAATATTACATATCCGCTTGAGCTTTTGAAAACTTCATGTATAATATAATTGAGGAGGATGGGCAATGTAGGTTGATGGTCATGTTGCCAGAATCAAATCTGGTGAGATTATGCATATATGAGTTCCAAAAAGAAAATCTTGAGGCATTTATTCCCAGTATTTGGGCTTACAGCAGGACTACTGTTGCTCCAAAAAGAAATGAAAGACATAGAGGAAACCACTTAGGTTTTACCTTGACATACATAAGATTCCTGTATAGTTCTGGATCAAGTGTTGATAATTCATCAAGAAAGCTATATCGTCCCAATAGCTTTTGTACAAAAACGTGTGAGAAAGAGTAGTCAAGTAATATTCCTTCATAAAGAGCTTTACCAACAACTCTTCCAAGGAACTCAATCATTTGAAGACCATTCTCTAGATACCTTGCGGATGCATTAGGAATTAGAAGCCTGTCTGAATTTAAGGTTTGGGAAAATAGCCCATATCTGGAAGAGGGGAAAAAGGTCAGTGTGGAAAGTCACAATTGAAAGAGCAGATAACCATGCAACAAAATGCAAAAAAATACAAAGTGCAATTTCAAACTTACTCTGGGGCAAAGGCTGCTTTTGATATATCAATTAAAAATTCTTTAGATAACCCCCCATAGTCCAGGCCAGCCTCTGGGAGGCCACATTCACTGACGAAAGACACATGGATAGATGATTTCAACCTTGACCCAAGGAAATTTAATTGCCTAAATCCATCTTCAACGATATGACCCCGACGTACTACCATCTCAATTGCTCGTGAACCAGGTTCCAAAATTTCACCAGCCATTTTTCGGGAAGCTTTATCCATCTTGATGAACTCTCTAAACATCTCAACTCTACAGAAGCAGTTAAAATGAGTTATTAAATTTAAACACTTCCCAACATAAATTGTAAAGGATGCAATATAAATGGGTTTCTTTATTTATTGATATAACAGATTCAAATTTAATCAAAGTATTATCAGAAAGAATTCATTCACAGATAAAAGCTCCTGTTGACAACGTCTCTCCTTTTCACATAATTTATGCCAAAAATTTTCTGTAAGTTTTTTTACACTGGACATAAAGAATGTAATTAACAAATGAACGCTTCTACTTTTACATGCTACTTACATACCTATCTTCAATTACAACACGAGATAGATGTCAACAACAGTACAACCATTTTGATGAAAGAAATAGAACATGTATGAAAGGTAATCTTTAAAACTGATCTCAATTTATCATTCATGATTTCACCATCAACGACAAAAAGGAATAAAATAGGTAGTATATGATAACAATATTTTTCTTAAAAATTCTACCGAACTACCTAATTAAATTAACTTTTCTTTCTAATTCTCATACTTTCCACCAAAATAAGCAAAAATTAATCATCAATTCATTTTTCCTCAACTCTGGGTTCAGTAGCTCTTTATTTCCTATATTTCCTCCTTTGAAGCACCACTAGAAGATGTCAGTGAAAAAGGACAAAGGCTAGATTAGCATTCAACAGAGTTATGCATGTGGTAACAGTTAAGGCCATATTAGATTGAATAGGATTTAATAGTAAGCAATGCTAGAGCTCCCAGTCAACTTTGAAGAAGTGCAATAGTCCTTGTAGTCCGTCATATTGCTAACCTCTCTTGAAAAGGGAAAACATGTGGAGTTGTGGTGACAACAGAGCCCTTGCTCAGGACAGCTGATGAATCATCAGATCTTAAATTAGCTGACAAAACTTCGTGAGTTCTAGCAGCGACTGCTATTGGTGGCCGGCTTTTTTTAGCAGGTGAAAGCCACAAATCAGGAGGACAAAACCGGTGCCTGCAATCCCTTTCATACATTAAATGTAAGCATCTGATTGCACAGTCCAAGAGGGGTCTGCTCTGTGGATCAATACCATGGGACAAGCCATTATACACTAGGGTATTGAGCATCGATGCAATTTTTTTTTGCTGTTCTAACTTGAATGGAACCTACCAATGTAATCAAATGCCCGGGAAAATGTCAAGGTTTAGAATATATATCAAAATATAGAAAGAAAAGGGCAATGAGATATTGAAGTTTACCTGTTTCTCATAGAACTCTATGTCATCAAGAACTAAAAGCAGATGAGTATAAGTGGCGCAGAAAAGATGAAGCGGAGCAAACATATCTTTTGAAATTCCTTGTGGGCCAAGCCTCATAGGTTCAATGTCCCATATATCAGATGAATCTTCATTCACTTTGCTGGGCTCAGGATGATTGCCAAGGAGACCTGGAAAATCAGTTGTTTCTTGTGACTTGCCAGTAAATTTATGTAGCACACTGACCCACTTATTGGACCCATCCTTACTGACTTGCTTTTGATCCTTCTCAAAACCTTTATTTCTTTTTTTCACAGAAATATCACTTGTATGATAATGATTATCTGACATATGACTGTCTCCAGGAAAAAGGGAATCCTCCAATACACCCCACACACTGGCAAGAAATCCAGGTGTAAAGGATAGCATGTTGAGAACAGGTAATGCGCCACAAATCGGATTCAGGACTGAAAATATTCTTAGCATATTAGAGTAGAAAAACACAATGGCAAGTAAATCCAGTTTCCCCAAGAATTCCAAATTGTTTGGCAAAAGGATGTCAGTCCTTTTGGCGGCATCTCTATTTGCAGATGCCAAAAGATTTGTAAGATGCCACTGCTGACAAACTGGCCTAAATTGGTCTAAGTATGAAATCATTAAGGACTCATTCTTTGCCTCACTCTCATGCAGAAATGTATCAATCTTCTCTCTTGACATTTCAACATCAGTTTGGATTGTATTGTCATCCTTTCTGATACATCCAAAATTATCTAGACAAGCTAATAGGTTTTCTGCAAGACTGATAACAACATGAACATACAATGCGTAGTCTACACCTTGATGGAAGCATCCAGAGTCCACAGAATCATTCTCACTCCCGATTGCTAGGCATACAATGTTAGCAAGCACCCAGCCAATAGGTGGAATTGCCTTGGAAGAAACAAGAATCTCTGGCTGAACCAGTTCTGACATTTTCATTGAAATTTCCTCTTTCAAAATCTGTCATCACCTGTCATAGTATGATCAGTTCTGATATGCATGAATCATAACATATATAGTTATATCATTTTATTGATTTAAGTGGACTATTAATTTAGGGCATTACACTTTTGGGACTGAACTTAAGATTAAAACAATCCCATCATAGCTCATTACTCTTAAAACAGATTTTTTTACCCTTCACTATCAATTATAATATAAAAGCAATATACAATTGGAGGGAAGAGGTAAAATCTTTTAAAAACAAATGGTGAAAATTTGCCTTCCAATCATAGCTCATAACCTCTTTTGACTTGATGGATGTACCTTAGATTATCTAAGGAGAAGCACTCCAGAAGAGCAGAGATATTAACTTATTTTCATATTATGAAATCCAACTTACAAGAAAACAGATGCCTAATAGAACAGAAAACATGACATACACTTCTTCTTTCTTTCAGATAAAAAAAGTGTTTGATGGGCCACTATGTTTTCTATATAATATATTCCATATTTTTTTTTTTTTTTCTTTTAGACAGGTTTAAGAGAATTTTCAGTTTATATATATATTTTATCTATATATGAGTACAAATATTTGGTAAGCAAACAGGATTAGATTGTACTTAACTTGTATAATAGAACAAATGATTGCAAGGTCATAACTTCCAAACTAGAGTGGCAAATAGTATATATATTTTTGAAAATACAGTTATTAAGCAAGGTGAATCATACTTATAACTGTAGCATCAAACATATTTCATGTGCATGGGGAAGTCAGATGTTCGTGCGCAGTCATTGATTCAGATAATTAAAATTTAAGCATTAGTTCCATAAAATCATATTTATAAGGATATTCATACATGCTATATGATTGTTAGCACCTTGAATAAAAAAATAATTAATAAACTGCAAAAGTATCAGACTAATGCATTTAAAATAAACAATAAAAGAAGACATTATGTAACAGATATTGCTCAAGTTAATGTTGCTTACCAATAAAGCCTGGAGGCATGGCAGCAAGATAAATTTGTGCTTTAAAGCAGGTTGAAGAAAAGATGGTAGACGTTGCACAAGCCAAGGAATTGTTAGTACGTATAGGCAATACTGCTCAGTAGCATGGTTCAGATCAATCATACCATGCTCTTTTCCATCAAATTTTGACAGATAAAATGGCCGCAGAGCTAATGTTATTGTACTTGCAGTAACCAAAAGTCTATCATCTGTCTGGATGATATTTTTTGTTTTTGGAGAATATTTATCCAATGCACTAACATATCTGTGTATAGACACATAGCTACCACTTTTATCATTGACCATGTACTGAATTAAATTTTTCACCACTAAATCTGCATCTTCATGGTTGTTATCAGTAATGCCTTTCCAACCATTCAGATCTGTTAACAAAACAAGCACACGCATTGCTAAGGAAGTAACAACAGTAATATCTTGATCCCCAGACTTGCATTTGCTGAACTCAGAAAGAATGAAAAAGCCAAGGGAAATCAGCCTTCGTGCTTGGAAACTCCAAATTCTTCTTTCTTCAGGTGTACCAATTGCCAAGAAACAAAAGTTCCTCTTTGGATCTAGACAAAGATAAGATGGATCCATCATTTATATATTAAATGGGTATGTTAAACAAGAAAAAATGAAAATAGGTTCTTTGAATTCAAAAGCAAAGAAAAGACAGTGTGGATAAACTTTCCGATTGCATCAACCCACACACTCAAGTCAGGGCAATATCTGCTCGAGAGAATTTACCCTTAAAAAAGTTTGACATAACATGCCTACCACTAATGCATAAGAGAGGGGCACATGGAGTACCATCAGAATGACAGAAAGAATGACTGGAATTTTAAGATAATGTCATGGCACAGGCCAATGAATGAACCAAAACATAGGGACCTACCAGAAGAATTCATGCTTTCTAATAGGATTGTAAAGCAAATCCTCATAGAGTCTACTCTCTTGCCCTCAGTCTTTTGATGCTGAGTTGAGAAACAGGTCATAAAGAAAAGAAATGGTCTCAGTAAATTGCTAGAAATCCAAGTTGCTGTGATTACACCAGTATAATGATTCACAAATATCTCCCACTCCTGTTGATGCTGCACAGCAACCATTTTTGTAACTTTGTAGCGCCTCCATACTCTCTAAAAGCATCAAGAAAATAGGTTATTTCTCAGTTTATACAAAGATGTTGGTAACAACTTAGAAGATACAAATGAAGAACAGAAAACAAACTTTCAAATGTAGAATTCTCCACAAAGTAAGCACAGTGCACGCGCAACTTTTGTTTCCTTTCATTCTAAGCAGATTTATAAGCTCCATTTAATCATATGTTTCCTTATATCCGTTAAACTGGTGTAATACGTAATACACCAATTATAATATTTTAATACTCCTTCCTAGCATATAATGCTCTTGCATTCTAATGGGATAAAATAATAACAATACAATTTGCAACAACAATGAACATGAACCAACGTATGTTGAGATCCGGGGTCAGACAAAACAACAGAAAACATTTGCTGAAAGCATAACAATTTCAATATCATCTCAATTAGTCAGTTAAAAGAAATAATCGCAGCTAATATCAAAAGATGCACCTGAATGAAGAGAGCAGCAGCAGTAGCTCGTTTTGCATAATTGCGAAGTTCTCGTTCCCGGGATACCTTTTCGAGAAGGGCATCCCTTGTTATCTCCTTTGCACTTGCTCCTCTCAAGGATACCTGAACAAACCGCCAATATCATAAAGAATAAAATCAATAATAAAAACAATATCGACACAGAAGAATGAAGTATGTGACAAATTTTCTGGTCCACTAAGTGGTTGATCCGATGTAATTAAAGAGGAAAAGTAAAATTGAAAACATGTTATATCTTGCAAATCCTCAAAAGACTAAACAGGATTCGAGTAACGGAAAACGAATCGCAATTCACCACAGAAACTCAAACACAGAGCGAGTCAGTGAATAATTATGAAGGGAAAGAGGGGAGAAAAACCAGCAGCAAGCAAAAACAGCGGTTTAGCATCAGTACGATTATACTGGTGGAAAATCATGCTCAAAGAATGATTTTCTTCGAGGAAAATCGTTTGTTTTCTGAAATTGAATTGTAGGAGGAACATTTATGAACGTCAGGGACAGAGATACACAGAAGATTAAGAATACCTGGTGTTTTCGAGGTCCATCCATGGAAAATTAGAGGATTGTCCAAACAGAGGTGAATTTGCGTATTGTCAACGACATATCTGCTTCCTGGACGTTTAGCCCCGCATCATCATTAAGTTATTCTGCTTTACTTTTTCACGTAGCTGTCTATTCTGTTTATTAATTTATTTTTCCCTAAAAAATGTTGAAAAAAAATAATAAATTAAGGGAATTGCTTATTTCACTCTCACTTTTCTTAATCACTCCCCAACTTTAAAGTTTAATTTAGTTTTATTGCAAATATGTCTTTCACCCTTCGTTGACCCACCCCCTCACTGACAAACACTCCCTTGTAATTCTCTTTCTTTTTCGTCAGCGACGAGTTCATAGCTCTTCAGATCAGTTTCCTTCATAGCTCTTCAGATTAGTTTCCTTGTCTTACATTCTTGCACACTCCCTTTCCCTTTCCTTCCTTTTGTCTAGTTGATCAAAACATTTCCCTAGGTCTACAAACCCGTGAAGCAGTCGACACCCCCAAGCAGCACAATCGATCCCTACGATTTGGTCCATTTAGATTTAATCATCCGTTTAAGCTTAAATTAGATTCACTCGAATCTATAAATTCAAATAGAACTAATTTAGATTTATCTAAATCTATAAATCCAAATTGGCCCATGGGCCATTATTGAGTGATTTAGATTTATAGATTTGAATGGTTTCGTCTTAGTTCAATTTGGATCTAATGAACCTAAAATAAGCTAATCTGGATTTATAAATTCATTTACTTCAGTTCTAATTTGTGTTTTTGTACCATCATATTATTTTGATCAATTTAAACTCATTTTTCTAAATATAAAGATGAAAGCTATGCAATATACATGTTATCATCACCATTAAAAAATTAATCAAAGAATAGGGAGTGAGTTGCTCGACATACGAAGAGTATGGGGAGTGGGTCCATTTTCAATATTAATGGGAGTGTTTTTTTTTTTTAATAAAAAGGTATTTCAATAATTTCATAAAAAGGGGAGTACATTAAGAAAAATAAAGAGTTACTTAAGTAATTCCTTGAATTAATCATATCAAAAATAAATATTAATAATCAATATTTTGTCATATCAAAAATAAATAAAGCTCATTTGTTATTTTTCTAACTTTTTTTAAAAAATTATTTCTCATATCAAATCAAAAAAATTAAAAATTGTTAACGGATTCGAACGTTTACTAGCGGTGGCGCGTGATACGTTGAAGTGAGAATAGAGTTGTAGGGAAGAATATGGTAGGCGCTGAGACTGGATAAATGGCCACCGACACCGTATTCTTTCTTCCGCCTCCTTTGCTTCCTCAAAACCCTTTCTCTAATTGTCCTCTGAAACATCCTTCTGTGTGGGGACTGCCAGCCATACATTTTTTTTCAAATTACGGCCTGAAAGGTGAACATTGTATTAGATCAGCATGACCTGAATGACGAAAGTATATATGCTGGAAATGGTGAACACTGCACTAGGCCTCACTTCTCACACATAATCCCATGCATGGATTTTGTGTGGCAAAGGTGGGGTAGACCGTAGATTAAACAAACTTGCATCCTTAGGATGATGGAGTTTTGTGTAACAAATCAAATGCAGACTCAAGTATTAAATACTTTGGTGTTACTTGATACATGTTCACATGACTTCCTTCTTGTTTTCCCATAGGTGGAAGTTCACTGGAGGTTGTCGTTGGACCTTGAACCCGCATTAAATGAAAAAATTATATTCTTAAAATATTACCTGAATTATTTTTGTCTGGGGTAATATTTTTATTTTAGAATTTATCTTAAATTTCATTTCACTTTACTCAGAAAATATTAAAGTAATCTTACAAGTATTAATCTTAATAATTTACTACTTAAAATATCTTTCAAAACAAATAAAAATAAAATGAAACAAAGATATATATAATGTTACCCCCAAAATCTTATGCCGCCTGATGTTAATGGGATTCGAAGTGCTTAATGCTATGTTATTGGGTTATTCCTCAAAGACTTTATTCTTGAATCACATAGAATAGAATGTTATATAAATTTTTCGCAATGGTTTTGCCTGCCTTGCATTACATTCCCCGTTGGTGCAGTTTCAAGAAAGAACGATTGTGAATCCAACAAGTTGTGCATGTGAAAATTTGCGACTACACATCGTCGACGCCACGATGAGCCTTCTTCTTTCGGAGTATGCTCGATACGAGGAGAGTAATTACATGCATTAACGCTAGCTTTCATAAATCCAAGAATGCTTTGAGTTCATTTATGTTATAGGCATGCATTTGCCGTTTTAGGGAACAACGAGGAGCATTTGCATCATGTTATTTTGTCACATTGAATAAAAGAGTAGTAGTATTTATTAGCTCCAGGTTGTGGGCACTGGCCAGGATCCAATGTGAAGTGAGAAATAACAGAAGAGGTTGACATGAGTGGTAGTACTAGTAATAGTAATTTGGTTAATTTCACGTTGAATTGATTATTATAAGTAGCTATCTGCGGTGGTGCCGTTGCGTTCTGGTATGCAAATAAATAAATAACTGAGGTTCCATAATCTAAGTAGCTAGCTTTAATTCCCTCGCCTTTCTATTTTCATGGTATAACGCTTATCCTCTTACTTAATAGTTCTGAACTCCATAAAAGAGAACTTGACCTTGATTTTGTCCATGAAAGAGAACATTTGACCTTGAATATGTCAAATTCGTTCACCTCAGAAGAAAATTTCTACAACAAGTTTCATGGCTAGGTAAATCAAGCCTTTCAGAGTAACCAAATACAAATTGAGTGCTCAAGATAAAATGTACAAAACCAAATTTAGTTTAATTAAAAATTAGTGTAATAAGTATAAATAACTAATGTGAAATCATATAAATTATTGAATTATATAATATTATTCTCTAATCAATTTATCTTTTGAGAGGAGGAACTCGACGATTAAAGGAATCAAGGGAATTATATCATGAGTTGATATTTGCAATTTATAGATAAATCATTTTATTTTATATATGAATGTAGATATAGATAAATCATTTTGGCCTTTGAAGGAGTCGCTATCTTATCTTTTATATATATATATATATATATGTTCTCGTTCGGGGTACGTAAGGTTGTGACCTGTGACCAATTTAATAAAATAAATAATTTTTCACACCTACCAAAAAATAAATAGTTTTTCAGAAAAATAAACAATTTTCAGAAGAGTAATATTATGATATTATTGTACTACTAGCTAGAAGAAGAAGAAGAAAACTCATGAGGTTTGCTGAAAATAACAGGTATTATTATGAAATAGAAATATGCACGAGCAGGATACTTTGACCTCTGTCTCCCGCTGATGAAATAAATGGGAGGTGGCATGCACGAGAAGCCAACAGCTTTATAACTCGAATCCGAAGTCTAAATTAATTATGAAATTACCAATCAGCCCCCCCTCATTGGACTTGTCCTTGAGAGAGATATTTTATGTTGACATTGATCCCTTTTTACCAACACTCGTGTAAATTCGTCACTTGAAACATATAGAAATAATGACTGGTCATGAGTCGTTAGCCATTAGCCAACACCATAATAATGCTACAAAGGGAATTGCCTTGTACTTAAGCATTCAAAACGACACGTCTCGAATATAATAAGGGTATACGACAAGTGGTGAGCAAAACCAGCTCTCTTCCAAAACTCCAAAAGAGGCAAGTCAAAGATAGTACAAGGGAGCCATTAAATGAGAGAATCGGTGAGTTGTTGATAAAGAGGCAGGAAAGGGCAAAAGCGGAAACACAGAAAGTTGCATGAAAAACTCGGATCTTGAGAGCGAAGTATGAGGACGCTTGGGGTGAAATGGCAACCCATTTATTACCAAAATGTTCTCCTTTCCCACGCCGCCCCAAAACCCACCTCTCTCTGTTTCGGATTCTCTGTTCTTTCCCCTATAAAGAAACAGCAACAACAAAGAGAATTAAAGACAGAGAGAAGAGTTTCTGCTATGGAGCTAGACTAGAGCTCGCTATATAAAGGTGTTTGAGCATAATTTGGCTCGATCGAGTGAAGAAGGAAAATAATAATGGGTAACTGTAAAAGAAATTGTTGTGCAAGGTGGTGGGGCTCTAAAACGACATCGTCTACGAAGCTCTTGCTGTTTATGGTGCCTCTGATAGTGGTTGCCGGGCTTGTTTCTGTGTTGGGTACTTCAAATACTTCCAACTGGGTTTTCATTGCTAACCGACCATTCCCATGGAGCTCTTCTGTTGATCTCTCTTCTTCAATGGAGGTTTCTGATTCATCTGGAAAGCAGAGAGAAGGGGTTGTGGATATAAGATCAAGAGCGGTGGTGGCCGTTGATGCTCACGACAAGGAGGAGAAAGCTATCTCCGATGATACTCTCTTAAATCACTCCTTGTCTCCTATCCAAACAGTTCAACAACTTGTAAGACCTTTTATCTTCTTTTTGCTTTTTCTCTTTTAAAAAAAAAAATTACAATTTTTTTTATTATTATTATTATGATTATGATGTACAATGTTGTTATACAGTGGTAGAGTTCAGTGTTCCACAGTTGTTTACCTTACAAAATTTTCCATGGTCTTTCTATGATTATGTAATTAAAGCCAGATTTGGCATTGGTGATTAATTTTCGACCCTTTACTATTCAGGGGACAAGTTGAGAATTTCAAACCAAATTTTTAATATTCAATCACGTCAAAATTGGATCATGCATGCATTAATTTGATTTTTATTTTCCACGTTTCCTTGTGATTTGTGAATTTAATTTGGATTTTGTTGACTACTACTCTTGAGATCTTCTTAGGTACTGATTGGGTATAGACATATTAGTATGAATAAATGCTTTGCTGATTCAGACAGACTATTAGTATTTCAATCTGTCGAAATATTTGGACTTTTAGTAACAATGAGATCTCGTGTTACTTCCTTTAGTTATTTCTTTACTGCTTACTACTAGTTTCCTTTATAGTAGAAAAAAGGAAAAAATTTAAAGTTTCACCCTACCAATAAATTAATTTAACGTTAGCGTCAATGAAATGTTTAAATCTATATAATATTAATATTTTGTTTAATTATACGTATTTCAAGACAATGTTTGCTTGTAAATTGATGGGGTTGATTTCATCTAACGCAAAGCGGCGTTTCAACTTGGAAAAATATTGGATTATTATAATAATGCCTTAGTTGACAATAATTTTTAGTTTTCTAAAATTTTCTCATCCCTCTTTTCTGCATAAGCTTGCAATAAACGCAAAGGGGCGGGGTTAACTCTTACTTCGACGATAATATGCATCTTTTTATGTTAGCCAAAAAATAAATAAATATGCGTTTTAATAATTTTCTTTAAATATTTTTTTGTAGTGCTATTTATATTTTGTCACGTGAAGAATTAATTAAAAATCTTAATTGATATTTTATGAAACAGAACATAAGTGAAGATACCCTCAACGTCTCCAAAATTTGGCCTACCATAGCTCCTATGAATGAACCTTTTCTTCCTCTGACGACACCAAGGAGAGAAAGAAAGTTCAGCATCTTAGACAGAACCGAAGCTGGTCTCCTACAAGCCCGAGCTGCAATTAGAGAAGCTAAAAATGAGAATGAAACAGCAGATCCAGACTACGTCCCAGTTGGCCCAATGTACTGGAATCCCAAAGCATTTCACAGGTTAAAACCAAAAACTGGTTCTTTATTTTTAACCTAAGTAGCATTATCATAGCATAATTCCCAATTAATCCATTGAAGTCACTCATTGTCCCGTGCGTATTTGCAATGACAGAAGCTACTTAGAAATGGAGAAGCAGTTCAAGGTGTTCGTCTACGAAGAAGGGGAGCCTCCAGTGTACCATAATGGACCTTGCAAGAGTATATACGCGATGGAGGGGAATTTCATGCATGCCATTGAGATGAATAACCAATTTCGTACTAAAGATCCCGAGAAAGCACATGTCTTCTTCCTTCCATTCAGTGTAGCAATGATGGTTCAATTTGTCTATGTACGTGATTCTCATGATTTTAGCCCCATAAGAAAGACAGTCACAGATTACATTGATCTCATTTCTGGAAGATATCCTTATTGGAATCGAAGCCTTGGTGCTGATCACTTCATGCTTGCTTGCCACGATTGGGTAGGAAGCTCACTATCTAGTAGCTACATTTTTAGAACTTAGATTAATGTTTGATCTATTCAATGATTAATGTCATTGGCAGTGGCTTTAATTGCAGTGAATTTGCACATTCAGTTGAATTTATTGGAACAAGTATTGATAAGAAATTTTGCTTGTTCTGTTTCAGGGGCCAGAGACTTCATTTTCTGTTCCCAACTTGTACAAAAATTCTATTCGCGTACTTTGCAATGCTAACACCTCAGAGGGATTCAACCCAGCAAAAGATGTATCATTCCCAGAAATCAATCTTCAAACAGGTAGGATACACGGTTTCGTTGGAGGGCCATCTGCGTCAAAACGACCATTTTTGGCTTTCTTTGCCGGAGGGGTTCATGGCCCTATTAGGCCAGTGCTTCTTGAGCATTGGGAAAACAAAGATGAAGACATGAAGGTTCACCAGTACCTTCCAAAGGGTGTGTCCTACTACGAGATGCTAAGAAAAAGCAAGTTTTGCCTCTGTCCCAGTGGGTACGAAGTTGCAAGCCCAAGACTGGTGGAGGCTATCTACACAGGATGTGTGCCAGTGCTAATTTCAGAGCATTACGTGCCACCATTCAGCGATGTTCTTAACTGGAAGGCATTTTCAGTTGAGGTCTCTGTGAAGGATATTCCCAACTTGAAGAAAATACTTATGAGTATTTCTCCAAGGCAATTTATAAGAATGCAGAGAAGAGTAGGGCTGATTAGGAGGCACTTTGAAGTACATTCTCCTCCCCAGCGATTCGATGTGTTCCATATGATTCTCCATTCCGTATGGCTTAGAAGATTGAATTTTAGACTTCATGATGATCAATAAGGGGTTACTCGTCAATATTGACCACGTTCACAATTTATAGTTGTTTGAGATTTGTAATGTTAAAATCTGTATGGGTAAAATAAATTGAGTTCCACTTTTCCATATTCTTGTAGTCAAGGGTTAATTCAAGCTCTGGTTTTTATTTCAATCTGAAGTTCTCTATTTCCTTGAGTTAATTATTTCTAGTTTTTGTTTTTTTTTTTGGTTAATATAATTATATTAAGTTCTTTAGTACCAAGAACTACATACATGGATATGTAGCAAAAAGGAAACAAGAAAGAATTACATAAATGTTGTCGTGGCCAAATTATATTCGAAATGTTTCATTAAGCACGATGAAATCATTATATACTTCCAAAATAGGTTACATAGAATAAGGAAATCGGACAGCATATAACATATCCCAAATATTATATCAAGGTATTTTAATATAAGACAAGCCCGTCAACAAAACCGCTTGTCTAAGATAAGAACATGTGATCTTGCCTATAGCAGTACATGCACTATAATGCCACGTCGTTGACACGTGGACCATAGGCCTCTCATCCTGTGAGGATTCCACTGATCGATATCAGAATAGATGCCACTCTGGTATTTTAATAACAAAAGGGAAGAAGAAGGAGATAACCACGGAACTGATGCCCATTACCAATATTATGGCTTCTCGGCAAAGCAAAGGAGCCGTTAGATGCTTTTGCTGTTTGGTGTCACTTAATGGATATAGGAGTACTCATCAGGGTACGTGTCGAATATCGTAAGCATGATTGACAAATGTCCATCCACCGACTTTTTGTAACACGTGGCGTTTTCCTAGTAATTCCTCCTCCACGTGTCAATCGACCTTGGCACCATTATGCTTAATGTTTCCTAGTTTATATATCAAACAAACTCCCAGTCGATTTATTCAGATCAGTTCCATAAGAAACTGGCATAGTAATTTCTTAAAAAAATCTGCCTTCTTATTTACATCAATCGATCCAGTTGGGTGAGTTGTAGTTGGCGAAAAATTGAAATCACACATCAATGGCGTCCTCAAGGCAATTCAAGGAAGAACGAGCTGAAGCAGCTGCCAAGCTCGCCGCTGAAGAGCTTAAAGACGCTAACAGAGAACTAGAGCGTGAGGAGAGGAACAAGTTGGGAATTACGGAGCAGGAGCAGGAGCAGCAACAGCAGCAGAGGCCCGGTGTTATAGGGTCCATGTTAAGGGCAGTGCACGACACTTACGAGCATGCCAAGGAAGCTGTGGTTGGAAAGGGTCATGAAGGCGCGGACACCACAAGGGAAAACATCTATGTCGTCGAGGATAAAGGAGGGGAGGTGAGAGACACAGCAGCCGACAAGTCTCGTGGAGCTTATGATTCTACCTCGGACAAGGTTAAGGAGACAACAGACAAAGCTGGTTCCAAGATGGGCGAGTACAAAGACTATGCTGCTCAGAAGGCAAAGGAAACTAAAGACGCAACGAAGGAAAAGGCTGGAGCGTACACGGACTCTACCGCTCAGAAAGCCAGGGAAACAAAGGACTGGACAATGGATAAGGCTGGTGAATATAAGGACTATGCCGCAGATAAGACCAGGCAAGCTAAGGACACGACCATGGAGAAGGCCGGGGAATATAAAGACTATGCAGCAGATAAGGCCAAGGATGCTAAGGATACTACTATGGATAAGGCAGGGGAATACAAGGACTACACTGCTGAGAAAGCAAGAGAAGGAAAGGATACTACAATGGGGAAGCTGGGGGAGCTGAAGGACTCAGCTGCTGATGCTGCTAAAAGGGCAATGGATTTCTTGACCGTAAAGAAAGAGGAAGCTAAAGAGAAGACTGCAGAAACGGCGGATGCCACCAAGAATAAGGCTTCTGAAACGGCAGAAGCAGCCAAGAATAAGGCTTCTGAGACGGCGGAGGCAGCCAAGCAGAAGTCTGGAGAGACGAAGGAGGCCACCAAGGTCGATCAAAAAAAGTTTAATATATAACTATGTTCTAGTTAGTTCTGTTCAATAGTATATTATAATTAAGCAATGCGCGAGAAGATCAACGTATTAATGATGACATGATAATAACTTTTGGGATTTGCAGGAAAGGCTTAGCGGGGCAGAGGAAGAAGCAAGACTGAAAATGGATGAGCTAAAGATGGAAGATAGGGACTATGATGTGAAACAGACTCGAATGGCCCGTCAGCATGAAGGAGAAGCTGACCGGTAAGTCAAATATGTTGAATCGCCCTTCCGTACGTTCTTATTTTCACCTTGTTATGCTGCATTGAAATACAAGTAATTATTAATAGAATATATAAATAACACTATCAAATTATAAAATTAGACAATGTCAATTAATGTATGGCTGATGCATTGGCTCTTTGATTGGTTTAGAGGGAGTGCGGCAAAGAGTAATATTTTGGGGTCTTTTGGCGGCGTCGGCGAGGCCCTGAAATCAAAGCTTATTCAGCCATCGGAGGTGGTTGAGAAGACACGTGCTGCACGTGAGCATGGCGGTGTTGGGCGCACCGGTCTTGGTGGAGAGAAGGTAGAGGTGAATGTGGAAGAGACTCGCCCGGGAGCGGTGGCGGCCATATTTAAAGCGTCAGATCAGATGACAGGTCAGACCTTCAACGATCCTGGAAGCTTGGATGAGGAAGGCAAAATCCGTGTGATGCACCGCGAAAAAAAGGGAACGTGATCCAGTTTAGTTCCACTTTCTTAAATGCAGTGGAGATCGTGTAATAATTTGTTACTCTTTTGGTTGCTTCGTCCTTTTCCATCTTCACTGTATACAGCTTTTGCTTGTGGGTTGAAAAAACATATAGATACACTTTATGGTTTTTGGGCTTTGATTGGTTCATTGAGGAAATGGTCAACCATATACGGGCTATGTAGGCCCATAATTATATGGGCTTATAAGTGTTCGGCTACATCAGCCAGGCCCTTGTTTGGCAGGATGTTAAGACATCAGTATTATTCTGCGCTAAGTAGAAAGTTTAGGTACAAGTTTCCAAAAAAATAATAATCATATATAAGTTGACTAGAGCAATGCATTAAGAAATGCCATTAGTCAGATAAATCATTATGCTTTCTGCAATCGAGTGGCATTGCACATCGCTGCTGATCTGGTCAAATTACAAAATTGAACCCTAAAAAACTCCTCTTTCTAGAAAGGCTAACGTTTGTGACTGACGTGTTTCTTCCGTCTGCGTGCATTAACCTGTTTTCTCACCCAATCCCCAATGTGTGTTATAAAATAACAAAGCCACTCCTCCAATAGCAGTTCATAAAGTGGAAAAATAAAGCATTAATTTTCCAGGAATATTGATTTGAGACATCAAGTTTGAAAAGACTCACGGTCTATTCTATTATTGCTTCGTAGAATCCTCGCAAAGAAAAAACAAACAGAAACAGAAAATGACAATATTTTCGTATTATATTAATTAATATAAAATTTGACAGCGCCGACGGGAAAAGCAACAGTAGGGGCCGTGGAAGTAAGCAATTTCTATTAGGAATTGAACTGTTACTAACGAGCAATGAATCTAACGTGTGCAATCAGCAAAGGCAAAAAAATTGAGAGGAATGGGTCTAAGGATAGGATAAATGTTATATCTAGCCGTCGTTACACATACATATTATTTACATTTTTTAATTTTTTATTTATATTATATTTTACTTTTTTTAGCATGTTTTTATAATTAAAGTAATTTTTTAAAGTATTGAGAAGCATAACAATTTTATTTTTTTTTATTCACATAATCCGAAATCAACTATCTATCGAGTTTTATTAATCATCGTATGATACTTTTGGTTGAATTCAATTGAACATAAGAGAGATGATGTTTTATCTTTCACTATGAACAAACTTATCCGAATCCTATGTCTTGATCATGATCATTGCGGTTATTGAATTTTCCTTTTCCTTCGAGTGGGATTTTTGTTAAAATACCTTAATGTCCTTTCAAAGCCATCGAGAAATCGGTTTCACAAACTAACAAATTAATTTGGCTTATCGATTACTAGCTGAATTTTAAAACATTATATTTCAAAGTTTTTAAATTTAAAATTTTTGTATTATTTTTATTGGAAACAATTTATAAATTATTGTGAACGGAAATTAGGCTTAAATTATGAAGAAATATCTACGTGGCAAAATAGAAAGGCTTTATAAATAGTGGCATGTGGAATTAATTAAACAGATGCGTGATTTTCACATAAAGTCATCACACGTCTTTTGTTTTTCTTTGGAGAATAAATGAGGGGAACTCGGACCCAAAAGACAAAAAGGAATCTCATGGAATCTTCATCGATCATATATATAAATTTAATGCATTATTATTTCTGGAGCTATAGAATGGTGTCCCACTTCCACGAACAATTATTGCCAACAATATGATGAACATATCGAGCCAAAATCCTCTGTTCATATACCATTTTTTTTTCGAAAATAATTATTTTGACTGACAATTGAAACCTTAGAATTTCATATTGAGAAATCATTAAAGGATGAAAGCTCTAGCTGCACTCAATATATATATATATAACAAAAAGAAAAAACTTGATTAAAAAATAGAACTTAGAAGAAAAAACCCTGAAAGCAAAATCTAATCAAACCATAATTGAACGATCAATCGTCATGCAACATAGCACATATCAATAATTGAACAAGTTGGGCAGAAAAATATTTAGGAAAATAATTATCCATTTACATAGTTGCTTCTCCTTTTTTGTTAGACCGAGCTATTAATTGTTGGTGGATGACAATTATTATCTATATATACACGTACACACGCGCGCGCGTGTAATATAAAAAATCGAGTGAAAACTTGTAAATTTTCAGTAATTTTAATTTAAATTAGAAGTGTCCATATGTGCTTAGTGTTAGACATTAATTTTAAAATATATATTTAAAATATAAAGTATTATTTTAAAAGTAATATGTTTAAAAATATAAAATATTTTTATTTAGAGAATAGTTAATGATATTTTTTAAAAAAATTATTTTTATTTTTATTTTTTTAATAATTTTTTAGACTCAAAAAATAAAATATTAAATAAAATATCATGAAAAATATATTATTTTTAAATTACCTAGATCTATCTCCAATAAGAATATTTGCAATATAAAAAAAAAAATGTTACAATCATTAGAATGTAACTTATAAAATCTATGTCAATACATGAGTTATTATTGAAAGTAACTCAAAAAAGAGTTTAATAATTTATTATAATTAATTTTAAAGATGTGAGATAAAATATGAAATTCATTTGAAAAGTTTTATAAAGTTGTATTATTAGAGTAAAAATTTATAATTATTATATAAAATAACAAAAATAATAATATGATATTGTGAAATTTATTAAAAAATTATTAAAATAAATATATGCAACCTAAGAAAAATTACACCATTAAAAATACTTCTTGAAAAATATAAAATAAATAATAGTGTCGCAGAGGAAGTATATAAACGTAACATTGAATATTTAAAGGTAAAGTCATTGAATTGGCTCTAATAATAAGTGTCCATTAATTAGGGGCACTTTTTAAAATTAATTAATTATGTACCCAATGATTTGTTGGTCAAAGGGCATCTCCTTTCATTTCAAGTACTAAAAAATTATGTTTGACGTACTTTGAGTTTTATTTTTCAAGGTAGATGTTCTCCTTCTTTTTTCCTTTTTTGATACTCTGTACACTGTGCTTCTATGTATAAAAAAATAATAATAACTAGTTACGTATTCATTTGAAATTCCATGTTCTTCATCAATTTTGATTTCTTTGATTTAAGTAAGATTATCCTCAAATTAGAAAAAAAAAATTAACTAGTTACGTATCCATTTGAAATTCCATGTTCTTCATCAATTATGATTTGTGTTTGATTTAAGTAATATTATCCTCAAATTAGAAAAAAAAAAAAAAAATTGATTTTGGGATAGGTCGAATGCACAACATCGGAGCTAATCATTAATCAAGGACGGGCATGCTTCCATCACCGGTCCACCGATCTTTTTGTTTTTATGGTGAAATAAGCTATTGGACTCACCATAGTAAGAGTAAAAAAATATAATCTTAAATTTTTTTTTTATTTAAAAAGTGTTTAGTAAAAAAATTATTTTTTAATCATGAGAATCTTAATTTAAGAAATATATTTTTAAAATTAATATAAATTTTATTTTAAAAAATCTCATAAAAAGAAGTAAAATTTTAGTTTCTCCACATTTTATAAATATTTTTTAAAATTTTATTATAAATATTTAAAGTTAATTAAATATATTTTAAAAATTAAAATCAAATGATTCATAAATCAAGTATTCAAAAATAGATCGATGTATCAACAATCACAAATTATCTTTTTTGGATAGGGCAAACTTGGACAGTAAAGAATGACCTGTACATACCCTCAATTTTATAAATTTGCTCAAAATCAAGAGATATGATGATAAACAAGGTCTTAAAAAATGGAAAATACAATGCATAGATATTGTGTATTTTTTAAAAAAATATGATTTATCAGTAAATAAATATCTTATTCCATACAAAGGATAAGGAATATTCGTAAATCAGTCAACATTTTACTGACCCAACAAGAAAATTGTAAAACTTCCTAAATCATCGTATTTCAGTTTCAGGTTGGAATCCTAAGTAAGATACGGAAGAATAATAACGGAAACGAGAGATAAAGGGGAGGATATTCCGGAGCTTAACGTACAGTAAAGTGCCATTAACAATTTATCACAGCGAATATTTGGCCTATCATATGATCACTGCAAGATTGTTTTGGAGATTATCCAGTGAGAGAGTGCCACGTTGAGTGTAGATATCCAATGGATTCTTTGTTGGTTGAGAGTAAGAATCCTGAATGAGAGCTGGAATAGCAGCTGCCTGCTTAATTCCCTCCCTCCAGGAATAGTATCCCATATATATGTAGCAGTTGTCCCGTTTTGTATGGTCTGTCATTTGTGTCTCTGGAGCACAAAATAACGTAAGGCCGCGGTGAGAAAACAGAACACACAGATTTTTCTTGTTTTTTTCTCAAAAACCATTGCCCGCCGGCATGTCCACTAGAGGATTCATCGTCTATCTTCTGTCTGGTTTCTCAGTTGTTGTTTTCTCTCTGCTTTTCTTCTCCGGCTACAAACCGTCTCAACCATCTTTATCAGCCGCAGCGAATTCTATTTCTGGTTATGGATCCCAAACCGACAGAGTGTGGCCCGTATGTCTTTCCCTCTCTGCATCTGATTCTCTCTCATATTTTCCCATTTATTGATTCTGAAGAAAAGAGAAATTTGATGCTCGGCTTTTGGGTTTGGTGTAGGAATTAAGGGTCAGCTGGAGACTTGTGATAGCCACCGTTATTGGTTTTCTGGGATCAGCATGTGGAACGGTGGGTGGGGTTGGTGGTGGAGGCATTTTCGTTCCCATGCTTACTTTGATTATTGGATTCGATACCAAGTCCGCTGCTGCTCTTTCCAAATGTAATATTCCTTTTCTCTTTTCGAAGACTGTAACTTGTTTGTGAAAAGGCGAAACCCAAGTTTCTTGGAGATAACGTTTCTGTAGATTCCTTTTTCTTTGCTTTAATTAATTGGTTGAATTTAAAAATCGATTACTTTTTGTTTCAGGCATGATAATGGGAGCAGCAGCATCATCTGTTTGGTATAATCTAAGGGTGCCTCATCCAACGAAAGAAGCGCCCATATTGGACTATGATCTGGCGCTTCTGTTCCAGCCCATGCTCATGCTTGGAATCACAGTCGGCGTTAGTCTCAGCGTTGTTTTCCCTTATTGGCTTATCACTGTTCTCATCATTATTCTCTTCGTAGGTTTGTTGCTACAGAACACTTAAAAAAAAAAAAAATTCCACTACCAACCATTTATATTTTATAGAAATCTTATAAGCTCCCATATTATTCTACCTCAGCTAACAGAGTGCTTTCTTTTTTTATTATTTTATTTTGTTTTTGTCAGGAACCTCATCGAGATCTTTCTTTAAGGGAGTCGAGATGTGGAAGAAAGAGACTCTTCTGAAGGTCAGAATTTCACTTCATGACGATATCATAAAAGTAATTGACGGCAGTATTTACTTTAAAAATAACTAATTACCCTTTTGTCTGGGAATATTTTTTTTTTTTGGTTTTTGGCTCACTGCAGAAAGAAATGGCCAAGCAACAAGCAACTAAGGTTAATTCCCTTGGCGAACGTAAGACGAACTAGCATATGCTTTTTAAAAAAAAATTGAGAAAAACAATATTTCATTTTTTAATTTGGTTAAGTGTCCTGTGGTTACGTAAGTATATGATTTTATTCTTTGAAAATGCAGTTATGATAGACACACCATATGAACCATTGATTCCTAAGGAACAGAAGTCAGCAATGGTAAGTAAACGATAAATTTCTTTGCGTACTTCCTCTTCTAAAACTTTCATTTCTTCATAAGTAGAGGAGCTGACTATTTTCACTTTGTCTCAGCAAATTCTTTGTTTCAATCTAAGGTGGGAAAAGGTTCTCGTTCTAATGATTGTGTGGGTTTCGTTCCTACTACTTCAAATAATCAAGGCAAGTGTCTCTCCTTCTCCCTCACCTCATCCACACCACAAATTATTCTATTTTTTTTTTAAAAAAAAAAAAATTGGGACCACCCACAGTGTTCTAGCTACTTTTAAATAATATATATATGTTTGGTGTTGATCTGCAGAATAATGTGAAGACTTGCAGTACATTGTATTGGGTACTGTTCTCCTTACAGGTTAGATGACGACTTGACGAGCAATTACATATTGAAAACAACTTGTTCCTTAACTTATCATGTTGTGTGGGTCAGACCAATGAGAGTCTTTTTCTTTGTTAACTCTTTAACAGTTCCCAATAGCACTTGTGCTGTTTGGTTACGAAGCAGTCAAGTTATACAAGTTGCACAAAAAGAGAACGAGGACAGGCAACACAGAATCCATATGTGAGGCTTCAATAGAATGGACTGCACTGAACCTTGCGTTTTGTGCACTGTGTGGCCTCTTAGGGGGTACTGTTGGAGGCCTTCTTGGTTCTGGGGGTGGCTTCATTTTGGGTCCTCTTCTTCTGGAGATTGGTGTCATCCCCCAGGTAGGTACAATTCAAATCCTTCAGCCACATCTGAGATAGCTTTATGAGGTTGAGAGTCATACAAAGTCAATATGTCTAATCATTGAGAATGATCTTCGCTTGAATTTCAGGTTGCTAGTGCAACAGCCACATTTGTGATGATGTTTTCATCATCTTTATCCGTGGTGGAATTCTACCTCCTCAAGAGGTTTCCCATCCCTTATGGTATAAACCTTTTTTCATTTTGGCTGAACTTAAATTTCTATTAAGCATGCACGAAGGAATTGAAATTAATTGTCCTTTTTTGTTCCTTTTGCAGCTATATACCTTACATCCATTTCAGTGTTGGCTGGCTTCTGGGGTCAGTTCTTTGTGAGGAAATTAATAGCGATTCTTGGAAGGGCATCAATCATTGTTTTCATCCTCTCAGCTGTCATTTTTGCTAGCGCCATCACCATGGGTATATATAGCAAACCAATCTTTTGCTGAATGATGATAATGATTTTTCAAAAGTTCTTTTTTTTTTGAAAAAATAAAATAAATAAATAAGTAAATATATATATATATATATATATATATATATATATATATATATATATATATATATATATATATATATATATATATAGTGGAGCTAACAGTGATATTTTGTGTCCTGTCAGGTGTCGTTGGCGTTGATGAGAGCATTCAAATGATGCACAACCATGAGTTTATGGGATTTCTAGGGTTTTGTAGCAATCAGTGATTTGTAAAATAGTGGTAGCAGACAATGTCGTATATGGAAAAGCTTGCAACTTCAGTTTGTGGCTGAAATATTGGTCAATACCTAGTTGACCAGCACAAGTATCTTTGTCGTCCCCTCCCCAACAATAATCAAGGCTATAGCTTGCCCTTGCCTTGCCTTGTGTAAAGTAAGTTTGTGGTTGAGTGTTAGTTACTGGCTAACACCAACATAAATATTTAGAATGATTGCAATGCAGTGATTGTTTATAAATAATTAGTGGATGTTGATTGAGCTTTCCCATGAATTATAAGTGTGAAAAAATGTCCTTGCTATTTGGATTATTCAGGAGTTTTCTTCTGTAAGTCCATTACTTAATTCACCTTTATTATGATGCCTAAGTTTTCTATAGTATAAAACAAACCCCCAAAAGTATAAAGTAAAGTAATATCCAATAAATAATCAAATGGTGACTGAACGAAAATTGTTTTGCCCTCTCTGCCGTGACCCTATTTGTGTGTCTGTGTTGTAATTGTATGGTTATGGATCATCGCGGGCTAGATTCTTGCAAAGAAAATGAATGAACGGAAGTTCTGGCAGCCTGCAGATGTGGATTACTTCTCGGTAGAGTAGAATTTTTTGCATCATGTGGTTGGAATTGCTTTCCTAGACCTTTCTTGAATACATGCTCATCTATCAAATTGAAAAACAGAATATTTGTGGCTGGATTCTTTTCACTTTGATCAAATTAACACCTTTGTCATATACTTTCTCTTAAATCTCAAACATAGGAATTCTTTTTATAGGATGTCTATTTTTTTTTTTAAAAAAAAAAAAGAGTTCAGGTAAGTTCAGTTTAAAAGCTTTCCAAAATTAGAATTAATAGTTACAAAATTTGTAAAGGAACTAAGGAAAAATATTTAAAAAAAAAAAAAAAAACTGTTGAAACTTTCTACGTAGCGTTGTTAATATAATATTATCTATGAGTTATGTTAAATATATAATTAATTTTACATTTTTTTTTTATTTTTTTATAATTATATCCTTATAAAATAACTAAAATAAGGTGTCAGTGAGAGCGTAAAATTAGACGTGCAAGTATCATTGTTCGGCGATGGGGAATGTTATTTTTTAAAGATTTTGTTTGTTTGGGTCATAATTCCATTTTTACCTGTCATTGTTGCTTGTAAAGAAGTTATAGTATGGTTCCATTTTTAAGTATTTCACAACTCCCTCTTAATTATAAGTATCAGGAAACGTGTAGCTTACCTTCCGTCGATGGTGTCTCATTTGTCTCTAATGCACAAAATAACTTTAGTGCGGGGTGAGAAAACAGAGTCAAAAACCCATTGGCCGCCATGTCCACTAGAGGATTATCCGATGGGAGTTGGCGTGCTTCCCTTCAATGTCTGCACTTATCGTCATGTCATTGGTACTAAAATTGGTGGTACCATTTTTGATGGAGACTACTGCTGAATCCCATCAAGATGACGGTGAGATGTTGCAAACGCCCAATTCCACTCAGCATTAGAAGTTGTGGGCTTCTAAGTGCATTTAATACAGCAAAGGCAAATTCCCTATTGCCCTGTGTTGGAAACCGAAAAGGAAGAAAAGAGCAGAGAGAAAAAATTCCCACTAGCAATGGAATTCGCGGCGGTTGATAAAGATGGTTGGGTTGTTTTGTAGCCGGAGAAGAAAAGCAGAGAAAAAAGAGGCACGAAACACGCCCAGTGGTTTTAGAGTGGGCGTTTTCTCACCCACTCAATTAAGCTTTATTAAATTTACAAGTCCGAACAGGGAACTAAAGAAATGGCATTGAAATATCTGCAGAATGTATTTATATCAATACCATCCATTACATGGAGGACAAAGGAAAAAAGAAGTATAAATAAATGCAGTTAATAAAACAAAGGCCAGTTTGACCTTATCGGCTGGATATCACAATGAAATTCTCGTAGTGAGACTATTCGGAGAACAAGCAACCGGTTGAAGGACTAGCCGCCATCAACCAATGCTTCTCATTCCATGCTCATACACCATCGTTGCGTAAATCAATCCAATGAAAAACCAACATGGAAAAACCATGCAAGGGCGCAGTCCCTGCACTAAAACAGCCTCAGACAAGAGTTCCACCAAGATGAACTATTTATGGCTGCCTTGCAAGGACTTCTTAATCGACGGAGAATTCGTGAGTGGTTTAGAAATTGACGGAGAATTTGCGAGTGGTTTAGAATCTGAATTTATGGCAATATTTCCCATTCCAGCCTCCATGGCCTCCCTTTCATCCTTATCTCTTTTATTTTGATCAGAAACGCCACTTTCCACAGCTGGGTTTTGATTAGAAGGCAAAGATGGCTCCAGAAGGCGTGGACCTGCATTGATCCATGGATGAAGAAGGCTCTGAGAAGCTGTAGGCCGTTTCTCAGGAACAAAGTCAAGGATAGGAACCAAGAACTCAGCCATATCATTTGCATCTCTTTCATTGAAATCATATTTCTCTATCAGGACTTTGTTCAAGGGCCAAAAACGCAACCGCCTGATGTGCCTCAAATCACCATATCTATTAAAAAAATCACGGGAATAGCGGCCCCCTAGTGCAATCTGAGAATTATCATCAACAGATTGAAGTTAGCCAGCATTGTAATCATAACAAGTGCTTAGAAAGGGGAAAAAGATATTGTTACCTTGCGCGGCATCATTCCCAGAAGTTCCATCATTAATGCTAAGTGGTCCTGAAACAATTTAAAAATAGAGCAACTAGACATCAGAAATCCAAGACTTCAGCACAAATAATGGTAGAATGTCAGGACAGTAGAGAACAACTAAAGTAAATTGGAATCAATAAGGCCACCCCTCAAAATACAAGCAAAAATCTGGACACTGGAATGCAAAAGTACGACTAATAAGTTGATTCAAAGGTGAGGACAAAAACCAAAACATTCATTTGACAGCAGGAAATCTTCAAAAAGCAATTGATATGCATAAAGTTTTCTACAAGCTAACAATTAACAAAAAGTTCCGGAGAGACTAATTCAAAACTATAAAAGGAATAAAAAAAATCAACTAAAAGGGAAAAAATTCAAGAGAGTGAGGATAACGAGTCCCTTAGTTACCGCTAGTAAGAATGGGTGTCAAAACAATATAAACTGTCCCAGAGCATCTTATCAGTGTAATACATTCAGATGATATATCCACTAAAGCATCATCGCTAGTGATACCCCTGTTTCTCTCTGTAGATTCTTATAATCCACGGCAAAATCTATTTTATCTCTTGTTTTCACAAATTACAAAATAAGCAATTAACAAGGTCTTTAGATCATTTAACAAAGATTTCTTAACAATGAACTGTCTTCAATAGAAATTATTGCTCATTTCATTTGTGATCATTCAACACTGGCCACAACGATAAAGAATCCTAAATACTTTTAGCTCTCATTTTTTTTTTTAAAATAATATTGCAAAATTCTAAAAGGACAATCACTTACAGACCTGTTCTATTCTAGTTTTGCTTCCATCAAAATTTACATTACCATACTTCAACATATTTTATCTAATGGTGTCAAAGTTTTCAAGTCCCCAGAGTTCTATTTCTTCTTAATCCTAATCCTTTTTCACTTTTAACTCTGATATTTTTCTATCAGTAACTTTTTCTCTTCCATCAGAGTCTCAGCATTATCACTACTTAAACTACCAAATGATCAAAACAAAATAAATTCGTGTTTAGAATGAAGCATTACTGCATGAAATTTAAATTGTCAGCCACATTCATCCTTTGTACATCAATAATGGAGATAATATGCAATTTAGACCTTTTGGCAAGCAAGCTTCAGATGTTCTTAGACAAGACAAGGATCATCATCACGCAGAAAGAATTGGCTGATTCTCAAAACTGCTACTCGCGGCAGTTTCAATTATATCATTAACTGAAAGACATTCTTTAATTTCTTTCACATATTCAAGCACCACTAAACAAAGAGTGTAACTAATGGGTATTTGAATTAGCAGACAGAATACAGAAAATGAGAACCTGTATATCCATACCTCATCCCTGTCAAAGTTTTCACTGCTGTGAGGATCAAATAGTACATCTCCAGTTGCAAGCTCAAAACAAATGCAAGCAAAGGACCAAAGATCTGCTGAGGTAGAATACTTTGATCCAAGGATCACCTCTGGACATCGATATTGTCTAGTCTGGATATCATTTGTAAACTGTTTATACGTCCAGCAAGCATTACCAAAGTCAACTAATTTGCACTTGAGGTCAACTGATGCTAGTAGCTTCTGCCTCATTGATCGATTTCCTCTTTTCTTCACTCCCTTTGTTCCATCAGCATCTGACAACCTATTAGCCCCAGCAGAACTAGAAGCTTGTTCTTTTACAGAATCGGTATTTGACATTGCATTTAGAGATGAGTCTACAGCACCAAAAGGTTCTGGATCCCCCTCACCTTCCTCAGAAGCTTCTTTCTCCGCACATCCCTGTGCTGCTTGCTTAGCTTTCCTTCTAATGTTTTTCTTATGATTCCTAATCAAATCTCCATTTGATGTTTTAACGTCTTTTACAACTCCTGACTCTAGTATAGTCTTGTCTTTACTATTAGGAAGAATTAGAGGAGCACCAGACTTTCTAGGATCCTTAGACGGATCTATCGCTGATAATAAGAGAACGTTCTCTGGTTTCAAGTCAGTATGTATGATAGAGAGCTGCCTATGTAAGTAATCCAATCCAACCAAAATATGAAAACATAACTCTTTAACCATATGGATAGGCATTCCACGATAATCACTGTACTTAATAAGAGTTAAAAGATTATCTCCCAGGTACTCAAATACCATGCAAACATGCTGTCCATTTGGACCCGAATGCTTAAAATGATCCAATAGCTTTACCACACATTTTTTATCGTCTGGATCTCCCTCTGCAATCTGCTGCAAAATGGTTATCTCGTCCATGGCTGCCTCAGTGTAATGCTGGGCGCTCTTTTGAACTTTCATAGCAACATATCTCTGCAGACAAAAAGTATGTTCGGTACTGAGGATTAAAAAACAGCGTAAATATATATCAAAAACTACATTTTAGACCCATTTCTTCTCTTAATTGGAGAATAATACAGAAAGGGAAATAAAATATAGGATGATTGTTTGCCAATTGCGAACCCCCTTAATTCCAAATTCAAAATAGACAAGTATAAAGCTGAACTCAAACAAGCCTACTGGTGACATGAGTCATAGCTTTTCAGTCTTCAGGCCTCGTCTGATGGAACAGTTACTATACGTCGTCTCCAATATCCCTTGCCCACAAAACGCAGCATGAGTCAAACAACGATTTGGGGCAAAAGATCAAATATAATAAATTTCTAGAAAAAACAAATAATGCTGTTCAAAACTATGAAGCAGAATAACAGGGCCGAAGCACAAAAAGAAAATTTTTGAGGAAGATAGAGAGTAAAGAGAGTCGTACAGAGTGTAGGATATCCCAAGCGAGCCAAACAGTGGAAAAATGCCCCCAACCGAGCTTACTCTGAACAACATAGCGACCATTCTTGAAGGTGTCACCGATTCGCACAGCGTGGTATCCTCCCCGTCGATAATCCTCGGTACCTTCGTCATCGGACGTGTAATCGCTGCTCTCAGTTTGATCCTTTTCGTGCTTGTCTCCCATTTATCGTTTCAACTTTATCCTCTTCCCTTCTCAACGATCAGAGAAACAACGTATAATATGTAATTCTATAAGATATTTAGCTTTTCGATTCTTCAAATGGGAAACGCTAAGATCTAGGACAGTATGCACAGAAAAATGAAATTGCTTTTTGTTTTTGTGTTCCAAGACTTGGTTTTTCGATCCTCCTCCGTTGGTGTTCGACTTTCTAACAAAGAAATAGAGGATGAGGTTTCAATGAATCTCAGAAGAAGCTTCCCGGTTAATTGAATTCCCAATATTGATCAGATCCTTGTAACTATTTTTTCATTAGCCACTGCATTCATCTTTTCCTTCTAGCGAGGAGAAGGCATGTTTGTTTGTTTTTAATAAACAAAGAAAAAAAAAATATTTAATTAATTTTGACTTAATATAAATAAAAATCATCGCATGACAATCGTCTTATGTTTGAATTATTACATTCATTTTGACAAAATATTTTTTTACTTATGTCAAAATTTGCTTTTTACCTTACCAAAAAATTTAAAATATAACAGGCAATAATTTATGTCCTATATTATTACTTTAAGTTCATTTAAATTCAGGTGATCTGGGATTTATGTGTGAATTCTTAAATTAATTTTATGTCTCGAACTAAAAATATAACTATTTATTTAAATAATGAGTTTTATTATTATTATTTTGGGAAGAGGCAAGGTATTGTTAAAACTTTTTATGGTGTACTAATACCCTTGACTTTAACTTCTTGTAGTTAGTCAATAAAGTGTGCGTGTAAATCTTATTCGTACTACTTGTAGATCCTACCAAGTTCATGCGACAATACCCGTAATAAATAGTTTATCAAAGAGGTAATGTATAGAGAATAGTTGATAGATGATGTCCTATGTGCTCTATTGCTTTTCTGTCTACAATTTATTGTCAATGTCATAAAACACAAACAACAAGGACAACATCACTGACAGCAGACAACCTTATCCTAAAAAAATATATTTTTCTCTGCTAGAAAAAGAAAAAAAGTATTATCATGTTATTTTCTTTGTAAAATTTTAGCAAGTATGATATATAATTTGTTTTTTTTTATGCAAGGGGATAAAGACTCTTCTTTTATAGTTTTAATTTATAGAGCTTAAATTAAAAAAATTTAGTTAAATTAAAATACCTCTTTTTAGTTGATCTTATGGTATAATTTGTTAATTTATCAATCTGTTATTTGTTCATAGGTAAAAAATTTTATACCCCTTGTGTGCTTTAATTTTATTTTTTTGTTGAAAAGAAAAGTAGTATATATTCATTTATGATTTTTAATGGGCCTTTTATGGGCTCAATCTTTAAGGGGATTAATATTTGCACCACCTAAAATTAATATTTGTACCGCCCTTCCAGAAGTAAGTTTACCGAAGTTATGGTGGTGGTGAGAATATTAAAAAAGGTGGTGAAAAAAAATTAATTCCCAATGTTTAGTTGTCGTGTGGGTCTGGCCTGACGATATTCGTTGATTGGCCCAAGAAGCCCAACACACATATACATTGGTCTGGGCCGCGTCAAACCTGATGGCCTTTTCGTGGTTTTTGCATATTTTGAAGGCTATTTGTCGAATTTTGGGGGTATACATAGGATATCCCACTATCACTGTCATTCGTCTTCTAGGGTTTACACGGGATTGAGCAGTCACCGCAGCAGCAACCATGGTTCTCAAGTACGTTTTCCTCTTTCCATCTCCCTCGCCCTCTCCTTCTCTTATGTTGTTTGAGAATATTATCCATAATCACTGAGCTTCTTCTAAATCAGGATCTTTAGTCCCGTGATTCGTTCAGATTCATATTTTGATCGATAAAGACATAGAATTTTCATAATGAATTCAATTCGTGCATATACTTGTTTGTTGAGAGTTTAGACTCTGTAATATTGCTTGTTTAGTTTCTCTAGAGGCATTCGTACTCAGTTAAGCCCTCTGCAATTAACCACGCGGATATGGATTTTTTTGTCACGGGTCAAGCAGTGGGGTTAGTCGCGAATGACTGGACTCTCTGTTGTACTCTTTTTATAGAGTTTATTTCTGATTTTATGGCTGTATTGTTTGCGAAAGATTTTGAAACTATCATATTACCATCGGTAAGTTTTATTGAATGAAGAATGCGGCATAATCCCCTCTCCCCCAATCTTACCTTTTGTCAGGATCTTTAGATGGTTATGCTTATTGTTAATTTTTTTCCGGGGAATTTTATTGCGGAATTTGTAGTATGAAGTTTTTCCTTTTCTAAAAAAGAACCTGTATTTTGGTACATGTGCACGGGACTGAAAGATGGCATATGCTTTCATAAAAAATAGAAAATTGAATCTCACGGATTAAATTATAATATGTAAACAGATCAGCTGCAAAACTATGAATGAGACATGTGAAGTAGCTATCTATTCTACCTTCAACGCAAATGCTGCTAGTTATTTTTCCTTGTTGCAACCGAGTAGTCTTTCAACTTATCTAGATTTTCATTCTCTGGTCATTTGATGTGATCACATTTACTTGTTCAATTGTGTAGCATTGCCTTTCAACTTTAGTGTCTTATAATCAATTTGATTGATGCTTTTTGCTAATTGTATCCTGGTATATGATATTGGCACATCAGGACAGAGCTTTGTCGTTTTAGTGGGGCTAAGATCTACCCAGGGAAAGGCATCAGATTTGTTCGTGGTGATTCTCAGGTAACTTGAAAAGTGACTCCTTTTACGGTGATGTTTTACTTTAGGTGCTCAATGTGCCGTTTGTTGTGCTGTGTTTACAATTAGTTATTAATTAATGGGGTTTTCTGTTTGTTAATTGATCAGGTCTTCCTATTTGCTAATTCAAAATGCAAAAGGTATTTCCACAATCGGTTGAAGCCATCCAAGCTCACTTGGACTGCCATGTATCGGAAGCAACACAAGAAGGTGATTAATATTAAAATTGTCGATGTATAAATATAATTGAGCTAGTGAAACTCAAAATTTTATAAACTATTATAAAGATCCTCTACTTGGCTGATAAAATTTAGGATTTCCAATAAATAAGCTTTGATAGAAGACCAAATTAAGATTTTACTTTGCCCACAATTGTGTTGAATTTGACCACCTAATTGCACCATATTTTGCATCTAAGAAGTAAGAACACGTCACTGTAACATCTGGTAGTTACTGCATGGTGTAAATTCACGGTGGGATGAGACTGTCTATGCGTTCAGGCATTTCTCTGATTGCATGAATGCGTGCTGATTGGTTGCTTGTGAACGTGTGTGACATGCAGGACATTGCCCAAGAAGCTGTGAAGAAGAGGCGTCGTACTACTAAGAAACCTTACTCCAGATCTATTGTCGGTGCTACTTTGGAAGTCATTCAGAAGAGAAGAACTGAGAAGCCCGAGGTTCGGGATGCAGCTAGGGAAGCGGCTCTTCGGTGTGTCTTCTTAATTTTCTTCTGCTGTCTGAAATCTCTGTTCCTTCCTTGTTTTCTTTATTTCTGAAAATATGACCCCCCCTTCTTTTGTAATAAATGAATTATATTTAGCCCTTGGTTCATAGTGTTTTTATTGTTTGACAACTGATTATTGATTATGAATGTTGATATCATATCTCACCTTAACTCGTGATGTAGTGAAATTAAAGAGAGGATCAAGAAAACGAAGGATGAGAAGAAGGCCAAGAAGGCAGAAGTGCTTGCCAAGTCACAAAAAACACAGGGCAAAGGCAATGTTTCCAAGGGTGCTGGACCTAAAGGTCCTAAACTTGGTGGTGGAGGCGGGAAGCGCTGAGTTGCCAGTTTCTTTCCTATTTTTGGATACCGTTTAAAATGGTGGATAGAGTTTTCCATATTTTTGTATGCATCTATGTTATTGGCTTCATCAACCTTTTTCTATTTAACTGTTGTTTGTCAAACTTCAGATTAGAGTACCTAGTTATTTAATGGATTTCGCGAGCTGCACTAGATTTTATATTTTGCAAATGCCTCTCTTAATAGCCAGTTCTCATTTATTCCTTTTTGTCTTTGTGTGTGTTCTTTGTGTTTGGCTTTTTTATTTGGTTGGTTTTTTTATAAAGGCATTTCAACTATTCATTTTCATTTGTTACTTGGGAGATTATCCAATACACATCTTTTATGTTGCCTTCGTTGTTTTGCTCATTAGGCACTCTGTAGTTGCCTCTTCGCAGTTGGCGGAAACTTCATATTTTGGGAGTGGGTACCTAACGATTTCATGATAGCCTTGTATGATAAGGCATATGACATCATTTTTCCGGCTTTGCTCCACTCTGTTAATTTAGTTGGGATCTGCATGGCCCCCATTAAGACAACGGAACCTTCATCTTTGATGACTTCCGTTCTTCTTTCCCTTTTCTTTTCTTCCCTTACTTTAAAATGATAGATAGATTTTATATCATCAGAAATGAACGATTTTGTTTATCAATTTTATTCCACAAATTTTTATCACTTTCTTAACAAACTTGAACCCGAATTCATGACGGGTAAAATGCTCGATTCTGTAGATTCTCTAACTAAAAACATCCCATTTTAACACTTGTGTTGCGAAAATTTTGATTTGTAGGCAGATATTTTTTCCCGGAATATTTTAATTTTATAGGAACATTTTTCCCTCTTAGGTAGGAGGAGGGGCGTGTGCCATGAATTGTAACCTGATATCCTAGAAATTTTTTAACTAAAACCTCACTTATATGTGAGAAAACATTAGTAATCTGAAATTCTCTGACTAAACACCAGTAATCAGAAAAACTCTGGTCGTTCTGATTTTATCTAATAACAGAGAAGAGACTTTTTTTAAAAAAATAAATAAAAGAAATCTTCTTCTTAGACAGTGATCCCATGGACACGTAATCACAGTGGTTTTCCTACGATGCAAGGCGAACCTTGAAGATCAGTTCCAAGAAATAATAGTATAAAATATCACTAAAAACGATTATTATATAATTAATAATTAAAGGATTACGGCACGGTACCATGCAAGTTAATGGAGCAACTCAAGTGATCAATATCAATATATTATATCATCACCATCCTCATGTTAGTTCCCAGTTAGGTGGATTCTGAACATATATCATCTTAGCTAAATAAACACTAAGGATATGTCATCTCACTAAAATTACAGAGACAGACTTTAAAAGTGGTGGCAGTGGCAGATTAGGGATAATGAGGCACAGCAGCCCAGTAGGGCAGTGAAACAGTGTTATAATCATCCACAGTGAGAGAATACTTGCCATCCGCAATCTGCTTGTTAGATCTAAGGATGGCCTCTGACGTGCTTTCTACTGTTTCTTCCCCAGAGATTTCAGTATAACCTGCAGATGCTTTCGTTCTACAAGCTTGCTCTCTCACCACAGCCCTCAACTTCATTACCTGCACAGTAACTGTATAGTCTTAACCATTTAACCTAACAAAGTAAATAAACATAGTACCGGTATGGGTTCGAGGAATGCATGTCTAATTTGCCCTTCAAGGAATAAAGACAAAGCATTTTCACTGTTACAATTTGCAGCGTGGAAAAAAAAAAACCCTTTTGAGAAAATTAATGTAGTGGACCGATTTAAAAGGCAAAACATATGATCTGAAATCTGTGTCTGTGGACACATAAATGCAAACATCCTAATCTTAAGTAAACAGAGCGCTGTGCATGCGCGCTCCATGGAGATATATAGAAAGAGAGGTGCAATTGGATATACAGTAATTAACCTACCTCTTCTTGAAGCTTCTTGTTTTCCTTGGAGATGACATCGAATTCCTGTTTGAGTGTATCGTACAAGTTCTCCAGCTGCTTAGCCTTCCACCTTGCACGCCTATTTTGGAACCAAACTGCAATTTGGCGTGGCTGCAGCCCCAGCTCCCTGGACAGCTTCATCTTCCTATCCGGGTCCAACTTTATCTCCTCCTGGAAACTCCTCTCCAGCGAGTCAAGTTGATCTACTGTTAATCGCTTCTTCTTCTCCTGGTTTCCGTAGTTCAATTTGTCCACTGACTGAAGCAACCCTTGTGGTGTCTCTGCAAATGCTGAATGTTTCACTTCCATCCCTGAAAATATATTTAGCGGAGGATGAATCTGTTATATACATAATTCCATGAAGAATAATATCTTGAAGACGGACAAGAGTGCTTTCTAATGGCCTATTTTGAATGTTGTCGCAGCTTGAGTGTCAAACTTAGTTTTCAAGCATAAGCTTTTCAAACGTAGTTATATATGTGTATGACTTATTCAAGAAAAGCAATGAAGAGAGATAATTGCTTGTGCTTTAAGGTACCATTCAAGTGCAAAAACGGACTTCCTACATAGTCTACAAATCTGAAGTAAGTATACTGTAAGCTGGCCGATTTGGAATCCATTCTTACTTAAAATAATTGCATTCAAACAAGTAACCTACTGAGTCAAAATGAAATGCAACTTGAAAATTGAGCATACAGGCCAATGCTTTAGAAGACTCCGGTTTTTCTAGTTCTTTACCTGGATATGGGTTGTAGTTATAGTTATAAAGGAAGCTTAAGGAAGACTCTGCTCGAGGAACAAAGGGTCTTGTGCTCCCATTCCAATCCATGTCTGGCTTCACTTTCCTGTCTCTTCCCTCAACTCAAACCCCAAAATTTATCTATATCGTAAGGGCCGGGCTCAGTTTGGACTTTGGATGGACCAGAGAGAGAGAAAGAAAGATAGGTGTTTAGTGAGTTAAACTATGCTTGTGAGACGTGGCACTGGAGTTCTGAGATATGAAAGGTTCTATTCCTCTCTTTTTTGGGTGCAAGGGAAGTGAGGAATGAGAGAGAGAGTGTGTGTGAGATCTGTGAGCTTCACCCTAGTTCACTTTTGGGGCACAACAAAGTTCTATGCTTAATGCATAGATCGTACTAGGGAAGAAAAGCCAGGACAAGGCGTGAGAAAGGGAACGCACATGTCACTTGGCACTACAAGCGGCCATTATGGGGGACCAGATATAGAATATGACCTTTGAATCCACTCTTACCCTCTGTCCCATTTAGCTACAATCCCTCCAAGGGCCCCAACCGACATCTTTTCTCTCACTGTTTCTTTCCTCATAACTTCTCAGCGTCTGTCTGTCTTAGACACAATTTCACAAACAGTGGGAAGGCACAAAATTCATCATGTGAGTACCCTCGTGAAATAGGTAAAATAAATCCCAAAGATACAACATAGGAAAAGTCCCTTGGCTTCTAAAGAGGATGACCAGTACTCATAATCTGCCTCCTCTGCACCAGTAAGAGACAAATAAGTGAAGTGAAACAATAACTGCTTTTCAAAAAAAAGAAAAAAGGAATTTGGCACATCTATGATCTATGCTCTATCTATCTACCCTCTCTTCCTTTCGCCTTAATTACCTGGCAGCATAGCAGAGAAGAAAGCTGAGCTCTCTGGCTTTAACCTCTACTTCTATCTCTGTATCAAATTGGGATCTGGGTTGGTTTGATTTTTATTAACAATTAAATAGGGAGCCGCAGGACCATCCCACGAGATTGGACCGTTGGTTGATATAAGAAAGCTTTGAAACCAAGATGTTGAAACTTGAAAGAGATGGGTGAGAGACAAGGCCATTCTAGAATCAACAGTATTCTGACACTGGGTTTTAGATTAAGGACTGTTCGCAGTTCATGAGGTGAACTAGAGCTTACAGGAATTAATGCGTGATTCCTCAGTGGTTTTCCTCCTTCTCTGCTCAACGATCAGTGTCCTCCTCTCCCGTAATATAGAGGGAAAATAAAAGTTTTAATGATAATTAACTTGTGCCAGTGGCAATTCGGCACAAGGTCAAATCTGAGAATGGACTAGTGTGTAGTGCGTACTTACTTAATCCGTGAAGAGATGCAACCGATTCTATGTACTAGTTTTTGTAGTTTCTCTTGTTTTATCTGATTCTGCATATAGAAATGCACATGACTTGGTCCTTTTACCCTCTAACGTTTAGATAGTCTTTAAAGAAAAATCACTGTTCCCTGGCTTTGGAACAATAGACAGGCTTCAAATACAAATAAAGTCTTGCATTATATTAAATATTTAAAAAGTTTAAATTTATGCAATAATCAATCAATGTCACTGATTCAAACAAGAGATATTATTGAAAGAAATAAGTATATAAATCTTGCGAATCATTCACAAAAATCTTACTTGATAGTCGGATGTTGTACAGTGGTCAACATCTTAAATTAAATCTTAGTAGTCATAACTCCTAAGTAAATTGGCAACAAACCAAGTACATGCATAGTTAGTTTGTGCTTGTACATGGTATACATAAAATTTCAGAAAAAAAAAAAAAAAAAAAGTGACAAGTAGTACCTTCAAAAGTGATACTCAATTACGTCATAGGGATAGATAAGGATTTAGATGAGGTTGCTGTCCTGAATGGCTTGGTGAAAATTGAAGGGTTGGAAGAGTAAAATGTTTCACTAACAGTGGAAATTGTAAAATGCCTGCCGCTACCCTACCACCACCGTACAACACACAGCACCAGCCAAAAAAATAGGCTCTCAAACTGAAGGCTGCGCAACAGAACGACGTGACTCTGCGCATGCAAACGGCGCCGAATATGGACCATTTTCATTTACTTCCTTCCTACTCAGATTTGATTTTTTTCTCTTGTTTTGTTTTAGCACTTGTAATATATACCAACTACTTACTTCTCTTTATTAACATAGACACATCACTTCTGTAATAAATAATCTATATTCAAGGGAGCAAAACATTAAAAGATCATTTACTGACTTAAAACATGGAACATTTCTCCAAGAATTGCCAAAATGATCACTGGAAAGCCATTTTTATTTACGTTGTGTGAGGTAATCCAAAGAGGTTGTAAGAAAAGACAACCTAGTACTTTCTATCTTCCTCCCCCTTGTCCCCCCCGGCCCCGGGCCCCTAAAGGGTTAAAAACCAAGGTTCAAGCTCATCTTGAAATTTGTTCAATTGTTGAAGAATAAAGGAATAAATTCAGTTGGCAGGGTTGTTTAAATGTCAAAGATTAAATTGTTTTATTTCATTTGTATAGTTTATATTTGAATTCCACTTCAAGCAAGTTTTTATTGACAAGTAATTTTTAAAAACTATTATAGAAATCTTAGCTTAATCTTAAAATGGATAATCTCCCCTCACATTAAAAAATTAATAATAATAATAATAATAATAATTTTACCTCGTGACAAATTATAGTCAATAACTTCGTCCTGTAACAGAATTAGTGATATAACCATATATTATTAGTAATGTCAATTGAAACCACAGTATTCCATCGTACAAGTCATGTTACACATTAATAAATGCATTTAGGTATGACAGATTGACTTGAAATTTTAGAAAGAAAGAATAATAAAGCTTAATGCATGGACGGTCAATTATGAGCATCTGACCACATCGTACTTTTTATAACATAAATTGAAGTAGAAATCCAATTTAATTACTCTCTGAAGTAATTTGGCCAGCTCATATTACAATATTGTAGAAAAGAAAAAGTAAATTAACACTACACTTAGAAAGAAATTCATTTGTAATAATAAAGAACTGTGAATATTCCAAGAGCCAAACATCTTCCTTCCTTCTAGTATTTATAGATCTACATTTCCTTTGCTGAAATAACAAACTATGAAATTGAAAGTTGAAAGAATACACGAAGTTGTTTTAGCATCATCGTTCTTCCAAAATTTTGACAATAAATAAATAAATAATTGAAGGAAAGAGGTAAGTAAATCCACTCTTGCATCGCATCACAACTACAATACAAAAAGGAACATAGAGTAGCCGGAAACAGGGTAAGGTAATGAATCTACATATGATGTCAACATTTTTTTTTTCTTTTTTAATCTCATCCGACATGTATAGAACATGAAACATCTAAAACACAAAGAAATGAGAATTACACAAGTATAGAGGAAACATACCTAGAAAAAAAAAAAAACTCCCTGGGAAAAAGAAGACATCCTCCAACTTATCAATTTTCTTGTAAAGTATGAAAGAGCCCAAGAGAGTATTTTGAGATGCCCCTGATACCATCAGTATCACTAACAAGTAACAAGGCCTATTCTTCGTGTGGCTATTTAAAAATGCCTCTTCTCTTACCATTTCTCAAATCGCTAGGTATAATAAATACAGAATCTACACAAAGGCCGCCTTTGGAATGTGTACAATCGATCTGTTTCATGGAGAATCTAACTTGAGTTGTAGGTTCTGATCCACTAACAATAAACTCACCTACCTTGTAGTCTATCCAATATCCACGCTTATGATTGCCATATGTGTCATCATGCTCGGTATCATCCAAACAACATTCGCATGATGATTGCTGACCATCTGAAGTTGACATCTCAAATCTCACTGGTTTTATAACCCAACCATGGGTGTGTTCATGATAGCTTACCCGCCGTCCAAGCCTTTTGGAAAATCTTCCAAGGTGAAGCCTGAAGAAAAGAGTATAAATATCCGCGGGGAATGGAAATTTTACCTCTCCGTCGACTTCAAACCACCATATTTGCTGTAAATAAGCCACAGTATGGAACCTGAAAGTAGAGGCAGAAAAACTGACAAAACGCCAACAGCGCTCAAGAACAAAATGAAAACAAAACAGCTTCAACATCAATATCTGTAAGAGTGCTAGTTCGCAAAAAGAAGCATAAATAGCATATGTGCAGTAATTACACGTAATAAAAGCATAATATGACATTGAGAACCACGGGTGTCCATAAACTCATCTAGATTGCACTCATCAATGAAGAGAAATCACCAGTGAATTTGTTAGATTTATAGAACGGTTCAATTAGGGGGAGTATTTTGTCGGTCAGTTTGGTCCAAGGACACAAATCAAGTAGAATTGAAACTTAAACGAGATTGCAAACAAACAAACTTGAAACAACACGACTCTATCTAAGTCACGAAAAACCAAAACAGCGAATAACCCTCCTTCGTCCAGATCAAGGCACGGATATCTAAGCAGAGAAGTAATATTCAAATTGACCAGATATGTGTTGGATCATGACAGCACCTTGGATATGTTATGTTCTCTTTTGAGCACTCGTATGGTTTGTGTATTTTCACTAAATATTTTACTTTTGGCGAACAAAGAACAATAGACCTTACCCAAGGAAGTTTTATTCAAATAAGCAAATAGTAATAAGTCATACAGCTTCCTAGTAGTCAAATAATCTTTATCCAAATATCCCAATAAAAGAACATGTACTCCAAATAATCCCAACGAGTTTTCCTTTAGATTTGGACCAATAAACGAGCTCAAACCAACAAACCCAAACCAAACATTTACTCAGTTTGGCAGTTTGAAGTGCTCAAGTTCCTCCTGCTACATCCTTAAAATCAAACTTGAACCAAACATCGCCTCAACACATGAACACTGCCATCACTGATGAGAATTTACATATTTTATAAGGTTGATTTACCATTGGGCATCAGTAATATTAAATCCAAATAAATGATAAGAAAGTCACAATTCAAATCAATAATCAAAAATTTGAATCAATTCATTTGAAACTAGAATAATTTTTCCTATTTCACGTAATAAAAATGGTTCATCAACTAGATAAAAAGGTCGGGCTACAATCCAAAATGAAAATGTTTAAGGGTCCAGTTTCTGAAAAAGACAACCACAAAGCAATTCAAACGTCAAGTCAAGCCCACTGCTGCACAACAATAAAACTTAACATTCAAAGAAAATCAAGTGTACTATTTAACAACAACAACAACAACTTAATAAACAGAATTTGGATATTACACAGAGAATTTACAACGTTTTCAAAAAAATAAAATAAAAAAATAAGTAGTTCAAAAAGTCACAGCGAGGATCACATTGAATACTAATCTAAATGAAAGCTGATTTCATCCATACAAATAAAGCTCCACCTGGAAAAGTTACTTGAGCTGTACAATAACATTAATCTAACCAACAAATAAAAGAACTTTGCACATACGAACAGCACGTCTAGCTAACCATAAAAGTAACACGGGCATTTCAGACAGCTCCAGTCTCCAAGCCATAGAGACCAGGATTCATTTGTTTTTCTCGAATTACTATATGCTTGATCCATGTGGCCACTGTAACGAGGTCTATGATCCCCAATAAATATTTAGATAAGACCAGGAAAATTTCATTTAATAGGGAGAAAAGTAAAATCTTGAATACCAATCAATATTTTCATACTTCCAAAGCTTAAGGAAAAATAAACCTGGGAAAAATAAATCTGTTGAACATCCTTTCCACCAAACAGTCAATTTTCAATTCCAAAAGGTTACAGGAGTACAATTGGCGAACCAAAATGAAAATAGCAATCTCATGCATGCACTTTACTATGATTCTAACATCATTTATTGTCGTGCACATCACCATGATAAAACCTGCATTTTCACTAACCATAGGCTCCGCTCTTCCATATATAATCAACATAACCTATCATCTAACTCCAGCACTCCTAATCACTGCTCCCTGTACCAAATGCTTGATGCAGCGGTGCATTAAAAACATCAAAACAACAGAAGAAACATACTATTTGCTAACAGTGGCAAATTCATGAATTTCTAGAATCGAAGACAAAGTAAGTCTAACCTAGATTCTTCTGTAGGAATCCAATTCCAGTATCTCCTGTCGTCAATTCCAGTAATCGCCATCGCTCTTGCTGATATGGACATGCAAACCCTTCCCGTGACCCTGTCCAGCCATACTTCCTGTAAAACCCTCAGGCGTCAATTTGATAGAATGTACAATACAAAAATTACAAATTCCAATCATTCAAACCCCCATCTCTCTGAACCCAGAACAAAGTTGACCCCCATACCCACAAGCAAATTCATTCCTAAAATACAAGACGCCCTTCATAGTAACTCAGAAACAAAAACACTGACGAGCCTAATCCCAATATCATAAAGAAACAAAGAGCCAGACCACTATAATCAAAACTGACCTGGAGAGCACCCACCTTATTGTCATCATCAAAGGGTACAGGTCGAGATAGTAGCGCGAATATGTCTTTCTTCAACAAATTCTGGTACCTTTCAGGAGGCATTAAACCGAGCAGATCTTGGTAATTAGGGGGCAACTTTGCTTCCCACACGGAATCAGCAGACGCGGCACCACGAAAAGCTCGATTCAACCGGGCCAAATTGCATATCTCCGGCGGAGTCAAATACAGAAAAACGCAAGCCACGCAGCTCTCCGGGATGTCCCCTAGGCCTGGACCGATGGTGGAGCCATTTGCTCCCAGGTTGGATAGCGAGGCCCCCATGTTCTTCGAAGCTCCAATTTACACAGCCATAGCACCACTAAAGCGTCGAAGTAGCTTGGGGGATTGGATTGGGTTGAGAAACTGAACAGGAAATTATACGAATTGAAGGAAGAACTATTCAATTTCAAACGGAGAGAGAGACGCCTTATATGTATTCAATTTTCCGACCATTTAATATGAAAACGAAAACGATGCCAAAACCGTTTGCATGAGTCTCTGAGATTTCCCTGACAAATTTCCAGGAAAATATTTAGCTTCAAGGCAAAGGCAAGAATGGAAGGGAAGATGGAAGGAAATGGTGAGCTGAGAATGGAAGCTGGGGTGGGGTTTGGTGGGTCCAGTTTTGCAGAGGAAGAATATTTCTTGGACTGGACAATGGTTGATTCAGTGGGGGAAGACTCGTGGAATTTCCATGTACGAGCTTTTTTGAAGGCCTGAATCATAAGTCAATGGGAAAGGAAATCTTTCTGCACGCTTTTCCTCGACTTTTTACTGGCTTTTGACAATTTGTTCCATGCACCTTACCCCACTTCATCATAACGTCTATCCAACGATGCCCATGGCTTTGCAAGGTTGTAATCCAGGCAGGCTATTACTGCTGCAGTTCCAACGGTGAAAATACAACCAAAAACAAAAAGGTTATATCGTGCCAAGAGAGAAATCTCTTTTTCTTCCCACACTTATTCGGCATACTAAATTAGTATTTTATATTTTTAATTTTATTAATTTTATTTTTAATATTTTAAAATTATAATAATTTTTTATAATTTATTTTTTAATTTAATTCTTAATATTTTAAAATATAAAAGACTAATTTATAATAATTTTAAGATGTAAAAAATTAATTTATTATTATTTTAAAATATTAAAAATTAAAATTTGACAAAAATAAAATATAAGAAGTTAATTTATTATGATTTTAAAGTATTAAAATATAAAAACTAATTTATCATAATAAATAAATATCAAACATAAAAAGAAAAATTTTCTATCATGCAAAATAAGGACAAGTTAAATATGCATGGGCTAATAATTTTTATTGTTAGTAATTTGGAAAAATAAAAAAGAAAAAGAAAAAAGAATGCATTTTAGATATTTTTATTGTTTTCTTTTGACTCGTTAGATAACATGTCAATACTCTTTTTCTTTTTAATATATATATATATATATATATATATATATATATATGTCAACTATTTTTGAGTTTATTTGAGAAAATAAGATATTATTATATTTTATATGTAATAAAATATAAATATTATGTATACTTATCATGCTAATGTTGTATGATTTATTCATACAATACATAGAATTCCAAATTTTATTTAATTTTTATATTGATTGAAATATTTCAAGCTTGTTATTAGTTATCGGTATATATATATAAGATTTTATTTATAGAAAAAAATTTAAACTTTAAAAGTTCATTCAGTAGTGGTTCCATAAAAATTGAGTGGTTGTGTTTCCTAAAGATGTTTCTTTCTCTTTTTTAGGCTACCAGCATTGTCATTGCAGCACCGCAAAGAGGCAGCAAAGTTTGGGTCCATATGTACCAAAATGTTGGGTGTGTCGTGAAAACTGAAAATATACTTTAGACTGGCGACAAAGGTAACATTCATTCACATTATCTTTCCATCGTTTTGGAAACATTTGAAAGGCTTTAACCTGTAAATCAATGTAATGTATATTTGGTCCCTTCCCTTGCCAGCCATCAAAAATATCCACTTTATTGTTTTTTCAAAGAGACTCTCTCAAATGAAATGGAAATTCGTTCCCTCTTCGCGTGAACCACATACTCGCAAGGGACAGGCAAAAATATCTGCACAATATGAAGCCTCTTCAGTCTCTGATTTTATTATAAAAATAACAAGATATTTATTTCTTGTGGGGCTTCTTTGACCAAAAAAAAAATAATTAAGAAAAAAGTATATTATAATTTACTTATTTTCTACAACTTGATGGTCCTTTCACCAGCCAACGTATGAACATTGCCATTAAAATTGACTTGCATGAATTTATTAGATGAAGTATTGAAGTTCGTTTTTTTTTTTTTTTTTGACTAAATTGGGTTTTAGGTGAATTTTCTTTTACTAAAATGAATTCAATTTAAAATTATTTACAAAAGTAAATTTTATTTTAGTCAAGAAAGGCAAAACACGATATGAAAATATCAAAACACAATGAGTGTGAAATTTTGATACCTCTCCCTGGCCTTTTGACCAAGGCCAACGTGTTTGGCGATTAAACAGTGTTTTTTAGCATTTTGTTAGTGTTTTTTAGTATTTTGTATATTATATTTTTTAAAAAATATTTTATAAAAAAATGAACTATTTTATTAAATAATTTTAAACTGGATATATTTTTATAAATAATGTTGTACATAACTCATAATAATAAGAAAACCATTGAAGCTACTATTAAGCACCAATGCACCATCACTATTCACTCCACTTTAAGATATAGCTTAAATTAGATAATAATATAATAAATGAAGGATTATTTGATCAGCCACATATAAAATATTGAGGAGATGCGTCAGATTTGTGGGGTTCATAAGAGACAAGTAAATTTATGAAGAGAATACGTGACTTTGGGATATTGGGTTAGGCAGACCGAGTATAAAGCCTCAAAATTCTTAATAATAATAATAATATGAAAATAATAGCATTGATAATTTAGGAGGGAAGGACACGTAAACATAAATAGTACTGTAGGAGCAACATAAACGATCGATAATGTTTGTTTAGTTGTCATCCCCGACAAATAACTGTTTTTTCTTGCGTTGTGTTGTGTTGGATCAGAATCCTTACATTTTATTATGTATGCTTTTATCTAAAATATCTTTTTTAAAAAAAGAAAAAAAGGTTAGTTTAACAAGTAAGACTCAAACAGTAGTAAACTGAACAAACTAAATTTGACCAAAATCTACCAAAGTTGATTCCGAGTATAATAAAACCATTGTATTCAAATTTGGAAATTTCAAGAGGTTACCAACTTCCATAAAATGGATCAAAGGGCTGTTTATATTTATTACAATTTTTTGTATTTTATATATAATACAAAAATGTAAAAAAGAAATTTAAATTATATATATATATATATACACATATATTACAAAATTTTTATTTTTAAATCACTCTCAAACTTTCTCTAAATTACTAAAAAAATAAATTTATAAATTTCATCAAATCACCATAACACAATAGGTTTAAGTTACCTCCAAAATGATCTGAATTATACAAACTATTCTAAACTATAAACCATGAACAAAATTTTATTTTGTAATTTTATCAAACTAGTCAAATGGATGGCATAAAATTGAATCAACAAACACCCCTATCAATATTAATTACATCTTGAGGCTCAGCCCACTTCTCATTCTGACACTTACTAACATCAATATCATCAATCGCTCGCTTTCTTTATTGCCTCCCTCCAAAGTCTTAAACTATAAAATCCAACCAGGTGTGTGTAAGAAAAGTGAAGGAATGTTTAATTCTTTTTTTTTGAAATTTTTTTTATGTAGTTATTATATTTAAATATAAAATTAAATGGTTGATTAAAATCATTAAATAACATTTACATATCCAGCAAATACTTGCAATAGGTGCAATGAAAAAGGTAATATGTATTAATAATTAAAAGAAATTGTGTCATCTTGATGATGATTGGCCGAAAATGATGAAAACAAATTTTAAAATAGGACCATAGGCTATGGCAATTTTCTTTTTCCCCTGAAAGAGGGACCATTAAGATTTGATTGAAGAAGACCTCTGTAATACTAAAATTGAAAAGGAAAAGAAGGGGGTGTGTGCTTAGAAAACATGGGGTGTGCAACAGAAATGGCCTTCTCCTTTCTGACAAAAGGCCCATTATCTGGATACGTAGCAGTCCCGTCAATTAATGTTGGGCTCTCAAAGGCCCATTGGATTGATTCAACGATTGAAAACACGTTGAATTCCAGAGTGCAGATGGTTGGCATGCCTAAATCCTATGCGTTAGGTTTATAGTGCAGATGGTTGACACGTCTCCTGACTCAATGCTTAAGTGTATGTGTCCCTACTCTTCACTTAATTGACGTTCACCTCATTCTGTTTCTGGTATTCCTTTACGTTATATCTTACGAATAGGATGTCCACCGGTCAGATTGGGTGGGTTTTAAGAGATTTTTTGGCCCGACCTATCACTATAAACATGGGTCGGGTCATGTTGGGTTACTTTAAAAGTTTCGGCCGACTCATGTCAAGTTGGGTTGGTCAACAAGTCAAGTATTAAAAAATTACTTTTTAACAGAAATACTGTTAAAATTGTAAATTTAACTTAAATTTAAATTAAAATTCATCATAATTCATCTAAAAAATACACCATAATGTTATTTTTTATTTCTACTTTTAATTTTACACATTATAAATATAATTTTATAAGATATAACAAAGTAAGATAAAAGTATCAAATCTCAAAATAAAAATATAGTAAGTGGATGCCAATCAACATTATTAAATAGTTTAGATGCTTTATGCAATATAAAGCAAAAGAACATAACAAAATATAAGTAATGGCTTGGAAAAAATAATAAATTTTCAATTTTTTTAAAAAATTAATTAACTAGATCACTTAAATTGAGGTAGATTAAATGTTTTTTGACCTAACTCAACAGAGGACGGGGGTTAAACTCAATTTGACCCATAAGTTAATTTTTGAAAAAAAAAAAAAAATCCAACCCGACCGAATTGGACAAAATTTGGACCTAACCATAAATTTAATGGTATAATATAATATTTTTGAATATTACTTAATTGACGTTCACCTCATTCTGTTTCTGGTATTCCTTTACGTTATATCTTACGAATAGGATGTCCACCGGTCAGATTGGGTGGGTTTTAAGAGATTTTTTGGCCCGACCTATCACTATAAACATGGGTCGGGTCATGTTGGGTTACTTTAAAAGTTTCGGCCGACTCATGTCAAGTTGGGTTGGTCAACAAGTCAAGTATTAAAAAATTACTTTTTAACAGAAATACTGTTAAAAATGTAAATTTAACTTAAATTTAAATTAAATTCATCATAATTTATCTAAAAAATACACCATAATGTTATTTTTTATTTCTACTTTTAATTTTATACATTAAAAATATAATTTTATAAGATATAAAAAAGTAAGATAAAAGTATCAAATCTCAAAATAAAAATATAGTAATTGGATGCCAATCAAAATTATTAAATAGTTTAGATGCTTTATTGCATATAAAGCAAAAGAAAATAACAAAATATAAGTAATGGCTTGGAAAAAATAATAAATTTTCAATTTTTTAAAAAAATTACTTAACTAGATCACTTAAATTGAGTTAGATTAAAATGTTTTTTGACCTAACTCAACACAGGTTAATTTTTGAAAAAAAAAAAAAATCCAACCCGACCGAATTGGACAAAATTTGGACCTAACCATAAATTTAATGGTATAATATAATATTTTTGAATATTACTTAATCTTTTTTATATTAATCAGTGGTACCCTTAGATTGTGTAATAGATTAAAAAACAATTAAATATATAAATTTTCTCACAATATTTGTAAAATTTTATTAAATGAATAATATTATTTCAATTAATTTGATTAAATTATTTTCCATTCTACTTCAACTTCTATTACGACGACATTTATTAGTCATCCATGAAGGAAATATTATGGAACCATTATTTGCATATATGAAAAGACAATGTGCTAGTGTAATCTTCTTAGACGTATCGTGTTATTATGTACAAACTGTAAGCACTAAAGGACATAATGGTACAACCAATAATAATAAAATATACTCATCATTATTATTATTAATACAAAATGACAGAATTCATATATGTATGCACATTATTTTAACAAAGAAAGAAATATTAAAATTAAAGTATATTTAAGACGTGTAATTTCTTTCCGTTAGTTAAAATATTTCAACTATCACTGAAAAAAAAAAATGGTTTCAGTACAAGGAAATAGTCATCAATCAAACATTCGTTTTGGTTTTATTATAAAGTGGAGGGCCACGTTTGAAAAATATTTTAAGCTGAATTATAAAGGAAAAGAAATCTTAAATCTTAAATAATCATAAATAAATCTTACCAAAATACTACTATAGTAGAGCGACGTGGACGATTAGGGAGGAAGCGTCCGTTTTACTGGTATCGATTATCCTTATCCTTATTCCAAACCCGGAATAAGCACGGGAGCAGAATCCACTGTCCCCGTTGGCGATACGAGACTCCACTATTTAGTCGCTCCCCAGTTTTGCATAATCCTGTGGGTGATTATTCCAAGGCATATCGAAACCAAAGACCAAAACCATGGGCAGTTTTCTGTCAGCACCACCAAAACCTCTCAACCCAAAACCGGCTGCTTCACTCTCTGTATATACCTTTCGACCCATTCTAACATCATTACTCATTTCCATTCCATTCCATTCCATTTTTCTTTCTGTTTTTGACTCCAATCTTTCAAGCTGCGGAGCTTGATCGAAATGATGCTGTACAAGCTGCTCATGTTACATTGCCATCTCAAACTTTCCTAAGCTGGGTTCTTTACATTTTTTTTTTCTAGTTTTCGTCAATTTGATTAACGGGTACGTTGTCATTGGTGATTTTCCTAAAAAAATTCCGTGCCCTGGCCTTTGGGGCCATGTTGTAGACAAATAGTTGCAGCGCTGTTAACAGTTTCTGTAATTGAAGTCTGCCGGAGACGTGTTTGTAAATATTTCTGAACCAGATTTTAGTTTTGATGACTTGATGGAACCCAATGGACTTGACGGTGGTATGTTTTCTAGCATCAATCCTGGGTTGGTAGCATTAGAAAATCCTTTACACCAACAGCCAAACGCCCCCAATCCACAGAATCCTCACCATTTGCATCAAACCCAAATGGTTTCTTATGCCCACCACGACAATGATCACCACCCACAAGCACAGCCTTCAATCAAACATGGGTACCCATATTCTGCTAAGAACAAGCAACCGACACCGCTCAGCGATGAAGACGAGCCTGGGTTCGCAGCCGATGACAGCACCGGGGACCCCAAAAGGAAAATATCACCATGGCAAAGAATGAAGTGGACGGATACCATGGTTAGGCTCTTAATAATGGCGGTTTACTGCATTGGAGATGAGGGTGGTCCAGAAGGAACGGATCCCACGGGGAAGAAGAAGACTACGTGCTTGTTGCAGAAGAAAGGGAAATGGAAATCGGTATCGAAGGCTATGATGGAGAAGGGGTTTTATGTCTCTCCTCAGCAATGCGAGGATAAATTCAATGATCTGAATAAGAGGTACAAGAGGGTGAATGATATTCTGGGTAAGGGAACAGCTTGCAAGGTTGTGGAAAATCAAAACTTGTTGGATACAATGGATTTATCACCAAAGATGAAAGAAGAAGCTCGAAAATTGCTGAATTCTAAGCACCTATTCTTCAGAGAAATGTGTGCTTACCATAATAGTTGTAATCATGGAAACACTAGTGGTGCCAATCAGTCCCCAGAGGTCGGAATCGATGCATCTCTGGCTCAACCATCACAACAGCAACAGCAACAACAACAGCAACAATTGGCCCAGAATCAGCGATGCTCTCATTCATCAGATAATGTGGTGGGGAATTTGGGCAGGGCAGGCCCAGAAGGATTGAAGATGTTGAAAGGAGGAAGCGGGGAAGATGATGACGATGACGATGAAGAAGATGATTCTGATGACTATTCTGAAGAAGACGAATATGATTCTGCAGAAGGTGGTTCAAGGGGTCAAATGGGGCATGGACACGAGGATTATGATGACAACGATGGACGGGCTTCGCGAAAAAGACCAAGGAAAACAGCGTTTCCTGTTTCTTCTCAGGGAATGCAGCAATTGAGCAGTGAGGTGACGAGTGTGTTCCAAGATGGGGGAAGGAGCACTTGGGAGAAAAAGCAATGGATGAAGTCGAGGCTAATGCAATTGGAGGAGCAGCAGATACAGTATCAGTATCAAGCATTTGAGTTGGAAAAGCAAAGGCTGAAATGGGTCAGGTTTAGCAGCAAGAAGGAGAGGGATATGGAAAGATCTAAGCTTGAAAATCAACGGGGACGCCTTGAAAATGAGAGGATGGTTTTGCTGATTCACCAGAAGGAGCTTGAATTGCAGAATCTTCAGCATCAGAAACACTCTTCTAACTAATGGGTTGATTCATCCTCTCTTAATGGATTTTGTATGATAGCCGAATCACAAGAGATTACAGTTTAGAACTTAGGCCAAAGAGATGAAAATCGTGTCCTAAGTTTCGGGTATTGCGTGTTCTTTCTTATTATTAAAAATACAGTGAAGATTGTTTGTATCTAGACACTTACGCCAGAATTATGTTATTTTCCTCCCAACACGTATGAGTCGTGAATCTTTACAAAGTTGACATAGCCACGTTCTTAAAAGGGATTTATAAAACAGCTCCATGCAAAACAATGTTGCTTTAATAAAATGAAAATAGAAGAAGTAAAAAGTGAAAAGAAAATATAATGGGAATATTCAGATTTTTGTTGTAGTAACTCTTGTATGATTATGGGCATCTTTATAATCCACGCTTATTTTTATCTCCACGTCACCCTTAATTAAAATAATTTTTTTCTATTACAATATCCAATTTTTATAAAAATAAAATAAAAAGCGCCTACATAGTACACTTTCATTCTTCTGTCAAAGGATAGAAAATTCCCCTGCACTGCTAAATCCAGACATGGAAGCAACAGAAACACTAGACAAATAGCGTACAACTGTTTTACATGCGTTTCATTTATTTTTTTTTCCCTTTTTATAATATTTTAACCATCATGCAATTTGACTTGTTTCTATATCTGAGTTTTAACTAAGCTAAAAATTAAAAATGCATTTATACTCAGTAGACAAAGAGATGCGTACATCTAAATTCACAAAATTTGACTGTCAACCGTTTCAACATCAGAAGAGGACAACACAAGCGATTTTTTTCCTGAAGGAGTAGTGCTATGTATATACTAATTTATATAAATGCACTTTTTACACCTATTTATTTTTATAATTTTATCTTTATAAATAACTATAAGATAAAAAGTAAAATAGAAGGAGCTGTGCTATGTGTTGACCATTTTCCGTCCTGAGTCGACCATTTAGGCATTCATCATAAAAACACTGCATCAACTAAGCACCGCAACAGCCAACAGGGTGGTGGTTTTGTTTTGGGGGGGGGGGGGTGGGGGTTCATTCCGCCAAATGACTTAGAAGTCAACTCTGCCATAAAACTAGATCACTTACAAAGTCTATGACTCCTAGTTTTATGAGCGACAGGACCCATATGGCAGACCATCAATTTAGTCCCAGTCATATTGATGTTGAAGAGAATATAACATCGCATGGACCATTAAAAAGGACAACAAAGAAGCCAGCCCTTGAATGAATGGCATCACAGAATACTAGCTATCAATTCATCATTAGTAACTTGACAATATTTGCCTATTGAATAATCATATTTCAAGTCTTTATGATAATTTAACCAAACAAAATGATGTGGCTTCAAGCTCATATTCCTCTGATTTTAAGTTTGGCAGCTAGTTATAATTGTATTAACGTTCATTCCAAATACAAAAAATATAACTAGCGACCAAACCTAATGTAATTTTACCTCAATTGTGAAAGCAGAACGATCCACTGCTTTCCAAAACTTTTATAGAAAACCAAAGAGAGAGCCTAAAACTGTTGTCGGAAGAATGCTTGTTAGTCTTCAAGCTCAATAATCTTAACCACAGATGAATCACCAACTTTCTGGCAAACAACTACTCGATCATGCGACTTAATGACTCCTGATGCTTTTCCATAATCAAGGGCAACCTTAAGAATAGACTCATTTGTTGCATTTGTAGACTCCGCCTGCAGGAACAAAGTATGAGATCGAACTCTACTTTATGTCTAGGATCAATGTGACAGAATTATAAATCAGTATGTATCTCATGATTAATCCTTTTGGCTGAAGGACATAACATTAGTATATGTAATTACACAGGTACGAATATCATAATCATAAGTAAACAGTCCCTATTATTAGCTTTCCAACTAATCCGTACTTTAGCTTAACCTAGAAGTAAGCTGAACAGATAGTGAGTAGACCAACTCATATTCAAATCAATTCATGAAACAAAAGCAACTGACAAATGAAAGAACAAGGACAATAATAACTTACGGGATGTCGAGGATCAGCAAGCATGGGAAAGAGACCTCTCACAATAAGTGATTGCCTTGCCTGTCATAGGCGTAAAATTTCTTTATAAGTTTGGATAAACAAGACAAGATGATTTCAATAAAAGTAAATCAGCCTACATTCTAGTAAATATAAGTTTCTAATCATTTCAAGTAATGGGTGTCCAAGTCTGTCGAGAAAACTAGCTCAACAAAGCATCAACTTCCAAAGCTCCCTACAAATCATGAGTTTCCTTGCACTATCCTTACCATTAATAAAGAGAACAACCAGATAGCCTTTCACTTTCACTTTCTGACATGAAGGTTACATTAATACCCTTACTTGTGAGAATGTTTGTTGAAGAAAAAAATATATACATATATATAGGCTTTAAACGAGAAAAAATATAACTAATTATTGAAAATAACCACTTTGTCTCCTTCACTCCCCAATTTTCTTTATGTGATCCTTAATTGCACTACAACACTATTTTTTAACCAACTCTTATATTTATAAATTTGAAGTTACTCACAGGTAGGGTGCATTATAATAGAGATAGCAAATACAATATTTAGTAGAGAGTAGTGCATTTTTTTTATGGAAAGTAGAGAGTAGTATATTAATTACATCAGATGTATATAAGCTTTCCCACAAATGAATTGGCAGTTCGTCCTGACCATGGAAAAGACAAAACTGAATAAATTGTTCTTTTAAACAACAAAAGGCAGAAAAAACATATTTATATTTACCAAAAGAGAAAAATTTTAGTTGCATTTGTTATAAGCTAAGTTCATGAACATATACTATTTTTGTGTGTATATATGATATGATATGCATGATCATCCTTGATAAGAAAATTCTCAAAAAATTTCCAAACGTTAAAGTAAAGATTTAAATGATCGAATATGATAACCATACCAAGTTCCCTCATGACATCACAGTCTTAGAAGCAGGAAATAGGTTCAAATAAAATCATATAGATAACCCAATCTATAGAGAGGAGAGGAAAGACTTGGGTGCAGGCCGTGGCTGGCCGTGGTCAAATCCATAGATATATGACAGAAAGAAAATACAGGAGTATTTAAGTGTTAAAAATAAAGATCTTACCTCAAAGGCTCCGCTGAAGCTCCACTTTAGTTGATTTGTCTTAAGTCGAGGGATCACAACAGAGAGAACTGGCATTGTTGGTCTATACTTGGCTATCAATCTGACACGTGCATATTAAATGTTCAGAAAAGATCTGTCAGCCCTTGTATTCAAATATGCATGCACTTAGTAATACTTAACTAATCATATAGGTAAAATACCTTGCAGCCCTTCCAGATGAAGTAAAGCAAATGATCACAGAAGCCTTCACCTTAATTGCTGCCCTTACCTAAACGAGTAAATATTTGCATATAAGAACCTCTTTCTTCTAATGATGCAATGCTATCAACCACCATGATGACCAACCAAAACCAATGTAAACAAAAATTTCTTTTTCAAAATTGATAAAAAGAAAAGTATGCACTTCAAGTTACTGCTTTTTAAAAAATAAGGGCAGTGTTAAAATGTGAATACCGCAGAGGATGCAATAGATTCCAAGTGGGTCATTGGTTCTCCAACATATTTCACAGTCTTCTTAAAATAAAGGTCTTGATTGAAAACTTTCCCAGCCTGCATTGACAAAAACAGAAAAGTGACATGGAAGGCAGAGATATTAGCCAACATAACATTCAAAAAATCTTATGAATCATAAAACTCATATTAGAGCCAACTTATCGGTACACACTAATTCCCAGAAGAGTTACAGTATCTACAAACAAAGTTTTAAGGCCTAACCAGCATTATTATGTCTGCTCACTTGTTCTTTTAGTTTGTTCGTGTAAACATGTAAGCTCGTCTAGTGCCATTCAATTAAATCTTGGAATTTCATACAAAAGAAAAATCAAGACAAGCTGGAGTGCAATAAAATTCAAGCTTGGCTCAGGTCCTTTAAACTATATATCTATATATATATATATATATATATATATATATATATATATATATATATATATATAATGGCAAAACCCATGTTTGGAGTCTAACTAGCATTGTCTCTCGAAAAAGGCTTTGAGGGTAAAAAAGATTATCTTTTCAGCAATATTAATGAAAAATATTACTAGAAACTTTCCATAAAATCGGAGAACAGATATGTTGACCATAAAATTTTAGAAAAAGCAAACATAAAATAAATCTTATGTGAGTGCCGAGACTGTAGGAAATTATATCCCATAAAGAAACATTAACTGAAATTGACTACTTAAGCAACCACACCAGAATAACTCCAAATTCTGAAGTATCAAACAAAATTGATGAGGTGTAAATGTGTTTACCTCTGCACAGATTTTGCCAACAGTCGAAATAGTCTCAATAGGGTATAACCCACGTAGAGTCTCAGCACCCAGAAGAATTGCATCACTTCCTACATTCATTAATAATGATTCAGCAAAGATATCTACTTTTGGGGGTTCTAATTAAGGAAAATTGGAGGGGCATTAACGAGAGGAAGAACAAAACCATGGAACCAAAAATAAAAAAGAATAAAAGGAAAAAAAAAATAAAGATCTTGTCTCTTAATATTCGCCTATAAGAGGTTACTGGATAACGTGCAAAACAATATCAACAAACTACACACAACCTATTAAGTGGTATCATAAACACAGACATACATACCATCTAAGACAGCATTAGCAACATCAGTTGCTTCTGCACGAGTAGGTCTTAAGTTGTCCGTCATGCTATCCACAACACGTGTAAGCACGGCAGGTTTCCCAGCCATATTACACTTGTAAAGGGCAGATTTTTGAAATAGAAACACCTAAAAAGCATTTGGCAATTGATTAACATCTCAGCAACAGTCAGCCTCAGTGTCACTTAACGAGAATAATCACAAACATATAGTCGTCAATAGACCAATAAGCATTTCATCAAAGCTGATTCAGTTCAAAGGACAGAACATTCTATTCTATTCCAAAAGTATGCACCAGCAGTTGAAACACAAATAAATATATCCAACGTATGGACTCATCACTTCATAATTTTAATTTTAAGAACAGGCATCACATTACTAGAACTAACAAGTGAAACACAAACACATCTGGAATATCTTTGAAAGCTTAGACAACACTGTTAATATCCTTATCAGAATGGGAATATAAGGCGTATAACCAGGGTCTTAACTTGGCCCCGCCAGTCTCAGTAAATAGATACTCAATAATAGTAGAAAAAGAATAATTAAGTTCTTCAAAGGTGAAAGCAGTACAGCAACTTTGTCAATCAACTCAACAGTCCAAGGCGATATATATATATATATATATAGACACACACCCCACTCGTACACACACAATCAAAGAAAGTTTACAAAAGAAACAACCATAAATGAGCCAGGCAAGAAAATAAATTGCCAGAATATTGTATTGAACTCATTTCATAAAAAAAAAATAAAGAACAAAGAAAGCATCCTGTCTAATATTTGATCTTGAACTTATGGAGGCTTCTATTTATTAACAATATATCATGAATACCTATATTCATCAATTTTATATAAAAGACATCAACAGTAACATTAAAATAAATTTTAGGAAATCAGGACTAGGGACTGCGCAGAGACCCATGTCATACAAGAACAAAACTTAAAAACTATTAAATAGAAATAAATTACAAGTTACAACAAGGAAACTGACCTTCTCAGGTGGAAGATCAATACCCAAATTCCCACGGGAAAGAATAATACCATCAGCTTCTTGTAGGATCTCATCAAAATGGGCCAATCCCTAGAAAACAATGCAGATGTAGACATACAGTGTCAGCAAAGCCAATAATAATATAATTTGCAGATATGTCAAATACATTATTAACATATCCAACTCACTTCAATGTTTTCAATCTTTGCAAAAATTTGAGTCTGACTGAGATCACCTAACCTAGAAAGGAACTCACGGGCCTGCATAACAAACACATAGAAGTCAGTTAATAAAAAACCTCAAAGAGCAAGACAAGATTAAATTTTTTTAAGTAGCAATTATGAATTCGAGATAACACCCAAACCAAGGAGTAAAATGTGAAACACAAATTACCTGGCGAACATCTTCTGCATGCCGAGTGTATGACAATGATAGAAAATCGATTTTGTTTTTAACTCCCCAGGTGCTTATAGCCTGCAGAAGAAAATTAAAAATAAATCCCAAAAAGTTAAGGAAACATATTTTCCTGCCATAATGAACACACTACACACACAAATACTAATATTGATGAACTAGTAGAATGATAGGTAATCAGTAAAATATGGAAATTAAAGGCAAAAATTACCTCCTTGTCATTCTCAGTGAGGGTGGGCATATCAATATGAACTTGAGAGGCATGCAAAGTGAACATTGATCCAGCCAATGTTGCTGAGTTCTTTATAATACAAATAACATCTTGCCCTTTCACTTCTGCTACCTGCACAAGTTCAGGCAAAATTCATCATGCATGCAAGCTTCAATTATTCCTGGTTATCAGTGTTTTCTTCTTAAATTCAAGAGTGAACAACGTAACAAAGCACAGGTTTTAGCTTGTCAGAATATCAACATAACAAAATTTAATTATTAAAAAGTATAGTGTAGCCCAAGAATAAATGGTTGACACAGTTACCATACTAACTCATAACTTAAGAGAAACTAAAACAAGCTATTGTAGGGAAGATGTTGAAGATAACTAGAATAATAAGAAGATACGAAGTCCTATTCAACCAAATAAGTTTTGCCTGCTGGTTCAGCATTTACCTCTAGCCATACAGAAGTAGTTTCACTTCCAGTGAACAAGTATTGACCAACGAAAATGGTGTCTCCCTTCTTCACGGACTGTAAATAATTAAAAACAAACATTAAAGTTCAAGTTAACTTTGACGTGACTTAAGAAAAAAAAAAATCAAAAAAGCCTAAGCATTAGAAGGAGAATTAACAGAACTGCTGAGCACAAAAGTAACAAGGAAAAACCAACTAAGGATACTTCAAGTAATTGATACAAAACTCTCGGGCTAATGCACATATATGCTCTTGTTTCAGAATCGAATAGGGAAAATATCAACAAGGAAAAACCAACTAAGGATACTTCAAGTAATTGACTTGAAACAAAGATCTCGGGCAAACGCACATATATGCTCTTGTTTCAGAATCAAATAGGGAAAATATCAACAAGGAAAAACCAACTAAGGATACTTCAAGTAATTGACTTGAAACAAAGATCTCGGGCAAACGCACATATATGCTCTTGTTTCAGAATCAACTACATTGCAATTTGACGCTCCATCTGATAAGAGTGTAGAAGATGGAAAATGTCCATGTACCTTTGCTAGTCCATCGAAATTGATAGGCAATACCTCCGAAGAGACTTCTTGTCCCTGGTAAGGAGTTAGAACAACCTGACCATCTGCCTGAAGCGATATGGATTTCCCACTCTTGTTAACAACCTGCAGCTCCGCTCCCACTGTGTCTAGCATGACCTGGACAATGCAACAAAGTAACAAACGCTCAACTCCTTTTTACTCTATTGATAATGAAGAATGATTGAGAAGTAAGAATGCGACAGTAGAAATTGGAGGGCATAATTCCAGATGCCTCATAGAGACAACAAAAAAAATAAAAAAATCCTCGTAATGTACAGTAAAATTCATATCCAGCCACATTTCCCTTCTCAACCTAGCCGGAATGTCACGACAAAAAAGAGATTATCTAAAGCATTAAGGAAAACATAGAAGAGCACTCACAGCACAGAGCTTCTTAGTTATCTTGATAGCAGTCTTCAAATTTTCCAAAGTCTCCTCGTGATATTCCGCATCACCCCATGAGAAGTCGAAACGAGCCACTACAAGAAACAAAAGACAATCCATATAACCCTTCACTCCTTATCTGAGAACCAAAATAACACAATGCTAGAACCTACCAACTCGGAAGCAAAAGCACTTATATAACGTCTTTTGTAAGGGAAAAAAATAAATAATGTAAGAATCGAAAAATGTAAAAATAAATAAATAATGTAAGCATTTATATTACCAGACATTCCAGCCTTGAGACAGCCAGAAATAATCTCCACCGTTCGAGATTTTGGACCCAGAGTACCAACGATCTTCGTCATTGAAGGAAAGAAACTCTGAAATTTTTGTAGAATAAAAGGAAAAAATGGAAAAGAAAAGACATCATAATCAAATCAAATTGCAACGGCTCCTAGAAGCCCGTCATGGATCCATATTCACTGAGATTTGAAACTCTGGTACACAGGAAACTAGAATCAACTAAGAAACATCAAAAAGAAAAAACAGAAAGAGACTCACAGCTTTGGATGGCTCCAGGATAGAAACCATCCTAATAGGTTCCTCAAGAAGCAAGTGACCGGAATGCATGTTTGCTTATCGAACCGCAAGAAACTTTCTCAGGCAACGGAGAACGAAGGAGGAATAAGAAGCTCGATCAGAGAAGATGGCGTGCGTAAATGTTCCCAACCCTGTCTAAGAAAAATGTTGTATTTCGTAGAATAGAATAGAATATGCTTATATGCTTATGCTTGCGCACAGTTTCTTTTTAATGGCCCAATATAAAAGGGCAAACCTGATTCCACAGTCCTACCTGAACCAGAGTCTCCATGCCTACTTAATTTAACTTTCACTTTCACACAGTTACACGTAGCTCTTTTCTTTCTTCTCGCGAGTTATTCTTAATTTCTCATGATTCTTTACTCCCACTTTAAATCTCGGTATTACACGTGGCAAGAAATCAGCTGTCGATAGGCCATCGGTGTGCAACCTCGTACGGTGCCGTGCTGGTGTACATCGAAAACGTTGGCAATTCGTACTGCTTCCCGTTGTGCTAGCAAATTGGCCGAAGCGGAAAGTCGCGCGATGTGTTTTTGCGGAGAAGGAGAAAGCGTTGGAAACACGCACTGTGTGACACGTGACGGTTGAGGAATGAATTGACCGACAACTGGTTAGGCACGTGGAATTTTTGAGGGTGTTTTCTGATCATAGTGGAGCACGTGACTGTGCGAGGTCCGCCCCTTGAATTACACGGCCCATCACTTTTAAGAGGTCAATTTCCATGGGCCGCCGAAGAATGTGCCTGTTGGGAATCTCGAGAGCTATTTACTTTTTGTTTTAATTTTTTTCCCGCTTTTTGGTTCTTATGAATATTTAAAAAGTTGAGGGGTCAAAGAATTTCAAATGATTTTTTTTATTGGGGACGTCCTTCATTTTTTTAAAAAATTTATTTCAGGTGAACTCGAGGTTAGCTATTTAAAAAATGATTTTTCAGGTGAATTAATGTGAGATCGATCCTAGTTCACCAAATCTATGACAAATCTCTCGAATCCAAAAATGTTTACAAATGTAGTTAAAAATTATCTAACGATAAATACCACAAATAAAACTTAAGATATAATATATGACTTAAATCATAAATCATCTTAATACTTAGTTGTGTGTGTACTATAAGTACAATGGCGGTACTGATAATTGATTAATAAATATGATACATGGATCCGAGTAACAAGCTGAAAATATGCACCAAAGCTAAATAGTCAATATATGCGTAGATAAAAAAATAATCTATGTGTACATTTATTTACTATTTATTTATTATGCACATCCCATTTATATACTCAGTATTTTATAATTATTTATAGATATAAAATTATAAAAAAAAATACATACAGTGTCACTGAAAAAATGTATTTTTTTAAAGCCAATGTTGTTAGAAAATTTTATAACTTTTTTCTGTAGATAGGGTTTTAAAAACTTGCATAATTAACATAATTTAGCATTCATCCCTCTACCCTATGAATCAATATGACTTTATAATAATCTATTTTTTGTTTTCTTACAAATGAAAACAAATAGGTTCAAATTTCTAGCCTCTTTAAGTTGTTCACCACTAGATTACTTTGAATGACTTGATATGAATTGTTATATTTAAATAAATTATTACGTTTGAATTAACGTAGGTGAAAGATAGAAAGTATGAAATTAAAACAAGTGCCTATAAAAAAAATAAAAACAAGTGAGTCTTTAATTGCTATAAACTATTTTAAATGTTGAAATATTAGTGCTTTGACAATGGCATTGCATTTGTGATACATATTGAATGATCAACTCAATTTTTTTTGCTACATGCAGCGTTGCCTTTTTTATCATTACTCGAAATTATTTAATATTGCAGGGACACTTTTATCTTAAAAAGTGAAAAAAAAAAAAAATTTTGTCTGTTTGGAAAGTTTTAGGATATTAGTTTTGATTAATTTTATTTGTTGATTCTACTGTCAAAAGTGGACATTGAATTTACACTTACATTTTCCAAATAAATGAGTTAGAGTTCCACAAAGGAACTTTCCAAAATATACAAGCAGCACTGCGTTGCAAAACGACAATTTATATTTTCTATTGTCGTTGGCTTTGTTTTTTCCTTGTAGTTCAACACAAAACATTTATTTGTTCTCAGCAAAAATGCCAAGAGAAGAAGAGCTTTGTTTTCTATTGCCGTTGACTTTGTTTGTCCCTTGTATTTCAGAACAAAACATTTATTTGTTCTCGACAAAAATGCCAAAAAAAAAAAAAAAAAGCTTTACCGCTTTGAGATTTTACTTTTAACTTAAAATTTTTAGGTTAATATGTTTTATACATTTCAAAATTTTTGAATTTACATTTTATATATTTTAGAATTGAAATTTTAATTTTTAAATATAATTTATATTTTAAAAATCAAAAATTTAAAATAAAAAAATATTTATTTTAATTGTTAAATTTTTTATTTAAATTTATTAATTTGATAAATTTAAAATTAAATTAATAATAGTTTCAAGAAACAAAATAAATATTTATTCATAATAAAATGTACAGTTCATCGGTCACCGCCATAGAGCAAGTTGGCGACACTGGTAAGCCTAGGGGTGGGCACGGGTCGAGACGGCCCGGTGTCCCGGCCCTGCCCGAAGTGTTCGGGACATAATTGGGACTCGAAACGGAATCGAGACAAGTTTTTAGTGTCCTGGCTAATTTCAGGATGGTACTGGGACAAGCCCAATCCCATCCCGGCCCGGCCTGGCCCGTTTGTGTGTAGATTGGGTTTTGTCCCAGCCTGTCCCGGAACTAGTCCCGAATTGCACATGCGGTCATGCCCGTCTCGCAACCCCTCACTCTGATTTTGCCCTAGCTGCCTAGCAGAAACTTCGACCTCCCCCTCCTTCTCGATTCACTTTGTTTCCTGCAGCTTGGGCTTAAAATTTTCTCCCTTCCGACTTTTGCTCGACGACGGCACTCGCACGCCAGCAAGTAGTTGACGGTAATTGGCACTAAGAAATCCCTTCGCTAGCTCTTTCCCTACCTCCATAGCACTGCACAAGTTTCTGAATAGGTAAGCAGTCGTGAACTTTAAGCTAAAACTATATTTATAATCAACTTACTTTGCATTTAGGCTTCACTTGTCTTGGTTAGCCTCTTAGCCTTTACGTGTTCTCTAGTTTCAATATTTACTCTCACTTTGCTTGATTATGTCTGCTAATGAATTTTGAGAAATTAGTTTTAAAGTTATATGCTGCTAGAAACTGACTAAACTTATTGTTGGGTTGTAATCCTTGTTAGCTGTATTTTCTTCATGTGTTTGTCGGCAAGAAAAGGAGGTGCCTAATTGATCCATTGCTTTTTGGTATGGCACAACTTTGTTTTTTCTAGTGTATCCCGTGTCCTAAAATGAATGAGACCTCAAGGTTATTACAAAACTTGGACACACATGTTCCCTTTTGTTTGCATTCATTTGACTAATTTATGTAAAAGGTGGAGTTGGAGAACGGCTGCCTTTCCATTTTAAACCCTTTAATTTTAAAATGTTCAAAGCACCATAACAAAGAAGCTACTTTTTTTTATAGGAATCAATCTAACCATGTAGGGGAACTGTTGTTTTCTACCCATCTGGGCAACCTTGGGATGAAAATTTGGGCCATTGCTTGGGCAAGGATAGAAGAGAACATCAAGGTCCAAAATAGCAACAATTTCTCTAACCTATATATAGTCACAAAGTCAAAATGTTAGCCACGTCAAAAGAAGGCCTGTCATATGATACCCGAAGTAAGTAAACACTTAATCAGCTAGATTCAGGAGGCTAACTTTGTTAATGTCCCCAATTATTCAACGCCCCCAATCTCTTCACATGATTATGGACAAAGAAAAGAAAAAATTTCTTCAAAAAGAAATCATTTCAATCCTTTAATCGTGGTTACTTTTAGGATAAATGTTTTAATTTAGATTCAGATATCTTTCTCTTCGGTTCAAGGACAGTATATTGGGATATCTACCTTGATGAATAGATAAGCTTTATATCATCTATTGATTTATTTTGTGTTAATGATGTTTGTGCTTTCTAAGTATAAGAAATCATTTATTGTGAATTGGGAGATGGTGGTTATGTTGTTTGTTATGAGATTGCTGACATTGAATGACAAGTTGGATTTGGAAGACATTACATAGTAAATTTTCGGTTGCTTGTCATGCTTTCTTTTTTTCTTTTTTTTTAAGTTGAAGGGTCTTGATATGTCTTGGATGATTTATTGTTACCATATTAATTTCATATCATTTTGATCTTAATACTGTAATTTATGTGCATCAATTTAAATCATAATGTTTCATTCTAGATGCATTTATGCCTTATATTACTTTTGTAAATGTATTCTCAGTTGACATGGTTAATAATATATTCTCCCATTTAATTAACCATCTGTATCCAATTGGCAAATAGAGATCACCTAAACTCTTATGTGTAGCATGCCAAAGTTTATTTCCTACAAGAAACAACAATAGTTCTACGCTAGCAGAAGTGCATAATCAAGGTAATAATGTCAAAGCTTCTGATTTATTTAAGTTTAATTAGTTAGTCATGTTAAGAGAATGTGATTGGTTGAACTCTGTGAGTCTTTATCATGTCAATTAGGCTAATTTAATTGTAATATTTTATTACTCCAGTTATTTAATTTTGCCTAGATTAACTTTGATTTTATCACTCCAGTTACTTCAATTGTAATTTTTTTTTTTATCATAGATTAGCTTCTAATTTGAAGGTAGTTTTGTTCATGTTTTCAATCAGTTGATGTTTCATGTAATAGGTGATATTATGTTTTCTCTTTTTGCTTATGGATGACATAGAAAAATAAGCTCTGATACATGCACACTGCTCATTGAAGGTGCTGGCAACTTTTACTTGATACATGTCAGCCTTGTTCCTGTTTTAAATGTTGTTGGTGAACAGGTAACTTCTTAGACGTTCAACACCTAGCTCTCTGATCTATACCACTTGGAAGATGTTTTAATTTTATCTGAACATAGTTAATTATTGTTACCATGTCTAGAAAATGAAACCAAGTCAGCATAGTGTTTGTGGAATCTGATTTACCATTTTTTTTGTTCAGGATTGGGTTTTGTCATAAATCGGAATGGGATACATAACTAAACGGAACTGGAACAAGCATGTTTACAAACAGACCGAGACAGATATGTGAATCGAGACGGCCTAATTCCTGGCCTGTCCCGACCCGTGCCCACTTAAGCCCCTTTGATAATGATGTTGACGGGAACGACGAGAGAAAGGATCTGGAGGAGGTCGGCGAGAGAACGACACCGTATGGGGGCAAAAGATCCAAGACTCAAGTGGTGGGGGTTACGGACGGACAGAGAGGAGTGGAGCGATGCGGCGATCGTGTGCCTTCTGGAAGCTTACACGGAGAAATTCAACCAGTGAATCGAGGTAATCTGAGAGGGAGGGGCTGGGAGGAGGTGGCAGCTATAGTGAGTGAGCGGTGCGAGAATCAATCGAAGAGTGTGGAGGAGTGCAAGAACATGGTAGATAATTTGAAGAAGAGGTACAAGTTGGAGAGACATAACATGAGTACTGGTTACATTTCGACCAGTCATTGGCCTTGGTTTAAGAGGATGGGGCAGATCGTCGGCAATTCCTTATCTTTGAAGATTGCGGCGGAAGAGGTTAAAGGGGTTGGTCCTGCTGGGAACTCGCTGGGGCAGTGGAAGAGGTATGCCCAATGTCAATGGTTCCTATCCTGCTTTGCTTCTAACGAACTTGTCGAGCCTTGTAATTCATTGGCTTTATCAATGATCATTATGTCAGTCTTAACCTGATCATCACGGTTTGTTCCCATCCTGCTGTTGATTTTTTATCTGGGTGCCACTGTCACGAGTGTTGGTTGGCAGTGCATCTCTTTCCTCTTGACTAGAACAGGGGGTATATGCAAGAATTCCTTCACAAAGCATCAACCTGAACTAGAAGTCCCTTGTCTTTCCCAAATTCATGGCAAAAAGTTTCTTTTCTGAACCACTTATTGGGTAGTAATTCAAACTTGCATTTCGTTCATTCTTAATGTGATAATAATTGCCCGTCACCGTCTAAGAATTAATTTAGCCAAGCGATCATAATTAGTATTTGAAAGCATTCAACTCAACATACATTTTCCTGATCTATATTATTAGCTTGGCCAGTATGTCTGTTTTTGATATATTAGATAATGGGACTTGGGATCTTGCGTAATATAATTGTATTAGAATGAATTATGTGTGGTATTATGCCTTAACAACTTTTCTTTTGGGTTTTTAAAGCAAGTAACTTACATGGGGAGGGAAAACTACTGATGCTATGCATTATGCTTCTCATGGTACGGTGTAGGGTGGCGTAATTACTTCAAATGACTATAACAGTAGAATTTATAGTTGTAGCCGTGGGCTTCTTATTATCTCACGACAATGGATGCCTCAGCGTCCTACTGGTTTCTCACCTTTAAAATCTGTGACCGTCTATCCTAGCTTCCCTTCGGTTGGTGGTTCTGTACTTTGTTGCTGCCAGGGGCTAGCGATTGATAGCTTGCTTATTACGAATTTCTGTGTTTGTCAGTTCATTCTATCCGGAGATGTACTCTTGTGTCAGTATTCATTGCACATTTGTGCTTTAGTGTATACTTTTATTTGTCCATGTACTTTATATCCCCTGTAGGATTTGCTTTTGGTTTGACTATAATGGTTATGTCTGCAGTGCCTGAATTCGTTAATTTGCTGCAGTTATATTTGAACTTTATTCTATATGATTTTCTTTTTCTTTTTTCCCATTTCCCTTAGCAAATATTGATATTTTTCCCTTCCTTTCCCCCTCTTCTTTCAGATATGGAGCTGCAATAGCCAGCTGTGGAGGTCAATTAATCGGCATGAAGTCCAAAGCAATGTCAAACCTTAGATGGCGAAGGGTAGTTCTTAAAATTAATGGAGTAGCTCTTACTCGATATGATAACTGCAATATTGACCCGAAGGCTTGTAGTTTAAATGTATCAGATGAGGAAAAATAGGGAAACTTTGGCAGCATTAGGTGATTCTTCACCTTTTTAGCTTCCCGTCTTGGTGTGGAGGTATTATCTTCTCATGATTGTCCTTTGGAGCCGGGGGATTATGCTGTCCTTTTCTGTTGAAGTATGCTTATATGTGTGATATTTTAGGTAGCAAAGGTTGTTGGAGGTCGTAACTTATTTTGTGGAGATGCATGGATAACTTCAGCAGGTTTACAAAGATGTTCTGCATATCAAGTTGGGTAATGTCATCGCTAAAATTCCTGTCTTAAATACCATTTATACTGTATCTGTATGCATTGGCATTTTACGATTGCAAGTTGACTTTATCTACTTTCTTCAAATTCCCTCTTTTTTCAACAAATGCATCTCTGGTTCTTTTGTAAGTTTTAACAGAACTCTTCTCTTACTATGCAGTTAATGCTGAGGCAGTCCTCAAGGGTACCAAAGTAGATGTTGTATATGACTGCAATTCCCGGGAAAACAATTTCGCTTTTGAGCTCATATCCTTCAGGGAGCTGGTTTCAAGAAGCGCTGCCTCTATGGACATATCTCAGCACTAACATTTTGTGAGGAAAATGGCATTCCTGGTTAGTATCTTGCACTTGCTGCTATCAACAGGATCCTTTTCAGTCTTTACAGGATCCTTATACGGTTATAGGTAAACAACACTTGGGTGCCTGCCTAGGTGTTGTTCCAATATTTTGCAGTTTAACATTTCGGGTCTTGTGCTGAAGTTCATGAATATTATGCCCTCATTTTTATCAACTGTCAATCGTCATTTAAGTGACCAGACAAAGCATGCATTTCATATTTTTTGGGTAACTAAATCCTATATTATTTGATGAACTTGTTATCTTGTACAGTTGTGGTTTGCAATCTATTGGAGCCAGGGAACATCTCAAAAGCTTTGTGGAAGTTAATACACTAATCAATCAAACCGGAGAATTGAGTCAACGGTTCATGGAACTGATCTAACTTGTTGAGGATACATAAGAGCATATTGAGCGGGATGCTTGCATGCTTACTACCTAAGGTTCCTCTAAAAGAAAATATCCCTACTGGTCAAGTTCAGAGTGCAGGGTGAAGCTGGTGGAAAGTGGGCTTTAGGGGGCAGCTGAAACATTCTCTAATTCCTAATTTATGGGTATGTAGGCTTTTCTACTTTTAGTGTATGCTTCTGTAAAATAACGCTTTTCACATTATTCCTAGATGAATTATAGTCTCCTTATGATATCAGCATTTGCCTTCCTTTGTTATTAATGCAAACAAAGTCGTAATTTGTCTCAAATTCTCTTCAATTTTTTTTTTTTTTTGCTAGTGTATTGATTCGTACTTCGCTGAAATCCATTTTTTAAGCTGATTTTAGTTGAAGAAAAAGGTATGCTGGTCTAAATCTCTAATCGTCTGAAGGATGAAATTCATAGAGATAGAAAAGACAGCAGATTGAAAAGTCGTATTGTCCATTAGATTTCTTTAAGTTACACATTTTCTAACTGAAATCAGGGCAGTAAAACCGAGTCTCAAGGTTTGCCATAACCATGGTTTAGAAGTGCCATTCATTGCGGAGATTGTTGCTGGCATGCTGATTGTTCATGATGAACCCTGGAATTGATTATTCGCATGCTTAGATTTGGAAAGCAATCGAATGCTTATTGGTGCTTGTATGATGCAATCATGAAATGACATTAAGGTCCCCCAGAGAGAGGGAAAAGAAAAACTTCAATAGTAATGTCATAGTTGTATGAAATCTGAGCTAGTTTCATCTTTGCCTTTGTCTTACTAAAATCTCATTCAGCAACATTGAAGATCAAAGACCTAGAGACCCTCCAGATTTTATTATGAACACTAATTTCATTATCAAATATGTGCTTGGGCAATTGAATTGACAAATAACTTTTGTCTCTGGAAGACGGACTCGTGATGCAAGCATTGAAGGTACAATTCAAATTAGTAGACTAGACTTATTCTAAGCTCAAGCACAAGAACATGAAATTCTTCCTACGTGCAATAAAAGGAATTACACAAAGCTCACAAATTTTACGAATAACACATAAATTAACACAATCTGAGACCTTCCATAACCAATGTGCAGCGAGAAAATGCAATAAACTCGAAATCGAAGGTAATAATCCTATCATGGTAGCCCATCTTCAGTGGTGGCAAGTGAAGGTGAAAGCGAGTTGCGTGACTCATCATAATCCTCTCCAAGAGGAGATTGCTCTACCCTGATATCCTCTATCATCTTGGTGACTTCCGCCATGGTTGGCCTCTTCTCTGGCTGAGGCACCACACAAGCCAACCCCACATGCAGCATTGAAACCAGCTCTTCTTCAATGTTCTTGTACCGCAAGAGTTCTTGATCAAACACTTCTGCTGTCCACTCTTCCTTCACAACAGAACGAACCCATTTGGGAAGATCCACAGCTTGTGATTCCTCCTCTTCAATGTTCTTGTACCCTGTTGGTGAAGGGTACTGTGAGGGAGCTCTCCCGGTCAGAACTTCCAACAACAAAACCCCAAAACTATAAACATCTGCTTGTTGAGAGAGCTTCTTGACTTCTGCTTGTTCAGGAGCTCTGTACCCTCCCATTCTTGCAATGGCGTGGACAGGGTTCAATAACAGGGACAACCCGAAATCAGAGATGCAAGCAAGGCCATTTTTGTCAAGAAGCACGTTGGAAGATTTGATGTTCCCATGAGGTATCTTTGCTGCACTATATTCTGCATGAATCCGAGCAAGTCCTCTGGCTGCCCCTAACACCAAGCTGATTCTTGTGGTCCAATCCAATGGAATTCTCCCTGGACCTCGGTTCCCTAATAGCAACAACAAATCAACACCCCAGATTTTGTTTTTCCAAAAATTGAAACTATAAGTAAAAGATACTATAATGGAACTCTTACTAACCATGGAGAAGAGAATGCAAGCTTCCATTGGGGAGATAATCATAAACAAGAAGCTTTTCTTCCTTGGCATAGTAAAAGGCCCTGAGTCTGATGATGTTTTGGTGCTTCAGTTTTCCAATGACATCCATGTACTGCTCAAACTCCTTTCTGGCGCATGGGTTTGCGTCCTTGAGTCTCTTCACAGCTACTGTGCATCCATCATCAAGCACTGCCCTGTAAACTGTCCCCAAGCTACCTTTCCCCAGCATCTCTGCCGATGCTCGCAGCAAATCTTCGAGCTCAAATTGACTCCTCCTATCGAAAAACACAAGCTTGCTTCGGTCTGTCTCAGCAGTTCCATCACTATCTCCAGCCCCATTGGCATATACCTTCTTCTCACTCCCATAACTACTGCTTTTCCTCTTTCCGCTTTCACTGCCCACCATGGAACTGGAGCTTCGTCCTCTGGCGCAACAGTGAGCAACAATGAAAGAGGTTACCACCAACAATGCCACACAATTAGCTATCACAATGGCTACTATAGCTCCGGGACTTAGTCCTTTTCGCGATTGGGATTTTGGCTGAGCAATTATGCTTGTTTGCGGCAACGAGCTCTGGTTAGAAGGAACTGTCTCAGTTGATGTTGACGAAGGTGGATTCTCAGTGAAGGAACAAGCCGGCAATGGATTCGACCCACATAGACCTTCGTTCCCCGAGAAGCTTATATCACCGAATTTCTTCAACATTGCATCGGGAACGCGTCCATAGAGCTCGTTGTTGGTCATATTCAGCTCTTTGAGTTTCCCCAGAGAGACAGAAAGATCTGGCATTGGACCAGACAGGACGTTGTTCTGTAACCGAAGCGTCAGAAGCTGATTCAATTGGGACAACTCCTTGGGAATTGGACCGCGAATGTTGTTGTCGGAGAGGTCAAGCCTAAGCAGAAGCTTGAGAGACGATATCTCCGGAGGTATCTCGCCGGAGAAGTCATTGCGGGCAAGATAAAGAAGATTAAGATTGGTGCAGTTGGAAAGAGGCGCAATGGTGCCGTTTAGACGGTTATCGTGGAGATCAAGGAAGCGAAGATGGGTGAGCAATGAAAGATAGTCAATGGGACCTCGGAGATTGAGGGAAGGGAGAGAAAGGGCGGTGACTCTGCCACTGGAGGAACATTCAACACCGCGCCAGGCGGCGGTGCAGGCATCAGGGCCTGTCCAGTTAGAGGCGAGGTAGCCATGAGCGTCTGTTTGGAGCTGAAATTGGGCGAGAGCGTAAGTATCATTCTGGTGATGGTGAAGACAGAGAGACAGTGTGAATGTGAGGAAGAAGAAAGCAAAGGCTAAGACAACGTTTGTAGAATAAGGCTTATTCATCATGATTCTGCTCTCAGGCGGGAAGAGGAAACAATGCTAGTGTTTTAAAATCAAATAAAACAAGGGAAAGGAGATTTCTCACATAAGTCAATACCTACTCTCTCTCTCTCTTCCTTATCGGCATGTTGGACTTGGAAGAGTGAAGATCAAAAGACAAAATAGAATCTTCATTGGCATTGAGAGACAAAGTGAGAGGATGTGGCATGATTAGAGAGAGTGTGATTTGTGGAGCATTGCTACTAATTAGGACAGATATGATGATTAAAGGAGGGAGCTTTTAATGGGATTTGGAAGATGGATGGTTGCGTGAATGATTGCTGTTTTCCACTCCTCAGATAAAAAGAATGAGTAACCAGATTTCACTTTTTCTTTTGTTTGGCCTATTATCCCAGTGCTCTGCTCTGCTCCTATTGTTGTATAAAGATAAAATTACTAATCGTTGAAGCAGTGTAGATTTGTAGAAATGGTGCATTGTGTTATACAACAACAACAGGACAGTCATGCTATCTCTAGAATGGTGCATTGTTTCTCTAAGAATTGACCCCTTGGTTGTAAATTCTTGTCAAATTATTGAGTATCCTTTCTAGACATGTGCATGCAATGATGCATGTTATAAGGTTTTATTAAAGAACAATGCTGACTCTGGACCTTAATAAAGGTCAAATTTTTGGGTCATTATGGAAGTGAAAAAGGGGTTGACAATCATCCTGGAGGAATCCATCGCAAATAATTGTGGGCGATTTCTCTGCTCTTGCTCACCGGAAAGGTCAATTTCTTCAAAAATTAGAGCATGCAGGACCAATTCTTAAGACACAATCCACACGTAGCCATCTATTTCCTTATCACAAGTGAAGATATGAAAATAAATCTAAAAGAAGTTTGAATTTTTGGATAAGAAATTGTAAATTCAAATTGTGTGGATGCGAAATTTTAAAATGGGTATGGCTCTGCATATCATCTTTGTCCGTAGGTTATATTATGGATTCTTGACTGGTTTTTTGAAGTCTTTGGATGGGCAAAGAAACGTTTGAAATTCAATGGTCCACAATTCACCTAAAAAAAAACAAAAATCCTTTTATGATATCTTTGGTGGGCAAAGAAACCCCTTTTTTGAATTTAGGTAAAATTTGTGTGTTTGAGCTGTGGACCACTGAGGTTTTGACTGTGAACATGTAATTTATTTATGCAACTTTCACTGCTCGTAATATAATGAACACTCTTTGGTCTTGGACAACCTTTTGAGGCTTTAACATAAAGAGGTGATTCATGATTTGATTTGCCTGCTGCTGCTGCTCTCTCTTTTCCATGTCGTGGAAGAAAGAAGGGAAGGGAAGGGACCCTTCACTTTAAGTCATAGGGAAGCAAAGTTTTTCTACCATCAACCCTCAAAGTGATTGAATAATCAATAATAAACATGCAAATGTAAGGCACATAACTCAAATTTCAAACTGGAATGTCTTGACAAAACCAGTATACAACTTGTCCTATCTGGGTCGGTCACAACACTTGAAATATTGTCAAATACCCAAAAAAAAAAAAAAAAAAAAAAATTCAGATTTAATATTGGGATCTTTCAATATCAATGAGCCACAATACGGTTTTCATAATTTCATTTGATACTTCAAAGAAATTAGCTGGTTATTTAAGAGCTAAATTCCTTATCGTTTAGAAGAAAACTAGAACACGGCTTCAAGTGGATCAATGGATATGATCTAAGTACTCTAACTAGTTAATTTCACAAATACACTTATGTGTAATGTCTAAATTTTCAAAGTTTAGAGAGTCACTAAGTTTTAAGGAGACTATACGAGATTTTAACTGCTTAAAATTGGTTTTTGTATGTTAAATGAGTGCAAATGGCTTAAAAATAGATTAAATCTAACTTCTGATGGCCTTTTACTTTTTTTTTCCCCTGTGCTTTTATGTCTCTGGGGTAAAACATGATGTTTGGCAATGTGGGTAATGCCACATGGGTGGGGCAATAGAGGGTACACATCTCAATTCTGAATTCTCAGCAATCCTCTCTACACCAGAATGGTAATGCATGCTGTCTTAAAAAGTGAAGAATTGCTTCAGCTTTATTTTTTATTTTTTATGCATTACAATGGCACTCTGCTTTTTACCAAGAAACACGCAAAAAGGTAAAGGGATAAGCAAAAGAAGAATAAAGACCAATAGATAGATTGATTGGAGGCGTGATTGGCGTTTCATATCTTATCTCTGCCAGTCACTCGCTGAAGCAGCAAGAGATGGGAAAAGCAGCACTGCCGTACTGCTATGGCCAACCAAAATCATCTTTGTTCTTTTTTTTTTTTTTTCCCCTTTCAGTTTGTTTGGTCTTCGGAAAATGGAGCTAAGAACAGAGTTTAGTTTAAGAACTTTCTAGTTAGAAAAAAAAGCCAAAGCTGAAAGCGTTTAGTCTCCAAATTTTCTATTTTGCAGTGTATACTGCAACTTTAGCTGATTCCAGACAAGAAAGACTCAGGAAATAGGGACAAAAAAACAATGTCAGATATATTACAAAGACTATTATTAATTTTGTTTGGTCATGGAATTACTGCTACTAAGATCCTTCATCCTTAGTTGTCTTGTGGAATAGAACAAAGGGCCATGAGGCATGAATGGGTCAATCTGACACAATAACGTTACTCATGTGTCACAACTGCAATTCCTGGAAGGTAAGCTATATTGGGATGATCATGAAAAAATGGGTCACTGATGGAGGAAACCGATGTCAAAATAAACCAAAAATAATTAGGGACACAGTGAAAAAGCTCTTTCTCATTATCATATAAATATGTTATAGTTGAAGTGATAATATTAATTATTGCTAATGCAGAAATAATTTAACTTTTTTAAGATAAAAATTTGGATGAGGAAAAACTAACCCCTTCTAAGTGCTACTTGCAGATTGTCCATAAAAGGAGGAGGATTGCTATTTAATTTTAGTTGATTATTTTTTAATATTTTAATATTCAAAATCAACTGTTTTAAATAAACAATCGTATGACATCAAAATCATTCCCTCTCTGTTGTAAATTGTATCTCACGTAATACGCGGTTAATTTAAATATAATGAATTATATTTTTTTTTAAAATTAACTGTCAAAATAATAAAATAAAATATTAAGAGAATAAATAATTTATTATTTTAAAATGTGTAATTATTACGTAATTATATATATTAAATAAAGTTAAATATGCTAATAGAAATAAAATATTAAAAAATAGTAATATCTTTTAATAGATTTGAAATATAATTTATAATTATTTTTAATAAAAAAATTGAAAAAATATATTGTGAAATAATAAAGTTAATTTTTAATTAACAAAATAAAATATTTTTTAATAAGGTGTATTGATGAAAAATAAAGTTTAATAAGATAAACTTGAGAGTCATTTATCACGTCTTATATCTATAAAAAGCAAAAGAAGAATTTCAATGAGAATCACCCGTTCCTATTTCTTTTAAATTAGGTCACGGTAACTTGGTTTTAGGGCACTCACTCCTCGTTAGTCAGTATAAATGGACAAGATTAACGAGTACAGAATCCACTGTACACGAACATGGTTCCGTGTGGATCTTCACACTGCCTGGATTAAGATAGATAGCAGCATTACTAGTGCTATGATACACTGGATGTCGAGAATCGATTTAATTAAAATGTTTAAATCATTAAAAAATGCTTAAATTATTAAAAAAACGATAACAATTTAATTAAAAAAGTTTAAATTATTAAAAAAACCATAGCACGTGTTATTCGCTGATTAAAAGTTAAAATTTGAGGTAAAGATGAGAATATCTGGCTCAGTCACAAGTCCCATTAAGTCGTCCATTTATAGACCCTATGGAGAATCACCAACGAAAGCCTCGTCCTAATGTCCCACCTATAATAAAGAAGCTAACTCATCCAAAACTGCCTACTTAAGAAAGTCACAATGTCTCGCATATAACCATTCTGCATTTGTTGTATAGCCTCCCCGTTCTCGTCACGTTTTTTTGTTTAGTTATTTAATATCGGTGATACTAACGAAGGCTTACAAAGTAAGTAAATTCTTTCTGTCCTCACTTGACTAAAAAATAATTTAATAGTTATAATCATGAGTTTTTTAACTTGTATTTAAACTTTTTTGACAAGCTGAAATTCTCTCATATTTTTCATAAAAAAAAATATTGGGGGCCGCTCAACTCTTTCTCTGTTTACACCTCTAAAAGAAATGGCCGGACAATCCCTACACAGTTCCTTCAGCCGCCATCACTGTTCATGTTTATTGTTTAATCAAATAAATTTTGGAGTTTCTCTTAACCTTTCGCAGCTCCCAGCTTCCCACTTTAACAAATGCTACCCTCGTATGTGTGGAATAACCAAAATGCCCCTGCAGGCTGAAAGAACCACAAAAAACACTGCACCCAAAAACGGCTATGGAGGGCTGTTCTATGTGCCAAACAGCTGTCCAGAGCTGTTTGACACATAAAACAACTCTCCATAGCCGTTGTGTCCATCGTGCGCCAAAACAACAAAAATAGACAAAAATGACTTTCCAAGTCCAAAAAATAACCAAAACGGCTGTATGCAACCGTTTTATTTGGAAAACAGCCATTCACATCCGTTTTAATCTTAAAACATATTTGCAGAGCCGTTTTCGTTCCCTTTTGGCCAAATGGCTTATGGGAGGGCATTTTTAAAATTTTGGGGAAAATTCTTAAAAGGAGAGTGGCATTTATTAAAGTGGGAGGCTGCAAAAGGTAACTCCCCCTTACCTGCTATGCCTGGCCATTCAAGTTATTCACCCACATAAAACACTCCATAATCCCACAAAATAAAGTCCTCCGATCTCGTAATTTAAGTAAATCCTTAATAAGGGTCTTCTATGGAACATGAAGAGGTGTCGACCTGCGGTCCAAGTTAGGAGGTACTACATTTACATGTGAGGGCACACGAAGCAGAGACACTATGACACCGAACTAACAAACTAAAGGGAAGTTTAACTGGAATTTTGCTACCCCCCTCTAATTTACAATACATTGAACACATCCATATAACGTGCATTGTCACTGTTTTGTTCCTATCAGTCGGCAGAACCATATTGTAATATTACTGCAGTTATTTATACTGCATATCTGAATGATATAATGTGCTTTCCAGTATAAATATCTTTGGATCTGTATACCTGAATGTTAAAACAATCATTCTATTTGTATAGAGACGTAAACTTACAGGGGATGGTGGTCTTCATGAAAGCTTGCTATCAAACTAAAACTGTCAGTTGCAATCAGCGCCACAGCAACTTACCGTGGAGATGAAAAATCATCTCCAAACATAAACCAGATCTAGTAATTTTATTTTCTCTGTAACTTATCTTCAGATAAATGAGAGAGACATTACTAAAAAGAAAGAACGAGAATGTGATAAAGGATGGCAGTGCGACAAAAAGGACCAAAGTAAAGCACCATACCAAACCTCTGTCAAAATATACGGATTCGTCCCCGTCCTTTTCACAAATGCTCTTTGTGCCTGTTGTGATGAAATGCATAAATTACAGAAGACTGAAGTGCCTGCAGGGGTGCTTCAAGTAGCATGCGCACATAAAGAAAATCCTAGACAAGAATAGAATACCACAAGCACAAGCCTAGCTTATTGGTTTCTTCAAAATACAGTTTCGCAGGTTATATTTGCAACAATTGTGAAGCTGAGAGAGTATGGCTTATGTGTGGCACAAGCTTAGCCGCGGTGGTGGCGCTGGGAAGAAACTACCAGCGGATGTTCCACCTGGTCACATGGCCGTTATGGTGGGTGAAACAAATAGGAGGTATGTAATAAGAGCAAACCATCTAAACCATCCACTATTTCAACAACTACTAGACCAAGTATATGAAGAATATGGTTACAATAACGATGGTCCTCTGGTTATTCCTTGTAACGACCTTCTTTTTGAGGATATAATTCAGTCTCTTAGAAATAGAGATTGTACGAGTCCATTTCTATTCTCTTGCCATGTGGTATCGGAGAAGCTAGAATTGAGCTTGAGTAAGGACTCTGTACCACTACTACAAGGCTTTAGTAGCAAAGAGAGCCGCAGCTAAAGCAGTTGAGTCCAGCAGCCCTTTCTCCCGCTCTTAACAACTGTGTTAGGTTTACAAATATATAATTAGCAGGCAGTTGTTGAAAGGCGATAAATACCACCTACCTCCTTTATTTCTTATCAGCTTATATACACATAATATGTAACTTTCGTTCTATACTAGTTAGTCATTATTGTTCATATGACATTTTATATTGATAAATCTTTAACAATGTATGTCATAACAAAATTATATTCAAATCAATTTTCCATAATTTTAGTGTTTATAATTGCACTCTCCATCTTATTTTTCATCACTTTTAATCTATTGTTAAAGCTTATGAAAATTCTTTAATTAAAATAATGAAAATAAAACTATAAATAAATCATTGAAATCATTAAATTGAATACTGAGATCTGACCTTACGCATGTAATTATGAATTAAAAAACTCAATAAAAATTATCTTGCCCAGATGGACTTAGTTAAAACAATTTCCATTAAATCCTTATATATATATTTGTGTGTGTATTTGTGATTTTTACATTTTTTGTTTTAAGCGATTTTGTAAATCTTACATTAATTCAAAGTGAGCAAGAAAAGTAACGTGTAATTTTGTTTAACTAAGCTTTTTGTACGAATAACTAAGCTTTTCTATCTTGAGTAATGAAATGAGCACAAACATTAAAAGGGTCAAGATTTCAACAATTAAATCATAACATAAAAACAAAAAGCTTATGCACACAAAAGTTACAATAAGTTGATCTGATATCTCCATCTAGCGTTATTTTGATCCAGAAATTTAGCAACTTGAGAAAGTTGGTTTTAGCTTTCTCATTATTGCCTGCTGTACCATGGACTCACTTCTTAAGCTGAACATTTAAGCAAGGCCACAGACATTCGAAATTCAAAATTTCTGATGGCAAGAAAATTTAAGCAGGGCCATATGAAAATTTCATATGGCGTGAATCTCGTTTGAAGAAAAAAAGGTCAGAGGAAACTGGTACCTTGCATTGAGATAACTAAAGTTCTCACAGTCGTACAGCATCAAGAATTCTGTAAATTACAAAATAAACAAACAAATGATAAGAAAGAAACAAATATCGCAGAGTTAATGAATTGCCATTATGTAAATACATTAAAGCTAGTTCATGACACTTGGTTAATCTTCTATGGAATTTCCCGCTAGGAATGTAAAACTCCCATTACAGGGGAATGAGAATATAAATTGAATTGCTTCTTTTCACAGCTTAGATGGGAATCAGTAGTGACTATTGACTAACCAAACATCATTTTCTCATACAGTTATCAATATCATGCCTCTTACTAGTCCGTAGTTTCCCCTACCTACTAAAAATATGAAAATTTAGCGAACTCCAGACATTGGTAATAATGTCACTGGACAAATGATGGAATGCTTCCTTTGCAGCCATGCGATGTGCTTCCAGAACTGCCACATCTGCGAAGAGTTCAGAGAGAGTTTTTTCCAGCTCCAATCTTCCAGAAACCTACATGAGCAGTGAAAGTGAATGCAGCAGAGCACTTTAAAGCGTATTCGTAGTCTAGAACAATTATATATATATATATATATATATGAAAATCAGATGTCTTTCCCACCTGAAGGACTGACAAAGGATTCACTCGTTGCATTTGCAGTACGATATGGGAGAAGTGCCCAATGTGAAAACCTGAAATCAATGATAAGTTCCAGCCTTTAAAACAGCAAATTGAAAGCTACATAAAAGGCCATGTGACGATCACCAGTCAAAACAGCACATCCAGCAGCAGCAGCTTCTGAGATATTATGGCCAGCTAAACCAGGGAAGAAAGAACCTCCGATTACAGCTATTGGGGTCAATGAGTACAAGCGTCTTAATTCACCTACAAAGGAAAGTTGGATGACAGTATAATATGTCATGGATAATATCCTTCAAAAGCTCGATAATTCAATCCACCCATGACAGCTTTGACCTTTACATACTAATGGCCTTAAAAGGAAAGCTCAATATTACATTTCAGCTACCTTCCTGATACGCCATTTCAAAAGGTCAACAGGATCAACCAGCCATTCAGGTCAGCATTTTACTGCCCTTAGAGAAAAGTGAAGAAAAAATAAAAAAAGAGAAAGAGGGACCGTGGGTGTTTCTTTTTTTTTGTTTTGTTTTGGGGGGGGCGCCGCGGAGAGAAGATAGAGAAGGCATGAGGTGAGGTGAATTGCCATGTATGCTGAGAATATGTAGACTCAAGTCTCCAATGGTCAAAAGAGAGAACATCTGGTGAATTTTCATTTTTGCATGTAAAACAGCAGGTGGGACACTCATAATCCCTCCTTGGGTATACCTATCTTAAAATTTGTCACTGACTATTAAACAAGTATGTCAGATGATGAGGAAGACGGTGAACTAAGGCAAACAATGGACTGCAAAGTCAGAAGCTACAGAGATCACTTGTTCTCAATTCTTCTCAAGTTAAATTCCAAATATCAGTACACGTAAGTGAAAAGAAAGCAAATTTTGTACCCAAAGTGTCCACCACATAAATATTTGTTTCTGGCTTAAGCTTCTCATGTTGAGACCTCAAAACTACTTCTTGTCCTTCTTTCTTCAATTTCTGCACTATTTCAAGTACAAGCATTATGGATATCAGAAACAATCCAAAATCTCATGAACAACAGCATTAATTTATATGACATAATTTTGTTGAATGTGAATTGCTTCGTTCATGATTTGCAGAGAAATATCCATGCAAATAATTCGATAATTCCCTGAAATACTCATGTCTAGTGAGGATAGCAGCTTAAATCAGATTTTTCCTGCTGATAAGGTGAAAAGGGATAAAGTCTTAGGAGTAACTCAATATTTCAAGTGTAGTGAATGAACCTGGTTTGAAGGGAGAGAATAGAGAAAGGTATAAAGAATATGTTTTAAAGGGAATCGACTTCATCAAAAGCTTACTTGAGCAATCTCTTGTCCATGTCGAGGATGCCGGGGAACAATAATAGTCATTATATTAGGTTGCAGTTGCATAAGGCTGCTGTGGACTGCTAATATTACTGCAGAGCATGCATGATAATCTCAACATTGTTAAAGTAAGAAGAACTGTAAAATAAATCCAGCTGAGTCTCAGCACATTGTAAAAGTCATAAAGAAAATAGCCAGAACAATCTGCAAAAGAAACCAGAAATATCTTATCTTACTTCAAGAGATCGTTGAATATCTCAATTGCAAACAATTAAATACTTCACAAAAAGGAACCCACGGTAAAAAAAAAAAAAAAATGTCTTTTATGGACTTAAAATGCCAGAAGCTGACGAGGAATAAACCAAGTTAACCAACAAAATCAAGTATAGACAGGCAAACGTGAATTAGCAGCCAAAGCGTGGCATCTTTACTAACTGCAAAGTAAATCTCAAGATGATCAAACCACCATAAGAGATCACATTACTCTAAACTACTCATGTTAATCAATCTCAAACCCATGAACTACATATGAAAAAGTAATTCACAATATATACGAGAGTCATAGAACAGAGAACTAACTTTCTTCTTCTCCCCTATGAATGGAAGAAGCCATCCAAACGTGCTTTTGGGCAAGTAGCACTCTAAGGTCATCTATATGTTTTCTCTCTCCGTCATTAATGCCAAAATCTTCTATTACTGAATGAAAAAGAGTATAAAACAATATTGGTACAGGCCAGCATATGGTACAAAAAATAAAATGTTGTTGAGTGTCACAATGGACAGTTATCAATTTTAAATGTTCAATCCCATTTAACTTGAGAAAAGAAATATATGAGCATACCATATTTTAGGTCGCCAGCAAAATGTATGATAGAAGGAGGGGCTTGCAGTAGCTGAAAGCTAAGAGCCTGCGCTGTACTCTATCACATTCAAAATTGTCAGTGCTGAGAAAATAAAAGACATGAATCACTGTAGTGCAGAAAAGATCTAGGAACACTTACCAAGGGTATAATCAAGGAAAACTTTGATAGCATCAATGAAATTAATGGTAGAAGCACTGTTCCTGACCATACTTTAAAGGATTTTTCAGACATCCGAGCATTTAAGATTGCCAGTGTAATCTGGTGGGAATAAAATGAGTTCTAATCAATAAGAATCAGCGAAACTATGTGATATTACAAACATGCTATATACACATGTAAAGCAGACATATATAAGCCAAGAACTTATTTGGCTTTTCACTTTTCCATTTAGAGGTGTTCTTGTGTACTATTCAACTATCTTTTACAATTAAAATGCAGTAGGCTACCTCGTTCAATTTATATGTGTGGATTGAATGTTAAACAATTTTCTCTTTCATTAGTACCATAGAGTTTAGTGCATTAACTAATAATAAGCAAAATCACTTACACCTATTCTTGAAGCATCCATTATAAGATTTGGCCAGAGTTCACTTTCCATCAGAACAATTGCAGTCGGTTTCCAGTAATTAAGAAAAGAACGGATGGAAGCAGGTGTATCAACCGGCGCAAACTGCTAGACCAAAAAGTTTGAGCAGATGAAAACAATGTATTAAATCAATCTGTCAAATCATGATAACGACACCGAATAATATCATAAAAATAGGATTTAAGAAACTATTGTTCACAGTTGGAAACAAGTAGTAAGCAATATTACATAACCACACGGAGTCAAACCCAGTCAAGTCATTCCAACAGCCTGTTTGTTCGTTTGTCCAGATAAAAAATTACATCCCTAAAATAGTAAGAAGTGCGTCAACAATTAAATTAGAAATCTTTGGAAATAATATATACCAAAACCTAGTTTCTCAGTTTTCAGCAATACTGTTTGGGGAAGGCAACATTAATCATATCTAACCAGTGCTTCTCCAAAATAGTTTAAGAAATCATAGTTTAATGCTCTAATATCCTAATTGGTTACCAAAAAGATCGAAGGATGCAAAACCCCGAAAAAATGAACCACTGCCACTTAACTTGAAAGGTTTATTACTTTCTGTGGTGGATCCTTTTTTTTCTCTTGTTTGGAGACATAGAGGGAGAGGGAAATAAATAAGGTCCTGTTGGAACGGAAAGAAAAGTATATCAAGCTTTCATCCAGATATTTTATTTATGTTAATTATCAGATTCAGCATAGTTAACAATGTTTGCCAAGCTTAACTACAAGAAACCATCATGAAATAACCAAGGCAACAAACTCATTCTAGAAAAGATGCAGCCAAATGAACGGATTGCTAACATTTAGTCAGAATTCCCCAGCAAAGTACCTGGAAAATGATATCACTCGGAAGACGTTTGCTTAATACTTCACTGCGTTAAACCAAAAAGTAAACCCAAAATAAGTTTAGAAAATAGGTACATCTTGTTATAAAATGAAACAAATGGATATTCATATCCTGAAGAGAAGCCGCCTGGAAGACAAAGCTGTTACTATAGCTAGAGAGCTTCCCGTTCAAGTGATCAACATATTTGAAATTACTAACACGAACTCTACTGCAGAACCAACAGTCTTAAAAAATTATTTACGATAGTAGACACTAAGAACCAGGTAAGCATTAGCAAAATCACATCCACAGAGGTCAAACATATGTCGTCCTCAAAATTTATGTATAAAGCTTCGTATTTTTTGAATAAGAAAATTTTACATCGACCAAGAAAGGATAAAACTCAAACGATACCATAGTGATCCTAAATTTCCAGCCAAACTTAGTCAGAACCTCAATATTTAATTCAAAATATGGAAGTTGTATCTTACAATGCAGACATTGTTGTAGTCGTCATCAATATGGTTAAGTTAGGCATCTTCTGAATGCACTGTTTGATTACAGGAATGGCTATCATTCCTTCGCCTGCATATAACAGTAAAACTAAAATCAGTACGGATAACAAAGACAAGATAACGATCAAACTTTATAAGCTGAAACAAGAGTAGCCAGATCGAGAAAAACATAGTAGAGATTTGCCGAGAGAAATATGCGAAAAATAAAATAACGGCAAAAGAATCATAAACCTAATGAGACGGCATGAAACCAAACGAGTGGTCCTTGACGCCGAGGTTGAGAGGGATAGCCAAGACGCTCCGGCCACCGGTGAGGATGTTCGAGGCCTCGGAACTTGCGCCATCTCAGGTGAAGATAAACTATTGGTGATAGACCGTAGCTTAGAGTTCTATAAATCTTGTAAAGCAGCAATCCCTTCGTTGCCGCCATTTCTCAATATCTATGTTACCGTAGCCATGAATCGGCTTCCGCTGTACTACTCAGAATTTGAGTGAGGCGTTGAGGCGGCTACACGGCCCTAAGGCGGCCTATGGATCCAATCACTCAAACTGTCCATTCAGTGTCCAAGCCGGAAAAGCCCAAATCTGGAAAAGAAAAAGAATATTGAGACAAATGAAAGTTTGCCATTTATGATGTAAAAAATTGAATTGTAATTATGTATCTTAATTTATAAAATTTGATAGTATATAAGTCACTTCCTCAAGTAAATATTATTTTACTCTCTTATTGTACTTAATTAAAATTTTAGGCTTAAACACAGATTCCATAAATCTCAGAAACGTACAAGGAGTAAAAAGAAATATATTTATATATATGTGTGTGTTTGTGAAAGCACGTTATATGAAAAGTAATGTATAATACTTCAAATTGCCTTATTTCTTATGAGAACCAACATGTACTCACAGTGGGACATCATCTCATATCTCATTTTATTTTATTCTCTGTCTTGTATCTCTTTAAATAAATACACTTTATTGAAACAGAATATCAAATCAAAATACCCTGTACCATACAACCTCCTAATCTTAAAATTAGTGAAGAAAGTCAAAGGATCATAAGCCAAAAAAGTCACAAAGGAACACCAACTAGTTGGGGCAGGTATACTAAGGTGAATGTCCCAACTTGAATAAGATTGTTTGAGGAGATAGGTTACTCTTTTTTGTAGTATTCAAGAGAAAAAAATAAATAGTTAAGTAGTAGGAATACCATTACAACCTCCCATATAAAATGAGAGCTATACAACGACAATCAAATCAACACAATGTTATGATGGCTGCAGTATCATAATTTACAGAGAATCATTGGCTACTACATTCTTTCTCAAATAAACACCATTACTAGATCTAGTGCTAGGAAACTGCGGTAGCTTTTTTGTGCCAACTTCTCTATCTATCCTATATAAATAGTTGAGACCAAGGAGAAGATCTATCATTGCAGCTTCAGTTTTTGATTGATTTGCAAAGTAAAGAGTGTGGACAAGTAAAACACTTGCTTTGGAAGTTGCATGCTCCTTCTCAAAATTCCTCTCAGAATGCCACCTTATCGTGTTATGAGCGAGTGGAGCCAACCATTCTAATATCTGTTCGAGTGCCATATTCCATCCCGCAGAAAGGTTAGCATCATAGAGCGAGGAATCATTAGCCTTGGAAAACAACTTGAGCTTAGCCCTCAGAGTCGTTCTTATGGCTGAAGGTAACATATTGTACAGATCACTTCTAGATTCAAGGTCAATCATGTCTGGTGTTGATACCATCCTCTCGATCAATATAATCACATTTGCATAATGGAGAGCTAACGCAGCATCGCCAAGGGTGAACCGAGGTGCCTTTGACAACCGACCCTTGGCAGATAATTTAGAATATATTCTAATTCTGCAAGAGAGAGCTAATTTTTCTGCAGATTTCATTTTATCAACATTTTTATGACAGTCATTCAACCTCATAGAACCACCAGTTGCTGGCATGCAGCTCTGTATAACAGGAGAATCGTTTCCAACCGACATGCATCCTTTGAAGGGCCCAACATGCCCGAACTGCTTGCTTTCTGAATGCAAGTACTTTCCAAATAAAGCTGGGGAATGAAAATCTCGTCGCCGTCTGTTCTTTCTTTTAGCCCTGTCAACTACAGAACCTGCGTTTGAAACTTGCCTCCTCCCAATAGGTCCTGAAGAGAATCCAGGGATGTCATACTGGGATAAATGGAAGATGGAATTCAGAGGAACAGAAAAAGAGTGGCTGCGTGGAAGATCTTTCGAGTTCATTTGCTGAAAATCATTTTGTTGCTGTTCAACTGGCAGGTGATTACTTCCAGAGACAAGTATGATCCTCTCTAGTATTGTAAATGATGATCTAACCAATAACCGAACAATATAATCATAATTTCTATTCCATGGAGACATGTCTCTTAAATTTTTAACTTGCTGACGCTGCCACATGATTTTCTTCTGATACTCGAGCAATTTTCCCTGATGTAACTCAGGATTTGCCTGCATTCTCCTGAAAGTTTGTTCGACCTCAGCTAATACCTCAAGCTCCTGTGACAATTGTGTCATAGCAGCAACAAATCTTTCCATTTTCTTCGCCTTCCTTTCCATCTTTTTCCATCTATATTCCCAGCCAACCCAATGCAAATAATTCTGAGCTGGGTTATCAACAAATTTTTCATAACGATGATATACAGGATCAACACACCTCTTACCCAACCTGGCCACAGACCTTGCCAGATATTCGAAGTTATCAAGTATCTCGTTCAGCGCAAGTTCCAACAGGAAATCATCATTGGCAGAAACCAGCTTTGTGACCCCAACTGATTTTACTATCTCTTCCCTGAGATTTGTTACCTCCCTGTCACTCAAACAATGCCATAAATGAACCACCTTCATCATCAAGCTCGAAACTTCTGTTGCTAAAATTCCAATTCCCGCCTTGTCATCAGAAACAGTCTTGCGGGAGACTGGCCATAAAGCACTGAACCATGAACCGTTCACCCTTTCACCCCCCATTGAAATGCTAATCTGAATGCACACTCAGTATCCTGTACGTAATCAAAATACAAAAATGCATATCAAAAAACCTATGACATCATTAATACACCAGAACCTATTGTAAGCGGCATTCAAGCAATTTTAGACGGTATCACTAAAATGAAGAATATATCACTAGGAATGAGTTCATTTTGACTATCTGATATAGGCAGCAAGACACAGAACACATTAAGTAAAGAAAGCGAAATCCTAACCCTAATTGTGTTCAAGAAATCATTGAGCCTTCTGGGGTCCACATCCAAAAACCCATTTTCAAAATTCAAAATTTTCTGTCGCTCAGTTGTCATATACCGAAATTTCTAAGCAATCTAGCAGAGCACTCCAAGAACTCAAGCAGAAGAACCAAGATTCAAAGCAATATAAAGAGAAAGAGGAGAGGAAAGAAGCCTACCTTTTAGAATACATGGAGAAAAGAGATGGGTTTCCGTATCCGAAGCGAGAATGAGCAGAGGAAGAAGAAGCATAAGAAATTGGGAGGCAGAAAGGAAAAACTAGACAGCATCCCCAGCTGAGTACCGGGACCGAAACGGTAAGAGGAGGATAAGAAAAAGGGACAAAGGCGAACACCGAGCGAGAGTACAAAAAAGGGTCAACCCGAGGCAAAGGAATTGGAATATGGGGTTGGTTTATGATTTGCTTTGGGGGACGTGGATAATACTTACTGCGTCCACGATAATTCAGCGTTTGATTAGACGCGACGAAGAGCGGACATGCCACTGTCTTTGTAATTGTGGATGTGGCGCTTTGAATCTGTCTCGGGCTGTTGTAAATTTGATGTTTTCCTTCATGGTTTTGTATTTGAGGGCCTTTATCGTCAACGTCGACGGCTAAGGCTGAACCAAATTACAACATTTTACATAAACATAGTAAGTATAGTAACTGCCAACTAGTTGGGCGTGAGTGTGTTTTTTTTGGTCTACTTTTCTGCCTCATTATTGCTTTTAGCCAAGATAGATATGAAGATACAATTATAGTAAAATTTAATTAAAAGAGTTTTAATGTTTTTGTAATCATATTTAATTTAAATTTAAATTAATTATTGTTCAATGTGATTTTTTAAAAAACTTGGGGAATTTTTACCAGTATATGCTTGAAAATTGTAATGTGGGTATTGGGATATGCCAAACCTAAGTTTGGATTTAATGTTGACAGCTTGCAAATGCCCAGTTCAAAAATTTGAATGTGCGTGTTTGTCGTGTTATTGTTTTTGGTGCCCGTATTTGTTGTTACCTATTGAGAGGGCAAAAGATGAGAATACAGGAGGCAGGCCAGAATCTCCAGCACATCCCAGCCCAAATAAGAGCGCGGGCCCTTGCGGAAGAAAATGGTAAATGGGGTTTGTAGATTCGTGAATTTTTCTTAGATTTGATTAAACTCCCGATAAATGTGACCACAAATATGTGGATGGTTGATTAATGGTACGAACTACGTTGGTTTAATAATTGAGTCCGTCATATCAAAAATAAAAAAAAAAATAATCGGTAGGTTTGTCAATTGATGATCGCTCTAATTTTGATGGACTAACTCGTGGCTGAATTAAAAGATGAAAATACTTAATATTTATTGTAGCATTGAAAAAAAAATTTACTTTATTTAAACAACCAGTCAAAATTTTATATAATTAAATAATGTCAAATATAATATTTTATTCACTACCCATTAAAAAAAATTATCATTCCCTTTCTCTAAAAATGCTTTTGTTTTATATCAAATATATATATATATGCTTTGATTTTAGAGTTCTACTTATAAGCTTAATATTAAATTATATCACTTACAATAGAGTTCTGAAAATTAGGTGTTACAGAAGTTATCAGAAGACTTGATGTTTTTGTATAAAAGTTGTTGGTCATTATGAAGGCAGATTTTCAACGGCATGTTATGTTAGAATAAATCCATGGAAGTTTGTAGGTAAGGTATGGTATCAAGATATAACACACATAGAGTTTATAACTTTGCAGCCTTATTTTCACTTTTAACTATAAATAAAACAAGTTAGAGTTTCCTTTATTTCGTGGTCCCAAATCCCACGCTTCTCAATAATAGGTCACCACAAGTGCCTCATTTATTTTCTTAATTTAATTTTTATTACACTCACATTTTTTAATATTTCTTTGAGAGGAGAACACTGATCAATTTTCAGATAAAAAAAATTAAAAACATAAAAAGCTCTTAAATATTTTTGAAAGTGGATCTATCTAAAAAGACTCTTAACCAATATTTTGTTGGTTTTTCCCCCCTCTCGATTCTAATTCTTATTGTTGTTGGGAGTCTCGAAAAGAATTGTATAAAATGATGCCTTTGAGTTTGAGTTTGAGTTTGAGTTATCCCTCCGTTGAAGGCAGCGGCAGGAATTAAAGTAGTTTGGATTTTGTAAATAATTTATGGCGACCCACTTTAAACTGTTAAGAAAAGTGAACACTCTATGATCCCATAATAAAATATGGTTAAAAGCTCAGCTTGAAAGTCTGAAACCAATTAAGCCCCACATGATCATCACTCGATAATCTCCCTTTCATCGTGCAATCCTTAACTTTTCTCTCATTTTTATTCTTAACACAAAAAAAAATTATCATTTTCCATGCGCGTGCTTTCCTAAAGCAACAGAGAAATATTCAAGCCAAAGAAAACTATATTCCTAAATCCACTTGATTGCCATAAAGATACTTAGTTATTTTAAGTTACAAATGTTTTAATTTTTTAGATTATTTTTCTAAAAAATATATATAATTTTGTATTTTCATATAAAATTCAAAAGTTTTATCATTTATGAATTATGTATATACGTTTTATGGTGAAGTCACGTGTTAATCCTCAAATCCTATGATTTTGTATTTAAATAAATTTAAAATGAAGAAAGACGTGTGAAAGATATGATAATTTTGTTTGGTATAAAAAGCTTTTCAAACATAAGGTTTAGTGAAAAAATAAACAAATATGAAAAGTTATAATAATTTAATTACGCGGGCCCTACCTGGTTTTCATTTTCTTTTGTTTGGTTCTGGGCTCTGCTTCCTTGTCTGTTTGTGTTTTTGTTTTATTGTGCGTTTGTAATTTGCGGTGATTAAATACGGGGGCATTGTTTTTTGATATGTAAATCCGGGACATTAGTCTTTATAAAAGGTGTTGAATATGTGTCTTAAAATTAAGACAGTCTTTCGGCCCTCGCACAAAAAATAAATTGCCCTTCGCTTATTCCACATATACTTGTCGTTCTCTGTATATATTCCTTTCGCTTTATAAAATATAATTATATTAAAATTTATTAGATAATATTTTTTTATGTGATAAATATTTAGTTAAGTATCAAAATTAAAACATACTTTAAAATTTAAATAATATTTAATTATTTTTATAAATTATTCACCTATAAAATTTCTACATTAGTAATAAAATTTGAATATATATTTTTTAAAATATGAATTATGTTTTATTAACTGCGTTAATATTTGTTAATTAGTATATAAGAGTTTTGTTAGTGTGATTTTGGCTGACTCTAATTTTAAATAATCCAAATAATTAGAACATGTAACCACTGTTATGTTTATAAAGCAACTTTTTGTTCTCATTTTTGGTCCAACTTGGTAACGGGCAATCATTTTTTCAATATATTAATTGTATAATAATATTGGGTAGATAGAGATCGAGAAATTAGAGGAGGGGCAGGGTGGTTGGCGCATTTGGTAGGCGCAAGACTACAGTCCCACTGCAGCCAAACTAGCTCAACTACCACTCGGTTAGCTAGCTAATTAATTTCTTAAACAAAAGATGACGTATTCTTTCTAAGAATCTGTTAGATTTTGTTGTCTCAAACATTTTTAATTAATTATTTGAAAACAAATAAACTCGAGCTTCCTATAGTTTTTCTTAATTCTTATCTAAGTTCTTATACTTTATTTTTTAATATAAGTGTCTTTATATTTTAATTTTTTTTAAAATATTTTTTTTATTATTAATTCATATTATAACACCATTTAATGTTAATGTTAGATAGCTGATTAGACGTATTTGAGATAATGTAAGTATCACATAATTACACCATTAGTCACGTTATTATTTAATTAACAGTTGTAATATGAGCTAACAGTAGAAATTTATTTAAAAAAAAAAATCAAAGTATACAAGTCTAATCAAAGTTTTAGTTTTTATCTTTTTACTAATAAAAAATTATAAACATTAATAACTAGTAAGGGGGTATAGCTTATGTGATTTAGAGTTCCCTATAACATTATATGATACTAATATTATAATGTCTTGAGTTTGAAACATAAAATGAGATTTTGTACTGAAATAAAATATGAATGTGCTATCCTAACAAACAACTCATCAATTTTTATGTAGAACATAAGTTGTCTTATTCTATCTCATTCAATGTTTGATTATTTTTCATTAATTCAAACAGTATAAAATAACGAACAAAATAAAATAATGTTATTAAATTATTAAAAATCATATTAATTTATAATTTTAGTCAATAAACGAGATGTTAACTCACAATAACACATAGAGGAATGGTTAACTTAATTCTCCCTTTGGTAAAATAAATACGAGGAGTGTGATGTTGTCAACCATATAACTTCCTTTAAGTAAATAGACGTGCTGCAATGAAGAATTTAAACAAATGATGACTATAGTTCAGATATGTTTATTGTTAAATATTACCCAAAAAAAAAAATTAAAGATAAAATGGGCGTATTAGTTTACCAGAAATTATATTAGTCAATATTATTTATTTTATTTTATTTTTTAAAGAACAAAGTTTGATTTAGTGGTTATTATTTTTTTTTAACAAAGCTTCGTTACTCAAGTTCAGAAATTATTATATATATCTCTTACCTCTTGTAGCCATGTAAAAAAAATATAAATTATTTTTATTAAAATTTTAAGTATATTAGATCTTAAAAACAAGAATTCACCAGAATTAAAAATGTATATCAATATAAATTATATATTATTGAAGTTCAGGAGTAAAATTTAAAACCATATTTTTGGGAGAAAAAAATTTTGATTCGTACTAAATGGATTAACTTTGGTTGCCAAATTAGTTGATTAGTTATTACTATAATAAAACTTTTGTTTGCCCTCGTTATAAGTTTAAGATATATTGATTTTCATAATATATATATATATTGGTCCATTGATTGATTCACTACTTTATTTTAATATAATACCTTAATTCAGGATTTCCTTAGTATCATGTAACTTACGTTTATGAAGAAAATAATTGCTATTTATTATATTGGATTGTAATAAGAAAAAGGGGGGGGGGGGGGGGATTTTTTATTTATTTATTTTGGTTGGCAACAAAGGAGAGTATGATCGAAAGAGAATTATTATGCTTGTCACTTGAGCTTACTTCACCTAATTATAAAACGTGAGAATTTGATTAAAGGTTATAATTTTAGTTGAACTGTTTTTCTTTTTCTCATAAAGGTATAATATGATAATATTTGATAAAAGATGAAAAATTATTTTTTTTCCTTGACTGGAAAGAAGAAAATTGTTAAAGGGTATTGAAATTTAACTTTATTTGGTCCTTAAGAAATAAATTATTTCAGTTTTTTGCCCGCAAAAAAAAAAAAAATGATTTTTAAGTTAATGTATGTTATATGCTTAATTGAACAAAGAGGTACAAAGGTCGCATATTTATTTTTATTTTTTTAAAAAAGCAAAGAGGCACAAGGAAAAAGTAATATGAAACATATGTGATTAAAGGTTTTTTCTATGTGATATCATTCCACAACTCTCTCTGTCTGTTTGTTTGCTCAGTTAGTATTTTATTTTACTGTATAGGGGGAAAAATATTAATTATTAATTATATTTAATATAATAAGGGTTGCGTGTTTTCTCAGGACCGTCAACGGTCTTACCGACAGCTTTAATTTCAATGTTTGCTTTTTCAGAGCCTAAAAATGGATTTATTTGTCTTCTTTTATTCTTTTTTCGTTTGTTTTTTTTTGTTTTTTTTAACACCGTTTTACTTGAATTGTCGTTTAGTAATAGTAAAGCCAACGATTGATAATTTGATAGGGGCACCTTGATACACGTGTTTTGGTTTCCTGAAATTTTTTAATATTTAACTGAAATAATTGTCAGTATATTAAAATGTGGGCAAATAGTTTCATCATTTTAATCAATTTGCCAAATATAATTCACTTTTCCTTTGTAATATTGGATTATATTTTATTATAAATAACAATAATAATCTCGTGAACATTTCACTATTTAAGGTAAAGTTTCTCAACGTAAAAACACTTTTTTTTTATTCTTATTTTCCGTTATGTAACTGATGAATTATTTAAAAAAAAAAAAACTGATGAATTTGCTTTTTCCGTTGAATAAAGTTTTGTAAGGGGAAAAAAAAAGGCTAAAAAAGCAAGAAAATTTTGGCACAAAAACGTTTCTTTTGAGCAGTTTGGGATAATTAGCAAAAGATAAAGGTGCCCATATCAATAATGCTTTGGAATTATTAAAGTGGCAGCAAATTATAATCCAGATAGCGATTAAGTTCAGAAACGTAAGATGGGGACTTGAACTTTTAATTTCGCTCTGATTAAATAAAAGCATTATTATATGGCTTTAACAGAACAGCGCCAGTTTGACTGCATTTCTTTAATCCAACCAGGTTTCGTTTTCGAGAATTTCCCAACCATCTTCTACTCACCACTTTTCTTTATTTTTATCAAAGCTTGTTCTAACCATTTAACATTACTAAAATACCCTTTTATCAATGTCACCTACTTATCCTTTTTTTTTTTGAATTTTTTGAAAAATAAGAATTATAAACGTAGAAACTCCTTATTAAATGATAATAATGTTCTGCATTTTAATCATTTAAATATTATTATTTAAATCATATCAAGAAAAATATTAGTATTTAAATATCAGAACGAACATTTTGGAAGGAATTTAAATATTAGTATTTAAAATGAAGTCTTTTATGGTAAGATTTTTTTTTTTTTTACATTTCATCTACCCCCTGCAATATTCCAAATTTACGTAGATTTATTTAACTTTTATTTTTTAATAAAGCTCAATTTTTGTGCATCCTATACTTAATAGGAAAATGCTTTATTTAAATAAAGAAAAAAGTCTAATGTGTTCGTTTAATGGTTTGTCCAATTAGAGGGTAATTCGGGTATAACACATTGGTTTCCGGTTATTATCCTCGTGGATTACATGAGACTCCTTTTAACAAAATTTAATTAAATATTAAGATATTTTATTTAAATTTTACTCGGGATAGAAATAAATAATGTACAGTGGAGTCCAGACAAGAAAATACCAGTTTCCCAGTCTCATTTTTCCTCCATTAATGGAGAGAGGTATTCATAATTTCTTCCACCGAGATAAAAAAGGCTACAGCTTCTAGTTCTGGCGCCATTTGCAGAGTCTTTCTTGTTCAAACTTGTTACTTGCACCTTCCTTTCTTCCACTTCTGGGAACACCGCCAACCTCTACACACCATTTTTCCTTTGACAAGCGTTTCTGAAACCCCTTTGATGGACGAAAAGGACAGCACTATTTCTGCGTCACCCGGAAACACAGAGTCCGGGTCACCTGTGAGTGCCTCCGTACCAGAGGTGATGAACATGGCGAATGTGGAGAATAGTGGAGGGGCAACAGTTGCAGCAGTAGCCCCGGCAACGATATCAACACCGGCAAGCACCGGAGGAGGAGGCAGCTTAGACTTATTTGGGAAAAAGAAAAGAGGGAGGCCGAGAAAATATGACGCAGATGGGAACTTGAGGTCGGTATACCAGAGTGCACCACAAGCATCACCAGGGTTTTCTTTGTCGCCGGGTTCACCATCAGAGTTTTCTTCTAAAAGGGGTCGAGGGAGGCCTACTGGTTCTGGCAACTGGCAGCTACTTGCATCTTTAGGTGAGCCTACATCCAAGTTATAATTTTTCTTTTGGGTCTCAGTTGATGACCTCAGTGGTGTACTGTTTGGTTACTGGGAACTAAACTTTACAGCGACACAGGGTTTGCATTTTTTCCCTTCATCTTTTTACCGGCATAAATCTCGGTAGCTCAAATTCTCAAACTATGCAGCTGGAAGCTACTTTTAATCGCAAATTTACGCATTTCTGAAGCCAATTTCTTCGATTAAATATTATGATTTCGTTTTCTTTTCTCTGATAACGGACAAACAGTAAGTTAGGGCTCATGAAGGGTGAAAAGTTATAAACTTTCCTACTTATAGCTAATAATCTAAGCTTAAAATACAAACTTATCTAAAATTTTAAGCCGGTAAAGTTGATGGCTGGCTGAATTTATGATTTTTGGAATCTGTTAGACCAACATGTGAATGTTGGGTAATCAGTATGACATTTCTGTATATAGCAAATTTATTGAGCAAGAGATCTTACATCTACTTTTGATCTTTGAAGGCGATTTGCTTGCAAACACAGCTGGTGGGGATTTTACGCCCCATGTGGTAACTGTTCATACTGGAGAGGTAATATGAACCTTGTAATTGCCTGATTACTTTTCACAGATCCTCAAGTATTGCATTTAGCAAACACGATGCAGATCTTAATACTTTACACTTTGCAGGATGTTGCTGGAAAAATTCTTCAATTCGCACAGAAAGGTCCTAGGGGAATATGCATTCTTTCCGCTAATGGAGCTATTTCCAATGTTACTATACGGCAACCTGGTTCTTCTGGTGGCTTATTGACTTACGAGGCATGATCTGTTTCAGTAAATTTATTCCGTCTGTTTTTGTTTCGAAAATGTTTGTTGAATTGCTTGCAATGCCATGATTCTTTGTTCTCCGTGCTTATAAAGGTCAGATCTTTATTTCTGTTTAATTTATAGTTACATCCCTGGAAGGTATAGCACACCAAGGATAAAGGGAATGTTTCTGCTCTGCGCAGTTTCATGGGAATGGGGTAGCCTCTCTTTTAAGTCCTATATCTCTCCTTTTGCCTTTCCCTTGGGGTTGGGTTGGACAATATATTACTCAAAATTTGGCTTATCTCATCATGGCATCAAACAAAGTTTGTTGGGATTTGGATAGTAAGGAAAAAGATAATGCCGACGAATAGCTCGCGAGAGGAGTGATCTACCGGCTAAAGAAAAAGAAGTTATTTTTGCTCAGTTCTTTGCAAACACGCTTCTAGCTGTGAAGTTAACCTTACTGCCGTGACAAACTCACGTCATAGCTAATGAGCGAACTAATTACGTATCACCGTAACTTCTCTGGTTACCTTTTATTCTAGAAGTTTAGTTTTTAAGCATCTAATGGATGACAAATGTTGTTTTCTTGGAAAAATCGAATTGATTATCTGTGCAAATTTGATAGGCGAAAGCAGTTTAGAACAATGTGGGAGTTATGTTCGTACTGGAATAGCTATTTAGAAGGGAAGCATAAAACCATATGACAACCTGAACCTCGTTTCCCTTCAAGTCAAATTCAAATATTTTCAAGGAATACTTAGATGTTGTAACAATTTATGTAGTACGTTATTTATCCGCAAATATTTATAACAAGGACGGCCCGGTTGCCTGTCTGAGAAGAATGCCAGTTGTCAATATACTGTTATACATTTTTGGTCGTATCAGCACTTCTTATTTTGACAGTCTTCAATTATTTAGTCCTTTCTTTTTTCCTTTTCAGGGTCGTTTTGAGATTCTATCTCTGTCTGGGTCATTCACAGTTGTTGACAATGGTGGCATAAAAGGTAGGACTGGTGGGTTGAGCGTTTCACTTGCTGGCCCCGATGGTCGCGTGATAGGAGGTGGTGTTGCTGGCTTATTAACTGCTGCTAGTCCAATCCAAGTATGATAATTTCCTTATCAAGTTTTAATTTTTTTTACCCATAAAATTATTTTCAAGTTGTTCTTACAAGAGAAAAATAGCTTCTAAGTTATAATTCTTTTCTGTCTTTTACTGAGATGTTGAATTGATGTCTTTAATAAGACAAGTGAATCGCTGATACAGTATATTCAAGTTTATAAATTTAAAATGTGCCGGCTATGATTTCAGATTGTTATGGGAAGCTTCATGCCAGTTGGTTACAAACCTCCTCATAAAAGGAAGCAACAGCATCGTGAACATGCAGTGGTGTCCCCTATTTCAAGTGCTCCAGATACAGTAACAGCAGCAAAACCTGTTTCACAAGCAAACCCAGCTGGTGAAAAGTGTTTGACACCAACGTCTCAGTTACCAGAACAAAACCAGATTGTATCCGATATCTTTACGAGCAGTGAAAAACTGAACTTAGATGCCACAACAAATGCTGCTGCTCACTGGAATGGTACCGGAGAATTGTCAGATCAGAGGATATCCCCAGACATTAATATAACTTTACCTGGCGACGAGAATTTTTAGGTACTATTCTGAATCCGCTAAGATCAAAAAGTATCATTATTTGATTAATAACTTCTGCTCCCTTTTGTCTATGCCAGGTGTTCTGGAGGCTGACATGTTAACTGAATGAAACTAACATTAAAATCTTGTCTCGACAACCTCATTATTTGACACAGTTGTTGTGTAACACTTGCATTATTTCTTTGGGGTATTCTGAGGGTTAAGTTATAGCTGGGTGGGATCTGTTATGATCAACAGGGATTTTTAGATATTCTCCATTAGTCTGTTAAGATATGTTGTTTCAGAACTTGTATCTTTCATCTATGAACACATTTTTATATATTTCTATGCATCACAAGTGTCTTGGATGCGCATCCTTTACTAATTACTTCTCATTCCAAAATTGGTCAAATCTTTTTTGCCGTTCTTATGTTAAATGTGCATTTAGAAAAAAAAAAAAAAAGATAATTGAGATACCCAGTCACCTCATCTTCAACTGGTTTAGAGTAGCCCAGAAGCTTCTCCCTCCCTCTTACTTACAGGAGCAGGTTTCTGCTGTAAATTTATTTATTTTTAATCCAATCTATTATGCAGTACACGTGGTGCAACTGATCATGTAAGAGACTTTTAGAATAGTAAATGTCCGAGCTGGAATGTGTTCAAGTTGCAGTACTTCCTAGTGTCCAACATAAAATTACGAAATGGCAAATGAATGTTTGTTTTCTGCTACTATACTATAGTTTTTAAAAGCGGCTTAAGCTTTCACCGTTTTCCTCTGGGGGAAGTAAGAAGCGTAACTTCATATTCGAGAATGAAGCAGATTGACGAGTAACTAGAGCAGCAAGTCACGACGAGGGAGAAAACAAATTTGGATTGTCTGTAGGGTCGTGAACCGACTGCAGACAATCCAGATCCGAAGAAAACACAGCTCCACACTCACAAAATCGACACCAGCAAGTATGTGGTAAGAAGCTCACCGACAAAGGTGTTCAGCGTATGGAGCGCCACCCTGCCAACGGCGGCAAGTACACGTGGGAGGGGCCTCTAACATGGCGGAGAACGAGATCACGGCGGTCCCGGCAGCAAGTAACACCATAAAATTCAGTCATGATATTTGATGTGGACCAAATTCATTAAAATATTCCATACAACATAAGGATTGAGCCCATCGTAGTCAAAGGCCTAACGTCATATTTGTACTTTTGTCAATTTGGTAAAAAAACTTTTAGCACCAGGCACTGTGAGAAGGGACCCATGAAGAAAAAGATACGTAATCATTTAATAATTCTAATTCATATTTGTTCTAATTTTCCCTGTTTCACTCTATTTTACCCAAACTCTCAATATTACTTTGGACGTGGAGTAACACCCAATCAACCTATTTCATTCTGTTCTTGCAAATTTAATACAACCTAGAGAAGATCTATCTTATCCTAATCGAGAGCAGACACATTTACTATGTTGACCTACCAATAATATTATATTTTTTTAATTTCTTTAAAAAATTTATTCTTCAGTCATCTAATGTAATCTTAATTCAATATTCTGTGGTCTAATATTGTTGAGTATTCTTTAAATATATCTACTTGATCAGATAAATATATATATATATATATAGTTGATATTGGTTTTCTCGAAGCCCAAAAGAAAATGAAAAAAAAGAAAAGAAAAAGAGATCGACATTACGTATGTGGCTTGAAAGAAATTAATGTCCTTTTGAGAGTGAGTTTGGGCCTGGGCTTCGGCGGTTAATAAGAAGTATTGAGAGAGTTGGCTTGTTAAAATGTCACAGTCCAAACATGGATATAGGTCCGTCCGTCCCAGTACTGTGATTACGAATTTAAAGTTACATATCTATCAAGAATTGAACACCGACGATAATTTCAGCGTAACATTGCTTTTGTATGGTGGTGAGATAAATATTGAAGCAACTTTTTAATATGGAAATATGAACACGTAAACGGAGATGGAGACTAATCATAATAATTTCTTCCTTAATTGTTGCCAACTCATATAGACAGCGCAAGAGATAGATCCTGCCTATTTTTTAACATGGCTTAATACAAATATGTTTCTATAGAAAGTTCATTTGCTCCCTCACTTTATTAATGTTTTATTTATTAAAAAGCTACTGTTAAATTAGAGAAAATGTATATATTTTTTTGACTAATTGTAATTAGTATCTAAAGAATAAAACACAAGACAAGATATTAGATGTTAACATATGTTTCTATAATGGCATTTTTCATTCATTTTTTTTTTTTTTTTGGTTCAACTCTAAGTTTGGACAACTTAATATGAATGAGTTGGACTTCTTTATTGTTGTTGTGTGTATATATATTGGTTTCCACTCAAATACTTAGGACTTTTTATCTTATCTATCCAAGGCAGGAGCTCAACCATAAATGAACAAATGTGAGTGTTTTGAATACAAGGGTTTTAACTCCCTCATTTTCGTATTACAAGCCCTTTTTAACTGAAACATATAGGTTGAGAAAAATAATTGAGATTAATTAATTTATTAATTTTTGAAAAGTAAAAATATAACTTTTAAGTTTATCCTTAGATTCTAATTGGTTAGAGCAGTATTGTATTAATTATTTACATTGATCAAAATGCGAAAATTAAAAAAAAATTAATTAATGGTAAATATGAAGTAAAAGAATAGTTCTAAAATTCTGCAAAACAAATCTTATATTAAAAAACAATCAAAGCTTTTTAAAAAAATCTTATAATATAAAACAAAAGAAGTACATACGTGACAATGAAAGTGTTTTGAAGTTTCGATTTGTAATATAATATCTAAACTCTACTAATAAATCACATATATTGTTGTACTGTTACATTAACACATGTTAAAGAAGTAACATAAGTGTATCTACAAAGTAAATTGATCATGATGTTGTTTTAATTTAATTAAAGATCTTAAATTTAAGTTTTGAGAATATAATTACATTAATAAGTGTGCAATGTGATAGAGGAATATTAATTTTTTATTTTTTATTTTAAAAAAAAAACTAACACAGGTGTTATTTGAAGGCAAAGAAGCAGTGTTGGATGAAGTTTTCTTTATCAGTTCATTAGTAGGTATTGTTTGGGTTGGTTAACAGTCAGAGTGGGACATATTTGATTGGTACGTTAGAAGAAGTTTCAATATTAAGGACGGTTACATGGATCTAGATTAGTTTGTCCAAGTTCCTAAGATTATTAATGAATTATAATGAGATTGAGGTAAGCTTTCCATTATCAATAATCATCCTTTTCACAACACACTACCAATTAACTTGTTCTTTAAGAACTTTGAACGGTTTAAGTGACAAGACCTGTTGGCTTTCTACAGTAATATGCCTTTAGATCGAGATGTGGCTGATTTTTCATTCTAGTTGCATTGTCATCACTCATCCAACGCTTACTGCTAATGGAAATTTCAAACGGAACAAACTGGTTGTCCTTGACAGCTTGTTATATTATATTATAATATCCAGCACAAGAATTGAATTGAATTATATTAGAAAAAGGTTTGTTTAGTCGTAATCATAAAGATGTGGCTGCAACTCACTTGTAAAGTTTAAACCATGGTTTGTTTCTAGTTCAAGTTTACCTGCCAAAAAGGATGGTCCAACTTTCTCATTATGGCATTTGTCTTTTCTGATTCTGCTGTAGCAAAATAAAAAATGGCATATTCCATATGGTTTCCTGCCAGTTAACATGGCAGTGGGGCTTACAAACGTCGTCGTCACACTTGTTCCACAATTGCCAAAACCCGAAGAATACAACAGTAAATACATTGCATGCAGAAAAAACAAAAAAAAAAAAAAGATATTCCATTTTCTGTTTCTGATCGGACAAGCTTTTTTTTTAAACAGATTGTTTGTGTAAAAAGTCTTGAACTCTCTAATTCTTTTAACATTAAAATGACCTTTTAACTAATTATGACTTTAATTACATCCTTTAATTGATGAATTGACCGTAAGGTTGATATCAAGGAACTAATCATAACTGTGCACTTTCCCACCATCACGAATCATTTTTTTCTTACAATATATTATTCATTCAGTGTTGAGTCTTCATGATTCAGTTAAGCAATACTTGGTGATCTGGAACAGTGAATCTTGTAGATATAGTAAACTTGGCAAAGAGGAAAAGTTATCTCTGGAATAAGATATTGGTTTCAAAAAGTAGAATACCGAATACCATTGGCTTAGAGAACCATGGATCCGATAAAGAAATTAAGGGTTAATTTAATTAGGTCTTGAGTTTTAGTGAGTGGCTTGCAATTGCATGCAGACGAAGTCAATGGGCATCTCATTAAGGTGCATATGATGATTTGATTAGCTCAGCAACATCTGTATTGGAGCCTTACCTGGCAGACAAGCCACCAATAATATCACAGGAATCATAAGCAATCTGGAAAAATTATCAAAGTGAAAAAAGTAACACTAAAGTATCCCGGCCAACCTAGGCAGGCAGCTCCTCTCTCATGCATGTGCCTCGGTTGGCTCTTTCGAGTTTAAGAGAGTAAAATAAAAATGAAGGAGATAATCTATCGTAAGCGTAGTCAATAGTGTGAATAAGACGATAGAGGAGTGGACAACCTTAGAATTGAAGTATAAGGAGATGGAAGGATGGACGATGGGTGGAAGAAGGTGAAGTGTCCAATCTTGATAGGACAGACACACAACACTAGACGCAATACAAGAAACATGAAAACTCTGACACCAACTCAACTCTATTTTCTCGGATAAAGGATTTTGAGACAAAACAGAAGTAGCATCAACCTTTCAACACCCATGTGTTTCATGGGCCTCTTGGTGCCCACGAACCAGCTTTTTTTTTTTCGTATCTCCCCCAGTAATTTAAATCCACACGTAGTCGCGTACCTTACGGTTGCATTGCGTGCACCCAAACTCTCGTTGTTCCAATCTCGGCTTATATTGACCAAGTCAACACCTTTTACTTTAAAAACAAAGTAAAATCATTTTAGGTACAATATAAAAATTATTTATAGGTCTTCTTTTAATAATAATTAAGGGTTTATTTAAATTAATTTTTAATTCAAGTTATATACTTATTATAAAGATACACTCATTTTCAAATAAAATTTTTCAACTTAAACTTAAAAACTTAAATTATATTTTTGTGATTTTAAAAAATAAAACTAGATAATTTTAAAAATAAAAAATTAATATTTTAATTTAAAATACTCAATTTTAATTATATTTAAAAACTAAAAACATAAAATTCAAAACTATTTCCAACTAGGTTTCAAACTTTAAAATTTAATTAATCTTTTAATATAATATCAAATTTTTTTTTTTACTTTACAGCTTGAATTCCTCATCATTTTTAGCTCTTGTAATAGCTTGAGTTTGTAGGTTAACTGATTATTTAGAAAGTAACTGCCAGCAATTAATAAATTGTTGAGTGTAGGACTCTTTGGCTTTGTTCAAAATTTTATTATTAAGTTTCAATCAAAAAAAAAATTTATTATAAAGTTGAAGCAAAAATACTAAAAATCACACCGACGTTTTGTTTGTTTAAAAGACAGAGACGCAGAACTAGAAAGATAATAATGCTAAGGACAATTCGAGATATATAAATGGTGATTTGTTTATAGAGATAGAGATGATTGTTAAATTGATTTAAGTTAAACTTAAGAATTAGTATTAAATACGATTGATTATAAAATATATTTAATTACACGACTAATGAGATTGTATTAGGTGAAGATTAAGAAAGATTAATTTGTGATTAGACTAATTATTCCCCAACACCTTACGTATTCGTTACAAGAGCTACGTTCTACAAACTTACAATTAATTTTCTGACCAAGATTTTTCTACTAATTAAAAGTCATAATTTAATGCAAGACTGATATCACATCAAAAGAGAATATGAACCCTCTGCATGAAGCAAATTTCAAGTCAAACCACTGGCAGAGTTTTTTTTTTTAACGTTAATTTAATCAAATATATCCTGATTAAAATCACCCTTAGTGGAGCTAGAGAGCTCTTTCCTTCCATTATTGATATTATAGACTACTTTTATATATATATATATATATATATAAACATATATTATATGATAAACACACAAAACTATTCGATAAAGATAACCATTTTCTTTTTAAGGAAAGATTATGTCCACGAATTGAGATTTAAAGTAACGTTAATAATTGGTATTAACATCATGGGGCACTAAATTTATTCAAACTTTGAAAAAGAGTAAAAATATTAGGTGCAGATTTAGAAAGATTTATGACTACTGATAACGATTATTCGCTTTGATTCCCCCTTCCTATTGAGATGTATTCTTTACAAAAGGTATATGTATATTGTTCAATTTTATATTTTGCTAGTTGAACATAAGGTACAATATATAATAATGAGATTAAGACAAGTTAATTATCCTTACCATGAACAGAAAATTTAACATTAACCTGCAATTCCACCAGTAAACCAAATTCTCGTCAACTATGATAACGTAAATATTAAATAAAACGTAAAATGTATTTAATTATTTTTTATTTAATAAATAAAAAAAGTCTGAGAATTTAGAATTATTCTAACATAATTTATACTTGATAGTATTTATGGATAGATTGACTAATTATTTTAGGCCGACTAAATTATACACATGGCTACAAATCAAATGAAATCTTTGTTAACATGTTAAATTACTCCTCTATTTATCAATTGTTATAGTATTTTTGACAAAATATTAAATTTAGAGTTTAATAACTTTAAAAAAGAATAAAAATCTGTTGATATAATACAGAACAAGGGTACCTGCCGACCGTGAAGATATGCAGTGGAGTATAGGGTAACATGTTGTTGGTGAATATTATATGCTAAAAGAAAAAGAAAAAGTTGGTGGATATTAATAGTCCAAAAAAGACAGCTGGAAATTATTCCAGCAAGGCAACGAAGGATTTCCCTTTATCTCTTTGCTTCTTCTCCGAACAAAAATACATTATTCGTATCAAAAAGAAAATAATAATAACAATAATACAGTACTTTTTTTTTTTAATACATCATCGTTAGCGATGGTTTCTCCCTTAAAACTATGCGAATAAATTATACTATGGTCCTTAAAAATATCATACTTAGTAACATAATTAAACTCTTTTTAGAAAAAACAAATCCCCAAGAGAAAGCTGACAACCTATGTGTCGGTGAACAAAGAATCCAACTCAGAATCGCTTCACCGTACAGAATTATATTATTAATTTTTTATTGAAATAAAAATTGACTTGTATCAATTTAATTCATTTGACTGTTCCAATATTCCTCTCGTGCCAATTAAAGAACTCATGTTCATTTTATGCCATGTGCCAAGTGCCAACTATAATCTATTGGCGTTTAATGAGACGAAATAATTTAGTTAGTTGATATGTCTAATACTACTAAATTAATTTGGAACCATTCTTTTTCTTGTTTCTTTTTGTTTGGATGATTCGATAAAATTCCCACGGTTTGGGTGTGTCTGTATATTTTATTAAATTAAACTAACTAAAGGAAACGGAAAAAGCAGTTAATTAATTTATAATTGTACATCGTTATTGAATGCAACAAACTTTCTTCGCACAAGTTCATAACCCCGACTGGCTTTTTTTTCTTTTTTTTTTTCTGATTAATAAACATAAAAAAAAAACTTCTAGACTAGTTATACTTTATATTCAGTCTATTTTTTTATTAGTAAATATATAAAATAAGACTGAAAAACGAGATAGATATTTAAATCCACATAAAAACTAACCAGTGTTGATTTAACGAAAATATACTAAAATTTAAAATATTTATCAATTATTTTTTTATAGGACTATTTTTTTTTTTATGAATGGTAATTGGCAAAAATATATTATAGATACTTTAAAATTTAGTCAGTATAAATGAAAACACAAAAATATATTTTATATGATAAAAGGACAAATATTTCAATTCCATTTAAATTATATTTATTATAAAAGTATTTGACAATAATAGTCAGATTTTTTGAATGGTCAAAGTCTAATCTAATGGTGCATATTGTCATGAGAAAAAAACACGGTACAAATTCTATTTTTAAAAATAATTTCATTATAAAAATATTTAAATATTAAATTAGTTTATTGTCACCAAAATCCAAGCACAAGAAACAGTAGAATACACTCAAGTTTCCGATTAACTACCTTAGATTTTAGAAGTATCTGTACAAATTGTTCGATTTAAAAGTGAATTTTGAAATTCAACCAAAAAAAAAGTGAATTTTGAAATCAAGTCGTATTATTTTGATAATTAATTAATAATGTTGACACTGTTCTATCAAGTGTGGAGAGATGCGTAACGTTAACCTCAATACATCTACTAACTCGTATTTTAAATATATATATTTTTTATTGGTATTTTTTAAATATAAAGTTAGGTGTACAAAAAAAAAAAAAATAGCATCAGGATAGCTGTTATAATTAATTGGAATTGTCAATATTTCACATGAATTATAAACTTATGTATATATAAATTATACGATACCATATATTGCCTTATAGCAAGAAAATTAGAAAATTATTAAAGTAAATACTTATTTTAATTTATCACACTTAAATTCTTATTATTTTAGTCTATTACACTTTAAGTTTATTAATTTAATCTTTTATATTTAAAATCTTACTTAATTGCATTCCTCATATTTTAAATTTATCAATTTAGTCTTTCACACTTTAATTTTTTTTTTATCAATTTTGTTCTTTAAATTTATCAATATTTTTGAAGTGTGAGGGATTAAATTGATAAGTTTTACAAGTTTAATAGACTAAATTAATTAAGTTTTAAGTGTGAGAGACTAAATTAATTAAAATTTTAAGTGTAAAGGACTAAATTGATAAACATAAAGTGTGAAGAACTAAATTAATAAACTTAAAAATATGAATAACCAAATTAATAAAAATTTTAAATGTAAAACACCAAAATAAATATTTATTCTATAATTTAATTATAAATAATTTATAAAAAAACTAAAATATAATTCATGTATCTTTAAATTAATAAAATCAAAATACATAAGAATGAAGTCACGGTTGAATGTTAGTAATATGAAATTTTCTATCTCAAGAATTAATGTTTTATATAGATAAAAAAATTCAATATTTTATAGACTAAGATATTAAAAAAGTTATTAATAGTTGGATAAAATATAAAAATAGTATATCAATTACACTGACAATATTTTTATTTTTATATAAATTTTTTCATTAATCCTTTTATAAGAAAAATATTTTTTATTATTAGAAGGCTTTTCTTTTCTGGTAAACAAATACATTCATACACATACTGTATTCTATACCAAAAATATATACGGTCTCCAAAGAAATAAATCTCTAACTATACTGTATTTCTGGAATTATATAATTATTTATTTTATATATACACTGTATTCCAAGAAAAGTCATGATTACTGCACGAGGAGCATGAATGAGAGCATCTGAGCTGTCAGGTACACCGAGACGGTTGCAGGGTAATACCCGTCAATTGATCGTTATCAATGAACGGTCGTTAGCTGCTTGTTCACTCTTCTTTTCATTCTTGCTTTTTCCACTGACTTTACGCCAAATACTTCATAAAAGTAGCTCAGCTACTCTTCACTACTTCACTACTCTCTAGAATATCCTACATTTTCTATATAACCCATAAATTAGTTTTATACGTACTAAAAATACTTTATATTTTCACATAATTATTATTTAAAAAATAAAAAAGTAATTTGAACACATTTATTTTGACTGAACTGACTGCTATAGCATTCACACTAAAAGAAGTGAAACAAAGCTAGCCACTTAAATAACGAACCACATTCAATTAATGAATTATTATATTTAACCATAATTAGGAGAAATAAAGGTTTCTCCAATTACAGTATTTTTTTTGTTTTTAATTAACCATTTTTTTTTTTATATTTTGATATTCGCATTTTACCTGACCATGTCCACGTCGTTTACCCATTTTGTTGAAGCCTTAACAGTAGGGACCTTGAGGCTTTGAGAGGGCAAACACATTATAAAAGGGCAGAGAGAGAAATTAAAAGAGAGCACCCACCAGAGAGAGCTCTTACACAAAAAAGACATTCTGTCTTTCTTTTTTTCTTCTTGCTCCTCATTCGTTTTTGGCCTTTTTCTTTTTCGATAATTTGCCATTTCTTATTTCCTTTGTTCTCTGCATCGACTTCTGTCAATGTTGTGTGCTGCTTCCGCCTTCATTTGATTACCGAAGCAGAGAAGGTTTTGACTTTCAGATAGTGTTAGGGGTAAAGGAAAGAAAAAGGCAGACAACGTATACCATTTTTTTCTTTTCCAGCTTCTGATCTCATTTCTCATTTCTGGGTCACTCATTTTGTTATAGCTTAATCTGAGATCTATAAAAGTTTCTCTCTTGCTTCTCTGTGGGTGTTTCTCCACAGTGGGGTTTTGAGCAAGAGTTACTCACTCACGTTCCAGCTTCATCTCCATCTCCATTGTTTTGCGTGACCTATAAGCAAAAAATAATCCAAAAAAAAGAAGAAAATATTCCTTCTTCTTTTACCAAAGCTGGTTCTTTTCATTCCTTTCGGTTCTGTCTAGTGGGTTTTGTCCTTGTACCATTTACATTTGTTCTTCTTAGCTTCCCGTTCCTCTCCTCTGTTTTTCTGACCATTTCAAATGGAGCGGCTTTCGTCGACCGCGCTTCTTCCCGAGGCATTCCAAGGCGCCAGAGACGACATTACCCTGCAACTTCAAACGATTTGGAGTCAAATCAAAGAGCCATTGATCGTTCCATTTCTGAGAATCTCAGTCGTTTTGTGTTTGACCATGTCGTTGATGCTCTTCGTCGAGAGGCTTTACATGGGCATCGTCATAATCTTACTAAAGCTGTTTGGTCGAAAACCTGAGAGGCGTTACAAATGGGAGCCAATGAAGGACGACGTGGAGCTGGGGAACTCCGCTTATCCAATGGTTCTGATTCAAATCCCAATGTACAACGAAAGAGAGGTCCTTTTCAGTTTCTTCTGCCTTATAGTTCATTATGAAGTTTCCATTGATTAACATTCTGGCGTTGAATTGATGTTAATTTCGAGAACTTGTAAAAGCAGGTTTATCAGCTATCGATTGGAGCTGCATGTGGGCTTTCTTGGCCTTCTGATAGAATCATAATCCAAGTGCTCGACGATTCGACAGACCCAACAATCAAGGTAGCCAGAACTGGGCATTACAATTAATGACCCACAAAAGGAAATTAATCATTTCAACTAAACTTTTTGGCATTTTAAAATGAAAAATGCAGAACTTGGTGGAGCTTGAATGCCAAAGATGGGCAAGCAAAGGGATAAACATAAAGTATGAGGTTCGAGACAACAGAAATGGGTATAAAGCGGGGGCTCTGAAAGAGGGCATGAAGCACAGCTACGTGAAACTATGCGATTACGTTGCTATTTTCGACGCAGATTTTCAACCAGAACCTGATTTCCTCTGGCGCACCATCCCTTTCCTGGTGCACAATCCTGAACTTGCTCTCGTTCAGACTCGTTGGAAATTCGGTAATTAATTAATTAATGACCTTTGCAGCTTTATTTCTTTTCCTTCATAATAATCTTAATCTTGTGTTTTATGCGGAGGCTTCTAAAAACAGAGTTTGCAAATACCAAAAAAAAGAGATATTAAAACGAAATAAAAAATAAGTTTGCTTTTAATGAACTGTCGGTGTGTTTTTTTGCTTCGCAAAATTTTGTTTGGTTGCGGGAGATGTAGGTCCCACTTTTTTGGTTGAATGACCTTGCAGAATCACTGTCCTGTTATGGACTAGATTGTTGCCCTGCATTTTAAGACACGTATGCTTCTCTTATCGTCTATTTTGTTCTGGGGCCCACTCTTAATACTCTCTCCGACAACCAATTTTTTTTTTTTTTTTTTAAATCTAAACCCAGTTGTATTTGCTTTCCTTTCTTTGTTTGATTTCTTCTGTCTGATTCTGTGGAAAAGTGGGAATTGATATCTTATGAAACATCATCAGAAAACCGATAGATGATTAGCTATGATATGAAAATTATGGTAACCTAGTTTATTTGACAATAATGTTACGCTGGTTAAAGATTCATTTATAGTAACAATAGGGTTAGCATTCATGGCCGAAAATACAGATAAACACTGGGACCACTGCTTAAAGAAATCAATTATAGGAGATATAGTAGAAAACAACGAATCCTAGCGTTGATTCTGAAAGGTAATGTCGTTTAAAGAATGGTAAATAGCTTTAGAAGGTCAAAATAAAAGTTGTTTTCAGCAAATGCTGTCGTTCAGAAAAATTGATGGACTGGTCCAACCCATTTAATTAGAAGTCAGGATAATGACGGAAAAGAAAATAATGTGAAAATGAAAAAACTTTTTCTTGGAAAATGGAATGCGATAGTAATGTTTGAGAAGCATATGATATCTGAGTAGCGTTCAAGAATGACAAAAATAAGAATCGAGTTCTGAGCATGTGCGTTCCCCAGACTTGTTTTTTTTTTTTAACGAGACTTAAAATATTCCAACTATGGTAACGTAATAATTATTGTAGCTAGGTCGAAAGATGAATCCTCCATCTGTCTTAAAGATACGACACCGTTGCCAGTACTTAGTACTGCTACAATAGTGGGTTGTTGCTCTTGCTATCATTGTAGTTTTCATCCGCCAATCTTCCGCTCCGTCTTCTAATATCTCCGGCAACTGCATGTGCAGTCTTTAATGGTGGACCTCATGTCCCAGTCACTGTCTATCACTACTAACCGACACATGAATTCATTCCAAACTTTCTCATGCAAAATCATTATTCCTTATATTATCAACGTTGGAAATTTCATGCCAGCTATATATGTTGATGACGTGGCTTTTTTGTAAAAAATTTTTGAAACCTCCTTTCAGTGAACGCGGATGAATGTATGATGACTAGGATGCAAGAGATGTCACTGGATTACCATTTTACCGTGGAACAAGAAGTCGGCTCTTCCACTTACGCCTTCTTTGGCTTCAACGGTAATCTAATCTAACCTTATCTTATCATTCTGCTGGCAGTTATTTTCTCTCTTGATAACAGAAATTGTGAAATTAATGCTTTTTTCGGAATTCAAAAATAATAAAGAAGAGATAAATAATTGAGAAATGAGAGGCAGTTTTGGACTTATGTTATTGGGGTGATATATATAGGGACTGCGGGAGTATGGAGAATATCGGCGCTGAATGAGGCTGGAGGATGGAAAGACAGGACCACAGTGGAAGATATGGACCTGGCCGTTCGAGCTAGTCTCAAGGGATGGAAATTCCTATACTTGAGCAAAATAAAGGTTTATTACTATAATTCAATTCTTCTTCAACTCAAATTAATTGTTTTTTTTTTTTTTTTTGAAAGTTCTTATTTATTTATTTTTTAAAACAGGTTAAAAATGAGTTGCCCAGTACTTTCAAGGCCTACCGCTATCAACAGCATCGGTGGTCTTGTGGGCCAGCCAATCTTTTCAGGAAAATGGTTTTCGAGATTATGAAAAACAAGGTATGCTTTATTTATTCCCATTATTGGAAATCCGAACTCAGAATTATTTTTACCCTACATGTAATTAAATTGTTGTGTACTGCAGAAAGTGAATTTGTGGAAGAAGATACATGTGATTTACAGCTTCTTCTTTGTTCGGAAGGTGGTAGCACACATCAACACATTTGTTTTCTATTGTGTCATATTACCTGCTACTGTTTTGGTGCCTGAGGTTGAGGTCCCAAAGTGGGGAGCTGTATATGTCCCTTCCATCATTACATTTCTCAATGCAGTTGGAACTCCAAGGTCCCTTTTTTTTTTTTTCAGTTTTTGTTTTTGCTTTTACAAAAAAAAATAAAAATAAAAATTGGCATTTACCTTGAGTTCATTACAGGTCTCTGCACTTGGTGGTGTTCTGGATTCTCTTTGAGAATGTAATGTCTCTGCACCGAACAAAGGCAACCATTATCGGTTTACTGGAAGCTAGTCGAGTGAATGAATGGATTGTGACTGAAAAGCTTGGTGATGCTCTAAAGGGCAAAGCGGCTACAAAAGCACCCAAGAAACCACGATTCAGGATTGGAGACAGGTAAAATTCTGCTTTAACATTCTCTGAATTATGAAATTTGATTTTGATTAGCTAATATCTGATCCTATAAACCCATTATTAGGATTCACTTGCTGGAGCTTGCAGTTGGATTCTACCTCTTCTTTATTGGCTGCTACGATTTTCTGTTTGGGAAAAACCATTACTTCATATTCCTTTATCTCCAAGCAGTTGCTTTCTTCATCCTGGCCTTTGGATATGTCGGCACCTTTGTTCCCAACACTTAGAACCAGACAACGGTTCTGTGGTTCTGTGCCTTCATTGTGGCCTCGTAGTTTAATATGTTGTGTTTTGAGCCATTAATTACAGCTTGTTAAGTATGAAACAAAGGGTGGTAATTCTTCAAACATTATAGCTGCATAATAGGAGTCGGTGACTGACCCGGAAGGGATAGTTTTTCTTGTGAATATTCAACAAAGATAAGGAAAGCACACCGGTTGTCCTTCGCGTGGATGCAAGTTATATATACACAAAATTAAAGCAACACAAGCATTGATTCTCTCTATAGGGCAAACATCTTTGATTATATGGATTGTTTGTAAGATTTTGTAGATCTTTTTCTTCTTTTCCCTCTTTTTCTATTGTATTTGTTTGAAGAAATAAACAGTTTCAAGAAATGGGATAGATTACACACAACGGTCCCTTGTTAAATGATTCAATCTCATTTTTAATCTTTCTTTTCAATGTCTCGTTGATATCATAATTTGAATTGGCTTTAAATATGATAATAATAACAAAAAGGAATGATGGGACTAATCAACCAAAATAATTCAGACACTTAATGGCTGGGAGATTTCTGGTTGATAGTTCTCCCTTTTTCTCTACATTTTTTATTTATACTTTTAAATATGGTCTCACTTTTTGTTGGGAAGGAAAAATGTTTAATAATAAATTTTCTTTTTTGATAAGTGTTTAAATCAAAATCTTAAAACGTAGAAATAAGAAGTCCTTTTCATGAAAGCAAAGGCTAAGATAGAGATAGATCACGTGCATGGCATTTCCAAGTATCAAGTCTCTCCCTTTTATTGCAATCCAACAACAACGTTTAAATAGCTATCAATTCCTCATCGGTCTCTTTAAAGAGGCAACAATAATGTAAGTGAATTTACAGTGTCCATAATTAATATTCTGTACTCAGAATAACTGTGATTAGCCCTACAAATAATTTCTCTCTTCCACTTTCCCAGCAACAGTGCAACGATGGGCCAACCTAACATTACCATGTGGTAATGTACCAGAACCGCAGTTGTCTGGCGATCATAATCACATGGATATGATCATCGCCAACCATCCGAGAGCTCTTGCCTCCTCTCATTTCAAATCTTTAACGATAATTATACATATTCTACCCATGGAAAAGAAATTACGGATATTTGTGGCACAAAAATATAGCCTGTATTAAAATTTAGTTATATATATATATATTTACATTTATAGTTATATATAACTTAAATTTACATTATTATCATTAAGTTTATCAATTCATAACTAAGTTCGAATCAATTAAAAAATTCAAACTAAAGTAAAAATATCCCAAAAACATTTTTCATGCATATGGCCTGGACCTGTGTTATTGGAGCCTGGACCTGTGTTATTGGTGCATAATATCATGTCAAATATTGGATAGTTTTCATTAAATAAAAAAAAATTATACATATTCTAAGTCAACTTATTAGGTCAAAGCAGAAAGACAGAGAGAGAACAAGCCTAACTGGCCCATGAAACAATATACTAGGCCAGCATGAGCAGCCCAAGAACCAGTGTAATCTCTGGGCATGGGCCCAAGCAAAAGTAAGTGTTGCCCAATAATACGGTACACCCCGGAGGAGACGTTTTATAACGAAAGAAACCATCCCGATGCAGTTTTATGGAAATGGGAAGGCGCGCTGCACTTCATCTTCTCCCCAACTTGCTAGCAACAATCCGGAAGGAACCCTGCAATTCCATTTATGTCCCTCTTTCTCTGTCTTTTTGTTCGGAATCAGTTTCTGCAGGTCCTGCTGAAACCCATTATAACCCAGAAGATAAGGTTCTGGTAGAAAATAGCAATCCCTCTGATCTTCAACAAGAAGAACGGCTTGAAAAAGTTCGACAGCTTCAAATACTACTCGATGAGGGTCGCTTAAATGCTTCGGAAAGGTTCATCAAATCCATTCTTCGCTCTGAAAACCTTTTTTCTTCTCCCTTGGAATTTCTTGAGTTCGTCTCAGACTCTTCGCCCTCCTTGAAACCCATTTTCTCAAAGGTGCTCTTATGGGTTTGTTTGGAGTGCAAAATGGTAAATGAAGCTACGAACTTGTACTATTTGATGAGGAGCGATGGGATTCTTCCTTCGACTGGTTCCGTCAAACGGTTACTCGAAAATTTGGTCACTTCCAAACAGTTTGAGAAAGCACTTGATCTTTTCTCGGATGTTGTGGAGTTTGGAATTCGGCCCGACACTGTCATCTATGGAAATTCTGTTCAAGCGGCGGTGATGTTAGGGGACTTGAAAAGGAGTTCTGAATTGATGAGTGCCATGGAGAGTGCAGGGGTGAACCCATCTGTGTTTATCTATAACGTGGTGATAGGGGGGTTGTGTAAAGTCAGGAGAATCAGCGATGCACAGAAGCTATTTGATGAAATGATTGACAGAAAAATGTTTCCGAATTTGGTAACTTATAATACGCTGATTGGTGGATATTGTAAGGCGGGAGAAATAGAGCGAGCTTTTAGTTTGAAGGAGAGGATGAAGACCGAAAACTTGGAGCCTAATCTATTCACTTACAATTCTTTGTTAATCAGTCTTTGTAGTTCACGGAGGATGTCAGATGTGAGGAAGGTGTTGCAAGAGATGGAGGTTAAAGGGTTTTTGCCGGATGGGTTTACACGCATTGTATTTGATGATCATTCAGGGTGTGCGAATGATAACAATTGCTCCGTTCTATATGAAAAAGTGTTTCTCAAAGGAGAAATGGTGGATCAGCATACCTGTTCTATCTTGTTGAATGGACTTTGCAGAGTAGGGAAGATAGAAAAGGCCAAGGAGGTTTTGGACAAACTAATGGAGAACGGATTCATGCCTAGTAAGGTAATGTATAACATATTAGCGAATGGATATTGCCAAAAGGGTGATACGAAGGAGGCCATACTGATAATTGAACAAATGGAAGAATGCGGTTTGAAGGCTAGCTGTATCACTTATAATACCCTGATTAACAAGTTCTGTGAAGTAAGGGATGTGCACCAGGCAGAGAGATGGGTAAAGAAGATGATCGAGAGAGGTGTTTCGCCCAATGTGGAGACATTTAACACTTTAATTAATGGTTACGGCCGGATGTGCCAATTTGACAGGTGTTTTGAGACTCTTCAGGATATGGAAAATACAGGGATAAAGCCAAACGTCGTAAGCTATGGTTCTCTAATAAATTGTCTATGCAAAAATGGTAAGCTTCTTGAAGCTGAAATTATCCTTGCTGATATGGTGAGCCGAGGGGTTCCCCCAAATGCAGAAATATACAATATGCTCGTGGAAGCTAGTTTCTCAATGGAGAAAGTGAAAGATGCCTTCAGATTTTTTGATGAAATGATTAAAAATGGAATAAGTCCAACTCTTGTAACATACAATACACTCATAAATGGACTTGGCAGAAATGGAAGGGCAAGAGATGCTGAGGGTTTTTTTCTCCAAATGACAAGCAAAGGACTTAATCCTGATGTAATCACATACAATTCCCTGATCTCTGCATATGCTAAGTCAGGAAACACCCAGAAATGCCTTAAGTTGTATGATAATATGAAGAAGCTGGGCATAAAACCTACCATAAGGACTTTTCATCCTTTATTCAGTGCATGCAGCAAGGAAGGAGTGGCGACCGTAGAGAGGCTGTTTCGTGAAATGTTACAAAAGGATTTGGCTCCAGATCGAGTTGTATATAATGCAATGATTTACAGTTATGCTGAAGAAGGCAATGTTGAAAAGGCAATGTCTTTTCAACAACAGATGATTGATCAGGGAATTCATCCTGACAAGGTGACTTATAACAGCTTGATTTTAGGACACCTCAGAGATAAAAGGTTGTTAGAAGTAGAGCATATTGTTGATTATATGAAGGCTAAAGGACTGAGTCCAAAAGCTGATGCGTATAACATACTGGTGAAGGGATGTTGCGAGCAAAAGGATTTCGTTGGGGCGTATTTTTGGTATAGGGGCATGTTTGACGCAGGTTTCTTATTAAATCCCCGCATCTGCCTTGAGCTTATGTGTGGACTTAGAGAGTTGGGAATGCTACAAGAGGCCCAAATTGTCTCCTCAGAATTGAGTTGTAGGGGACCGAAAGAATGAGAAGGGTTCGCCATTTCCTAATATGAAATGCATATGGTCGAAAAAGAGACAAGGCATAGTAGTGGAGAGCCTGTATTATATGTAAAGTACTTCATTAACCATTACTTTCCGGTGATATTTGAATATGGGGAAGCAACTTGTCTTGTCAACCTAAGACGGGAGACGAAGCCAAGATTCCCTGCTCACCGTAGTTCAAAAATTCAAAATTTGGAAGGGCATGCTGAAGTTTTCGCCACTTTAAGGGCAGCAATATCATAGTTCTCTTCATCTGCATGGTGCCTGTTTTACTAGATTTACCATCTTGTATTTCTTGACTTTTAGCAGTCATCGTAGGTGATATGAGTCTGAATTCCACCATAGAATTTGCATCAGGAGACAATTATTTATCGGTGCTGACTGCTGAGTACCAGTCAAGATTGTGAATTGATGAGAGAAAAAGAGATACCTTACCCTTCACTTGCCCTTTACAAGGTCAATAAAATTTTCTATGCGCAATTCATACATCATCTTCTAACTTCTATAAATTTTAGTCTCCAATTAACATGCACTGCTGAACACTCAGATTCTGCAGATTGATACATGCTAATTGAAGTCTGTGTTCCAGATTGCCTTCTGCAAATGTTACATTCAAGTATTAAGGGGATCATCTTATTGATGATATGAAGAAAAAAAGGTTGGACCGAAATGCTAAAACGCATTACATACTGGTATATGTTTAGCGACACAGAAGGATTTCAATGGGTGAAAAAGTTCTCTGCTAACAGAGAAGGGAACCAGCATAAAAAGAGGGTCAAATTATCTCTCTAGTAATAGTCTCTCCCAGAAATGGTTAGTTGAGAATTAATAACTAGAAGAAGGGCGTGGTTCTGCTGCTTTTCTATTATTAACCGAATTTGGCGAGAAAGGATGTTGAAAGATATCTAAATACAGCAGAGAACATGCATTATATGCGCAGTGTACATTTTTTAACCATAACTTTTCCTTGATATTTACACGTGGAAGTAGAACTTTTTATTCACACTCTTTGGAAGGGAAAATTATACAATCAAGATGTTGAACGTAGGGGTTGGATTTTCGCTGCAATAAGCGTCATAGATCTTCTAGCTATACATCTTGTGATGCTGGCTTTCTAACAGAATTCACCAAATGTTTTTTTGGGTTGATTGTTGTTATTGGCAGCGATTTTAGAGTTGAGAGGGTCGGAAATCGAAATCGGAAGAAGGCGCTGGATAACACATTACCCTAGAACACTATTTGCGCGTCAAGGAAACAAAGCGCATGACGAAGAGGGGAAGACGATGCGATAAATGTGATCGAGAACAAGCCAAGGGTTCAGACTCTTACTTCCTAGCTAGCAAGCCACTGAAACTCATCCAATTCGCTAACCGGGAATGAATTCAAGTCCCACTCCACTGTGCTGCTTCAATAGGTGAAACAATGCCTTATTCATAGACATTATTTTCCACCATCAGTCGGTGAAACATCGTCAAATTGTTAACGAGTAGATTAATTAAAGAAATAAAATTCATCACGTAAACAAAACACCAGAAAATTCAACATAATTCTTTTCTTTTTTGCTTGGAACTCTAGATGTTATTGTTAACAAGTCAGGGTTCGTCCATTCGTATTATTGAAATTGAAAACGGAAAGGTTCATTCTTTGATGGCTAAACCAACTAGGAAACAGTAACTCATCTGGGAGAAAAAGAGATGCTCAAAATTAGAAAGAAAAGACGACCTTAAGCCCCAGCAGTCAGCAGAGAGCAATTTAGAGCAGCTTCAGCATGTCCTCAGCTCCACTGAATGTAAATGCACCACCTTCCTCCAAATTCAAGACCTTGACAACACCATCTTCAGCCAAAAGCGCATATCGCCTGGACCTCACTCCCAACCCAACAGGCTTATCGGTCAAATCGAGCTCGGCCCCAATTGCCTTGGTGAATGTCAGGTTACCGTCAGACAACAAAAGCACCTCGTCCTTGACTTTCAAGTTATCTTTCCAGGCCTTCATGACGAAGGCGTCGTTAACCGAAATGCAGGCGATAGTGTCGACTCCTTTGGATTTGAGTTCTGCGGACTTCTCAACGAAGCTGGGGACGTGCTTCTGGGAACATGTAGGGGTAAAGGCGCCTGGAACAGCGAAGAATATGGCCTTCTTCCCCTTTGTGAGGTTAGAAACGGTGGTGGTCTGGACCTCACCGGCGTCGTCGAGGTAGGAGAAGGTGGCTTCTGGTAGCTTGTCGCCGACGGAGATGGTGGCGGAAATGGTTGATTTGGTGGAATTAGTTGAGAATTTTAGGGATTTAGGATAACGGGAATTGAATTTGAGGGAAGCAGGGGTGAGAGAGAATTTCGAAGAAAGGGATGAGGAGATTGTTTTAGGCGGAAAGAGAGATGCGGTGGAAGTGGCGGTGACAGTGGATGAGAGGAGCCTGGAGATCGTGAGAGAGGCGGCCATTGAATTGAATAGGAGATAGTCTGAGAAGGTGTAAGGTGCGATTGAGATTGAACAATGGGAGAAGCTCAGTAGAGAATCCTATTCCGCTGGAATCGCAAGGAATCAAGGTGAAGCCTCGCCCGCCCCTATTCTCTTCTGTTTGGTAAATGGGCGTGGTAGACGGTACAAACGAGATAGAGATTGCTAAACAAAAAAAAAAAAAAAAAAAAAATTAATACACCTCATTTTTAATTAAATCATTCCTTATTTTCAAAATATCATTTTATGAAATAGTTTTATAAAGTTGTTTTATGAAAAAAATTTCACAAAATGGTTTTAGAGGGCTGTTTTAGTTCCAAATTACTTTCTAAGGCTGTTTTGTCTACAAGCAAGTCTTTTTTTTTTTTAATTGTGGATATGAGTTTATTGTATTAATTTTAAAAAATGAGTCAACAATAATATTTGATTAGATATTTTGTATTCTCTTTAAATTTTGTTTTGTTGAGTTAAATTAAAGTTTATGTGTGTAATTATTATTTTTTTAGGTATTTTTTTTAGATAAATTATGAAGAATTTTTTTTTTTATTTAAAATTTCTAATAGAGTTAACGTTAGCAGTGGATAGATATTGGAATCTATTAGACACCTTATAATCATCCACAAATTTCTTCTTAGCCCAATTAGATATTAATTTATCAGTATTTAGTTATGTTTTAAATATTTTCTCGTATGAATTTCTTTTTAATCTTAGATATTGATTTATCAGTATTTAGTTATGTTTTAAATATTTTCTCATTAGGTGTATGAGAAAAAAAAATTTACTTTTAAATTTTGTTATTAATCACTTAAGTTAAAATCAAAAACAATTCACTAAACAGTTTTAAAGAGGTCATTTTAAACTAAAACAATCTTATAAAATCGTTTTGTGAAATTTTTTGTTAAACCATCTCTAGTGGTGGTAGTTTGGTGTTGCATAGCACTATGCAACAAAGAAAGAGGTAATACCATGAGTAGAGAGTGGTGAGGTGGAAGAGAGAGAAGAGAGTGGGTTGCTTATTTAAGCAATGGGTAATTAGAAAAAAGTGTGACTCATTTGTATTTTATAAGATAAAAATAATAGATTTATAGGAAGAAAGAGAAAAATTGTGGAATAGATTTATTAAAAATAAGAATATAAAATAATTTATGTGACTCATTTAAAATTTTTTTTAAAGTTGTATGAGTAAAAAGAATTTTGTATAAGTTGTATAAAGTGATGTGTCATCGTGAGACTCATAAAAATAATATAAATAATTAAAATATAAAACTTTGATGAGTATCATGATTAAAGATGTCCTTAAAGGCCTTTACTATATAATGTGTGTGTGTGTGTGTATATTGTTTCTACTCAAGGAGCTGAGAAGATTCTCTATTTTTGTATTTCCCCACTATTTGGGAAGATTCTTATTTCTTATGCAAAACCGCAAGACCGTAAGGGTTCGTTTGATACATAGTACATGATAGTATAAGTAAAACAGCACAGCACAAGTAGCTAAGGTACATGATAACTTTTAGTCCTGTTTACTGTTTGTTAGTTAATGCATAGGACAAAAATTTTGTACTATTTACTGTTTGATTAACTTAAGTACTGGACAGAATAATGTGAAATTTACTGTAATACCCTATGTGTTATATAATATTTGTTATTAAAAATTTTTATTTTTGGATTTTATAAAATTGGAATTGTAAAAGAAAAAAAAATAATCTAAATATTGCATAGGTTCATTTTGCACAATAAAAAAAAAATTTTTGAGGAGGTGGAGTTAAATTTATCTTTTTAAGTTTTTGTACTGTAGAAAATTTTTTTGTCTCATTATTTTTTGAGGGACAAAAAATAAAAGATTTGTCTAATACCTCTAAATACTTTTGTCCAGTACTATTGTCTTTTTTAAAATCAAATAGAATACAAAATTTTTTATCCTGTTCAGTTCATTATTTTAAAGCGAATCAAACGACCTGAGCATCCAAGGGTCATTTACACACACACCTTTAAAACCTAGACACATGGCCAAAATTCTTTTGGCACGCCTCATGTTCTAGACATGGGGTTCGTAATTAAAAAATATGGGATGTATTAAAAAATATATTAAAAATACAGCAGAATCCTTTATAACAAAGACTACTAAAATAAAAAAAAAATTAAATGGATTAAAACAAATAAACAAATATTTATTTATTGCTTATGCCTAAATGCACAATTAATTTTGATAAAATATAAAATCTGAGCAGCTGGCTAGCGTGGCTTGTTGGCGTTATCTTGGTTAAGAAAGTGAAGCAGCGCGGCACTGTTGCACTTGGGGCATTTGGGATGCACGTCATCTGAATCTGCAGATAACGTCACGCACATGAGACAACGAGGACAACCCACAAGAAGCATAGGCGCCCTTGCTGCATTTTCTATCGTCGTGATCTCTTCTTCCATCTCACACACGCTTGAATCCTCAATCATCATATCCGATGAGTACGACGATGTTGAAGATGTCGATATCTCCGGCGACTCAACTAATAATGATGTGTTTCCCTCCATTGCCGATCTATGCATGGGCCCTCAATTCCAACCTTGTAACAGATCCAGCTCATGTTAATTTTCCTTACGTTAATAACCATATAAATTCATTGTCAGAGAGCAGTAACAGAAGACGTAGAAACATATATCAAAAAAAAAAAAAAAAAAATCACATGACTAGACACAGCCGATACATGTAGATGTAGATTAACTGATACTTACAGCAATGGCTTCAAAAAAAAAATAGAGATGGGGTGTGAGAGTGGTAATCATGGAATGTGCCAAAGAGAGAGATATGGCCCAGAACAAGAAGCGTATTGAACACAGAAATGTTAATGCCATTTCCGTTTTGGTCCCTATGTATCTGGTTTGGCACAATATGTAACTATCTTACTTTGATTTTGTTCTGATTCAGTTCATAAGACTTGGTTGGAAACTAATGCTGATTGTTTTCTAATAATAAATTTCTTTGTATTTTGATAGTGTTTATCTCCATCTAAGATGTTGATATTAATAGCGAAAAATACTAAGTTCACGTTGAAGATTCTCTCGTTAGGTCATTTTCTTTCTCTGATAACACTAAATAACAATATAGAAATTAATGAGGCATGAGTTATGACGCCTGCTGCAATGTTTTCTTCTACTAGTGGTATTTTTCAAGTTCAAAGCATGCCAAGTGTTGTCACTGCACTGTCATTCTCATGCGGACTCCCCCCCCACCCCTCCTTAAATAATGTAGTAATATTTAAAAATAAATATTTTATTAATATGGTATTTTATAAGTTCGTATATCTATTTTAATAATTAGACATGTGTCATGATCTGAGTTCATAGACGATTGTACTGGCTATTTGCTAATTCCAGACCACGTAGAATTGAAAAAAAAAAAAAAAAAAATGCTTTCCGTTGGTTGTTTTATGTGTGTGGTAGTGGTAGAACATCTGAGATAGTGACCCCCCCAAGCAAGACTTGTGTATTTTGGAATAAGAATCACAATATTCTCGTATCGTATCCCATCCCATTACATTTCTGAACTACAAAATGTGAGGGAATAAAAATCAACAATGAGGACAATACATCAACTTCATTGAATTTCTTTGGCTAGCATCATTTGATCACTTATTTCTTTTTTTTTTTTTTAATGGGAATCATTTGATCAAATTTATAAGATTATCTGTTGATATTTGAATTATAAAAAACAAAATATGTAAAATGTAATATTTTTTTTTTCTTTCATTAACCACCGAATATTTAATATTACGTTAAGCACTAATTAATTTAATTTAAATTAAACATATTATAAAAATAACAAAATTGTATTATTAAATTTTAATATAATTATATTTTTTAAAATTTTAATTTAAAATTTTTAATTAAATTAAAATAACCTTAAACTAATTAATGCCGGTATTTAAGGATTTTTTTTATGTGCATTAATCTGGGCTTTTCAGCAGTGGGGTGCCTTTGGTTTATCACTTGAAATATATTATTAAAAAGTCTTTTTATGAACCCAAAGAAGCATTGCATTACGTTGTAAAGACTCAAGGGAAGTAAAAAAAGAATTAAATAATTCAGCGATGATATATAAGAAAGTTGCCATGTAGATGACTTCAATCCTCGGCTCTAAAGCTTTGCTAAGAGCACCAGCTCATTGTTTTCTAAGAGTTAAGTGATTTTTTTTTTAAAAAAAAAATTATATCAACTTTTTTTGTTATTATTTATTTTTCACGTACTTTTCCTTTTAAACCCCAATAAATAAACATTGTTAAAAAAAATTTAATTATATATTTTTATTTTCTTAAAATTTGAAACAAAATATAGTAAATAAAATTACCTAAAAAAATCATTCAAATAAAATCGATCAAATATCTAAAAAAGGAAAAAAAAATTAAATCGGATAAAGTAATTTGGTCATCAAATCCAAGAAAGGAAAATAAAAAGAATTAAAAAAAGACTATATTATTTTCTTAAAAAAAAAATGAATCTCACCTTTGATATAACATGTTAGGCTGAATAAAATAACGTATGAAATATAACATAAGATTTAATAGTATAAAACTTAACAAAATAAAATTTGATAAGATAAAATTTAATATTGTATAATATTTAGTGTGAAATTTATATAATATAAAAATTATTTATTTAATAAAAAAATTAAATTATAGAATTTTATTTTTAAATTTTTTTATTATGAATTTTAATATTATTATTTTTTCTTTACATTTCTAATTACATTTATAACTTTTTAATATTTATTTTTTAATTAATCAATGGAACACACACCAATCAACAACGACCCCTTCATTCGGTAAACCTAATATGAACTTTAATCATGGGCTATAAAGACCCCTTCAATTGGACTTGGTGCAGTGTCATTGAGAAGCTTGCCAAGTAATTGTTAGCTACCTCTCAACTCTTCGAGCATATTCTCCTCTCCTTCACTGTAGATCTAAGCAGTGTCCATGGCAACGATTCAGAGCATCAAGGCAAGGCAGATCTTCGACAGTCGTGGCAATCCTACCGTCGAGGTTTGAATCTTATCCGATCTCCTTTTCCCCTCTGATTTGATTCATTTCTGGTTGATCGATCTGTTTCTATATTGTCCTTTTGTCAGTTTTAGTTGATATATATATATATATTATATTTTCCATTTCTGACTTTGTCCTTTTTACCATTTTGTTTGTAAACAAATCCATAAAGGTCGCATAACTTTCTGCTCTGTGTTCAACTTACCCGTTCAAACTGTTTAGCTATGGATACTTGTATTTGTTTTTTATTTCTTTTAAGTAATGGCTTTGTCGGGTCCTAGCGTGTGAATTAAATGTCATTAATAATGTTTCTTACATCGTCGATCTTTGGTCGTGGTTGTTGTAGGTGGATTTGGTACTTTCAGATGGTTCCTTTGCTAGAGCTGCCGTTCCTAGCGGTGCATCCACTGGTATGCTACCACGTCTTTAAGTTTAATTTTGTAATTTACCACTTGGTGTGATGTGGGTTTCTTTGGCCTTGAAAGTGCGAAATGTGTTTTAAATTGTTTTAGGTGAAAAATCCGATGTGATAATCTCCCGGACATTGATCTATCATGTTAGAGAAATAAAATATTTTAGTTGCTTACTGTTCAATCAAGACTTTCTAAAACTTGGCACAGGTTTTAGATATGTTTGCCAAAAAAGAAAACAACCTTTTAGATTGTTAATATAGGTGGTAGCTTGCTTATTCTCATGGGACACATTATTTAATAAATCCTTATCTTTTAAACAATTTTAGGGATTTATGAGGCCCTTGAATTAAGAGATGGAGGATCTGACTACCTTGGAAAGGGTGTGTCAAAGGTAATCTCTTCCACTTTATCGAGTAGTCTGTAAAAATCATTGCTATTTATTTTCATATCATATGCTCACTTGCCTTTTCTTGCACGTGTAGGCTGTCAACAATGTGAACACAATTATTGCCCCTGCTTTGATTGGCAAGGTTGGTTAATTTCATTTTATCTTGCATAATATATCACTCTACAGCTCCCCCCTCGTTAGCACACCAGTTGTTATTAATTTTCCTCTTAATATGAAATTGAATTGTAGCATAAACTGCAGTGGTTCAAGTCTAATTGATCTCCTGGATTAAATGGGCATTTTCAGTGGGGTCTTAGATGTGATCTGATGTTACTGTTTCCTTCTCAATAAACAGGATCCAACTGAGCAGACTGCTATTGACAATTTCATGGTTCAACAGCTTGATGGAACTGTTAACGACTGGGGTTGGTGCAAAGAAAAGGTGCTTTGCAGACTATGTTTGTTATTTTGCATTTATAATATGATTGATATTGTCCTAACGGATATTGCTTTCTTTTAAGCTTGGAGCAAATGCTATATTGGCAGTGTCTCTTGCAGTCTGCAAAGCTGGCGCTAGTGTCAAGAAAATTCCTCTTTACAAGGTATATGCATGTCAACTGTGGAACCAAATTATCTGAATGTGGAAATCACACGCGTGCATTTGGTGGTACAATTATATCAGCTGCTTTATAATTACTATAATTTGTTTCTATAAGATTTTCTCATATCTGCTATTTTATTTTCTTTTGGTACAGCATATTGCCAATATTGCGGGTAACAAGAAGTTGGTGTTGCCTGTTCCCGCTTTCAATGTCATTAATGGTGGATCACATGCAGGAAACAAACTTGCCATGCAGGCATGCTTTCTAAGACCTTGCTTTTTCTTATTGTGTTTATGTGTGTGTGTGAGAGAGAGAGTTCTTCTAATTGTACTCACTGATTTTCCTGTTCATCTTTTACGCAGGAGTTCATGATTCTTCCTGTGGGAGCTTCCTCCTTCAATGAAGCTATGAAGATGGGCGTTGAAGTATATCACCATTTGAAGGTTTGTTGTATTTACACGTGTTATATCTTTAGGAATGTATACTTGTTTTTTCAAAATAGAAGTATAGATGCAATTTCATCATTCACTGAGCTTTGGCACTCACTAGTAGGTTGTTGGTGTTGCTGTTGGAGTCAAAGGTTGCATGAAATATGTTTTTATGGTGTCTACCTATGCATCCTTATTATGTGCCTCCTGTTGCTGTTGTTTTGTTTTCCAATTGTATTTTTGTAAAAAAAAGAAAATTAATGGTAGTTATGCCACGTTATATCAGGCTGTGATTAAGAAGAAATATGGTCAGGATGCAGTAAATGTTGGTGACGAAGGTGGCTTTGCTCCTAACATTCAGGTCCGCAATGGTTACTAACTTATGCATGCTTACCCAGGATGTTGGCATGTTACTAATAATGTGATCTCGAGTTTCCAGGAGAACAAGGAAGGTCTGGAATTGCTGAAAACTGCTATTGAGAAAGCTGGTTACACTGGCAAAGTTAGTTCTATGATTCCCGATTATAATTCTGTTTATAGTTATTAGGAATTTCAAATAGCTTCATCAAGGGGAATTGACAATGTTCCATTGTATTCTTAGGTTGTCATTGGAATGGATGTTGCTGCTTCTGAATTTTACACACAAGACAAGAAATATGACCTGAATTTCAAGGAAGAGGTGAGTTCTATGTTATATATAGTTCTAAGTCAGTGGGGGTAATTGAGATTCAGTCTAGTACTACTGACTGTCTGATCTAGTTGGAGCTAGAATGGCAGTTAGTAACTACCTTATGTATCCATAGAAGCCATTGATTTGGCAAAGCGCGGTATACAGGATGTTCAATGCTAGAAAGGACTGAGGACAATAGTAATAATTAATTCCAGTTCCTCAACTATTTAGTGCTTTATGTTTCAAGTTGACGTTGTCCTAAAAGTTTGTCTTGTCTGCAAAATCATACCACAATAATAGATAAAGAAGTCTTTTTTTCGGTGGGGGAGGGGGGTTCTTGCTTTCCTGGCTTGTCATTGTTCATTTACATCTCTGACTGTATGAAAATATCATTATCAAATACTTACCTGAAGGTGATTTTAGTTTTGATGTGATCTTTTGTTCAAATGGGGTACTGTTTGATCCTATTCCTTCATATATACATATTTTGTTAAATTGGTTTATGTGCATTTTCTGTCTGGCAGAACAATGATGGCTCGCAGAAGATCTCTGGGGAAGCTCTCAAAGATCTGTACAAGTCCTTTGTGTCAGAGTATCCTATTGTGTCAATTGAAGATCCTTTTGACCAAGATGACTGGGAGCACTATGCCAAGCTAACCGCTGAAATTGGAGACAAAGTACAAATTGTTGGTGATGATCTGTTGGTTACTAACCCCAAGGTTAGTATATGGCTTCCTGATCTTGGTTGAATAAAGTTTCTTCCTTTCTCTCCCCCACCGTCCCTCTTTTTTCCTACTCCTTAAAGAGTGCCTGTGATTCATTTCTGTGCATTTCTCATTCTGTCTACAGAGGGTTCAGAAGGCAATTGATGTAAAAGCATGCAATGCTCTTCTGCTAAAGGTATTGGTCTGCTTTTTTTTTTTTTTTTTCCTCTTATCCTCCTCTTAAAGATAAGGACTCTTACATGCGCCATTACCTGACACATAACTGAAACAGGTTAATCAAATCGGATCCGTGACTGAAAGCATTGAAGCTGTTAGGATGTCCAAGAAAGCTGGATGGGGTGTAATGGCCAGCCACAGGAGGTAACTTTACCTCTAAAAAATGCAGATGACATTTTTAGCCCTTAATATTAACTTCGTAGTCATGCTCTAGTTGCTGATACTGTTATGACATTCGTTGCAGTGGAGAGACTGAGGACACTTTTATTGCTGACCTCTCTGTTGGTTTGGCCACGGTATTATCTGAATGCAAATAGTTTTATGCTAGTATTTCTTCTCAAGTGTATTCTCCAATTTAACATATCCTTTGTGATAATTTCTGCTGAACAGGGTCAAATTAAGACAGGAGCTCCATGCAGGTCAGAACGTCTAGCTAAATACAATCAGGTCAGTGTCGGTCATTACTCTAGCTTCAGTTTCCCTCGGTTAACCGTTTGCTCCTGTAATTGTTAAGCTTTATCTAAATATGTTTTATTTTCTTGTGCCTTGGCAGCTCTTGAGAATTGAGGAGGAGCTTGGTTCTGAAGCCGTGTATGCTGGAGAGAAATTCCGCGCACCTGTTGAACCGTACTAGAGAGCTATTTAAAAGGAGTGTTACACGGGATTTGAGTAATTGAGCAGAGGAATTCGACCGAGGAGATTTTGGTTGTCTTGAATAAGTTTATTGTTAGAATGCTAGTATTTGGAAAAACGAAGCTTCTTCAAATAATCCTTGAATTTTGACAGAGGTAAGACACTGCTGCCGCTGAGTTTCAAAAGATGCTTAATGATATTTTGCTTTAATTACATACAAATAATTAAATTACATCAGCTTTAATTGGTGTTTGCCTTCTGTTATTCGTATTCTCTCCTGATGTCTTGGTAACTCTAGTGAATTTTTCAACATTTCATGCTTAGTAGTTCAGGAGTGAAACCTACTATAGTGCGTGCAAAATTTTTCCAATTACATTTACAAATCTTTGCGGTCTCTAGTTAAGTTACCACGGGGGTTTCACTCTCCCATGGTTAAAATAATATATGATATCTTTTGCTTTAGTGGTTAATGGTAAAAATAATTTCCAGAATTACATCCGGCTAAAGACGTTTGAAGGGCCAGTTGTGAGAAATTCGCTGTTATGTGCCAATGAGAGCGTTGATGTTAGCCTTAAATCACCGATTGAAGAATAATAAAGCTATCCGTCTTTGATCAAATGATAATGACAAGCTGACAATTATCAATTAGTAAATCATGGCTGTGCTTTCTTTTTCTTTTTCTTTTTTTTCTCTCTCTCTCTCTATTATTATTATTATTGCTTGCATTTTGAAACAATTAAATAAGATGGGATCTAACAATGTTAGAAATACTTTTACAAATATTTGTTTTTTAAGTGTAAGTAATACTTCAATTTATAATGTCTTATTAAAAATTATCTAATCAAATGGGATTTATATGAAAAATTAAATATTATTAACACAGAAAAATATTAAAGCAATTAAATAAAAGGGATAACGAAATATTATAAAACATTAGCAATAAAGTAATTAACATTAAAATTTATAATAGAATAAGCAATCTAAATTACAATGAAAAAATAGTAATATAAATTTAATTCACGGACAACAGCACAAAAAACTGAAAAAATAGTATAAGAAAATCAATATAATTATAATGTTGGTCAAGATTTTCTGAATACTTTACACACCTACATTGGGAACATAATTTAGTTTAATTTATAAACAGCAAAAAAAAAAAAAACTAAGAAGCAATAATAAATGTCTCCCTTAACCTCTCGGGCAAACCTGCTGGTTGGAGGCTTTACCATTTTTTATATTATAGTAAAAATGTTATACTTTTCTAAGTGAATTAAAAACCTTAAAAAAAAACCTAGCAAAAGGAAAAAAAAATACCGTGTCTATATCAACTAAGATCACAAAGCTTCGACAAACACAAACAGCCTGTGTTCAATATGGGAGTAACTGATGGTTTTCCAATCTTGCAGGGGTGTGTTAGGAATACACTACAGGAAAATCCCTTGGAAAGTTGACTAACCCAAGTGGAAGGAAGAATACCGCTCAGTAACCAAATATGCAACGAATGCCACATAGGCAGCTTCGGACATCTCTCAAGTGGGTTTAATTAAAAAAATATAAATAAATAAATGGAAATGTTTTTTAAAAAAGAAAACACATAGCAGTGACAGTTTATTGCAAATGAAATTTATTGGTAATATAAAATATTTTTCTGATATTAAAAATATGAAATCTTTATAATTACAAATTTTTTATATTAACAAAATTAACATGCATACTCAAGAAACTTTCACTAGTTGATGAAAAATTTAGAATCGACGGTAAATCCGCATCAGAAACAAACATAATGGGATTTTGGAATAATGTACGTATATTTTATTCTTTAATAACTATTATATTATGTTAATTATTTTTTATAACATTTTTAATTGTATTTTAAAACTTTGTGATGATAAGTACTTTTTTTTAAAAAAAAAAATTGATTATTAATTCTTTTTAAAAAAATTACTAATATTAATAATCGCAATTACGTAGTAGCTATATCAGACCCATTATAAAATGGAATGGGGGTGACACGGTGTGCTGAACAATTTTCAGATATTGTTGTTTGGGAGTGAAACTGGAACCAAACCCTAATAATACAGAGGGACTCTCGAGAGCCCAGCGAAGAGAAGATCGAGCTACGCCGAGATTTTTATTGCTTTCGTTCTCGTTTTTCTGTTGTTTGAATTTTGGTTATGGCGGAACACTTGGCATCCATATTCGGAACGGAGAAGGACAGGGTGAACTGCCCTTTCTACTTCAAGATCGGAGCTTGCAGGCATGGCGACCGCTGCTCAAGACTTCATACTAAGCCCACCATTAGCCCAACTCTGCTTCTCTCCAACATGTACCAGAGGCCTGATATGATCACCCCTGTCGTTGACCCTAATCAAGGACAAGCACTTGATCCCGACAAAGTACAAGATCACTTCGAGGTTCGAACCCTCTATCTCTCTGTTTTGTTTAGTGTTTCAGTCTCGTTTGTTTCTCCGTTATATTGCCGGTTTTCATTTTGATTTTAAGTGTTCCTTTTCCGGCTTATTGCTTTGCTGATCTTCAATTCCTTTTTTCCTCACCTGATTCCGCCCCCCTTTCGAGTCGGCAGTAATACTGACTCTGGTGGTTCTCAATGTAATAATTACTAGTGTATGGGTGCAGGATTTCTATGAAGATCTATTCGAGGAGCTGAGCAAGTATGGGGAAATTCAGAGCTTGAATATTTGTGATAATTTAGCTGATCACATGGTATGCCTTATATCTTTTCTTTTCTTTTTCTTTTTTTTCCTTAAGAAAAACTTACATTTGTTATATTATTGAATACTTTGCTGGTCAGGTTGGCAATGTATATGTTCAGTTTAAAGAGGAAGACCATGCTGCAAATGCGCTAATGAATCTGACTGGACGATTTTACTCAGGTTAGTGTCACGCTTCAGTCCTCGCGCTTTCTTAGCCCTCCTGTTTCTTCTTGGCATTTCATGTTTTCAGTGTAGATATGAGTCTACTGTCCTGAGTGTTTTTTATGCTATCAATGTCTTTGATACGACCTGAAAACTTTTTTTGTGTGACTTCATCTAAAAGGGAATCATTATCTGTATGTGAAGGTCTGGATTTCATGCACTGCTTTGTAATTATTATTTGTAATGTTGAGACTTGAAGTTGTTGCTCAGATATTGTTTATTATTTTAGATAACAAAATTATATTCCACAGTTGCATAGAATTTATGCTTGCCAAGATTCAGATTGCTTTCTGGTCAATAGATTGGAGAAATAGCCAACTGGTTTCCCATGACCTTATGTTTTCCTTTCAGTACACTGCTAATTGGCATTTCTTTTACTCATGTTGGAATGTTAAGCATTATCTGATGAAATGCATTTTGCACAGATGCCTTGTGACTGTTACTTGGTAACTCCTTCGTATCTATTCGTTTTCTGTTCCTATTAATTTAGAAATAGACTTGGATACATGATCCCTGTTATCTTTGTATTTGGCAAACTGGCAATAAGTTGTGCATTATTGTTGAATAACTTTAGGAGAAGAATGAGATAATACGATGATGAGCAACAATACTATTACTAAATTGATTGTGCACCTGGATTCTAGGAATATATTGCCAAATTTTTTTATTCTATTCCATTGATTGTGACTTATTTGATGGATTGCTGCGATCTATTTTTGAACAATTGTGTTACCATATAGGCGAAAGTCGCAAGGAAGGGAAATGTAATGCTGTTATAAAATTTATGTTTGTTTGGGGTTGCTCCCAGCCTTGTTTGCTTCTCCAAGAATTTATTTTTGGCAGAGACTGGGAGCAAAATCATACTGTCTGGAAGTGACTGTATTTTGGTAACCACCTGGAAAGGGGATGGTGCTTTAATGTTTTCCATTGATCCTTTTTCTCATTGGTATCTGAAACATATTTACCTTGCTGATGTTGGGAGTCCCTTGTCTGTGTGCGACAGCGCTTTTGACTTCTTTCTATCTCTTTCAATTTACCTTTCTGTCTGTATCTCGGTATTCTGCAAATTTATCCATGGATTTTGCATGTGCATGAAGGTTTGTGTTTATCTTCTGTACTTTGATTTCTCTACCTCTCTGCATGCTTCTTTTTTTTTATTCTGCAGAAATCTCTAAGTACTGTGATAAAAGTGAGTTTGATGTGAAATATAGTTTGAGATACCTAATTAATAGGTTGTTTGGAGTCATCCTGTGAGCAAGCATCTCGACCAGTATACTAAAGACATTATAAAGCTATGATGCACAGATACGATGTATGCGTATCTGCCACTTCTAAAAAAATATATGATACAAAGAATTGAATTTATTTCCAAATCATTTTGCATTTAATATTATTATTTGTAAATCCTACCCTCTTTGATGGGTTTTGCATTTCAAAATTTTTCACAAATGAAATCATTTCAATTTTATTCTAAACGCGTTAGGAACACAGTCTCTTGGGTAGCAGTAGCAAGGTAAGTTGAAAAGCTATGCGGCATTTATTTCCAGCCTGGGGTGGTTAGGATTTATTTGATGTGAGTTTGTCGCATAATTCATGTCTGCAATTGTTTAAGGCTATAACTATTGTTGCAGGGCGACCCATCATTGTTGACTTTTCTCCTGTGACGGATTTTCGTGAAGCCACCTGTAGGCAGTACGAGGAAAATGTATGTAATCGAGGTGGCTACTGCAACTTCATGCACCTGAAAAAGATTAGCAGGTTCACCTTTTTTTTAAATATTACTTTTCAAGCATTTAGCGCTTTTGTCTTTCGGTTCTTGCCTTACACCCTGCTGTTATAAATTCAGGGAGCTGAGAAAGCGATTATTTGGGAGAAACCGGCGGCATGGCCGCAGTAGAAGCCGAAGTCGGAGCCCTCCTAGGCATCGTAGCTACGATGAGCGTTCACATTCTGGTCGAAATTCTAGTAGAAGAGATTTTGACAGACCTCATGGCCACCATGGTCGGGGCAGATTGCCTATAAGTCGTAGAGGAAGACGAAGTAGAAGTCCAGGGGGAAGGGACAGGAGCCCAGTTAGAGAAAGTAGTGCAGAAAGGAGAGCTAAGATAGAACAATGGAACAGGGAGAAGGAGCAGGAGGAATCTGGTAACAAGAACGACAGGAATGACAATGATTATGAAAAAGAGAGTGTTGCACGTAATGGAGATGATGACTACGATAACCACCAGGTATAGTATAGTAGGTTAGCAGCGTGGCAACTTCAGCAAGAACAAAAAGGGAGACCTGTAGTAACAGTGTGGTAATATGTTTTGTATGATTTGCACTGCCTTAAGACAGATTTTGTTCCTAGTTTCTTATTGTTGTCCTATTCGGAATTGTCTATTGTTTAGTTGTTTTTCTTCGTAATATCTATAGCAGTGAGTCTATTTTGCCCATCAATGTGTACCTACATCGTTGGGAGGGTTGAACTCAAATCATTTCACATTGTGATGTTTTTGAGATGGTGGTAGGCATTGAATGGGTGTGTCACACCCAGCAATTTGCGTTGTAAGCTGCTGACAGATGCACTTGTGCTCTGACATGCTAATATATGCTGTGAAGGACGACAAGCGTTCTTTTGTGCTGTGACATACGAGCATTGTAAAAGGTTACTTGGATACAAAGTAAACCAATAAAATAGTATTAACAAAAAGAGATATACCAAAATCAAGTTTTTAAATTTATTTATTTTTACCAATGAAATATTGAACGGGACAAGTACAGAACAGGAGATCGGAGATACTGTCCTCTCATCTGCCGTAATTTGTACGGAAACAATTGAAAAGTAGATAAATAAAGGGAACATTTCTTCTCACAACTCCATTAATTAAGGTAAGGAGAGTTCTTAAACTTTTTACACAAAAAATAAACCAAGAAGAGAACAAGACTTCCAATTCCGTCAAACCAACCCGTAGGATTGATTGACGTTACCGAAGCAGAAGAAAAAAATTTCAAGCAGATATAAACACAAAATCTCTACTGATGAAGTTAGTTGCTCAGCATTCTGTTTCATCATAGTTGTGTATCCCCAAAGCTTGCATAACTCCATCAAGTACTCCTCCAGGTTTTTCCTAAAGATGGATTCTGTCTTACGCTCTAATTCCATCTTGGAACTCCGTTAGTATCTAAATAAATATGATGCCTGATCAGTTAATTCCCGGATTATACTGGAAATCATTTTCATTTACGCTTTCTTTGTTTAAATTTGGGTTAGGTTGCTTTACTTGCGGGATTCATTTCTTGTAGATTATTATGAAATAATGACATTAAAATGAACTCGCAGGTCTACTCTCACTTCTTTTGCTGGTTGCACTGCTTGGGATTGGTGCCAAGATGGATTATGCATCTCTAACTCTATGTATCCGTTGACTGGTAATGACTCTCGTTGACATTTTTATTAGAGTAAATATTTATTTTATTATCTCTTATACTACTAGATATTATTGTTAATAATATAAAAAAAATAATCAAAAGAAAATGATGAATAAAAAAGAGAAAGGAAAGGATATTCCAAACATCTTTCTTTAATTTGAATTTACTAAATTTAAAATCTTTCAATTCGGAAATAAAAAAAGAATGGAAGAGAAATCAGACTTTCACAATATCTTATTTGAATTCTACGTAATGATTAATATTTTAAGTCTAATTTAATTTTTTATTTTTAAGTTTATTATTTTAATTCATTATATTTTTAAATTTTAATTAATATGATTATTTAAATTTTAAATTTATTAATTTAGTCAATTACTATTCAAATTTTTATTAATTTTAAATTTTTTAATAAATTTAAGAAATAAAATTAATAAAAATTTTAAAGTTAAAAAAATTAAAATAAATGAAGAATTAAATTAATTAAAATTTTAATATAAAAATTAAATTAATATATTTAAAATATTAAAAAAAATTAATTAAAATTTTAATAGTCGGCAACCAAAATAAATATTTATGGTATAACTCATTTTCACGCAGATTAAAGTCATGCGCACAGGACTTGAGCTGCTGTCATTTGCTGCTGTTTCAACGCCAATAAAGGAGAATCACAACCCTCACAGGGAAGAAATTGAAGCGATCGTTCTGAATGAAACACCACAGCAAAAAGCAAGGAGAAAGAAGCACCCTACAAAGGTCATCTCAGAAGGAAAACCCAAAAGAACTCCCAGGCCGGTTACCCCAAAGCCTGCTCAATCAGAAAAAAACACTGGAAAGAGGAAGCATGTGAGAAGGCAAGGAATAAGCAAGACTCCCGCAACACCTCCATCAGAGTTGACAGGGCAATCAACTGAGTCAATAATGCCTGAATCTACCAAAAAGTCGTGTAGGAGGTCCTTAAATTTTGAAAGTACAGAACAACCGATAGATGAAAATTCTACATGTAAAGAAAATGATGCAAGCATGCATCTTGGTAAAGGGGTTTCACCACCTGAAGGCATACAAGCCCCAAGTATGTCTCATCCAAAATACGATTCTCCTCTGGCAGAGCCTAATGCTTATTCTGTAAAGAGAAAGAGGAAGAGAAAAAGTGAGGTGATGCTGAGCCCAAATGATGCCAACAGCAACAATGGTGGAGTTTCGACAACAGGATTACAAATGGATGATTCCAAGAGAAAACACTCTGCTACTAGGGAACATACTGATACCAGCAGCATGAATCTAACTGGAGCACGCTATAATGGCCTGCAAGCATACCAAGGAGCGTTTCTTCAGTTTCCAAATATCCAGAAGAAGAGAAGAAGCGGAAAGGGACAGATCTCCAGGATATCAAATTCTGCACTGGCAGCATGGGCCCAAGAAAGCGCCAGAGTACATACTTATGCGTCAGGTTCCCATAGCTGGAATTTTGGTTCTGAATATAATGCAGCTCGAGTTCCAATCACATTTGAAGATGCTGTTCATAATATAGCTCTAACGTTTGAGCGCATCTTGGCAATTCAGCATCAGACAAAGCAAACCAAAAGACGATCCAAAGTGTCTACTAAAGTTTATCGTTCCACAAAACAACTAGGAAATGATGACAAGCAAGTATTTCAGAATGCAGAAAAACCCACATCCATTGATGCTTTAGTAGCAGAGATGAGAGCATCGCTCAAGAAAAAGAAGCGAACTAAAAAGAGACGCAGCATTGTCAATTCAGTATATTCTCGCTCAAATGAAATGTATATGTTCCAGAGTCTTGGCTTGCTCAATTCAGGTATTTCAACTAAACCCTATTTTCTTCGTCAGCAGCATTAATAATTCAACAATGTTATTCCTCCTAATATTTATAAGTCATTGATGCAGAAGTCCTTCAAAATGTACGATGGGAAGATAAGATGGAGGCATTAGGAGAGAAATTCAGACATCTAGACATAAAACAAAGAAGATAGAGATTTAGCAAGTGAAGAGCAGAACGCTCTTGTCCTTAAAACGCAGAAATACAAAAGCACAATGCTCTTGTTTGTGCAGGAGGTGGCACCATGATACCCTTCGATAGCTCATTTGATCCCATCAGAAAACAACGTCCATGCCCAAAAGTTGACCTTGATGAGGAGACTAATAGAGTGTGGGCGCTTTTGATGTCAAATATAAACAATGACGGGATTATTCAGACTTTGGAAATGCCTTTAGGGGTGTATCCATATATGTAAATATAGTATGAATAGTATCTTGTTTCATTTTCATCGTTTTGGAAACCCCTTCTTGATATTCTGCCAGATCGAAGAATGAGCACATAGATATCATCATATCATGCTTTTACTGTGTCTTGGCTGTGATTAATAGTGTTGATAATTAACATCCATTTTTCGTGCTTAGCATATCTATGTCTGAACTCTGAGTACCTTTGTGCTATAAAGATATTGTCTCCGATTAATGAGGCCGTTGGGACCTGCTGAAGCCTAAATGGGTCAACTTTGATGTGTACTTGTATTTTTCAATGACAAAGTATTGACTGCTGTATTTAGTGCCTAGCGCCAACATTGTTGACTTTACTGCCTTGGGTATTTTGTGTTGATCAGTCCTTTGAAATTTGCCTCTATGTTTTTTTTAGGTGGTTTGGGATACAGCTGAATCCTCACTTTATGAATATTGACCTCAAGGATGTGATCCGTTCATCACTAATTCCTTGATGTTCTGATTCCATGTGACAGTGCTAACAAAAATCTTTATGACCAAGAATAATATTGTATCCCCTCCAAAATGAAATTTGTATCCATTTTAGAAATATTTGCTCTCCTTATGGAATTCTTTTTGTCTTGGCCGCAAGTTGTCTTGAATCAATGTGTGAATTATATATTTTTGCTGAGCAAACTTGCTGCTAACACCACCAATATAACATGCATTCGGAAAAATCTGTACACATTTACATGTCTTTGAAGGGAACAAGTTTGAGTGTTTTAGTGCTGGATATTGGCAATCATAGTGCAAATATGTGTATGTTTATATTGCATCATAATTTTTAAAAGGTGATATATTTTTAATCATAAAATAAATAGGACAGCTTTTTTCAATTCAACAACATGGTTTAGTTGTTCGCATGACATCCTTTGCAAAATGCAGTAGATGTGATGATGAAATACAATCAGACATGTTGCCATATATTTCACGGATTTATCATTATGCAGATTTTTCTTTGTTAGAGCTGGAATGATGGGTTGGCTGCTTATCGACCTATCAATTCTTTCTTCAAATGGTACTTTGAGCAAATCAATGATCCTCTACCAGCTATTCTGTGTGGTAATCTCTTTCACACTTGGTAGATTTGATGAAAAATCTTTTATTTTGAGTGCACGATCTATGAAGTTATGCATATTTGTTCCAGTTATACATCCTGGACTACTTTGTACATGAGGAATACATGCCTCACTACAAGGTTATTGAGTTGTATAATTTGTCATATTATATGTTTTAATTTCTAATGTGTCGGTGTGCTTCTGATTTCCTCGTGATTTTAATTCTAAAAGGTACATAAGTGTTATGTTAAAACTGGAAAGAATTAGTTGATTTTGGTTCCACTGGAGATATCGATCTCAATTTCATTTCATTAGTTTTGTCTTGTGCAATCAGGATGCATATAGCAGCGAGTACTGACCACATACCAATGTGCTCTGGCATATACTGGTTTTTAATTAAAAAAAAAAAAAAACCGTAAGATGAAAAAGAAGTGTGAAGTTAAAAATTATGATGAGGAAGTAATTAGGCTTTGTAAAATTTCCCTAGGTTTATGAATGTTGGAAAGAGAATGCAAGTGAAACTGCTCTTAAGATGTCTTCTTGCAAGTGAAACTGCAATTTCCTGTCTGGGGAATTCATGTTGCTCAAATGCTGTGTTATGTGCGTTACCCTTTCCAATAACTGGTTTGTGAACCTAGCTGTGTATTAAATTAATTCTTCAGTAACTCCTTTTGTCCGGCGAAGGTTCTACCAGTTGATGAAAAAGTCTCTACTCTCTTTCTCTTCCCTTCTGTATCATTCTTCCTGATATGTTCACAAAATGACATGAGGTTATCTACTAAGTCATTATTATTTCTAACGTAGTCTGTTTGCAGATGGGACATACTTGAGAGACTAGGCTTCATGTTGGTCTTTGGAGATCTAGTGTGGATTCCTTTCTTTTTTAGCATACAGGTATTTTGCTATAAAGCCTATAACGGGGAACTAGAATGACAAAATTAAGTTGCAATATTTTTACGAACACATGGGACATGGTTACTCACTTTAGCTGAATTCATCTGTGGATCCATACTTTAAACTCTTCTATAGGCGTTGAATAATTCATTATTTTGATGTGTTTGATTGTGTCTTTAGCTTTAATGTCTAATTTTAAAATCTCTAGATCACGGAGTGCTCAAACTTGAAATTGATTATTCCTGGGTTTATATTGGTGTACAAGATTTTCATCAATGTAATTACCATTTTGCTCTAAAGTTTCTCATGTTTTATGACACCTTGGCCCATTGAGGACGGATCTTTTAGTATGAATATGAAGATCTTTGTGGTTGCCAATGCGCGTGTTTCTCTGAATCATATATCAACTAGAGCCAATTAATTATATATACCGAACAGCATGACAGCAAAACAAATAAATAGATAAACAGATCAAACCTAAGGCAAGGTCGAGGCTATAAGTGTCTTCCTCTTCCAACTTTTGCGAGACAGTATTGAGTTAGTGGAACTTCTAAAATCAAAACTAGACCATCTTTCTTTTCCCCTTAAATTTTCAGTGAGGACAACTTGCCACATAATAGGTACACCAGTGGTCCTCGCGACCTGAATAGTTTGTCTGCTCTGAAGTTATTTTTTCTTTATCCATCAATAAATGCGTGACAAAAATTGATGCACAAGCATAATGCTTGCATGCTTTGGTGTGTGCTGTAAGCACATGATCACCTGTGTGAGAAGGTGAAACTTGCAAGAAATTCTTAGATGGCTCAGTATAGTATGTATGACTTCCGTATAAGAATTTTACATGTATTTACAACCTGTCAGGGCTGGTGGCTTTTGAGGAACAAGGTGGAGCTAACAACGCCTGCCATTATAGCGAATTGCTGTGTCTTCCTGATTGGGTAACTTACGAATAACAGCTAGTTGGCACGTAACGTTCCTTTCAGAATATCACGTAAATTGTACTTAGTTGTATTAAACTGCACAGATACCTTATATTTCGAGGAGCTAACAAGCAAAAACATGTATTTAAAAAGAATCCGAAGGCTCTCATATGGGGTGAGCCTCCAAAAGTCATTGGAGGCAAATTACTTGCTTCTGGTTATTGGTAAGATTTCATGTGACACGTTTTGTATTCATTTTCATTTCAGATTCCATGGAGAAAAAGGACTTTGTTTGGAATCTATATGTAGATGTGAGCTTAAGAATAACCCATCTTTTTTCTTTCTTTCTTGTGCTAATGTTTGTTTGATCTGTCATCTTCATTCAAGAACTAATATGAACAGTCATATTTTGGGCCTTTTCCTTCTCACAGAAAGTTACTAATACACTTTTTTTTTTAAAGGGGTGTTGCTAGACACTGTAATTACCTAGGGGATTTGTTGCTTGCTTTCTCCTTCAGTTTACCTTGTGGGATCAGGTGATTTCCTTAATTATTTAGCCGTACTTTGATGTGGACAGTGATTTCCTTTGAAGCAAATGATTTCAAACGTTTATAATTTCCCATATTTGCAGCTCCCCGGTTTTCCTTATTTTTATCCAATTTATCTTCTCATTCTATTAATCTGGAGAGAGAGAAGAGACGAAGCTCGTTGTGCTGAGAATTATAAAGAAATATGGGCAGAATATCGCAATCATGTTCCTTAATACGTTAAAAGAAATTTTGGGATGTCTAAAAAGAAATTCTGATGTGTTTACTTATTTCTACCCGTGTGTAATGTCTTCACATTTTTGTCCTAAAGAAAGAGATTTCCTGTAAGATGCTTGCATTTTTGCCAAGGATATGTTAATGTTTATAATTTTTGAATAACCATTTTATTTTTATTAAAAATATCTTAAACATTTTAATATCATTTTCATAAAAAATTGTCTCAATTTTTTATTTCACCCTTGATAAAAGAATACAAAATAATTTTGCAACTATTGATAAGTTATTAAAAAAATGTTATTTTATATTTTTTAACAAAAAAAAAAAAAGGCTATATGACAATAATAAAAAGATATCCTTATGTTTTCTGTCTTCTCAAGGAAGAAGACAATAATTCAGAAGCAAACTCTTGTGACTCATTGCCGTGGTAACCGGTTCTTGAGAGCTGAAAAGTTAAAATAGAAGCGATGGTAGGCTTGGCTTCTTTTCACTGTCTGGTCAGTGACTCAGTAGACAGTGGCTTGTGTCTTTTACTGGTATGGGAAAAACAAAAAATGCACCAAAAGCCGAAGGTGGCCTGCAATTGCATTGAGAAGTTGAATAGTAAGTAAAAAAAGATGAGGAGTGGTCCCCTCAACCCCTTGCCCAAGAAGGAGATTGTGGGGATGCTTCAACCTTCAAGACCATTGAAGTTTGTGTGGATTCCTTTGGTCTTCTTCATAATCACTACAATTTAGATTTGGAGACTTTATGCTATCACTATGATTATTACTTATGAAAAAGTATTAATAAATTTTAAAATACACACATCACTCTTAAATTATATTTTTAAAAAATTTAACAAAAAAATCATTTATATCTTATTAATTTTATATTTTTATTTATTATTTTTCATTTTCCTAACATTATAAAGATTAATAAAAAAAAAAATAGTGAGATGCATATGATTATTTTGTCAAAATTTTTACCAAAATTAAAATTTAGAGATTAATTGCATATTCTATAAAATAAAAAAAAAATGAAGAGAGTTAAATGTATACTTTCCCTATTATCGAAATTTTAAACCATATGCAAAGGACATTGATATGTATGAAGTTAGATGTGTTCAAGCTTGCATTCCGATTCTTATTTTCTTAGCTAGAACATACGAGCATGGTTTTTAGGAGCATGAGCTTCAAATCATGTTATAAGTGTTTGTTTTGATTCCTTTAATCAGAATGGCTTCTAGTAGAAAAAATAATAACTTTTAAGAATTTAAATTAACTTTTCAACAACTCAAGGGAAAAAGGTGGTGCAAAAATTAATACATAGAATGTTGTTTGGAAGGTCATTTCAACCAAGTTGGCCCAAAAAAACAAGTACATATGTGTGCATTGTGGCGTTTAAGGTGAAAATAAGTCCATTATTTGCGCCACTCGTCTCTCTGGTTGCATCCGAATTTAGCCCAATTTAGTATAACCCACAAGTAGGGGTGGGCAAAATTCGAACCAATCCGCTTAAACAGCCCAAATTGATCCGAACTATATAGAAACCGATCTGATCCAATTGACTAACGTTTGGATTGGATTACAAAATTGTCAATTTGATTACAGTGGTTCGATTTTCGGATTTAGATGTTTAAAATCCGAATTAATTCGAACTGACCAAAAATTATATTATATTATATTATATTATATATATATTATGATTTAAATATATTAAATATAACTAAAATTTATTATATATTTATGAAATAACTTATTAGAAATTGGAATATGTTGTGGTTGTGGTTCTTGATCCAAGGTATAAATTGGAATATGTTGTGTTTTGTTTAGAAAAAAATGTATGGAGAAGATGAAGGGGAAAGAATGACAAGTAAGTTGGAGGTTATTTTTAAGAAGTTGTTTGATTGTTATGAAAAAATGTATCCAACTCTTGATGACGTTGGAGATGCAAGTGCGTTTAGTTTGGCTTCAATTTCTACAGCAAGTGGTGAAAGTGAGTTTCCTCAAAATTATAATGAGTTCATGTTAAAACACAAAAGGAAAAAGGTAACTAAGAAAAGTGACTTGGATAAATATTTAGAGGATGATCTTGAAAATAAGTTAGATGGATTTGATATCTTGAAATGGTGGCAAGGGAAAAGGCATAAGTATTATGTTTTATCCCACTTGGCTAGGGATCTTCTAGCAATTCCTATGAGTACAGTATCTTCTGAATCTACTTTTAGCACTGGAGGAAGAGTTCTTGACTCTTTTAGGAGTTCATTGAATCATACCACGGTGGAGGCTCTTATTTGTCTCTAAAATTGGATAAAATCACCTACCAAGTTTTAAGATCTTAATGAAGAAAGTGAGCAATTAAATTCAGGTGAATTCTTATTCTTTTGCATTCTCATTTTTAAAAAAATACGAATTTTATATTTTAATTATTAACTAATTTATTGTATTAATTTTAATGCTTAAACTAGATATATCATCTACTACCACTCAATAAGCAAAAACTTGAAGCTAACTGATGAAATTTGAAAGAAAAAAAAGGAAGAAAATGAATATAAATGGTATGTTATGTTTATTTATTACTTAGATAAAAATTATAATTTGTTTAAATTTTGTATGATGACTTTGACTTTATATTTGTGTATATATGTATGTGTTTTTTCTGTAATATTATTCACAAATCGATTAAACCGACCGAATCGAACCGCATTTGAGTGGTTTGGTTTGGATTTTTTTAAAAAATTTGAGAAATTCGAACTAAACTGAACCGAAAATTATTTTATGATTTGGGTTAAATTTTTTTAAAAATCCAAACCAAACCACCTGATTCCCACCCCTATTCACAAGAGAAGTATAATTATTAATTACACAAGTCTTAGAAACTCCTATAATTAGTAAGTTAATTAAATAGAAAATAAAGATGTCTCGAATTATTTCTATATGGTCAACTATTGATTAATTTATGCAGATTAAATCCAACTTAGCTCTTGCTATAATTTTGTTATTTTCATTTTTGTTACAAGATGAACAGAAAAATCATACTTCCTTTATTTCTTTGCAAATTGCAACCTCTCTTTGAGAGGAAGTAGATGACATGGCACTCAATTTTCTGAATCCCCGTACAGTCGCGCGTGAGACATCAAAGCCAGAAAGAGCTTTTTATTTGGAAAACTTTGATTTCAGCATTTCAAATAAACCAAAGGCCCATTCAAAAAATTTTAAATAATGTATATTAAAATAATTACTTTTTACAAAAATATATAAATGACTTAAAAATTGTTTAAAATTCGTAAAAAAAAATTAAAACAATGACATGATTAATTTCAACACCGCCAATAACCCAAATATTTTCATAAACAATGAAATGCAGATTCTATAAAATTCTATTAGCATTACCATATATATATACATAAAACTTCTTTTAGGTATCCAATGCATATAGAGTATTATTTTTGAATAATATATTTTATTGTCTCTGAAAATTATAAAAACTTTATAAAATTTGCTAGTAATGGAATCAGTGAACTTTGTTAAACTTAAAATTAAAACTGATAATAAATACAAATACACATAAAAAAAATTGATAAATAAAAGAAGTGGGATATGTTTAGTTGCATCCTCACTCATTAAAATATAAAAATAAAACTTTAATAATTTAACAATTAAGCAAATTACTTTTTTGGAAGCAATAAAAAATTGACTGTTGACCGACTAAACACCGTAATTAATGAACGGTGAATCAAGTCTACTCCCAATCCAAGGAAATAAATACACTTTTTATTCAATTCCTATCTCCTAACTGAAACAGCGCGAATCAACTGCTCGCGAAGGGGAGCTACTAACGGCGTCATGGAGACGGAGTGCCGGATGAGAGTAACGGTTCCCGGCCTCACCGTCTATGTAACGGCGTGTTAATTGTTGATAACGTCAACGAAATCTTTAGTCTATAGGTGACTACATCTTATACCCTCCTCACAAGCCAATAGTAAAAGGACATGTTGCCACGTATGCTTTAAAGTGTCCAATGTTTGTATCTTCCTGGACACTTCACACCTCGTTGATACTGGGCTTTGTTGTTTCACAATTTTACCCTTCTATACCTCTTTTATTGTTTCATATACCCAAATACTAATAAATAATTTTTTTCATCATTATAAAGTATTTTATTACTTTTAAATCATTTTACACATATTTAATTAAATTATATAGACTAATAAAATTAGTTATTTTTATTGATTTTTAAATTTTTTTATAATATTTTAATTTTATTCTTATTTAATATAATTTTTTATGAACAATTAAAAATAAATATAATAAAAATATTATTAAGAATAAATTTTATAAAAATAAATACTTCATTAAAATTGTAAAATATCTTATATTAAAAATCGTTAAAAAATTTAGGATATAATTGGTTCCTAGAATAATTTAATGTAAGAATAAAAAAGAATAATAAAAAAATTTATTACTATGTTCGATATCTGAAAAAAAATAATGAATAAATATTTTATTTGATATAAATAAAATTAGACTCTTAACAAAATAATTAAAATAATCTTCTTAACAAAATGTAATAAGAATGACATTCTTAACCAAATGCAATAGGAATGGAAGATATTTTTTATAATAATAATATTTTTTATATGAGGAATAACTCGATACTCCTAATTATTTGGTATTGTAATTTTTTTTTAAATTCGAAGAATCATGTTTTCATGAAATACTCAATTTATATAAGTCGCAATATACAAAATATTAAGAATAAATCATTCTAAGAGTATTCAAATTTATAAACTAAACATAGTTTTAAAATACACCTTAAACATAATAATAAACTCGTATTATTATGAAGTAAACAATATAAATTATTTCAATAAATAAAATTTTATTTGTAATATAATTATTACTTAAGTCATTTTAAAAATAATCTTTGGACATGAGGTGACATTTGAAACAGCTGATTTGCACTAGAATAGTATTCTTTTATATTCATTCCATTCCCATTGCGCAAAGAGAAACTCGCGCATGTCGAAGCCCGTACTTTATTTTTGCCACTCCTGACAAATTTTGTTTTCAAAATTATAGCGCCAAGTAATCGAGTGACCGAAATTAAAAAGTATATAATATATAATATTTAAAAAAATAAAGGAATTAAATATATAATTATTATTAAAATTAAGAAAATTAAAAATTTAAGAAACTGCGACAACTCGTGGTTTCCATCTTTCGACCTTTCTTTAAAATAAACCGTTTATAGTTGTGATAAAACGTCTTCTGTTCACTTTGTGTCTGATTGAACCCATTTATGGTCTCATTCTTTTCTCATTGACAAATAAACTTTTACTAAGAAAAATGAATGAACAAAAACATGAATTTGAATTTAGTAACAACTATTGCATAAATTTCTCCCCTTTAACCTCCAGATTTGGTTATTGCGGAAACAACTGTTTGTTACAAAGCGGAGGTTTCTATGAGAATCAGCACCCACAAGTACGTTTCTGCTTTGATGCTTTCCGCGAGCAGATTACTCGAATTGGTATAAGTTAATTGCGAGATAATATCAGCTGCATATAAATTTGTGTCACTTCTTCTTTCTAATTTGACGTGAAATTGGTATGAAATTATTAGTTTACAAATTTGTGTCAGTCATCGTATCAGCTGAATTGGTATCACTTGATAGTATATCAGCGTTTTATAAATTTATGTTATTCGTTGTACCGTGGGAGAGCAAATGTTGATCCATGGGATGTAAATTATTCTTCTTCAATATTCACTGACCAGCCGTGTCAGTCACCGGTTCCTTTCGGCAGGTCATTTAGATACCCATATCCATCAATGGTGTTTAGCTCCTTCAGCATCACTGCTTCTCTTTATCCAAGTCTGCTTCTCAAATTTGCTTTGTTTCTTCCTAACAGGTTCATTTCATAAAATGCACCTCCAAGTCAGTCACTCTCTCACAGAAAAGACACCGATTGGTTAAAGATGTGCTTTTGTTTCCGCCGGAAAATTGATTTCGCCGGAACAGTTCCGCCCATCAATTCTTTCTTTTCTTTGGCTCTCTTTCTGTTTCCAAACAGCTCAGAACCCAACTGAGTTTTTTGGTCAACAGCTGAAGAATGGAGGCCGGAGAAAGAGGCAGAGAGGAGCAACAAACGCAGATTCCTTGGATCCCCACCACTCCTCTTAAGCCAATTCAGGCGAAACCAGTGCCGATCTGCGGTTCTGGAGAAAGAAACCAACTGAACCAGACAGATTTCCTGGGAGCAAGCTCGTGCTGTAATTCATCTGATGATTCTCATGCTAATAGGGTATCTGCATGCTTTGAGACTGCAGATATAAACAGCAGGCTCCATGACCCGGAAGCACCTGCAGCTGCTGGAACCAACATTGCTGGTGAAAACTCTGGAACATGTCCACAGATGTTCCGGAACTCCATGTCCAGATGGGCTAATACTGGCTGTACAGAACTATTGGCTCTAGCAGAGGCCGCATCAGCAGCACATTTCAGTGCAACACATGATGGAGTTGAGAGTCCATTTATTCTCACTTCTCAGTCACAGCTGAACAGAGACCCTGCAGCCAACCTAAGTAGCTTGGTTACCCCTCACGATTTCTCTCCTCAACAGACTCAGACTGAAATCATTCATGTCAATCCTCAAGAACCTAAGGGTAAGTTCAATTATTTTGGCTGTCTCTCACATTCTGGCACACAAAGACAATGTGATTTCACTCCGTAAACAATGACAGTTGGAGCAAGCTTAAGATTTAAAGATTAGAGTGAAGATTAACACATGAGACATTGAGAATTACAAGGAAAAAAAGAGAGGAAAAAAAAAAAGGAACAGAGTAAAACATAGGACATTTTCAATGAGATACATTACAGACGCATGCTCAGGCAGTTTCTACTTGCTCCAAAGAAAGGAGCATATCTTAAGCATGCTGTACTTTTCCTATTGAAAAATTCAAATTTCAGTGTTAATTTTATGACATATGAATCAGAAAAATCTATATTTTCACTCTGCAAATTTTCCATTAAACCATTTTAATATCAGTTCTTCTTTTCTCTTTAAATGATACTTAGTTCGATGTATGCCAGGAAGGTAAATTCACATTCGCATGTAAGATTTTTGTTTCTTGCCCTTCTGATACTTGTAACAACCTGAGGCTATATTGTTCTAACGACAGCATTCATATAATCTGCCACAGGCACAACATCCGTTGCTTTTTGTAGCAAAACCGTTTCACAGGTTGCACCACCTACACCGGATAAGGCCTTTAGAGCAGAAGACAGACAACTTGCAGGATTGCAGGTCAATATAGAAGAAGCAGCTGAAGGGGAAATGAATAATGTCACTGCTACAAAGCTTGACAACAACGGAACCTCACAATACCAGATCTCTGATTCTGTCACGGATATATCATTTGCTGCTGTTTCAACGCCAATAAAGGAGAATCACAACCCTCACAGGGGAGAAATTGAAGCGATCGATCTGAATAAAACACCACAGCAAAAAGCAAGGAGAAAGAAGCACCGTCCAAAGGTCATCTCAGAAGGCAAACCCAAAAGAACTCCCAGGCCGGTTACCCCAAAGCCTGCTCAATCAGAAAAAAACACTGGAAAGAGGAAGTATGTGAGAAGGAAAGGATTAAGCAAGACTCCCACAACACCTTCATCAGAGGCGACAGGGCAACCAACTGAGTCAATAATGCCTGAATCTACCAAAAAGTCGTGTAGGAGGGCCTTAAATTTTGAAAGTACAGAACAACAGATAGATGAAAATTCTACATGTAAAGAAAATGATGCAAGAATGCATCTTGGTAAAGGGGTTTCACCACCTGAAGGCATACAAGCCCCAAGTATGTCTCATCCAAAATACGATTCTCCTCTGGCAGAGCCTAATGCAAATACTATAAAGAGAAAGAGGAAGAGAAAAAGTGAGGTGATGCTGAGCCCAAATGATGCCAACAGCAACAATGGTGGAGTTTCGACAACAGGATTACAAATGGATGATTCCAAGAGAAAACACTCTGCTACTATGGAAAATACTGATACCAGCAGCATGAATCTAACTGGAGCACGCTATAATGGCCTGCATGCATACCAAGGAGCGTTTCTTCAGTTTCCAAATATCCAGAAGAAGAGAAGAAGCGGAAAGGGACAGATCTCCAGGATATCAAATTTGACTGCACTAGCAGCACGGGCCCAAGAAAATGCCAGAGCACATACTTATGCGTCAAGTTCCCATAGCTGGAATTTTGGTTCTGAATATAATGCAGCTCGAGTTCCAATCACAATTGAAGATGCTGTTCATAATAAAGCTCAAACGTTTGAGCGCATCTTGTCAATTCAGAATCAGACAAAGCAAACCAAAAGACGATCCAGAGTGTCTACTAAAGTTAATCGTTCCAACAAACAACTAGGAAATGATGACAAGCAAGTATTTCAGAATGCAGAAATACCCACATCCATTGATGCTTTAGTAGCAGAGATGAGAGCATCGCATCAGAAAAAGAAGCGAACTATAAAGAGAAGCAGCCTTGTCAATTCAGCATATTCTCGCTCAAATGAAATGTATATGCTCCAGAGTCTTAGCTTGCTCAATTCAGGTATTTCAACTAAACCCTGTTTTCTTCGTCAGTAACATTAATAATTCAACAATGTTATTCCTCCTAATATTTATAAGTCATTGATGCAGAAGCCCTTCAAAATGTACCGTTGGAAGATAAGATGGAGGCATTAGGAGAGATATTCAGACATCTAGACATAAACAAAGAAGATAGAGATTTAGCAAGTGAAGAGCAGAACGCTCTGGTCCTTTATAACGCACAAATACAAAAGCACAATGCTCTTGTTTGTGCAGGAGGTGGCACGATGATACCCTTCGATAGCTCATTTGATCCCATCAGAAAACAACGCCCACGCCCAAAAGTTGACCTTGATGAGGAGACTAATAGAGTGTGGGCGCTTTTGATGTCAAATATAAACAATGATGGGATTGATGGCAATGATGAAGACAAGGCAAAATGGTGGGAAGAAGAACGGAGAGTGTTTCGTGGAAGAGCAGATTCATTTGTTGCACGGATGCGTCTTGTACAAGGTGCCAATGCAATACTTTCAAAGTGGTTGTTGAAATTACTCGCCTTTCATGCACACATCTAAGACACGCCCACCTCCTTGAGTAGAAAACAGAAAGAAAAAGACACATTTAGGAAGATAACTGTAAGTGTTACAAGAACAATCATTTAGTAACAAAGTGCAAAAGCTCATATCCAAAGGCTTCAGTCACAAATATGCACGTATTATTTTTATTACATTGTTAACATAAAGCAAATTCAACAGGTGATAGGCGCTTCTCTCCATGGAAAGGATCAGTTGTCGATTCAGTGGTCGGAGTTTTCCTCACACAGAATGTTTCAGACCATCTTTCAAGGTATAATCTTCTGAAACTTAAACTAGCAAAGAGATATGTTATAGCAATATTCACTTTTATTTTTGTTTGTTTACAGTTCTGCATTCTTGTCACTTGCTGCTAAATTTCCCCTTAAATCTAGCATCAAGTGCAAAAGACACAATGAGGAAGGCGCGAGTTTGGTAGTCATTGAGGAACCAGAAGAGAATGCACAATGGGATGAAAAGATATTGAATGGATCTGTTTATGATGAGAACTCTATGACAATAGACATAGTTGAGCGTTCTGAAGAAAAAGATGTCAACAGCAATTCTATTGGCGCCACCACTGAAGAAGGGCAAGAAAAATCAGATTATGGAGTGGGGAAAGGCTTACATGATGTGGTCTCATCCCAATGTTCTGTCATCTCATCTCAAATATCAGGAGACTTTTCAGTTGATCAAAATCCTGAGAAGCTATGGTCTTGTACAGATAGCAATTCAGAAGTAGAGGAGCTCTCTAGCACAGCCAAGTACAACCTTTTTGACAACAGCACTTCTTTCAGTAAGCTTTTACAATTACAACTGGCAAGTTCAACCATGTTACATGAAGTTACTAGTCAGAGAATCGGGCCATCTGTTAACTTGAAGCACACATATGGTCAATCTACAGAAAACTTGGAAAAATCAGATTCTATACAAGGCTCCTTAGAAGCATCCATGAGCCCTTCCAATGATTATACTCTGACAGTGACCCACAACTCAGGAGTACTTGAAGTTCACTGCTTCGATCATTTCAAAAGAGAAGCCTCATCAAGTGGCCTCTCAAATAATAAAGATGCGAATGATATGAACAAACCAAGTTTACAAATAACAGAGTCTGGAGACCAAGCTGCAACTGTCCATTCTCAAAATACGCTATCTCTACTACGTCAGGAACAAAACAATAAACTGCAGCAAAACTTGCTCTGCATTTCTGGACAAACCAAAGAGGAGAAGGCAACAGAGTTAGATTCATCTAATGACAACTATGCTGTGACAAAAGAAACCGAAGAGATCAATGCAGCAACTACGAAATCAAAAGACAAGAGGCCTGGAAAGAAGAAAGAAAATATTAACTGGGATAGTTTAAGAGTAGAAGCAGAAGTCAGGGCAGGGAAAAGAGAAAGGACAATCGAAAACATGGACTCCTTGGACTGGGATGCTTTAAGATGTGCAAATGTCAATGAAATTGCAGACGCCATCAAGGAAAGAGGAATGAATAACATGCTAGCCGATCGTATCAAGGTACAATCAAACGTAAATGAAATACTATTTATCAATGGACTTCCTAGATACAAAAAACCTTCTAAGCAGCTTTTGGTATTATGTAGAATTTCTTGAATCGGCTGGTTCAAGATCATGGAAGCATTGACTTGGAGTGGTTAAGGGATGTTGAACCCGACCAGGCAAAGTAAGTCCAGAAGATTAATTCAACTATTAATGAAATCCCATTTCCCATATTAATGATATTAGCATGACCTGACTATGTAATTGGTATAAGCAATATTCTGAAATCCTATTTACTAGTATCGACACAAAGACATGTTCATAGCACACATAATGAAAATCTACTTTGTATATGCAGAGAATATTTACTAAGCATAAGAGGGCTCGGATTGAAAAGTGTGGAGTGCGTGCGGCTTTTGACTCTACACCATCTTGCCTTCCCGGTAAGCTTAAAACATAAGTTTGAAATCACAGGAAGATGGAATAGATCTAAAAAGCTATTGCTCTATAATAGGTGGATACAAATGTTGGACGTATCGTGGTACGATTGGGATGGGTACCCCTCCAGCCACTGCCTGAGTCACTACAGTTGCATCTTTTAGAATTGTAAGTATGAGTATCACAAAAGTTGCAGCAACTCTATGAAATAAGGAGCTAATATTAGTTCTCTGTCCAGGTACCCAGTACTGGAATCCATACAAAAATATCTTTGGCCCCGACTATGCAAGCTGGACCAAAATACATTGTAAAGATTTCTTTTTAAAAAAAAAAAAAATATGCATTGTATTAACAGATTAAAGTATTTTCTACTCTTCTATTAGTAGTAATAGTTTATCTATTGATTAACTCATTAGTTGCAATATACTATAGGTATGAGTTGCACTACCAGATGATTACATTTGGAAAGGTAAATTGCAGTTTTCTCATACATTAGCAATTGAATGTACTTTGCCGCAACCAAGTTCTAATTGGGACAAAATCTAAAACCAACGCAGGTCTTTTGCACGAAAAGCAAACCAAATTGCAATGCTTGCCCAATGAGAGGAGAATGCAGACACTTCGCAAGTGCATTTGCAAGGTAAGTTTATAATACATTTTTTTTTTTTTTTTGGTGCCTATTACCTCCGTGGAAAGGATGATTCATTCGGATAGACATGAGACTCCAACCACAATGTTATTAAAATATATAACTTTAGGAAGCACTTCTGGTATCATCGTTTGCTATATGGGTAACGAGTGAGAGAGACATATAAGAAGTTCATAATCCGGCATTTCGGTAGTCAATAACTCATTACGCTGACAACAGCATAATTACATCCTATCCTTATTAAACACTGAACTTAGGCCACTTTAGTAACAACTTAAAATTTTGTGAATATCATTCTGAGCATCCAATGATTTGCATGTGTTACTAGCTATAATATATCAAAAAACAAATAAACAAATGTCATTTGCAGTGCAAGGCTTGCCCTACCAGGACCAGAGCAAAGGAGTATAATTAGCACAACAGGAGACAATGCAACTAATCAGAACCCCTCTGTCATAATTAGTCAGGTGCCCTTGCCGCTCCCTGAATATGCAAATCAACCAGAAGAAATTCAACTAGCAGAAGTCAGCAAACAACTAGAAGCAAGACCAGGAATAAATATATGCCAACCTATTATTGAAGAGCCAGCAACCCCGGAGCCAGAGCCAGTACAAATATTAGAAAATGATATAGAGGATAGCGTCTGTCAGGACCCTTGTGAAATTCCTACCATCAAAATTAACTTCGAAGAGTTCACTCTAAATTTACAAAATTATATGCAACATAACATGGAGCTTCAAGAAGGAGAGATGTCGAAGGCCTTGGTTGCTTTAGATCCAGAAGCTACTTCCATTCCTATGCCCAAGCTAAAGAATGTGAGCAGATTACGAACAGATCATTGTGTGTAAGTAAACTAACTCATTTCCAATTAATCAACCGGGGCATACACAGTTAATGAAATAGGAAAATGTAGCAATGTTGCATCATGTATTTTCATTTCTCCCATTTTTTGTCCCTCCTAATCTTTTACCATAAACTAACCAAAAATGTGGTAACATGATAGGAACTACCAAAATAATAACAATAATTAAAAGGATAATATGTAATCTGGATTTGCTTTTACGGTTTTACCCAGAATCATATTAATCCTAGTACGTGCAAAGACGAAGAAGGAAGATGATAAGAATCTAGCATTTAATAAAAGTTCCAGTATTTGACAGACAGTTTCAACAAGCATGCAATGCATCCCCCAGAATATAATAAAAGCTTTATCAGTTAATGCTAATCTTCTATTCAATGTCATGCAGTTATGAACTTCCGGATGATCATGCTCTTCTAGAGGGGGTTAGTATTGGATATATTTAAAGTCTTTTTTTAACCCTGTATATCCAAATTTTATTGATTACTTCTGCAATACAGTGGGACAGGCGAGAAACTGATGATCCATGCCATTACCTTCTCGCTATATGGACTCCAGGTAGCAAAAACCAGCATTACAAGTTTAAAAAACTTACAATATGTAATCTCTTTCAGTTTTCTGGTCTTTTCTGATTCATTTTTCTATGTACATTAATGTATAAATTAGGTGAGACAGCAAATTCTATACAGCCACCTGATAGTAAATGCAGCTCCCAAGAATGTGGCCAACTGTGTAACGAGAAGGAATGTTTCTCGTGCAATAGCATTCGTGAAGCAAATATGCAGATAGTTCGAGGGACAATCCTGGTCAGAATGCTTATCAAAATTATCATGTTTACCACTTGCTACTCTTATTAATCTTATCGACTATATTATAGATATGGAAAAAAAAAAAAAGGCTCATATCCTGGCATTGTAATAGGCTGACCTGAAATCACGATATTTATTAACAGATACCATGTCGAACAGCTATGAGGGGAAGGTTCCCATTAAATGGAACCTATTTTCAAGTCAATGAGGTAAATAGTGTCAAATATCGCATGGTCAAATCTCCGTTCCTTTTGTTGTTATTATGTTGTTTAAGCAGCACTAAACATAATATTTAAAGCAGGTATTTGCTGACCATGATTCAAGTCTTAACCCAATCAACGTTCCCCGAGGTTCTATCTGGAATCTAAGAAGGCGAACAGTATATTTTGGAACCTCCATCCCAACAATATTCAAAGGTAAAAGGCTTTTATATTATGATAAAATATTAACAGAACAACTTGAGAATTTCTATATGATGAACAATGAAATTAAACATATGCTTCTCATCAACTAGGTTTATCAACACAAGAAATTCAACACTGCTTTTGGAGAGGTAAGATTTAGTTCCCAAAATGTATTCCTGCTTTTCGTTATTGGATATCCTGCACTTAACAATTCTTTAAGGTTTCAAATGCATGCCTGCTTCCTAGATTTATAGATTATACCATGGAATCAAAGCAAGAAAATAATATACTTCCAATTGATGGCACAATACAATGCTACCTGCCACTTTTGGGTCTTAGGCTAGCATTTCGTTGACATCTAGTTATCGATACAGGTATAAGAAAAAAGATAACCGTAAAAGCTTTACATATATTCTACTTCTCTAAAATGCAACTTAGCTTCTTTAGCATGAGCAAACTTGACAACTGTGTGCAAATAAATCATAAATTTTTCACAAGTGAGCTCAGCTCAACTATATACAGCCTCCCACCGTTTCAGTGAACCACCAAAGACCAAATTCATGATAGAGAGGGCTTACCCTATTCCCCCACAGAAAAAGCACCTTTATATTACAAGATGAACTGAGAAATACAGACCAACGATACCATGTTACATGCATATGCATTGAATATCAGGTGATAGAATAGAAAAGACGGAAGAAACGAGAACAGTTTGGCAATCACAGTATCATACTGTGAAACCAGGGTAAAAATAAAAATGAAGGCAGATAAGAAGAAAAGCAATAAAAGCATTTCAGAGAGAAAAAAAAATCCGAAATTAAAACAGAGTTAATATCCTTGTGTCATGGACAATGCAGCTTAATATTCACTTTAATTGATTTTGCATCTCCATGGTGCACGAGAAGCATGAATTACAGCATAACTGCTTCCAGAAATTACATGTATAACAAAGGAATATTAACTATCTTGCTGTCCTTGTATCTTTAGAAAGCAATCATTGACCCAATGAAGGCCAGATGCTTTGAGGGCCCATCCAGGACCACATAGTGTGCTAATTCTAACAATCACATTTTGACTGATGATTTCATTCAGCCCACTTCATACTTGGTCTTCCATAGCCTGTACTCCTAGTGGAATTCTTTGAGATATGATGTCATATGATGTTTTAAGCTATTTACATATCTATATTACACATGTCCAATAACTCTTAGAAATTCTCCGTCTATCTTATTTTGCATACCATTTTGTATATTAGAATATTTCCGTAATTTTTTTTTTTTTTTCTGGCCTTCATCTGCGTGTTCTGCTTAGATGTCATTATAGACACTAATCAAATCAAAGTTCCTAACTTAAAAACCAACTAAGTAGAAAACCGCACGGTAAAATCTTTAAACACATTATGTAAATAATCTAAACAAGTTCTCATCTCTTGTTGGTTTTTTCCTTAAAAAAAGAGGCAGAGCCCATCTTCCTTAGGAACATCTTAATGTACTTGAAGAGGAAGTATCCTTGATTAGCTAGCCTTGACTATCTGAACAGAATTTGAAAACATTTTGCAGGACATGTCTGTGTGAGGGGATTTGACAGGAAAACACGAGCGCCCCGTCCTTTGATGGCTAGACTACATTTCCCGGCTAGCAAGTTGGCCAAGAACAAAGAGCAGACAGATAGCAAGTAGATTTTGACAAACTCAAGAGATTTTGAAACCAAATGTAGGACATGCAGAGCTTTTCATTCTATATTAGGTTTCCTAAACCTATGTTGTTCTGTAGCATGTATATAATGTGGCATTCTAGTTAATTAATGTAATGTTTTTTATTATCTTGTTAAGAGATTGAACAGTATTTGTAGGTTAGGAACAAGCATTCCCATGGATATATAAGTTATATCATCTTGGTGAAATACGATTAATGAAGAGGAATGTGAGTACTACGGCAACTGAACATCTGGTGCAATAACGGAATAGACAAGATTGCTTCCACAAGAGTAGAGTAAGACTATCTACACAACCCTCGAAGAGATCGCAGCGGACTTTTTGATTTTAGAAGATCCTATATCCTCATTGATTGAGGTGGTAATAAAAACAGGACAAAATAAATGATGACAACAAAACTGCATCAAAACTGAGTATAGTTCATTTCAGCTACAAAACTGAGATTTTCGGTAAGAAAGAAAGAGTAACGCAAAGGTTTCTTTACACTATGCCAACTGATAGCAACAAAGCCAGGTCAGTTAGGTGCTAGACTAAACGGGAAAATGATAAAGAAAAGTATTTTAAGATTCCTGAATCAACAGTTTAAGAAAAATCTTCTCCAAATCGAATGTCGTTCTATGTTACCATGAAAATCGCTACAAACTGTGAATTATGTGATTCAATAATCCTAAAACGCAAAAACTGCCTACGACCTAGCACGGCAATAACACGAGAGATAGATAGAGAGCTACTAACCTCCGGAGGGGTCAATGACAAGCCAACTGTAGACACCGACACTCGAGGAGGCTAAGTCCAGAACGGCCGAGGCAATAAGCAATGTTCATGTACCTATACTGGTAAAGAAATATAGATAGGCATTTAAGATGACGCGCGAATAGAAAATCCAAAGCAATCCATTGCAATTTATAGATCTGGGAACAAGAAACTTTGAGAACAAGCATCGTACCTCGAAATTTTTAGAAAGAACGAGGAGACTGACGCCCATACTATGCGTATCGGAGTTTTTCCTCAGATAGAGGAGAGGATGACGATGAGTATATGTGTTTTGCAAATTGCAGCTTTTTTGCCGCCTTAAGCGCCATTTTCATATTGTTTTCCCTCCCACTCCCGTCACCCCATTTAATTTGCCTTGGCCAGTGGGCTTTTAAAAATCACAAGCTGCCAACTCACATCCTTGCCGTGCCAGTGTGCCTTGCCCATGACCTTTTGCTTCTATGGTCTGTCTCCAACATGCGCTTTGCGCTGTCACCGACTCTGAAAATTTATTTTTGCAGTCGACTGAGCGGTGCAGTCGGCGTCCGATCTATTTATTATTGTGCAGTCAATTATTGATTTTGTATTAGATAAATTAAAATCGATTGTAGATAATCTGACTGTAAAAATCTGGGTCTCACCAACTCTAGGACAGCGGAAGGCAACTAAGTGAGATTTTTTCTAAAAAAATCTGAGTTCAAATTGAATTCTTTATTTGTTTGAAATTTATAAAATTGTGTACGATAACTTACTACAATTGTCTATTCACATTCTATGAATATCCCAATTAGAACCTCAAAAAAGAAGAAGGTAAGTTACCCAAAAACATATATAAAATAAAATGGTAAAAATAATGTTCACCTGAAAATTTTAAATGTATCACTTTTTTTCCCCTTTTTTGCTGATAAACAAACAGTATTACTTTCTCGTTAAGGATTTTAAATGGGTGACAAAGACAATATTGAAAAAGGGAAAAAAATAATTCTACACCTAATATTATATACCTTACTTTGTTAATATATTGTAAGACAAATTGTAATAAACCATGTTTTGCATATCATGTTGTATGGATGATTTTAAAAAGAACTCTAAGATTATACAGTTGAATCTAAACAACTCACTCTATAAATTTGCTAGAGTGGGTTTAAGTTCTAGTTTACAATAGAGTTGCAACTATAGTGTGTCTTTTTATCTATAAAAAATAAAAATAAAAATGAGAGGGCTTACGGATTTTTCAGATGAGAGCCGACGATGGCTTTCGGATTTTGGAGATGAGAGAGAGTGGTGAGGATATGCGAATATTTAGCTATATTGATATTGACAATGGGTGCGTGAATAGAAATTGTGGGATTGTTAAAAGAAAGGGCCTTCTCTTGGGCCCATTGGCCTATTAGTGTATCAACTAGGCCCAACCAAACACTCGGAGCAAAATTTGACCGCCGAATTACCCACTGACATTGGGAATTGGTAATGGAGTTAATTGGGTCACGGCTTCCACTATCAAGGGTTACGGTCATAGACCTGTTCCCGCGGTTCCGGTCCAAACCCGTCCCATTCCTTTGGACGTTTTCCAAAAATTAAAAAAATAAAGAAATCCCGTTGAAGACCGATACAGCTTGACATTCATTGGATATCACCCTCTTTTTGTATTGTTTCTTATATAATTTACTTAGTCCGCGTTTGCATGACTTTAAAAAAATAAAACAAACGTTTTTAATTTAAAAATTTTTCCCGGGTGTGATGCAATGCCTCCTCCATGACTTGGAACACTTCAGCCTTACTAAATAAACTATTCCCCACTTGTACAAATATAAAAATGCCTCTTCCTTTATTAATGACTTAATAATGTTACTATTTACGTTATTTAGTGCAACTAGGATCTCCCTTTTGTGGTTGAGGATGCTAATTGGTTCTATGCGTCGTTGTAATAAGAATAGTGGGGTATTTTTAATGATTATATTTGGTGGGCAAATGTTGACTACACCTAGGACTGATTGAACTTGTTCTACCTTTCTTACCAAGCAAGAGTATCATCCCCAATTAGGTTGTGTTTCTTGGGACTAATTCAAACGACAAAGAAGACAATGTAAGATATTTTATGGCCTTGTTTGTTGGCCTATGTAAGATAAACTGAATATGGTGACATTTATGTTGTAAATTAATATGGTTGAAAATACTCCTTTTAATAAAAAGTGTGTTTAAATTATACATAATTGAAAGAAGTGGTTTAAGCATTTCTTATGATTTTTTCATTTTTATAAATATTAATTTTAGATGTTGTCGTCCATTGATGGTGTTGAGATTAGGATTTGGTACATTTAAGCATATGAAAGATCATATATTTAATTAATTAAAATAATACTTTCTTTGTTCTTAGTGAAAAAAAGTTTAGGAGAGATAAATTTTAAACACTCATCAAAATAATATTTTCAAATATTAAAGTTTAAGAAATTATGTGATAATTTTTTGAAGGGATTGAGTGATTTATGTATAATTTTTTAATGTTTATTTTTAGGGACAAATTTGTTTTTGTTATTCATTCTCCCTTTATCTATCAATCTCTTTATGGCTGTATGCATGTATCCGAATGGGCAGATGAATCTGCGTGGGATCCGATTGGGATAGAGAGGCGGCCAGGTGGGTGGAGAAATGCGGGACCGTCTGACCCAATGTGCGAACGAAAGTACCGGTTTCGCAACGCACCGAAAAAGTTACCAAACCGCTGAACAAAATAATTGAAAAGGGAATATTACGATTGCGCCACCGAATAAAAGCCCCGCTGCTTTCCTTGTTTCTCTCTCCGACAATCGAATTTTAGAGAGGGGAAAAGTTTCAGAGTCACCTTTGTTCTAACACGAGAAACCCCTCACAAATGACGGGTTTTAGGGTTTTGTGAGCAACGGATACTAACTGCTCCATGGAAATGCCCGGTAGAAGATCGAACTACACGCTTTTGAGTAAAATTCCTGATGACCCGTTTGCTGGCGGAGTCACCTTATCGGGAACAACAGCTCCTACTTCTTCGTCTGGGGACGGGAAGAACCATAAAGGCAAGGTCGATAGAGGCTTTGATTGGGACTTAGCTACTGATCACAGGGTCACTCAGCAGGGGAATCGGATCGGAAACTTATATTCATCGATTGGCTTGCAGAGGCAGTCTAGTGGGAGCAGTTTTGGTGAAAGCTCGCTGTCAGGGGAGTATTATGCTCCAACCCTGTCAGCAACAGCTACGAATGAGATCGATGCCTTTGCGTACATGCATGAAGATGGATTCAAGATTAGTGGAGGCGGTGTTGGTGGTGAGCTGAGAACCAAGTTGACGGAGACCACGTTGAGAACAGGAGGCTCGTCATCAGGTAAAAGCTGGGCGCAGCAGACGGAGGAGAGTTATCAATTACAGCTAGCTTTGGCACTTCGGTTTTCATCTGAGGCAACTTGTGCTGACGATCCCAATTTTCTGGATCCAGTACCAGATGAATCCGCTCTAAGATCGTCATCACCAAGTTCGGTGGAGGCAGTGTCACATCGATACTGGGTAGGTTGATTATTCCCTTTTTCCGTAGTCTGCCTCATGCTATTGGATTGTGGTTGGAAATTGTGGAAGTAGCTATAACCAGATATTATACATTCATTTTCTGCAGAATTATGAACTAAAGTTTATATACCTAATGAAAATATTGAAATACGTAAATTGACATAATTATGTGGTTTTGGTCGCTATGACTAACTGGTTATAGTATTATCGTCAACAGGGAGATCAAATAATGTTTGAAGTTCCTCTACATTGGTTGGTTTGTTGTGATTGGTCTGGAGGAATTATAGTACGATTTGAATGGATGGGAGTTGTATTATTCCAATACCTATTATGTTGCATTTCATTGATTGCGATGGACATTATTGGATGTTCAGTTATAATCTTGAAGCCTGCTAGGAGTAGCTGGGACATTAGGCTCCTTGAGGGAACAATAGCTAGTTCCCTTTGTCAAGCACTGACCGCAGGAAAACTACCTACCTTTGATGTAGCTTTTCTTTTTTAATTTGGAGCAAGAGTGTAATGTTTACGATGTGGGCAGAGTATCCTGTACATCTGTTTCTTATTTGATTGACTAAATCTCAAGTCAAAACCTGTCTTGCCTGCTCTTAGAAAAGTGCTTTTCCCACTTTAGGTATTCGTAGTACTTTTAGCTTGTTAATGTGAATTCACTCAATTCAGTGCCGATGCATTATTCTAATAGAGCAGAGCCTTTGTGGTCCTTTTAGAGGAAATAGGTAATGATCATGCTGGAGAGCCTGGTTCAAGAATGGTATGTTTGTCATGTCTTGAGTCAAAACTTGATGCCTGGTTTTTGAGTAGCTTGCGTTGTTGCATGACATCATTCTTCTATCTATTTTCTCATTACCTCTAAATTTGTTGATGTTGGAGTCTTATTATTTATGTGCACCAGGTGCATGGCTGCCTATCATACTATGACAAAATTCCCGATGGCTTTTACCTAGTTCAAGGGATGGAACCCTATGTTTGGAATGTGTGCACTGATCTGCAGGAAAATGGTCGGATTCCATCAATTGAGTCTCTAAAATCTGTGGATCCTTGCACTGATTCTTTACTTGAAGTAATTTTGGTGGATCAATGGAGTGATCCTAGCTTAAAGGAACTGCAAAATAGAGCACTTGACATCTCTAGTAGCTGCGTAACCACAACAGAAGTTGTAGACCAGCTTGCCAAGCTGGTTTGCAACCGTATGGGGTGAGTTTCCTGGTTTTCTTGCATGGACAATAAATTTGCTGTCTCTTTATGCTGCTCTAACCATGTTTTATTGCAATAACAAGGGGTGCAGCTTCTGTTGGGGAAGATGACTTTGTTTCCATCTTGAGGGAGTGCAGTAATGATCTTAAAGATTGCTTAGGATCTGTTGTTCTTCCAATAGGTAGTCTATCTGTTGGCCTCTGCAGGCATCGTGCTATATTATTCAAAGTAAGGTCCTGATCTATAGCTGTTACATTTGAACTTCTCTGGGTGGTTTAATGCTGGTATCATGCACATCTACCAAGTTGTTTTGGTTTTTGTTCTCTGATTTAATTTACTAGTGATCCTATTTATGATGCTTTTGAGATGACATGCTTTATGTACTGTATCTATAGGTACTGGCTGACACTGTTGATTTACCGTGTCGAATTGCAAAGGGCTGTAAATATTGCTCAAGAGATGATGCTTCCTCTTGTCTTGTTCGGTTTGGACTTGACAGGTATATGTTTCCATTAATAAGCACATATGTATTTTTGGAAGCAGTGCTGCAATTTATAGAATTGTTTTTTCATACCATGGAAGTGCAGATGCTATGTTGTTCATTACACATTGTGAAGATTAGTTTATATTGGGATTCAAAATTAAGTTTCTTATTAGGAATTTAGGAATAATGCTCACACCTCACACATATCGTTATTTGATTACAGGGAATATCTGGTTGATTTAATTGGGAAGCCAGGTCATTTATGTGTGCCAGATTCCTTGCTCAATGGTCCATCTTCCATCTCATTTTCTTCACCCTTGCGCTTTCCACGACTTAAACCAGCAGCTGAACCTACCATTGATTTCAGGTCATTGGCCAAACAATATTTCTCAGATTGTCTGTCCATTGAGCTCGTCTTTGACAGTAATTCTTCAGGTGAAATTCTTATTTCCTAGTTAGTAGCTGATGATCTAAAACTTGGATTGATATTAGTGTTTTTTGCGTATCTTGAAGAGTTTGATTTTGTTGCTTTCAATGAGGTCAATGTTTCCTAGAATATTTTTTGGCATGCTGTTTAAATCGGGATGCATGCTTGGACTAACTCTCCAAAAACTTTCTTTACCACACTAACATGGTATAGACTAACTAAACAATGTGGTAGTATTGTATTGAATATTTTAATCAATTTACTTTCTTGTGCTTGCATGTAATATGGATCATTAGATGGGAGCAAGCCGTAATTTTGTTTCTTAGATATGTTTGTTGTTATCTTTAGATTTTTCTTTTTCAAATTTTTTTTGAACTTTTAAAGGCTAATAATTTGCATACCTAATAAGGGGGCAAACATACAAAAAGAAAACGTCATTCTAATAGAAAAGGAGCAGTGGTCTGCAATGTGATGTATGACCTCAAAAAATATCTGAAGAAGGTGCTGTCTCTGGATAAATGAGTATCCAAGTTGATTATCATGGATGCTCAAGTTAGGATTTGGACTATTGAAAGAGAACATGTCAACACTAGAGAAGAGCTTGCAGTATATTAGTGGAAATGCTGACAAGCTGAAGTACGATTAGATGAAAATATCTTGAATTCTGGAGAATGGCATGCTTCTCGCAGGCCTTTACCAATTTTCATTATTTTTCTCTTTCCTACTCAAGATATTGTTTCAAGTTACTTGGGACAAGCCTATATCGACTATTCATTAGAATTTTTCATTTAATTAATTCTGGAAGAGGAGATTGGCTTGAAATAGTCATTTAATCTCTTTGCATGGTGTAACTTGACTAGAATATGTTAAAAGCTATTTCCTATCCACATATAATGAATGGTTAATTAAGTTGAACAAACTGGTGATATGGATGTACAATTAGAAAGTTTGACATCAGGTGTAATATGCAAGTGATCCTATTTGCTGGTATACAATTATGTATTTCTAGTTATTATTACACCCCAGGTTATATATTACTGGAGCTGTTGCTGATGGAGATTTTGGTTTCTCCATTACAGAACAGTTTGATGTAAAGTACAGGGACGGAAATAACCCTAGGTTATTTTCAAATGACATAAATAAAACTTCTTGCCTGCCTCTGCATCTGCAAGTTCCATATCTGTGTACACAAGTTCAAGGTTCTGAAATATTTAAATCATTTAACCCACCTCATAACATTGTAGATTCGACTGCTATGGGCAAGGATATAGCACCTTTAAAGCTTAACCGACCTGTTGTGCATAAAGACATTCACTCCTCTTCAGTGCTGACCAATTCAAATGTGGACATAATTGAGGGTAGGAGGTTTACTGAAGGAAGCCAACTGGTTCCTAGCAAACCTAATAGAGACCTTGGCCTTGATATGGAGGATTTGGACATACCATGGAGTGATCTTGTTTTAAAAGAGAGAATAGGATCAGGTATATTTTTCGTTTTTCAAATTTCCCATCTTTTAATTCTTGCATTAATGAATAATGTAATGAATTTGAGACAGGATAAACATACTCTTCCTCTTCTTATGGTGTGCTTAGCCCAATCAATGTTAGTCGGTAATTGAAATTGTTCTACATTTTCAGGTTCTTTTGGAACAGTGCATCGTGCTGAGTGGAATGGCTCAGTAAGCAACTTGTCTCTTTTAAATGATATATCTAATAAACAGGGGTAGCAATGGTTGTACTTCTGAATTGTTATCTGCTTCTTCGCCCCCAAATCCTAGCAACCTGCCACTGTCTATATTTTGGTGATTGTCAACCATTACCACCAGAATTGGCTTCCTACTGCCAATCCTCGTGCATTCCCAACTCTATATATACTTTGTAGTTATTTGAACGTTATTGTTTCTCGATTTAGCATCCCATTTTTTGCTGGGGTCTCTTATATCTTGACAGATGATTATGATAGTTTTTTCCAGAATTGCTTCATTAAAGTTAGAAGCAGAAGTAGTGTTCATGTTTTAATTTTCTTTTTGTTCTCCTTCTTATACTATCTCTCTATCTTTCAACTACGTATTAAATTTGTCATTTTTAAAACTTTTAAAACCCTTATGAATTGCAGGATGTTGCTGTGAAAATTCTAATGGAACAAGATTTTCTCGCTGAACGATTCAAAGAATTTCTGAGGGAGGTATGCTTTGGCTAAATAAAACTTGTTTTTCGTGAATTGGCATTGATTTGACTTGGTATTGACCTGTATTTTTGCTGCTTTTGGTAGGTGGCAATAATGAAACGCTTGCGGCATCCAAACATTGTTTTATTTATGGGTGCTGTCACGCAGCCTCCAAATTTATCTATTGTCACAGAATATTTATCAAGGTTTGTGGTGTCTTCTGAAGAACCAATCGTCCTTCTCTATCTGGCTTTCTTCCCCCACCCCCACCTAAAGAAGAGTGAAATTTGTTCATGTCTAGTAGGTATTTTACCCTAAATGTCCTAAGTAACCTTGTATGAAATAAGTGCAGGGGTAGCTTATACAGGCTTTTGCATAAACCTGGTGCCAGAGAGATATTAGATGAGAAACGTAGGTTGAGTATGGCTTATGATGTGGTATGTTTATAATCTCATGGAATATACATATATTAATATTTCCGGCTTGTTTTATCTTTAGCAGTAGCAGTGCCATCATATTCATAATCATCCTCTAACTATTTGTCATCTCTGCAACTTCCATGTGCAGGCAAAGGGAATGAATTATCTTCATAAGCGTAACCCTCCGATTGTTCATAGAGATCTGAAGTCACCAAACCTTCTTGTTGACAAGAAATATACAGTGAAGGTAAGGGTGAAAATTTCTTATGTATACCTGATATAGTCTTGAAGAGCATTGTCTAAACCTATGGTGACATTTGGTAGTATGATTCTCTTTGTTCTTTTGTTGCCGGTTTCCCTTCTCACAACCTATACTAAGTCTTAACTCAGTTCATTGATTCCATTTAGTTTGTGACAACCCTTTTTGGCTCATTTGGGTAATGAAGTTACTGTTTGTTTGATACTTAGATAAGTTATTCTCTGAGTAATGATTGATACACTTCTTCCTGGCACATTGTAGTAGTTATTTGACTTTAAACTAGAGTTATATGTGAATTGGTGGAAGATAGAATGTTATTGAAGGAATTGACCTACTTTCACGAGTCTATAGGAGTGTCAGCCTTATGCTACCTTGCTGGATTTATTTTCACTGCAAATTCAGCTTGGCTAGGAAGTGCTGTGTCTTAGCAAATTGTGTGGGCGGGGTTCATACTGTATTCGTCCACTTTGATAAGTATCTTAAAAATTCCTATCGAACATATTTCTGACCCCATTTCTTTAGGTTTGTGATTTTGGCCTTTCCCGTCTGAAGGCAAATACATTTCTCTCGTCCAAGTCAGCTGCTGGAACTGTAAGTTTTTATGTTGAATGCAAATATTTCTGTTTTTCATATATTTATCTTCAAAGAGACAATAATTTTTTTTATATTATCACATCAATTTTCTATTTTTTATTCCCTTAGCCTGAATGGATGGCTCCAGAAGTTCTTCGTGATGAGCCATCAAATGAGAAATCAGATGTTTATAGCTTTGGTATAATCTTGTGGGAGCTGGCAACATCGCAACAGCCGTGGGGTAATTTGAATCCAGCACAGGTATGTTGTGTAATTGAGATACTTGAAATTATAGAATGTTTATGATTTGATTATATTCCATGGATTGTGAGAGTTCAGTATGAAATAGGAACTTGTTGGTGATAGAAATTTTAAGACTATTTCAAAAATTGTGTTTTTGTGGGACTTTCAAAACCGGTATAAAGCAGGGCATGAATTACAAATAAATGTCTTCATGCAATGCCCGAGTATGGTTTTTTGTGTGTTTGAAAACCCAAATATCCTGTTTCCTGACTGTCTATCACTTAATTCTAGATTGGGAGATTTATATTGTTTCAGTCTTGAATAATACATACTGTCTTGTAGGTTGTAGCAGCTGTTGGCTTTAAGGGCAAACGGCTTGAGATTCCCCGTGACTTGAACCCCCAAGTAGCTGCAATAATCGAGGCTTGCTGGGCTAAGTGAGTTGAGATGAATTTGCTATTGTATATTCTGCTTTAATATCCTGTCACGGTACTATCTAATACACATACTTTATTGCAGCGAGCCCTGGAAACGTCCTTCTTTTGCTAGTATCATGGATTCTTTGAGGCCGTTGATCAAACCCCCAATGCCTCAACCCGCTCGTCCTAACATGCCACCATTACTTAACTGAGTAGGTGGTATTCATGCACATACAACAAGATTCTTAGTAGATTAGTCTGACAGGAATACACTGATTTTAGTAGCCCGAGGTGCGTATCAAGTAGTGGCCTTATATAAAACTCTATCTGGCTTGAACGTGGTTCTCTCTCTCCTCCTATGTATATATGACATGATAATGTCGAAGTGTTGCTAAAACTCAATAACAAGTTGATTTTTGTTTTTAAGTAAGGGTTAAGTAGGTGATCGGTCTTATCAATTTCCTTGCTCCCTGTGGTTGTGGGTTGTACAATTTTTTTTTCCCCGTGCGATCAAACTAATACCTTTTTCATGTTGTCTTGGATGCAGAGTCACAGTTGTATATTTCTGCACTAATTCAGATTGAGAATACTGATTTTCAAGCAAAGCAAGGATACTTATTCTTTTTCCCAACAAAAATTATTGTTTGATTAGGTGATCCTGTAATTTAACCAAGAAATGTATAATTTTTTCTTCCATATTTTTGTAAGTAAAGTTCTTCGTTGTAATTAGATTCAGTTAATGATAAGCAGCTTTGCCCGCAATTGCACCTGCATTTTTCTCGTGTATTTCATCCACTATGACTGTGGGAGGTTGCCACCAATCAAGTATCATTTTAACGCCGTTACCCCCTCGTTTTGAGCTGCCATTCGAGAAAGAATGCTTTGGCCAAAACGCAGTGAGAAAAAGAAAAATTACTGCTACACCTTTGAGTCTATGAAAGAGGTCATGTCATCAGCATATTGGAGTCGATGGTGTCGGTGTGTGTGAACACAGGTCATTATTGAAATTTTGACTTCTTGGAAGTAATAATGAGGATGACTGATGGCTATGGTTTGACAGATTAGGACGGAAACACTAGATGGCATTTTAGGTGGGGAAGCAAACACTCCATGTGTTATATATAATTTATTTGTGAGGGTACCTTTGTTCAAGAGTCTGATATCGTAAGGGGGTTGAAACAATGGAAATTACCATTTAATTTTTTGATTTCATCAAAATGGGGCTTCATCACTTTCTTCAGTTTCTTCTTCCGTATCTCTTCTCTCTGCTAAGTAAAAGGTAGAGAAAAATAAAATAAAATCTCTCAGAAGATGTTTTCCATGAATTTGTCCGGTGACCTATTGATTCAGTCGTTACCTCAGCCAAATTGCTAGGGGTAGGATAGTCCGCACAGTCCATCTAATTATGAAAACAGTTAAATGAAAATAACTGTATTTTCATGTGTAAGTAGTACAAAAGCAAATATTATAGTTAAGTATAACAGCAAATTAAACAAATTAAATGGATTTAATCCGATGTATAAAGTCATTCGGTATTCAAGTATTAATATTTTATAAATATTCATATTAACATGCCTAATAACATTTTTTTTTTTAGTTTGGAGGCTCAAACTTATGATTTTGGAGATTAGGGAGAATATTTTTTTCCCTTAAAAAAAAGTACGAGCTTATGAAACATAAATAATAAAAAAAAAAAAATTGGAGTACCTAACATTTGTAACCGAACAATGCAACAAGACAAAAATAGTTCTTTTAAGAGGGAGCTAAGGCATGTAGACGAATTAACGTCTGAAAAAGCAGGTGCGCACGTTCCGGTGGATGGCCATGCCGGAATGGAATTGTCGCATATTATCAGTCTATTTTATTTTCTTGTAAGGAGTTCTGTCCTTTATTCGATTCTAATCAAATTAGTACGTGTGTAGTGTCTGGGAGTTTGTAAACAGAAAATATGTACCAACAATTGTTACAAACATCCAATAAAAAAAAAAAAGAGCACGTCTAGTCGTTTCGCTTAATACAAAAACAATCAAAAAAAATCAATTTGACGATCGTGTTTAGGACACGTGATTAGACTCAAAATCCAAAATTATGTCCGCTAGTTTGTGATTGGTTAGAACATAATGACTTCCCCGCTAAGTAATTGGACCGGAACAGTGCTCACGCTGATCCAGCTAGGATCTGAGACAAAATATCTAGCCATTACTTGGGCCCCGCTGTCTGAATGGTCGACGAAGAAGCACCTGAAGTTGAAGTTACCTGTCATCGCTCATCTCCGGACCAACGTAACTGCCAGGAAGCACCCTCTCTTGAAGTCGGCTCTACTCACTACATCAGGTTGCAATTTGCAGCGCAAAATCCAATCCGACCCAGCCCCACCACTCAATTTCTTCTTCAGTCAATCGATCTTCAATGGCCTGCCACGACCATAAACTTTACTGTTGCCCTAGAACGACAAGAAGGACAAGCCATGACCCTCCACCGCCTTTCGACCCTTTTAAGATATTTATCCAACCCTTGTCGGCAATACAGCGCTCCCCTCTTACCTCACCAAACATATATAAACCTTGCGACTGTCGCCAACCAGACCGTTCATTCTATGTTGTTAAACATACTCTTGAGCTAGTACACTTGCTGTGGTCCAAGAATTAACATGAACCCAAACGACCAAGGTAATCCAAAAACGCCAACAAGATCTTCTCGGAAAGCTCCGGCTGGTTCTTCGTCCTCGCCCCGGTTGGAGCAGGGGACAATTGGATTTTCCACTACTAAGCTTGAGATGTCAGAATCTTTATTGGATTCTCAATCATTTGCTTTAGCTCCAAATTTGGGAGATGCCTCAGCAAGTCTTTCCATGGCCGACATTGGCCTTTCGGGGCCTCTTCCTTCTTCTCCTTTGATGGACTTCGAAGCATTTTCAACTATGAACCCGGTGTCTTCCACTGAATTACTTGCAACAAGCGTTGAGTTGGAGAACGTCCGCGTGCCTCAGTCGCTTGAGTCTTTACAGGGGAATCCAGTTCCACCATTTCTATCGAAGACTTTCGATCTCGTCGATGACCCATCGCTGGATCCGATTATATCATGGAGCTCGACAGGTGGGAGTTTCGTTGTATGGGACCCTATGGAGTTTGCAAGGTTAATCTTGCCACGGAATTTCAAGCACAACAATTTATCCAGTTTTGTTCGCCAGCTAAATACTTATGTGGGTATCGTAGTAACACAGTCTGTAATGGCTACTGTGATCTGTATGTAAAAGATGTTTATTTTCTTTTCTTGCACTGTATATTTTCTTCCCTTTTCTTTGTATTTTTCTTTTTCACCATGTGTGGTATTGTTTTGTAATTAGGTTTGGAGAAGATTGACCATGTATATGTGATTTAAGAAAATATTGTATGAACTTGCAAATGTAAAGATTTTCTTAAATTCATTTTTGTGGCCTAAAATTTTACTTTGATGGAATTCTCTGTAGAAATATGGCTTAATATCTGTTACTTGTGCAGGTAGATTGAGGCAAAACTTAACTTTGTTTGTGTTTTCTTAAAAAAATCATGTATCTTTTGTTAAAAGCAGACTTAAATATGTTGACTTGAGGCATACTTGATCAGGTATCATGTTCTATTAGGCTTCCAATATTACTGATGGGAACTGAATAATGATAACATGGTTGAGATATTTTGTAATTGGATTATAAGTAGGACAGAGACCGCAATTGGAACTGGCAAGAGAAAGAATATTTCCCCTCTCGAGTGTCCACTGTGGTGGGGATTTCATCTTCCGCAGGTAGTATTCCAGATTTCTGTGGGGGAATTTGCAGTTCTACCCCAATTTAGATTCCATTAAGTTACATCATGAACATAACCTTTATGGCTGTGAACATTATTGTATTTGACTTAAAGATTGCATACTCCAATACAGCTCCACTTGTTCATGTCTTCATTGTGGCCTGGATTTTGGTATGACTAGCATTGTTTTGTTTTTCTATTGCTTATTAATTCTTTCTCTTATTTCTGTATTTCTGTTCCATTCATTCTCAAGTTATTACGCATGATTATCCAGGGGTTCCGCAAGATTGATACTGATAAATGGGAGTTTGCTAATGAAGCTTTCCAGCGAGGGAAGAAACATCTATTGAAGAACATCCAAAGGCGCAGGTCACCTCAAGCCCAGCAGGTTGGTAGCTATATTGGGCCATTTACTGAAGCAGGGAAGCCTGGAGTTCAGGTTGAGGTGGAAAGACTGAGAAAAGAGAGGGGTACGTTAATGCGTGAGATGGTTGATTTGCAGCAACAGCAGCGAAGGACAGTTCATCATATAGGAGAAGTGAACCAAAGGCTCCAGTCTGCAGAGCAGAGACAAAAACAAATGATGTCTTTCTTGGCCAAGTTATTTCAAAACCCAGCTTTTTTAGCCCGACTTCAGCAAAAGAAGGAACAGAGAGATTCAGGTGAGACTAGAGCGAGGAGAAAGTTTATCAAGCAGCACCAACATAACGCAGGAACATCGGATTTTTTGAGGGAAGGGCAGATTGTAAAATACCAACCCGATTGCAGAAATATATCCTTATCTTCTGAAACACCAGAACTGAATCCAGTTTCTACTGAAAAGTCTCCTGAATACCTTTCACAGGGTTTGGCAGGAGAACTGTGTTCAGGCACAGAAAATCTGAGTTTGCCATTTGAGAACGTTGCATCAGATGAAATGGCTGTAACCCATGAGATGATGGCAATGCAAGAGATAGTAGGAGAATGGTCATCAAGCTTAGGACTTGAAGATCCCCTTTTCAAAGGAGAAAACATCATGAGCCCAGAACAAGAAGTTATTCCACAGTATTTTGCCTCTTTCCCAGAGAATTTGGCCAAGGAGGATGCCTTTCCAGAGTTTCCCCTTTCTGGAACTGAAAGCATCATCAAACAAGAAGATATATGGAATCCCGCCTGTAGTGGCAGTGGTGCTGCTTCTGTCTCTGGGAATGAGCTATGGAGAAATCCAATCAATTATGAGGTGCCAGAATTTGGAGCGACAGGCGGTATGTCAGACATCTGGGATATGAGCTCTTTGCAAGTTACTGGAAGTTTGGGTATTGACAAGTGGCTAACTGATGATTCCCCTCCTGAAGAAACAGAAAGTTAAGCTGGTCAGACAAAAGAAAATAGATCTAAGAATATTGATCCATAGGGCTTCATTTGCTTTTGCATTTGTTGCCCTTTGGATATTTACCATACTTCGTTCCTATTGGTGGTTTATATAATTGAATAAATTGATTTATAAGGAAAGTTCAATTCACCAGCTTTCATTCTTTATTCATTTTTCAGTTTTATTCTTTTAGATTAATTGTTATATTCGTTCGTGATTCTCTTTGTAAATTTTAATCGTTCAATTCTTGGGTAATTCTTTTCTTTCCTCAAGTAAATCATATTATCTTACCATCTGTTAGGTAGAAAACTGTTGAGTTCTCACCCGATGAAGGAGAAACATTACAGGTTTTGAGATAAGTCCCTTCGACTTGCTTGTTTTCTGCAGTGCCCTTTTAGCTGCTTGATTTAAAAGAAAAAATTTATACTTTAGAAAAAATAAAAGAGAAACTATTAAAAACTGCTCCACATAATTCAAATAATTAATTAAGTTTCTTGTAAATCTATAATGAACCATCCAAAAACAAAATAAATCTACTAATAAAGCTTGACATAGTTAATTTAATAATCAAGTCTTTTAAATATGTTTACAAATATTTGATTGTTTACAATTCACAAAATTAACCTTTTTATTGTCGAGTGGAAATTATGATCATCATCTGTTAAGAATCTTTATCCTTTTTTGATGCATGTTCATCACTCTTGGCTTCTCGGCATTTCCTCTTCAGTCTTCACTCCTTTTGCTTTGTTAGGTAAAGCCATTTCTCCAAACTAAACAATAAGAAATTCAGTTGCAAATGGGAGGAAAACATGATACGAGGTTATGATCCATCATATTCTTGTTTATGTTAGGAAGGTGTAGGCTGTGTACTTTTAAATTTATGACACGTAAGGAAAAAAAAAAAAAACTAAAGAAAGAACCAACTCACACACGTGATGCAATGAAGGAGAAATAGGTAAACAGCTCTTTCTTACCTGTATTGCATCCTTTTTAAATTATTCAATATTAAAAAAGTTTTAATTATTATATCTTTTGAAAAAAAATTATCGAAGAACTTATTACTTATCTTTTTAAATAGTAAAATTTGAGAATAACTATGTAAAATATATTATTTTTACATAAAATATGTATATGTGTAGGGATGTAAAATTTATTATCGTTTTTTCGTTTTTCAAAACGTTAAGTTATTTTATAATTTTATTCATTGGCAGGACAAGGGAAATTTTTATAAAAAGTGGGCAGGAAACATGAGCCGCCACCACTGTTGTCGGATGTCACGGAGGGGAAAAAGGAAGCAAGAAGAAATTTTTTTTTTTCAATTAACTTTTTCTGTAAAAAAAAAAAAAGAATTTAAATCAATATAAAAAGGCCACCCCTTTCATCCGATTAATGAATGCTTAGCTCGTTGTCTCTGATGAGCTCCAGTGTTCACTTCTGCGTTTCTCTACTTAATTCCTGTCGATGAGGCATCTGCACCTTATGTGTAACTCCATTATAAAGGCTCTGAAAGCCTCTGCCTCTGTCCCTTTTCCATTGTTTCTCCTTGGATTCATTTTTGTGTATTGGGATTAGGGTTTTGTCTCAATTCTCATTGTACAATTTAGATTTTTTTTTTTTTTTGAATTTTCCCTTAATTATTAGTCGGTTTTGACAAGAAATTATTATGATTGGCGATAATTGGGACGCTATTTCGATGTTGTATTTCGCTCCTGAATGTTTGTGACAGTATATTAGGGTTAGTATTTGGGTTTGGATTTGTTATGTAATGGACATGGAGAGCTCACGTAGGTCGTTTGATAGATCGAGGGAAGCAGGTATAAAGAAACCCCGATTGACAGACGAACTCGAGCGCGTCCCGAATTCGAGTATCAGACAGTTTCCTCAGCGACAAGTAGCTTCTGGGATTAATACGTTTGCATCAGCGAGGTTTAAAACAAATGATAGAGAATCCGAGAGCAATGATTCGGGTCGTGGTGGATACCAGCCTCAGCAGCCACTGCATCAAGAGCTTGTAACTCAGTATAAAACCGCACTTGCTGAGCTGACTTTCAATTCGAAGCCCATAATTACCAACTTGACTATCATTGCAGGCGAGAACGTTTATGCAGCAAAGGCAATTGCCGCCACTGTCTGTGCTAACATTATAGAGGTGAACCCAGTTTACACTGTGCAGCTGTTTCTGTGTTCAAACTTCAAATGCTGATTAACTTAAATTGTAAGACATGTGGAATGAAAGTGTCGTCATTATAATAGATATTACAATCAATGGTACCATCACTATTAGGCTATGTGGGTGTGTGTGTGTCAAAGATTTAGTGGCACAAAAATATGAGCTTTTGTATACTACAAGTTTGAAATTAGTGGAATCTCATGGTTTTGATAGACGTGTTTTCTCAAGGTTTATGGTATCAACTTTAATTGAGGTTGACTTGAATTTTCAAAGTATTGAATCCATTTTGACGCTAGTATGTGAATATGATAAACGGGAAGAGTTGCAGTTTTCATGTGAAGATATGAGAATGCTTGTTTTTCCTGTTTAGAATAGGTTTATTATGATTCAAGTGCATTCTCAAGAGAAAGGAGGGGGAAAAAGAAAGAAAAGAAAGAGGACAAGTGCATTTTATCATGGTTTGCTGGATGAGTCAGAATCCACAGGGACCCCAAGTTGTCTGCCAAAAATTTGACATCAAAACAAATCAAAACAATTTTCCTATGTGTTGCTGGCAGTTTGGTCTATCCCATGAGACTGTGATGCTTCAGTGTTTCCTTATGTACCAGATCTGCAAGCACCAAGCACCAATCATTTATTTATATACGATCTGGAAGACTGTTTTTATTTAGCGTATCACTTGTGTGCTTGTTTCATGCTTTGACGATCATGTAATATATGTTTAAAAGATAACTGAGATCCCTATTCAATTCATGATGATGAAGATTGGAACTGGACAAGATTATGTTTATCAACTCAAGATCATGACCAAAAAATGCCATGTCTGCGAAGGATGAATATGAAGTTTTCCTATAAAAGGCATCGATGTCTTTGTTGGGGGAATAAGAATTCTGCAGAGCTTATCGTCAAGGCAAATTGGAATGTTTAGCTTGATGTTAATTTTTGTTTAATATTGTTATGACCCTCTATATTATGAGACCTTGACTGTTGAGGCAGCTAGAGTTAAGGAATGGAATAGCTAACTATATTGTTTAGACAAAGCTCTTTATGAGCTATATTACTTGTTACGATTTTGAGCTAATTTAGTGTCAATCTAATTGTTGGGATTTTTGTGTGTTTCTGCTAACTTCAAGGTGAATTATGGATTTTTTCCCCACTTATTTCCATTACTTGCTTCTGTTAGGCAGTCTATTTTCATGCCTGTTGTTCATTAGTGTTATTTTATACAAAGAAAGCTCATGTTTCATCTCATTGCATTAATGACTTTCCAGGTTCCTAGTGAACAAAAGCTGCCATCCCTTTATCTTTTAGACAGTATTGTTAAGAATATCGGGCGGGATTATATAAAATATTTTGCTGCCAGACTACCTGAGGTTAGATATCTATTCTTTGTTAACTTTTCATTTCCTATGCTCCTCTTATTAATGTTTTAAGTTATGAAATTGACTTTTTCTACTGTTTCTATCTGGATTACTTATGGCATTAATGACTTTATATGGATCATTGCATCATTTTTAGTTCGGAATTTGTCATCTGCTTAGTTTGGAATGGCAGTTGTTCTTCTCTTTGCATTTCTCCACAGATATGATTTCGTCTCTTTGTTTTACCTGCCTGCCTGTTCTTAACTAGCTAATTGCCAGTTTCTCCATTACATTTTAGGTATTCTGCAAGGCATATAGACATGTAGATTCTTCAGTCCATCAAAGTATGAGACATCTTTTTGGAACATGGAAAGGGGTTTTTCCTCTTCCAACCCTTCAGATGATTGAGAAAGAACTTGGCTTCACTCCTGCAGCCAATGGTTCATCTTCTTCATCTACATTGAGGAGCAATTCACCATCACAACGTCCACCTCATAGTATCCATGTCAATCCCAAGTATTTAGAAAGACAGCGACTCCAACAGTCCAACAGGGTAGGTGAAGTGATTGCATTCCTTGTATGTTGAAGTTGGATTGGGAGATATGGCATTAATCCTAATGTTGCATGTTGGGATATAACAGGACATGTTTACAATCAAAGCTTTTTAAGTCAGTCTTTTGAATAAACTAATTCAGAATCTTTTCATCTTCTGATTGATATGAATAATCCTGTCTTCATATCTGCTATTCTTTTATCTGGTTATTAGAGGTTTTCAATATTATTGGTCTAGAAGCCCAACTTATCATCATCTATCAAGATGAACCTGCAAGTATAAACTTGGGAACCTTTTCTTTTAACTGCGATGTTGGGGAGCTGTTCTTTAGTTTATTTATACAATGCAGGCATTAAAAATATGATAAGTTATTGTAATAGATATGCTTGGAGGTTACTGTAATTAGTCATACATACCTGTTCCTTAAAATCTTGTCCCTAGTTAATTATTTTCTACTCTTTTTTCATGTCATGAAGACTAAAGGAATAGCTAACGATATGATGGGAGCTATTGCAAACTCAACTGAGGATGCAGAGAGGCCAAATAGAGCTTTGGGTGGTGGACGGCCTTGGGCAGATCCATCTGTTAACATGCATGTATGTGAAGCCCCAGTCTTCCCCTTTCTGATATTTATATATACCTTGTCATAATTTAATATTATATATGATTTATATGGCAGAACATTCAGCAGTCTCATAGAGATGCATTTAATGATTCCGTTCATGAAAAGAGCACCGGTGCATCCAATATAGGCAATGAATATAATTCTGATATGTCTCGGAATTTTGGCTTGGGTGTTGGAAGAACTGGTGGTAGGATCTCTGAATTAGGACATGACAAATCTCGGTACAAAGCTGCTACTGCTGGTGTTGCGGAGACTGTAGCTGACCAAAGAAATGGTTTCAGTATTAAGCATGGTCTTTTTAATCACGAAGGTCCCAAGTCCATGAATTTAGATGCAAACCATCAGACAGCACAAGGCTTAACTAGCATTAGAAGCAATGTAATGTCAAGTAGCTGGAAGAATTCTGAGGAAGAGGAGTTCATGTGGGATGGTATGAACTCTGGGTTGACTGATCGTGGTGCATCTAATGTTCCTAGCAGCTTGAGCAAAGATCATTGGACAGCTGATAATGAAAATTTGGTAAGCTTGATAAAATTACATAGGCAGTATTCACTATATTAAAGCATTATTTGAGAATTTAATCTTTTTTATCTAAGAGAGTTGACAGTGAATTTTATCCCATGCATAGCTTGCATCTCTTGCTAGAATATCATCTATGATAGGAGTAAGCTTTTAAATAATTCCTGTTAGTGCTATGTATCAAATATTGCTGTTGAAGATGCAATGATCTATAGACCCTCCCTCCCCAAGGACTTTCATTAAAAAAAAGAAAAAGAAAAAAGAAAATCCCTTCTACTTTTTAGGACCTGGCAAATGAGGTGATGTATGGAAGCTTAATTTATTCTTGAATAGTCACATTTCCCGCTAAATGCTTGTTCGTCATTTGGTCATCGACGTCTTTCACCTGCAGATGACAAAGTTTCTTTGGCATTTTGCAAAGTGTGAGTGGATTGTATTATACCACGATCCAGTCATTCAACATCTTACCTAATTTAAGTCAGTTGGTCTGAAGCAATTGCTCTTGTAGGAAGTATTGCCTTAACTGTTTTGTGGCCTTGTCCTTGAGTAATGGTGGAAGGCATTATGATCTTGAATCCCAATTAACGACTGTTGAGGAGACCTGTTCCTTAGTCCTATGGCTATCTGATTGGTATATATGGGCAGTTATTCCTAAAAATCACTCTGCAAACTGTGCTGGCTATAGTTAATAATTAATACAGATTGCCTATCAGAGATTGAAGTTGTATCAGTGATTGTTGTTTTACATAATGATTTGGCCTCAATGGTACACAATTGATGATCAATGTTGTATGGATTGTGGCTTGTTTTGGATGGTTTACTTGGCTCATTAATTTATATTTGTATGTGCAGGCAATTGAGGATCACCTCCCAATCCCTCGCCATTTTGGGGCAAAGGTTGATCCAGAAACATCCACTGAATCTCTATCCACTCAAAAGAAACAACTGCCAGCTTTTAGTCACCGTCCATCATTACCGTGGCAATTGCAGGAGCAGCACTCAATTGATGGGCTAGACCATAGGCAAGTTCGCTCAGAAGACTATGCATCCGGTCTTGGTGATTTGCCGACCAGTTCTTCGATCAGGATGGGGAACCCCCCTCTCTTGACAAATGCAACAACAGGGTCAGCCGGAATGGTGGGACTACAGCAATTTACTGCAAGAGCTGGCTCCCTCTCTGGTCAGTCATCTTTGAGACAACAGTCTCCATCACCTCTGCGCCATCCAAATGTGGCTGAGCAAGACCACTCACAGATTCTTAAGACATCTCAAATTTCTGGGAATCTGCAAAGCAAAAATTTTCGAGATTCATCATCTGCTCCTCCTCCTAATGTTCAAGTCAGTAACATACGAAGGTCGCAGCCAAAGGATCCACGAGGACATTTATCTTCAGTGGCTTCTTTTCCGCAAAGACACCAAAGTGCAGTTTCACAACAGCAGCAACTGGGCTCCTTTGAGAGTGAAGTTTCTGATAAGACTGAGAAGCATCCCCAGGCTGAAGCTACTCTCGCTGCAGAAACTTCACAACAGCCAACCACAAGTAGTTTGTTAGCCGCAGTTATGAAGAGTGGGATTTTCTCAAACAATTCAATTACCAGTAGTGTACCTAATTTAAGTTTCCTGGATACAAAGAACCTGCCATCACAATTAGGGGCTCAGCCTCCCCAGCCGGTTGGATCTTCTACCTCATTAATTTCTTCTGGCCTTGAGGTTGCATCACCGTCTTCTTTAGGTCCTTCTCCGAATGATGAGTCATCTACTCTGCCAAATATATCTCAAGGAAAGGTTGGACAACCACCAAGGCCACCTCCTCAACGACCAGCTCCCTCGTTTGTGAGTAGTGCCTCAGCTCAGACCTCAAATGTCACCCATAGTACCTCAAATCCAATTTCAAACCTTTTAAGCTCCTTAGTTGCGAAAGGGTTGATATCTGCTAAAACAAGGTCGGTGCCAGCTGGGATGCAGACACAATTAGAGGACCAAAGCCAGAACATTACCACCAGTAACTCCTTGCCGGTTGCTTCTATTCCTGGTCCTGCAGCCACCCCTGCATCATCGACTGGGGATGATCTAGACCATGATGCCAAAAGCTCTGTAGCTATATCTCAATCAACTGCCACAGAAATAAGAAATCTCATTGGTTTTGAGTTTAAGCCTGATGTAATCCGAGAATTGCATCCAGATGTAATTAGAGATCTACTTGATGATCTTCCGCATCATTGCAGTGCTTGTGGCCTAAGGCTTAAACATCAAGAACAGTTTAATAGACACTTGGAGTGGCACGCTACAAGAGAAGGAGAACAAAATGGTCTAATTAAAGCATCAAGAGGATGGTATGCAAAATCAAGCGATTGGATTGGCATAAATGAGGCTGAATTCCCATCTGAGTGTGAGCATACTGATTCTCTAGACATAAATGTCAAGACAAGAGACAACATTGAACATGATGAGATGGTTCCAAGAGATGAAAACCAGTGCTTGTGTGTATTGTGTGGTGAGATTTTTGAAGATGTTTACTGTCAAGAAAGGGATGAGTGGATGTTCAAAGGCGCTGCTTACATGACTATCTCAGATAGCGATGGCGAGATGGGTAGTGGTCCAATCATTCATGCGAAATGCTTATCAAGGAGCTCCATATCAAGTGTTGCTGAAATGGTAAGGCTTATTATCCGATGTGACTAATTGGAAAGAACAGACTTCTTTTAAGTTCGATGTTTAAGGCTCCAAACTAAAATGCCTATTTTAGGAGTGGCCTTATAAATTTGGCTTGCGCTTTCCAGAAAATTGCCAGTGGTGGGTTTGGGTCCTTGGTACCTGGACTTACAGTAGTTTCTCTTTTTCCTTTTTTTTTTTTCCTCTTTGATTTTCCACTTTTTTTGCATGCTTCAAATTTGTCAATTTTCTCTTTTAATTATCTGTAGATAGATAGCGAGCACTTGTGCTTGTTTGGGGGAGAGGGGGTGCGCATTGCTGGGTTTTGATCCCGGGATGAGGATGATGTCCTCTTGCTACTCGCCACACAAGCCAGGCTCTTCCTCTTCACATTGTATTGGTTTTTATTCGGGTTATTGATGGAATCTTCTTATATTTTGGCAGGAACATGATTGATACTTCAGAGCATCTGAGTGCCAATGTTATTATATGAAGCATACAAAGGATACCCAGGTTTATTTTGGCTTTACTGAATCTTTATGATCCTTTCGTGCTAAATTTGTTTCCTCGAACTGGTTCCTGGAGCCATCAATCAAATTTTGCTCTTTTTCTTTTCTTTTTTTTCCCTTCCTAGTCAGGTTAAAAAGAATTCCGTAGTGTTTAAAATATATAAATGGCAGATAGTTTCGCATCTCAATTTGCTCTTTGATGTGGTTTGTTCCTTTATTATTTTACTATGCTCAAGCGGGTTTGCACTTTTAGCAGCATCTGATGCTACCAGTACGAGGCAAAGCACTTAATGGCCATGTTTATTAATCTCGACGAATGTGAGGTGGCGTTTTGTGCATCGTTATGATTAATATTTCTGTATTAATGTCAGATAGAGAATACCCTGTCCCCCCCCCCCCCCGCCCCTCTCCTCTTTTACTGCCTCTTCAATTTCCCTTTCTCTTTACTGGGCATTATCTTCCTGAACTCTGTTTGAAAGACAGTAATGGATAAAGATTATTTTTCTTGTCTACAGGTGAGATTCTTAATGATTGTCAATTTGGGTGCTTTTTGAATGCATTTTACGCTTCTGATGCTGATCCTTTGTCCAATTTGAACAATTTATACGTGCACATTTGGAAAGCAAATATTCTGTCTCTATTCTAACCGTATTGTCTGATGTTTGGCATTTGCCCCAATTTGAGCTCGTATCCAGTTGTGGATACGCAAAGATATGCAGCACTTACAAGAAACTTCCTAACCATTACAAGGTTATAAATACCAAATAGTTTCTGGCGAGTTTGCCATCAAACTATTGGGAAATAGAACTCTTGGGAAAATGAGAGGAATAAATTCACAACGAAGTGAGGACATAATATAATATTCTTTGATATAGTTGTTCCTAATTTTTCCTTTTAATTTTCGAAGGCCATGGTCTTTAATTCAAACAAATTAAATTTTGCGAACGTGTTTCTGGATTACAATTATTTTAATTTGGTGTATGAAAATTGAAATAAGATTTAGGGCTCTAATGTTTATCATTGTTTTGATGCCATCAGCCCATTTCCATCGCATATTATAGAATTCCATTCCTTACCGCTATTGCCATCAAAATTACAAATTTCATGCGTAATCTAATGTTTCAAAATTTGCTGCCGTTGTATTGAAAGATCTAGTATAATATTATTGATGGGTACGAATTGAACATGGAGAACAGGCAGACAGAATTAAAACAGTCAACTTCGATCACTCGTATGTTGGATTTACATCGTTTCATAATCACACGGACTCAGGGCTTATGGTGCTGAGTGTAGATGTAATCCAAGTGGGCTTCCGATATCATTCTTCTGCGATTGCATTCTTCATCCTTCTCTTGGCACTCTTCAAGTTCTAAACCCATTAGCTGTAGCTGTATACACGAAATCGCATGCAATCCTCCAATTAGAAAAAAAATAAATAAATTGAAGAACCCAAATCTGCATAGAGTTAATTAATTACTTCCATATCATCTTTTAACTCGTTGGGTGACCGAGCAAGAGCGACATCATTCGCCATGATCCCCTCCTTATCTGCTGCATCAAGTTCCAAGCTTTAAAAGACAAGAAACACACACACACACACATATATATATACACACACACGTATAATACTCTCTCCTGTTACCTTGTTTTGGGAGAAGGAGACGAGCTGACGCCGAGATGGGAGGAAGAAGGAGATGAAGAAAGAAAATCGAGACGAGAAACACATGGGAATTTTGCAGCTTCATCGGTTTGTTCAGAGTCGAGATGGGTGAGATAGAGAGAGAGAGAGTAGCAAATTCAGTGTGCGTAAAAGACTGTGGCAGAAAGGGAATAAATAAAGAATGAAGATGCTAAGTGTGGTGGTAGTGGCATGACCTTTGAGTCACGTGGAGACCCAGAAGTGAAGAAGAACAAAGGTGGTTACAAGTTCACTGCGAGTGGGACCGGCAATACGATCATCGATGGGTTTGGTCATGTTGCAGAGAGAGCAATAGCAATAGCAATAATGGCATCATGCATCATCATTCATTTAAATTGACGTACGAACACAAAGAGAAGAGAGTTTTTCAGTTTTAAGCGAGTTAGAAGACAGAAAGAGATAGCGATGGTCACTTTCGTGATGCTCCAAAGTGGAACAACAATACAAAAATAGATTAAAAGTGAACCCTATGTATAATAAGAGAGTTTTACAGACATGATATGATATGATATTCAATCTAAATGTTTCATTCTTAGTACTTTTTACAAGAAACTCTGTAACTCTCTCAGACATGCGGCAAAAGGAAACACCACAAATGCGACTAACACCCTTTTCGTTTGCTGATCATATTGCTCGGACAATCCGTGAGCCCATCTCCGGTATATGTTCAAATATCTCAGGTTAAGATAAGAAATTAAGAAAAGAAACAGATTAGAACGATGACGTGTTCGAATATAGTTGAATTGGGATGAATGATTTAATAGTAAAGTTACATATTCTTATCCCAACATTAACTTTACTTTAGTCTCATCCATCAAAAAGCTGTAAAACCTATAAAGGAACCTAGAATCAATAGTCAATAATTAGCCAAAAAGGAGGAGAATAAAAAAAGCTTCAAGTGATATGAAAAGCACATTTGACAGTAGTCACTAGTGGGTAAATATTAATAGCAAGTGGATTATTTCCCAAGCTTCCTTACTTATAAATTTATCATCTGCAGGTGCAGGCGGTGACATGGGTCCATGATCAAGATGTTGGTGGAGAGAATGAAAGGTTAAAAGCTCAATTTTCACTTTCCAAAAGCAGTTTGCTAATTTATTACCCTTGTTCCTATGTCGTCGTCGATCTGTTGATCATTTCAAACAATATCTGAAAATCTCGTATATATCTGTACTTTATACTATTTTTTGCAGTACTTAATTATGGGTTTAACTAGCATCAGTATATTATTAAAGTAGAGAGGATGACTATACACTTATGGGTCAATAGGTTCAAATCTTGTACTTGAGAGGTTAAATTGTCAGATTAGTTAATTACCAGCATCGATCTAAGGTCATATATAGCAGACAGCAGCAGCAGCAGCTTCAGTTGACGACGTTGTAGTTCAAAAATTTACATTTGGACCATTCCCCATAACAAGATTTCATGCTGTCTCACAAATCAAAACCACCTAATTCCTATTAACTAATCTGAATCTGATATCATCGATCTGTCTTTCTAGAATTTGAAGTTGGGACATTATGATGAGTTCAAAGTTGAACCTGCAATGTTTGACCGAAAGTGATAAGATTCACGAGTTGCTGTCCCAAATAGTCACGGGATTTTCAGCACACCATATATACAAATAGCTGCTACGTACAAATCATAATTTATATTTACATCTAGAAGGAATTTGACATAATGACACACCTCAGTCTCTTGTTCAATCTGAGGAATCACTGTTATTCGAACTTGGATGCACCAACATGACCCTTGTCCATCAAAAATGCACAATAGATTCCGTCTTTTAATTTCTTCAGGAGTTAAGCGCCATTTCTGGGACAGAAAAAAATAGTTTATGAATTAGGAGGAAAAAGTCAACTTTGAAATTAAAAGGCGCAAAGAAAGTTCAGAGTTCTATGAGCTCAAAGGAAGAGAAAGATGTTGGTGTGTTTAGTCAACCAATTAAATGGTTGAGTAAAACCGTGAAGTGCCATACGCTCCTTTAATTTATCTCAGCAAGTCTTGCCGGTGTTGTGTTGGGAACACGACGGAAGTTGTTGAAGAAATTAACAGCTCCGTTCTTTTGACTTTTGGAGTGGAACATATTATATAAATCTATATAAGTAGCATTATTCAAGTGTGCGTGTTAATATTTGAATTGACTTGCATTGCATACTATGGTTCCATACTCATATTCATTCAGTATTAATTCACCGATAAAAGAGAAAACTACTTATCAAACCAAACCCCATCCAACATTGAACTTTAAAATTCTCAACCGTTGGCATAGATTCCTTCCCCCCAGTCAACTGATCTTTTAACAACCCTCTGACTGACTGCATTCATTTCTATAAGGTTGAATATTATTATTTTTATATATAGTTTCAAATAGCTATGGTAAGTTATTTTGAAACCCGTCACCAAATCACACGCATAACACTATAATTTACAATTAATTTTTGGCTCCATTGGCACATGCTACACCATAATGTTCTACTTGTATTACCATTGTATTTCTTGTCCCACTGTGACAGTTGAAGAGTCTATAAACCCTAGGCGGTCTCAAGGTTCGGTTTGCCTAGAGATATACTCGTAACTGTCGCCCACGTATTTATTTACTTGCACTCTTGGTTTGGCAATTATTTATATGTACGCTACGTAGCTTTTCAAGTTTGCTTCGCTTCATATTATCTTTTCTCCTTCAACAACATGCTTGGATTCATGGGCGAGCTTCAATTCATAGCTCTTCTTGTGCTCTCCCTACAAACTATTTCTGTGTCGAGTTCAAGTAATGAAGGGCTCCTCAGAGGCTTTTCGGCCGTTCCACACTCTTCGGTGACGTCGTTTCAGGCTATTCTCGGTGACAACACCGGCAACTTCTCTCTTGGTTTCCTTCGCGTGGACCGAACCCGCCTTGCTCTCGCCGTCCTTCACGTGCCTTCCTCCCAGCCCTTATGGCTTGCCAACCCAACTCGCTTGGCTCGCTGGTCTGATACTACTCGACTATTTTTCAACGGAAGTCTCGTGATTACGGATCCTCGCGAGGGAGTGTTGTGGTCAACTGGCACCACCGGCGACCGTGTTTTGCTCCTCGACACCTCCAATTTGCAAGTGCAGTCAGACGGTGATCCTCCCTCGGTACTCTGGCAAAGTTTCGACTTTCCCACCGATACCCTCGTTGAGAATCAAAATTTCACATCGAGCATGTCCTTGGTTTCATCCAACGGCTTATATTCATTGCATTTAGGGAAGGACTTCATGGGCTTATATGCAAAATATTCTCCGTCGGAGCAGATAATAATATATTGGAAGCACAAAGCACAAGAAGCTAAGGCCCAAATCGTCGTTGGAGGGGGACCGCTTTATGCGCAAGTGAACACTGACGGGTATCTGGGTATGTACCAGTACCAAACGAGTAGCTTACCCGTGGATGTGCAGAAGTTCAACAGCTTTCAACGCTCTAACGTTTCATTTCTATTGGTACGAATTGAACCGGACGGAAATCTGAAGGGGTATTACTGGGATGGATCAAAGTGGGCGTTGAATTACCAGGCAATCGCCGATGCCTGCGAGCTTCCGAGTCCATGCGGTTCGTACGGTTTGTGCACCCCGGGCGGGTCTGGATCAGGATGCTCGTGTTTGGATAACACGACCAGCTACCAACCAGTTACTGGGTGTTTTCATGATCGACGGCAAGAGTACGGAGATTTTTGTGACCAAGGAATAGCTAAAAACGACTACTGGGCTCTGAGGAGGAAAGGAGTGGAGGCACCGCATAAAGAACTCCTAAGGTCCGAAACGGTGTCGTCTCTGGAGCAGTGCGAGAGTTTATGCGAGAAAAACTGCAGCTGTTGGGGTGCACTGTACAACAATGCGACCGGGTTTTGTTACATTGTGGATTACCCGATTCAGACGATGACCGGTACAAGGGATGAGTCTAAACTGGGTTATTTTAAGGTGAGAAACAGCCCACCAGGAAAGAAGCATAGTATTGGAGCGGTTTTAGGCATTTTTGCCGGGGCAGCGAGTATAATTGCGATCGTCGGGCTGGTAATTGCGAAGTACTTGAAACGGAAGAAGACAAGGGGAATCAAAGAGGATGGGATTTCACTATCACCCGGCCCGTATAAGAATCTCGGATCTTCTTCCAGTTTTAATTCGGAATGACGCAAGGGGTGACGAAAGGACCACATCGTTTATTAGATTAGATAGCTTTTGACCCTGGCTCGTTAAACCACGATCTGCAACTAATATCTTTTGGTGGGTCCACCTGTAATGGTGGTCAACTGGGCACAAAGCTAGTGGATTGGTATGCCACCGCATCTGATTGTGATCTTGATCTGCCCAACTTGGGAGTCCTCAAGTCTGGTGAAAACTGCAACTTAGACCAAACTTGAATTTTCAATGCTGCTGTATCTGAATGCCACCAAATCCAAACATCACTTTCCCCCCATTTTCTTTTTTGTTAAACAAATAAATGAACACATGCATCTGTGATAGTCTTTGATGTTCATATTACAATAAGTAAACTAAACATGTGTTAAAATGGAGCCATTATTCTTTCCTCCTCTTTTGCCTTTTTACCATGGCTTCCAACACGGGTGGATCATCACCAAAACTCTGAAAATAGAGAATCCAAAACTCTAATAATTTAAAGCCAAAAAAAAAATACTGATTCATTCCAAATTTTTAGGTTTGAATAACTTGCGTAACGAGCCGCTTCGGCCCATATGATAAGGGTCCGGATCAGCAGTGGCCCATGTAGTCGCCGGTGTGTTTTCCTCACAAGCCCATAATCCTCGTACCTCCATAGAAAAAAGCCCCATACGTTGTGACTATCATGCGTAAAAAGATTGCTCTATAGAAACAAAAAAAAAATCATTGGTCTTTATACCTTTAAGCCGTCCACTAGAATCTTGGTACCCATACATTCCTTTTCATTCACTTTGTTTGAAGAATACCATCTTTTGAAGCAATAAAAAGCCTATACGTTATGTAAAGCATAAATGCTATATCCAATTAGAGCAACTGTAGCCACCTGTATCCTAATAAAGAAACGAATGTATTCTTTGATTTCTATTCTAAACCGAGTTTTACAATTTATGCATCCAATCCAAAAACGGATTTTCACCGTATATCATCGACTGTCCGAATTATTGTAAAGTACTTGTCTGATCGATCATTTCTGTTAGTCCATGAAAAAAAAACTTAGATGCTGTATTTTTAGAAAGAAATAGAGTATCTTGCTCATTCAGTAAACTATGCCCCTTCAGTTGGGTTACTTAAGAAGCAACTACACATGATGTTGACAGAAGAGAGAGTATTATTGCACTATGTTTCAATTGCCTGTCTGAATCATTGTTACTTTGCTCTAGTAAACTGACAACGTTACCGCTCTCGCTTGAAATTCTTTGGGTAAAAATATTTTGACCAGTTATGGTTCTCTTAATTACAAGTACAGTCTTTTGTTATGCATAAACACAGTTCCTTGTCTGTCGGCCTGGGTGCTCCGGTACACAGTACAGTACAGTCTTCTCATTTACTGACAAGTCAAATGCAAACCTTTACTCTTAGATATTTAATTAACTTAACAAGAAGGAAACTCAGTCTGGAATTTGCATAATTCAACTTGTTTACTCTCTGGATTCAATGCAGATTACCAAATTGAATTTGGTTTACTGGTCACTTGGAGTCGCCTCTCGTCTTCAATTTGGTGGTTGAGACCCAGACACCAAATTTCCCTTCCCTTTTATCAGATAGACATGAATTGTTATCAATTCCAAACCTCTCACTGTCCAACTAGCAAAGCAAATCCAATTGTTCGTTTCCAACTTCTTGTTTAATAAGAATCTATATTATATATATTTAAGGTGCAATTGAATTATGCCGTTTTCTGTTGCCTTGTCTCCATTTTAACTAACGGAAAGGATCAGCTTTTATAACTCAAATAACGAATCATAAATAGAGTTGTAAAAAGAGGCTTCAATCATCTCATCTCATCTGTAGTGCCATAGCAGTAGGTGAATCTCAAGACTGGTTTTAATTCGTGGGTCCAACTATCACTCTCAATCTCTCATCCACGAACATCGTTTATCTATATACAATACCACATGCCCTCGGTGTAGCTATCAAATCTTCTTCTTTGGCTTTCGATGGATAACTTACTTCTCAAACAAGCCCCCTTGTCTAATTTAAAAACCACTTTCCTTTTATAATTAACTCAGACACGTAGTTGACAAATGCCATTAACATTTTATAAATACGAATACAGCTAGGGTCAATTCTGACTAACGGTAATTTAATTAATTTGTCTGAACTGGCACAAGAACAAGGAGTTTGAGAATTGATGAGTCATCTTCCATTTGGAATTTTCATTACGAGTGATTAAATTTGAATTAGTATTTGTCTTTGACTGTAAAATAGAGGAACATGGATTTCCTTATCTTGCTTTATTTTTGTCTTTGCCGATTGCTGATGTTTGTGTCAACAGGCATGACAGAGAACAAGAAAGGACATTCACACATGGGAAATCTCAGAAAAGGGGAGTGCCTTCGCCTTCAGTCTCTCTCTCCCTGTCTCTCTTTTGATGCCTAATAGATGATGCTTTCTTCTTGCATAGGAGTGCGAGAGTGAGCATCTCATAATCTATCCTATTCCTATTGCCATTTTCATTTCCATTTCCATTGACTCTTTTCTCAGCCTTTGACGTATCGAAACAGAGCCTACACCATCTTTTCATGTGGGTTCAATTCTCTGATATCTTTATAATGAGGAGCATAACATCTTGTTACAACGAACATGCCATTAGAGTATCTGATTCATACTGTTCTGGCCCTTCAAACCACCCCTATCGCTTTCCAAAAGTCACCTCTTCCCCTCGAGATTCTGTTTCCTGCATGTACAAAATCAACCACTTAACTGAAAAACACCTCCAAATTACACTCACTTGGACAAAGAGACTCATGGGTCAAGGCTTCATTATAAACATCGCCGGCAACTCCGTCTCTTCTCCGTCCAAATTCAACTCAAATTCTCAGCAATTTCGAAAAAATAAAGGCAGTGAAATTTTTCAGTCTTGTAATTATCAAGTCCAAGTCTTTTGGGACCTCTCTGCTGCTAAGTATGATTCCGGGCCAGAACCCGTAAGTGGGTTTTATGTCATCGTTTTGGTGGACTCAGAGCTTGGTCTACGTCTTGGAGACAAGGACGATGAAGCCCTGGATGCGAATGGCTTGAAAGCAGGAATGAAGGTGCCAAATTTCTCAATGGTCGCTCGGCGCGAGAGATTCTCCGGAAATACATGTGTTTATTCAACGAAGGCACGATTCTGCGAAGCAGGGATGGCTCATGATATTTTGATTAAGTGTGGTGGTGAAGACGAAGGGTCCAAGGGCGATGTGTTGTCAGTGTGCCTTGATAACAAGACAATTTTCCAAGTGAAGAGATTGAGATGGAATTTTCGTGGGAACCAAGCAATTTTCGTGGACGGGTTGCTGGTGGATATGATGTGGGACGTTCACGATTGGATTTTCAATTCCAGTTCTGGGTCTGCTGTTTTTATGTTCAGGACAAGAAGTGGCCTCGATAGCAGGCTGTGGTTGGAGGAGAAGAATTTGGAGGCACGCGAGGAGAATGACAAATTTGGATTCTCTTTGTTGATCTGCGCTTGTAAGAAACCTGACTGATTCACAAATTTTTTTCTCTTCGCATTTCTTGCCTCTTTTCCCCATTTTTCTTTTCTTTTATCTGGTTGATTGAAAAAAAAATGCTGACATGAATTGATGAACATGAAGATTTTTTTTCTTGTTTATTTATGTGAATAATAAGATTTTTGTTTTTGTCTTGTCCATTCGTATAAGATTTGTGACTAGTTGATGCTTCTGTAACCCAAGGGACGAATCTTCGGGTTAGAGAATGTGCCATGATTCCAACCCGCTCCATCTACACTGAGATGGTCTGTTCTCATTAGGCTTTGACCTTTTTCTTGGCCTATGTGATTAGGTTGCCACTATGGCAATTTTTATTGGGCCTGTTGAAGCTATCAAACCAAGAAGGATCAATCAGATCCAGTTGGTCATGGACCACGCTTGGACCTGATCATCGTTTCCAGATGACATTATAATATATAATATATGAAAATGAAAATATAAATAAAAACATTTTACATTTTAATCCAAAAAAATCCAATGATAATAGTATCTGTCGTTTCATCTGATTAACTTACCAAGGCATCAAGCAGTCTATTCTTCCTTTTTCTTAATCAAGACAAACTCAAAAAAATATCATAAAACAGTTAATTATTCTAATAAGTCAGTTTTGAATTGACTAATTACAAAAAAAAATGTTATATCCAGGTCACAGATCTAGATCAAAGCACGCGTAGCTTGTCGGGAAGCAGTTTTTTAAAAATCCAACGACCAATAGCTCACTTGTTGAGTGACGGTGGGCGTGGCACACAAGCATTTTGTTAGACTTACATCTCTTCATTTTTGTCTGCTAGATCCCCTTAACTGAAGAAAATGGAACGATCCAAATAATTCCAATGTTAATTAAAGAGAAAAACCTTGATGCGATGCAATTATTGAGTTTTTCTTTTTTTAACATAAAGTATGTTTTCCACTCTGTTAAATTAATTTTTTTAAAAAAAAATTAAAGAGAGAAGTAGAAATAAAAATTAAAATGAGAATGATAAATTATTTTGTATTTAGATTAATTAATATAAAGTCTTTTTTTATTAATTTTTTTTAGATATAAAAATATTTTTAATATATTAAAATAATAATAACTAGGGTATTATTATAATTTTAAATTAATTAAAATAACTTATGATTATCTTTTTTCCTAAAATATCTTTTCACTTATTTTTTTTTTAAAAAGAAAGTTTTAGGTTTTTTTACATAAAAATTATTCAAACACTTACAAATTAAGAAAAATTCTTATTTTTAAATTACAAAAATAAATATATATTTTTTAAAATTAATCTAAATAAATTTAATTCATAAAAAGAGGAATTGTCAACGGACGAACAAGCCGACCAAATATAGTTGTGCATGAAATAGAGTCGTCATGAGGCATGCCGATATTTATTTATCTTTAAAAAAATGGTGCAGTGCAGACCTTGAATTATCTTATGTATGTATTATCAATTTTAAATAAATAAAAGAAGCCATCGAACTCTTTAAATAAATAAAAGAAAATATAGAAATAGTTTAAAAAAAGTAAAAAGTTTGGTGGGATGGAGGTTGGTAAAGTAGTGAGCACCGCAAGGTAGGCGTGAATTGCTGGCACAGCCGAAGGTCTTGTTGTAATTGTATTGCTTTCATTTTGAATCAATGTGAGACCTAAACCTAACCCGATCCAATAGCATACCTCTCTCTCTTGGGATTCATTCATTTCACAAGATCCAAACCAACCCCCATCCCCACCGTTTCACCAATACCAAACCACTATTTTCAATTTCTATTTTCCCATTTTTTAAATATTTTGTTTTTTCCTTTCAACGTACTCTTTTGACCCTTCGCCCCTTGGTTTTGTCTTGATAATCCTCCGCATGCACCTCTTTCCATATTTTTTCGGTTCTGTCAAATTGTCAATACTATCCCTCTAATTAACCGACTCTTGCCAAACAAGTTTTTTTTTCCCCTTATATCACTTCAGTTAAAACTGATCTAACTTTCTGTAATATTGGAAAAAGCTTAAAACCTTAAACTATGATAATTTTTTTAAGAAAAATTTACAGCTCTTTTAGGTATTTTATAAGGATATAGAATTTTTCTTTCTTACTGTTATGCTTTTTTTAATTTATCATAATTCAACACCTAAAACCATCCGAAGTTCCGTACTGGATGGCGGCCCGTTTAACTCGAGGGGCAAAAGGATAAAATGAAGTTTTATACATCGACCAACCTTCTGCCGCCTAGCGCCCAAAATAAAACCCTCAACCTCTTTCTCAACTCCCATTACATTTTCCTCTCGCTCTCGTCTCTGTTGAACGGAAAGTTTAGCCATTTCTTTTCTTATCTTTGATCTGACAGCCAACCATGTCTAACTTCAAGAGCAAATACCATGGTAATTGCTCCCTTCATTTTCATTTTGCTTTTATTTTATTTGGGTTGTTTGTTTTGTGCTTTGGCTCAGATGAATGATGGCTCATTTCTTTCTTTTACCCTCATCTGAAAACGTCTTGACTGATCTTTTGTTTTATTATGTAATTGCGGTTGTTGTGATCAGCAATTGGCCGCTCTGATTCAGTTATTTCTAGCAGACAGTTTTTGTTACCTGTATCTTTTTGTTTTAGTGTGAATGCAACTGTAGTTGGGGGTTGATTAAATATGCGCTACCTCTGTCAATGGAAGAGGAAGATCAAAAAATTGTTCTTTGGTACTCTGGGGTTGTTTTCCCAGCCATTGAAATCTGATGGGTATTTTGGTGATTGAAGATGGAAAAACCACTATGTATACTTTGATCCATGGAATAACTATAGATCTATGTATAAGAACTTATTTATATTGGAAAGTAGAGCCTGTTACCGGGGAAGAATTTGCAACTTTTTTTTATTTTTTTTAACCAATGGAAATCCAACCGATTAGGAAAATTTCAGTTCCTTTCGATGAAGATATATGCTCTGTTTGTTTCCCAGCATTAACTCGACACTATGCCCTTTGAATTTTCGTATTTTCTATTCAAAAATCTATAAATAATAACTAAGTTGTTAATCTGTGTTTGGTGGCATCTGGAGCTGCACTGAGTGTATGGTTGATACTTGTTTTACCTTGAAAGCAGTGAACCGGAACCAAAATATGGGTTGTCTTGAGAACTGTATAGAAAAGAACTTAAAAATTCTGTTGCCTTTTTCATAAGTGTCTATGTGACCCTAGTTGAAACAAGCCAGGGGCCTCTCTTTCTAATTATGTTAGAGAGCAGCAGCTAATAGCTTTTCCTCCCTTCTTGTTGCTTTGTTTTGAGTTAACTAGAAATGGCTATATGTCAAATTGTTGGCTTTTGCCTGTTTTATTTTTTGCCCCCTCCTCTACTTGGTTAATATTCTGATCTTTTTCGCATGAATTACAGATGAGCTTATTGCCAATGCCGCTTACATTGGCACACCTGGAAAGGGTATTCTTGCTGCCGATGAGTCAACTGGTACAATTGGCAAGCGTCTTTCCAGCATCAATGTCGAGAACGTTGAAACAAACAGGCGCGCTCTTCGTGAGCTCCTTTTCACCACCCCTGGTGCTCTACAGTACCTCAGTGGGGTTATCTTGTTCGAGGAAACCCTTTACCAAAAGACTGCTGGAGGTATGTTGCCCTGTTCCTTTTGGTGTTTCAAGATTTCATTGCATGATTACTTGTTGACTTGGTTCGTCTGAGGAAGATATAAACATCAGGTGTCCACCTTATTATGAAGTACAAATTACCTTTACCAGGAAGTTAATGAAATGATTTAGGCGTTAACGTTCCTAATTTACTTTCTGTAGGAAAACCCTTCGTGGATGTGTTGAAGGAAGGTGGAGTGCTTCCTGGCATTAAGGTCGACAAGGGCACCGTTGAGCTTCCTGGAACCAATGGTGAAACCACCACACAGGGTTTGGATGGCCTTGGTCAGCGTTGCGCTAAGTACTACGAAGCTGGTGCACGGTTTGCCAAGTGGCGTGCTGTGCTTAAGATTGGTCCTAACGAACCATCTGAGCTGGCTATTCATGAAAATGCCTATGGTTTGGCCCGGTATGCGGTCATATGCCAAGAGAATGGTCTGGTTCCAATTGTTGAACCCGAGATCCTGGTGGATGGGCCTCACGACATCAACAAGTGTGCTGCGGTGACCGAGCGGGTTCTTGCTGCATGCTACAAGGCTCTAAATGATCACCATGTCCTTCTCGAGGGAACTCTATTGAAGCCCAACATGGTTACCCCTGGATCAGACTCCCCGAAGGTCACTCCAGAAGTTATTGCCGAGCACACTGTTAGAGCTTTGCAGCGAACTGTTCCTGCAGCAGTTCCTGCTATTGTTTTCCTGTCTGGAGGTCAGAGTGAGGAGGAGGCTACCCTCAACCTCAATGCCATGAACAAACTCAAGGGAAAGAAGCCGTGGTCTCTTTCTTTCTCTTTTGGTAGGGCTCTTCAGTCGAGTACTCTCAAGACATGGTCCGGGAAGGACGAAAACATTAAGAAGGCCCAAGATGCATTACTTGTCAGGTGCAAGGCAAACTCAGAAGCAACTCTGGGTACCTACAAAGGTGATGCTAAGCTTGTTGAGGGTGCCGCCGATAGTCTCCATGTCAAGGACTACAAATACTGAGTCTGAGAGGCTTTGAGCTTCTTATTGTACTTGTTTTGGAGTACCGACGGCATCAAAGCTTGGGGTGTTCTTAGTAGGTTGTAGACTCAACCATTCTGCTGGGTCATAGGAGAGTATCGCAGAATAAGAATAATTTGTTTCGGCTGCATTGGATTTTATTTACGTCATTTTGCATTTGCTTTTGCTTTCCCAAAATTACTTTTTCCCTGTAATAATGTGAGAGAACATTTTGGTACCACTAAGTATTGCGACTGCCTGTGTCTCTGTGTATGTCACCTGCACGTTTTTGTCATGAGATCTTGGTTTAAGTTTTAAACAGCATCCGGCCTAAGCGATTAAATCGCGATCCTTTGGGTTTATAGAATAATAATTAAAAAAAAAACTTGTATCGTTACCTCATCATTGGACTGTAAGCTGGAAGAAGGAACTTTGTAGACACAAGACAAGCCCTTCCTTTTTCCTTTTCCCTCTTCTTGAGAGAGCACGAGCATAGTGCGCTGGTCGCAGTTTAGCATCAAGATTTTCAACGCTGGGCTGGAAATTAGTGATGAGAAAAATTGCGCTTAAGATATTTGTGAGTCCAGAATAAACGAATTGGCGGTATTGAACACAGGAAACTGAACCGCCATTCGGGGGGTAGTGTCGTATTTCCAACGGCAGTCCACAGATATGTTTACGCCAAATCATCGATGATTTGGTCCCCTTTATAAGAGGAATCTTATTCCCACTTTCCTCTCCCCAGTATCTGTACTTCTAGTTCTATATTGTAGCTACCCTCAACTTCTCTATCTATCTCTCTGAAAATCCGATAATAATGTCTCATTTCAAGAGCAAGTACCATGGTAACCATGCTCTTCCTCTAATTCTTGTGTTTGATTTTCGTCTTCTTATTTTCTTGAAAGTTTTGGTTGATATTCGTTTCTTTTCGCAGTGTTCTAGTTGTACATGTATCATGCCGGTTATGGGTTATTAATTTATTTGTTTGTCATGATGGATTCCTATGTAAACCTTTCGGTGAGGTTGGACTATACCAGTTTTCGATCTCAGATTTTTCTGGCTTTGCCTGTTTAGTGTTCTTATGCTTTCGATCTGTAGAAACTTTCCTGATTTTGTTGCTTTAACATTTGATCTGCCTATCTTCACTTATGGGGCTCCCTTCAGGGTGAATGTTCAGATCGGGAACCGGATAATTCATGAAAGTTCATGATTTGCTGTCTCTTCTAATTTATTTATTTTCTTATCCAGGTTTCCAAATTCTTCTTAGAAACAACTAGACGATTTAGTTTATTTTCACAAACCTTTCTTCGCCCAACCTACAAAAAAGAAAAAGAAATCCCGGCTAATATCTTTTCAAACAGGCAAAAAAAAGTTTTTTTTTTTTCTCCCACTTTTAAAGTTTCTGTTTAGTATCATTGGTGTGGTTTTCAATTTTTGCGAAGTCATTCTGATTAATCTTCTCAAGTTTAAGGTTGATGGGTCATTTTTATTTTTTTTTGTACCCGAATCTGTATTTTAGTGGAATACCTAACATCCTGTTTTCCGAAGTATGAGATAGTCCGTGAGAAATTGCAGGAATTTATTTCTCTATCTCTGTTATAGGACCTCCGTTGATGCAAATGCTTCATGCGATTAATGAAAAATATGTTTTTTGTTTGATTCATTCCGTTTCGTTGTTGTTTGTTCTAAAACATTTGGTATAAGCTAGTTAGTAAATTATTACAAAATGTTAAGGTATTTCTTTTATCTGCTATTTGTCAAACTTGCTAAAACATGATTTGCAGACGAGCTGATTGCCAATGCTGCTTACATTGGCACCCCTGGAAAAGGTATTCTTGCTGCTGATGAATCAACTGGAACAATTGGTAAGCGTCTAGCCAGTATCAATGTCGAGAATGTTGAAGAGAACAGGCGTGCTCTTCGTGAGCTTCTCTTCACTGCGCCTGGAGCTCTCCAGTATCTCAGTGGAGTCATCCTCTTCGAGGAAACCCTATACCAGAAGACAGCTGCAGGTACTGTCAATAATCTTTGCCTCTACTTCTTTTCATGATGAAAATAGAATCAATAGCTCTGTTGATGCTTTACAATTCTGCAATTGGCTTTCCTTCTATTGGGATGCCCCTGCCTTGCATAAGCGTGTGCTTTCCTCATTGAATGAAGATTGATGTCCATCCTTGCATTGTTCTTACACTGATTGGTTCTCTGTAGGCAAGCCCTTTGTGGATGTACTGAAGGAAGGTGGAGTCCTTCCTGGTATTAAGGTTGACAAGGGCACTGTTGAGCTTCCTGGAACCAATGGTGAAACCACCACACAGGGTTTGGACGGCCTTGGTCAGCGTTGCGCCAAGTACTATGAAGCTGGTGCACGGTTTGCTAAATGGCGTGCTGTGCTCAAGATTGGCTCGAATGAACCATCTGAACTGGCTATTCATGAAAATGCCTATGGTTTGGCCCGGTACGCGGTCATATGCCAGGAAAATGGCCTGGTACCTATTGTTGAGCCTGAGATCCTGGTGGATGGGCCTCATGACATCAATAAGTGTGCTGCCGTGACTGAGCGGGTTCTTGCTGCGTGTTACAAGGCTTTAAATGATCACCATGTCCTTCTCGAGGGCACTCTATTGAAGCCCAACATGGTTACCCCTGGATCAGACTCCCCGAAGGTCACTCCAGAGGTTATTGCCGAGTACACTGTTAGAGCTCTGCAGCGGACTGTTCCTGCAGCTGTTCCTGCTATTGTTTTCCTGTCTGGTGGTCAGAGTGAGGAAGAGGCTACTCTGAACCTCAATGCCATGAACAAACTCAAGGGAAAGAAGCCATGGTCACTCTCCTTCTCTTTTGGTAGGGCACTTCAATCGAGTACTCTCAAGGCATGGGCTGGCAAGGTGGAAAATGTGAAGAAGGCTCAAGAGGCATTCCTGATAAGGGCCAAGGCCAACTCGGAGGCAACTCTGGGAACTTACAAGGGTGATGCTCAACTTGGTGTGGGTGCCTCGGAGAGCCTCCATGTTAAGGACTACAAGTACTGATCAATTTTACTCTTTTATCAGTTTCTAGATATGGGGTTTTTGTAGTTTTTCTACTTATTTAGAGTTGAGGTTGGGCTGTGGCAGAACAAAATTGCTTGGAATTTTGTGTTTCTGATATCTTATTCTTAAATAAGAGAATTGGCACGATTCTGATTTTTCCATGTTATCTTTGCTTGCTTTTGCCCTCTGCTAATTTTTACTGGAAATGCCTTGTCTGGCACTGCTTTGTTGGTGTCTTCGTTCAATGATGTTGCTTCATGGTGGTGGAGGAATTCTAAATGTCTGCTGCTTTGCTACAATCATTTGTATTTGCCATTCTAAATTCTAAACTATAAAATCTTATAACTAGATCTCCATTCTTCTACAATTTTTCTTTGTTTCTCTGTTTGGGCTGCCAACTATTTGATTGGATTGTGGATTTGCCTAGATTTCCTAAAGTGAGGCGTCTTTTCCAGTGTATGGCCGGTCAAGAAAGATTTTTGCGGCCTGCGTATGCAAGATACCATATAAAGCTTCGAATGAAAAGAAGAGTATTATTTGTTGAAATTATTGTAGTTATAAATATAATGGATGAAAATTTAAATTAATCCTTTTTAGTAACCGTATTAATTGAAGTTTATTTCAAACCGTATTAGTAAGGGAACAATACACCAGAACTTGATGCTTCGGGGCGTTATTGAACCAGATAGTTTCTGTTTGGGTCAAAGAATTGAACACTTTTTTGTTTTTTTCTCGAAAAGGAATTGAACATGTTTATCCTCAGTTGGGTGGAACATTAACCAGAACCTTGGGTCCAGTATTTCACGAGCATCATGGGAATTCTTTTGGCACGTCCCATAGTTTCTAACCACACACCCTTCCATCCCACACACTGTAAACCCGATTTGTACATGAACCAACAGAATTCCCTCGTAACCCAAATATGACCACCGTCTTTTTCTCACAAAAAGTATCAGCGAGTATTTTCGGCCCGGCTCAAATCTTTTTTGGGTCAGCTTTCTGGGCCGGCCCAGTCTCATTTACCTAGAAATAATATAAAGTGGCTGTAGCATCTTCCCTCTCCTACTGCACTCAGAATCTGCCTGCAGATATTTTTTTTGGTTGGGGTTCCTGATAAGCGCTGATGGTTGCCCTTTACAGGCTTAAAAAACTCAAAACAGGTTGCAAGGGGAAAAAAAATCCAGAAAGCTGGTACAGTTTTTTTTTTTTTGGCTTCTGTAATGGGGGTGTGGCTCAGTAAATAGTAACGCCAGCAAGCTGCTTGTTAATTAATATAAGCTCATCTCAGATGTGTTTTCCCTGCATGCCGATCGATGCCATTATTGGAAAGGGTAAATGAAATTTGTTGCTTTGCCTGCAAAGTCACTCAAACTGTCTCTAGGCATTGAGACAAGTTAGCAAGCGAGCGAAGCAGTTAAATTGAAGATAGAAGAGAGGGAAAAGCTAAAGGGAAGTGTGATCTGGTAAGTGATGATATTGACTGGCATGTCTCCCAAAACCACATTGCTTGGTAGCTTTTAGCAGGAAAGTTCTCTATACTTTCCTGTACGGACACTGCTACTCCCTGCATGTCCACCAGCGCATATAAGGCTGATATATGTGTGTGTGTGTGCATTTATATTTACGCATGAGTTTGTCATAGACTCAATCGTACTCATACTCATGCTTAAATATATGATGCAATAAAAGATTAGACTGCACTGCACAAAAGGACTCTGTCTTCTGCTACGCGTATTCCTCTCTCTGTGATTCTAAAATCTATAATCTGGCTTTCTTCTTTTATCCACTACACGAGGACTTAATAGTTGGTAGGGTTTGAATTTTATCTATTTATACTGCTCAAAAACAAACCCACTAATATATGAAATCAGATTTGTTGTAGCGGTATGTAGTATATATTGATATATATTTGCATTGATCGTGTAGATACATGTTGCAATAACTATAATAAATCTATATCTCCTCAATCAAGATTATATGTTTTCAGCTATCATTTATTCAAGGAAAGTTTCAAAAAAAAAAAAAAATTCTTCTCAAAAAAAAAAATAATCAAGACACTGAAGTATTATAGATTTCCTTCTATTGATATACGTCTAAAAGGTAAAACTTTGCCACATGAGTTATTGCAGTGAAGTGAATTGCAAGAAATCCGTGTTCAATATTAATTTATTGCAGTGAAGCTTCATCTAGTTTTGTTTTGTTCCTATATATAATAACATTATTTTTTACATCATTTCATTGATAGCAACTCTAACGTATAATTAGAAAGGTAATCAAGCTCACAAGCGTAGTGTGTGGTCGTGTCTATATCATGGCCAGCTAGAATCTTTTTTATTACCTAGTGCTGTAATGTCAACTTAAAATTGATGCGATATATTTAATGTTGCTTGCTCAAATAAATCTGTTAAAGGTATATTATGCTCAGTTCAGCAACAGCTAGACCGTTTGAGGCTTCGAGCATATAATGTGCTCAAGGGCAAGCAATGTAGATTTGGCATTCATCCCATAATTTATATATTCTTTAAAGTCTGCAACTGCATATATAATTTAATATCAGCTTTAGTTGTACTGACGAGGCTGTCATGCACCACACCTATCTAGCTGAATAATACTCCTAGAAGTCCTAATTCTATACAACATGGCTCCACTGTTCTTCCATCTTTACTGAATTGCAGAGATTTGAAATCTAACAGAATATGTCATATAACAAGAGTTATTTCTCCCTTAATTTGAACCTGCACTAATTACCACAGAAAATGGTCCAAGAAAGGCTTTTTTATTCAATTCACTTGCCCAATTTTGCTTTTTACGCCATGGGGATTACATCTATTGAAACATGAAACTCCCTTATAGGTATAAAGCCTTGGAAGGGGTAATTTTTCACTATCCCTTTAATATAAACACCAAAAAAAAAAATTAAAAATTTTATGCCCAAACAATATACATTAACACTTCATCATCTCATCTATTCCATGTAGTTAACGGCTAAAAAATGTTGCCTTCAATTACTTTCCTTGAGTAATAAACACTACTACACCACAGATAAGCATCGTTGAATATCCCAAAATTACACAAGTAAAAAAAAAAAAAAAAAAAAAAATTGAAAGAAATTGCCAATATGAACATCGTTGAAGATGAAACATATGAAATAGGAGTAGTACAATCTTAACTCCATTTGCATGCAAGAAAGAAAGTCTGGTACCAAAGAAACTCACCTGCCACGTGTCAAGAGTAGTTTTAAGTGAACTTGGCCAGTTGGTGTCCCCTCATAAACGACTTCAAAGTTGAAGCCATTATTTTTGTCCAAAATGTCCATAAAATATTAAGACTGACCACCTAAATCATCATCAATCTCTATACATAACCATCAGTTAGCTTGTTGCTTACATAATGTGAGACCATTTCAGAAAAAGGCTGTCAAATCTCTGTGCTTTTAACTAGTCAAACAAAAACCCTCTCACTTACTGGTTTTGATTTCCTTTATGGAGCTTTAATCCATAGTTCTCCCACAAATTTTCTCCCTCGCTTATCAAGAAGGGAAAACAGCTTTCAGCTGGAACTGCATTTGCAACATTGGAATTTGAAGGTGAAGAACCATCATTTGCCTGCAGTCTCCCACCATCCTGGTGTTGTTGGTTCATTTCACAATAAGCACTTCCATGATTGTATAAGGAGGATTGATCATTGTTCTCAAAGTAAAAACAGCTCCTTGAATTTTCCTTGCGCTTCTTGTTTGCTTCCTTTGAATTCTTTGGATAGTTAGTGATACTTTCCCATTTATCTTTGTACATTGTAGCTGTCCTTTCGTAGCCAAAACAAGCCATTTTGGTTGCAACTTCATCCCATAGAACCTCTTCTGAACATCCACTTTGCTGAAACCTCGACTCTATCTCAGCTTTCAACTGCATAAGCCTTGAAATCTCAGATTCTGGCCAGCTTTCAGCACCTCTAGTATTGCTATTTAGTATTTCGCTACCATCTTCATTCTGGTTTTCGCTATGATTTTGAATTTCAGCAGCCATTAGACCTTCCGGAGATTGAGCCTTTATCTGCCTTCCGGTTAAGTTTTGCAAGGCATCAATTAAAGCAGCATCCCTGGCTTCAATCCATGCCCTCTCTTTAGCCCAGAACTTGTGCTCCCTTTCTAACCTGACTGCTTCTTGTCTCCTCCATTCTTCCTCTCTTAATGCCCTTTCCTTTTCCTTCTGTTCCATTGTTTTCATGAGTCTATCCAACCACGTCTCTTGCTTCTCCATCAGCTTCCTCATCTGTGAATCAATGAAGTCCTTTATCTTTACCTTCCAGCTCCTTCCACTCTTTCTTTTTCTCCTTTTCTCCGTGGAATCATTGTCCATCAACCCCACAGGGCTCATATCATTGTCATCAGAAGATGACGTGCCAAATTCAGTGGAATTAGTGAGGCTGAGGCTATCACAGTGCTTGTGAGATTGAAGCATTTCTTGATTTGTTTGGGAAGGGCCATGGCTGCTCGTCTGAAAACGAAGACTGCCACCACCAAAATTGGCTTCTGGCATTGAGGTTGTGTTACTGTTTTCTCCATATAAGGCTTCAAGTTGACGGAAGAATCTGTAGTGCTTCCCATCTTGTCTTCCTGCTTTACCTTCCTTGGTCTTCTTGTAATATTTGTACAAGTTTTCAAACTTTTCCCTGCATTTTTTGCCACTCCTTTGATATCCATGTTCTTCTGACATGATCCTGAGCAACCGCACAAGCAAAACGAATTAACGGGTATTGAGGAAAACAACAATAGCCTAAGAACTGACCTAATTGTAGGAGAAATTAAGAGCCCTAGTTAGAGTAGTGAAAGATATTGACCAAACAAGTCCACGTGACGATAATGTTTTGGTAATTAATTAATAATGTGATATGCAATGCCATTCAGTGACGTTTCTGCATGTTCTTGCTACCTACCAATTTATTATAGCTAATGCGACTAAGCAATTGCTATAAGAAAATGAGCAATTGAAGGAAGCGTCTGTGTAGTTGATGTGATTTCGTAAGATAAATTTAGAAGATGGGTGCAATGGCATGGAAAAGTTCAATGAATTTTAAATCAGGAAAAACTAGTAAAAGATAAAACTTGCACTTAAACGAGGGGTACAAATTTTCAAAATGGAAGTCGAGTCAGTAGTGGAATTGTACTAGTTAAGGTATATCGTCTTAAATGCTCCACGTACACTCATCGTCGATTGAGTGGAGAAACAAAACATTGGGTTTCCCGACCGAGCTTAGTGCAGTCATTTTCTAGGTAAACGAAGGTTAACAAAGTGTCCTCTACGGATATCAAATTTCCCAGAAAATCTCAGCAAGAAAATTAACAGCAAGTACAGTCATAATAGTCATGTGTTGCAGCAGCAGTGTAGGTGTAGCTACATGGGTATTGATTTTGATTCGCAGCACAAACAAACTAGAAATAAAATATTGTAAATTTTGAAGAAAATTGATATAAGAAGCGAGAACATACTTGTATTGAAGAAGAAACAGAAAGAAAAGAATTAGGACAGAGAGAAAAAAAAAATTGTACCTTGAAACTTCGTCCCATAAGGGTCCCTTTTGATTAGCCTCTTTGAATTTAGGGTCAAGACGAGATCTGATCTCAAGAAGAGTAAGAGTCTCTTGCCTGGGCCATCTTCCGGTGGAGGCATCTCCACCGAGCCAGGCTGTGGTCTCAGCCTCTAAGCCACTAAGGGAAGGAGTTGAGGTGCTTGTTGTGGTGGGAGTGGCTACTGTAATGCTGGTATTAGTAGGAGCAGCAGCGGCAACTGCAGTAGCAGAATCAGAGGCAGCAGCAAAGTCGTGAAGACCACGAGGCATTATGTCAGCTACTGGACGACCAAACATCATCATCTCGTAGTGTTGGTGGTGGGTTGGTGTCGGCGTCGCTGTGAGATTCCGGTGACCAGGGAAGAACTCTGCCGTAGGCTGCGTTTGAGCAGCAGGTATACAAGGGAAATGGGCGGAAGACGACGACCTTGGTCCGTTCATGAGTTGTCTGAGATCGGGTATATTACACTGCTGGTCTTGTTGTTGGTGGGGATGATGATTGTGATTATGATTAAGATTATGATGATGATGATGATGAAGATGAAGATGGTGATGATCCTCCATTTCCATGAGATTTTGAAGATGAGAGGGGTAAGAGAAATTATAATACAAACACAAAGAGAAGAGAGAAGAGAGAAGAAATTTAGAAAGAGGGAAGCGGCAGACTCGGATCGTGTCGTCCACAAAAAAGCTCAAATGTTTAAGCGCAGGACAATGGTCCCATCCATGTCTGTGTCCAGGTGTATGAGTATTATGCTGTATTAGCCTTCTTTGGCTTTTGCTTCTCTTTCTCCTCTCTCCCTTCTTCTTCTTCTATCCTCGTATTGTATTGTATTTCTTTCTCTCTCTTTAGCTTTTTCAACAAGTCTATTAATGTATGCTTGCTTATGCTGCTTCCTTCCTTCTCTGTCTTTCTTTGCTCAGGACACTGGACTTGGAGTGTTTGGAAGCCGGACTAAACTGTACAAGGGCCCTAAGCCCTAAGGTGGAAGAAAACTAATGAAAACAAAAGCATAATAATATATATGTTAATCCGACCAATCAGTGATTGAAACGTGGAATGCCATTGGATGACAGCCGGGTTTTGTCTTGCTGACGCGTGTACAGTACTTTGGATGCTATGCGAACTTTTTGACATTTTGGGTAGTTATTCGCTACACCGTCATCTCCCTCCTCTCGTTTACATCAGCATTAGGTAGTATCCCCCTCCCGTTAATCTTAACATAATTTACTATATATTTCTCTTGAAAAATTAATTTAATATCAAAATAAATAAATAAAATTTTTGAAAAATATATAATTATTATATAAACATATATATTAGATAAAATTAGATATGTTAAGATGAATAAAATATTAAGAAATTAAAAAAATAAAATAATAATACTTTCACCTATTGTTACAAGATTTGAAATATAAGTTATAATTATTTTTAATAAAAACAAAAAATGTTTAATAAATTATATTACGTTAGTTTTTAAATTTAAAATTAATAAAATAATTTAACAGAATAATCGATACATCTAAAGTTTTAATTCTTCAGAACATTTCTGCTTCTGTCGAACAATCAAGTTGGTATCTATTCTGTTGCAACTAGAGACGGTAAATAGCTAATATGAGGGGCATGCTGAAAATTATTTCCTAGTGTTTGATAAGAGTAAATTGGTAATTTCACCTGATGTGATGTAATTTACATGTTAAAATTAAATAAATAAATAATTTAGATAGTGAATGGTTGATTTAATTAATTAGATAATTAATTATGTCATGGTTACAAGCAATGTGCTGACTTGCTTGCTTCCTCTTTAGTTCCTATGTTTCTCTTCCGCTGTGTTCCTTTCCTGAGTTATGGCTTCTGTTGGCTACAACTTTCCATGCTAGGTGGAACTTGGTTTGGTGTTTTCAGCTATATATAATTCAGAGTACAATTATTACACTACATTCCCATGGCATAGATTTTATGTGGAATGTGTTTTAAATAAAACTACAACAAAAATCACCGTGGTAAAAACATTTTTCACGATTATTGAACTCAGTTATATAGAGTTTATGCAAATTTTTATATATGTAAATTTTCATAATTTTATATTTAACTTAAGTTTATCTTGTATATGAAAAAAATGCTATGGAGTTTTAAATTTTTTTTCTGAATAATTGATTTTACTTAATTTTTCTATTTATTATGCAAGAACCGATTTTTTTTTCTTTTTTCTTTTTATAAATGATATTAAACAGTTTTAACTTGTCAAGTTCCTCACCAATAGATTCCTAATCACCTAGATGTGTTTGATATAGAGTGTCTGTCATACACTACAAAAATAATTCATACATGAATGACATGTACATAGGTTCATTATTTTAAAATTTTTCTTAAAAACAATTGACACGATTTAATCTAGTTTAATTAGAGATTTTGAGTTAAATTTTAAAAATATTATATATTAAAATTTTATAAAAAAAATTTATTACATTTGTGACTCGAATAAAGTTAACTATAAATTAAGAGACCTGATAAATGATTTATGTTCTACAAATATTAATGGTAAGGATAAAAAAATTTGTTTAAAAGAAAATGATTAATTATTATATGCAAACATGTCAGTGTAGTATGGCATACAAATATTGTAGTGATAAACCCAATATAGCATATCATTGCAATCAGAAAATAATATTTAAGATTTAATTGGATCTATTCAAATTTTATAAACATATTTTTAAATTATTCTAAAATGGTATTAGGCTCACAATTGGCAGAAATACTAGACTAAAGTGATTGGTTAGGTGTATACATGTGTATGAATGTCCAACAAAGGTTAGTCAAATTACTAAAAATCAAAACTATATTATATGAAGATATAGGTTGAAATTCCGTTGTGGACATAAAAAATTTCTTAATAAATAATTTATTAATATCTTTATAATATTTTTTACCAATTAAGACTTAATTTACTCAACTTGTCTGTTGAAAAAATGTATATATATATTGATAACTAAAGATTTGAGTGAGCTAGTTGACTATGTTTTTTATTTTATTATTTATCTTAAATTTTATCTTATAAGTTTGAGATTAATAAAAATTAATTAAATAATTTATAAATTAAATTTTTTGTCAATTTAAATTTATGAAACATAATTTGAGGTAACTTGTTTAGGACCCCACAACTGTGGGCGTTGGATCGCGGGGCCCCTGAGAGGCTCGTCCGTTAGTTCATAGTACTTGATCATAAATACAAAGCCCATGTGACCCCTTAAGCAGCGAAGGAGATGTATGATACGTACTATATACCTCCTTTTGCATTAAATATCACTGCAAACTTCACTGATTTTTTTTTTTTTTTCATTCTCTTCATTATTTTTCTCTTGAATGAATTATATCTCTAAGACCTTTGGCTGACAACAATATAGAGTTTAAGTAATGGTAGGTAGCCCAAGTTTTTTTTTTAAAACTTTTAAATTAATATTAAAATGATTGCATCTTGTTATTATTTATGATAAAAAAAAAAAAAAACAAAATTATAAATTTTAGTAGAATTTCCCTAATTCAAAAGGAAGAGTTTATTTCCATAATAGAAATCAAATCAATAGGTATTATTTGTTTTCAGTGGTCATTTAAATGAGTTATGATTGATTAATTGTTATGTAAATCTCTTTAGCAAGCTAACTATGATTTAGTGTAACTGTGCGTAGAATTCTGTCTCTCGCACACACGCGGATACGGAGTAATACGAGGTTCGTGAAGTTTCATCTTCAAAGTTTTTGGTTAACGACAATCTTAGACAAAAGGAAACGACCGTAAAAAAGATGGAACGAAACGAATTGTTTTGCTTGCTTGCTTGGTTAATTTCGATGCTTGCGGACATTTTCGTGTCTGCGATTCTGTCGATACAGTTCGTCGCCATCTCTGCGTCGTTTCGTGGTGATACGTTCTATTATTTCAAAACCGTTATCAACAATATTACTAATTTAGACAGGAAGAGCTAAAAATTAGAAGCCACTGTTTTCTATTCTGCCTTAACAAATAAAAGTTTCCTCATTAAACTTTGAATTGAAAATGAAATTAAGTGGCATTAATTGTAAAAAAGTTCAACAAGAAGGAAATAATGAAATGGCCAAATTTTGACATGCCAAAAAAAATTAGAAATAAATGGAAGGGAGGGGCACGTAGTCGTGCTAAGAATCTCAGTTAAAGGACTGTCTGATAAAAGCACTGATATAGGGTCAGACCGACAGAACTGATAGATTGCTTTCCAAGCATCAGAACGTTCCATCCATGCCATGCATACGCATAACAACAATGAAAGTAGGAACCCTTTCTTTTATTTTTTAATTAAAAATTAAAAATAAAATTGAATAAGCGAAGTAATATTTATTTCAAAAAATAAAACGAGAGAAGAAATTGTGCATGCATGCCCATGAACCTCGCTGATCAGGTGCTGCAGGCTGCTTTGCCTCCGTCAATGGACTGCTGACGTGGAAAATCAGATGGTGAATGATTGGTTGTCTAATTGGTAATCATAGCGTTGATGGGTGGGTTTCGTAAGGCAGGGTCCCGACACCCGAAGCCCGAGGCTGCTGTCGGGGAGAAAAGATGGGGCCCAACTTTTTTTTAATACTAATTATATAGCTGGCCATTACGATCGTCCTTTATTTGATGGACGGACAGGATGGGATTGATGGTTCAGAAGTTGACATTTCTCACTCACAGTAGCACAGATCGGGAAAATGCATCGCTTACTTTTGTGGATTCTTTGAGGCATCGGATCACACAATTTGCAAAGCGTAATCTTAAAAAGGAGCAGATCACATAACATTTTATCAAAGTCAATTTCCGCTTCCTCTTTTTTTTTTTTTTTTCCTTCTTTAAACTTTTATTATAGCCCTTTCTGATTGGTTTGGTAAGAACATGGGATAGTCCTGGTAGGTAAACTATCCTTTTAGAAAAGAATAAAATGAATGATAGTTTAAACTCTAATTGAAAACTCAAAATTATAGGACATTTGAACTTGAACTACACTAATAATGTCAATGGCTATTGGCTCCCTGGGTCGTAACTTGCTTGTAAGATTGAAAAGCTTAACTTATAAATGACAGAATTTAAAGATGACCCATTAATTAATGAGATATCAATGTATCACTATTTTTTTTATAATTTAATTTTTGACCTTTTGCTTACTATAACTTCTTATTACTACACTATATCTTATTATATCAGTAGTTTCTAAATATTAAATGTACTCTTTATAATCTTTATTATAAAACACCTTTTAAAATATTTAAATAGGTCTTATTATATGAAATATTTATTTTTATTTATCATTATTTATTCTTGATAAATACTTTAATTATTTATTATATTAGATGTTCATTAATTAAAAAAAAATGATACTACTAAATAAGAGTAAAATTAGAATGTTGTGTTATTTTTTTAAAAAAAAAACTAATAAAATCTTTATTATTCTGTATAATTCAATTAAATTTACCTTGTAATAAGATTATAAGGATAGGAGGGAATATTAGGTAATATTTAATTCCATTAGCACATTAATGTATAGCGAAGTCGAGAAAACAGCACATAATGCATGATTGACATTGGCAACTTTAAGGCAAGAAAAAGAGTGTGCGAATGTTTTATCGGTTGCCCATCATTAAATGGGGCCAGCTTGGATACTAAATCAACTAAAAAGCTTTTATTGTCCAATAAAGAGCAGTTATCAAAATTCAAAATTGCTGCTAATGGAGAGTTATGACAAGTGATTCATCGAGATCCCATGTGGGGGCCTTTATCACATGATCAAATGGGGGCCCAATCGTACGAATGAAGAGATGAAGCCCCCTTAGTAGAGAGCCTCTTAGGGATAGTTGTATAATTAACTAAAGCAATGAAGAAGCATTATTTATGCAAGGCATCCACGTAAAAAAATGAGTGGAGAGTGTGAAGAGAGTCAAAGAGGATTTTGATTAGGGCAAGAAAATATGCAAGACGAAGGCGGGAAAAATGGGATTTGAAGTGATTAGTTTAATTTAATTATAGTTTTAAAAGTGTAATATAACATGTCTTATCGTTGTTTTTGTTTACATATGTTGATGAGTTGTCAGCCTACAAAAGCTTAATGATGAGGAGTAAGAAAGTTAGAGAGGCCATTGATTTTATCTAGTCATTAAAGGGATGTAACAAAAGTATCGGAATCATCATATTTAATTGCATTAGGGAATTGATCAAGTTATTCTTTAATTAATGAATGGATTAGAATGAAAACATAGTTTGGTTTCTTAAGCAATGAAAATGTAAACTTAATTTTGGTGTAAGAAATTAATTAATGAAACCGTGATTGGACCCTTATCGCATAATCAAAGCCTCACGCCTGTGTTAATATGGGCCAATTGATCTGCTTGCGGATCCAACTGTTTCGTTCAACAAATAATTAAAACAGTAGACACGGCCCAATTCCCCAGCCTGTTGAACCATGAAGGGTACTGTCCGGGCAGGTGAATGCGAAACACCTAGTATGATTTATATTCTTTGCATATCAATGTAGCCACGTCCTAATCACCGACACAGTTTAACTGTGTTAGGAAAGTTGGTATGTAACAAATGCGGCAGGTTTTTTCACGTCGACATACAGAGTCTAAGATTCAATCGCGTAAATATATTTGTTTAATTTTCAGATGAGTACTACTTAATACTATTGGGTATTCCCATGTTAATGATGATATCATTCACTAGATTCAAAAAGTTGGGCCAAACTTTTATGCAAAATGGCTGCGACTGCGAGTTTTACCTTGAAATAGGTAAATGATTACGGCTAAGTCTTCATTTCAAGCACCATGATCATGAGTGAATTGAAAACAAGGGGTAAATATTTCCGTTGACAAATATACAGTTCCATACATTTTACAGTGCCAAGTTGAAAACTTAACCACGTATATATATATGATATGCGCTGGTATATTACGCGCTCGCGGCAAAAACCTTCGACAAGCTTAATGATTTCTTACATAAAATATAAAGTCTTAACAAGATTAGTAATATGGGGTTGGTTTAAAAATAATAATTTTTTTTTTTTGTTGATTTAAGTTTAAATTAATCCATGTTGAACGTTAGAGACTAATCCACTTGTCGTTGCTCATTTATGTTAGAGACAGATCAAGTCTTACTAGAAGGCAGTATTAAGAATATCCAATCTTTTTTGCCACGGTGCAGATGTCTCCGTCAATAGCAAGTGTTTCAGCACAGTTGGTCCCATTAGTGGGGTGCACAATCCCAAAGTTGCTCTGTCCTCAACCAATTAATGTTTAGAAAGAAACTCAGCCTATAAAGTACACATCCTTCCAGATTTTCTATTTGCAAATTTCATTCATGATCGTCAAATCCAAATTTGAGTGTAATAGATTTATAGATATACAAGTGATTAATCTTCGTGAGATATGCGCATATATTTATCCTTTTTGTTTTTTTTAAAAAAAGGGAGTTTATATGACAAATAATTTATTCTTTCACGAATTTTATCTCACTCGTCAGTTTATTTAATCTCAATAAAATTTTTGGACAAATTTAACGATAAAATACTAATTACTCGATCATTTTAGCATCCGTTCACATAAATAACCTCGTTGAAACATTAGACATGTACTAAATATCATAGATTTTTTTTTTCTTTTTATGCTCAAATTGATATTAAATAACGCGTAATGTTCATGGTAAGAGTACTAAATATAATAGATTTATTATTATTATTATTTTATTTTATTTTTAAAAAAAAACCTTCGGAAGTTAAACATAATAATATACCGACATAAATATAGAGTCCCGGGATTGGTCTGTTTTTGTTCGTCTCCAATTGAAGTAATGGCATTGGACGATAAGCTTGCAACAGTTTGTTCGATGCAACTTGGTACTGGTGAATTCAATAGTTTTTTTACATTACAAAAATTATAGAATTCTTTTATAGTTTCAAATGAAATTTATTTTATTAACAAAATTTCGCATATAAAAAAAAAAAAAAAAAAACTCAGTTAGGAACGTAGCCTTAGCATAAAATTATGATAAAATTAATTATCTACGTCTGTTAAAAAATCAAAAATCAATTCTTTCAAGTAGTCCAACACAACCCCAATATAAAATATTTTATTATGATTTGTATTACTGAAGCTGGTTCAAGCTTCAATCAACGTTTTATAAATTATGGATTTTAATTTTAATTTAATCTATAACTTAAACTTTAATTAAAATCACTTATATATATATTGTTTTTCAATGGCTTAAATTCAACCTGACTAAAACCTAAACCCACAAGTGTGAAGTTTGGTGAGATATCTTGCATCATTTCTCAACTTTAATTGGACTGGAAGTGCTGTTGGTATTGTTTTTCTTTTTTCTTTTTTATTTTATTTTTTAAAAAAAGAAGATAGAGTCGTCCGTGCGGTGAAAATTTTTAACAGGAGGGGTCCAAGTTGTTACGGTTTAAATTAGGAAATTTTTTTGGGTCATTTGTCAATTAAGAACTCCAATCATATTTCCTTCCAAAAGTAGAATGCACGAACAAAAGATTTCTAAGTAAAATATATGATAGAGAGATAAACCAAAATAAAAAAATAAATGAATATAATTAATCAGCGATCACTAGTTGGTACGGTTACATTAATTAGGAACCCATAAATGGTCAAAGAAGCGATAATAAGGATACAATTTTTTTAAGTGCATGCACTTCACTTAGCTAGGGACCTCATCGACATGCTCCAATGTAGACAGACGTGTTTGAAAAATATGACTCCTCAGATGGTAGGCAAAGGGTTGTGATCCTTCTAACTTTACATATCATCTCTTCGACTCTTTCTAAGTGCTCCAATCAGCCCATTTACAAATTAAGAATATTATTACACTTCTTTTCGTCGCAAGACAAACCTATTTCTGCGCCTCATCTCTGTTACCCTATATTTTTACATATCAGAAAGTTTAGACAATACATCTTTGTTTAATGGAAGGAAACCGAATTTTTTTAGTACCAAAAAGAAAACCCATCTTTGTTGATGAAAAACAAACAAGGGAACATAAAATAACAACGACAATAATAACAATATGATACTAATTATCAAAGTTACACTGTCAGCCTCTTTTGGATATATATATATATAACAATTGAGTAAGGAGATGTTCTTCTGTATCGTTCCAATCTTTAGATGGTAATATAGATAACCAAAGATGTTCCTTCGGCTCTTAGATGCCAAGGCAACATGCAAATTAAGTACTTGTATTGTTTAGTAGCTGACAAAGCTAAACTCTCTATATAACAGTTGATGTTGTGGCTGCGGCAGCACAAACCCTACCTATGTGGTTGTAGAAAAAAGAAAAAGAAATAAAACCACTTCGACAAATTTATGTTAGAGAGAAATCCCACGTCAGTATCCTTTCGTACAGTTGATGCACTACTTAGATGAAATCTATGTCCTTTCCCATATATCATTATCTATATATAACAAAATAAAATTAATTAGTGGTGTCAGTCACTAGTGTTGTATATTGACAAATCAAGTGCAAATAGTTATTGACGTTTGTTTAAGAAAGGGATAAAAGGTATTTATTTATCCTGTTTAGCTACAAAACACGGTCTCCAACCCAGATATGCAATACCAAGAGCTGGCTTACACCCCAACCTCTCACACAACGCAGTTCAGCAACAACTGGTCTGCACTTTCTTCTCCTCAGAATTCGTCCCGCAGCAATCAGATTTCGATTTCCCCTTCAATCCCAGACCCCAATAAATGGCTTCCTCCAACTGCCAACTTCCATCGAGCAATCTCAGTGGTGATCATCGCCAAACTTATCAATCATCATGCGTTCCAATTCTCATTCTGCTTCCTCAGCTGGTACTGGTACCAGCAGAAGCTCTGCTGCAGGAACAGGGCGCCACCCAGTGTACCGTGGGGTAAGGCGTAGGAGTAGTGGGAAATGGGTGTCTGAAATCAGAGAGCCCAAGAAGCCTAATAGGATTTGGTTGGGCACATTCCCTACACCAGAAATGGCCGCCGTTGCCTATGATGTGGCTGCTCTTGCTCTCAAGGGTAAGGATGCTGACCTCAACTTTCCCAACTCTGCGTCTTCTCTCCCTGTTCCTGCTTCTTCTGCTGCCCGTGATATTCAGGTGGCTGCAACTAGCGCTGCTGCTGCTGCTGGTGCAGCCAGAGATGCTTTATCTGGGCTTGAGGGAAATGAAGCAAGGAACTTTGTTCACGACTCAGTGCCACAAGTCAACACAGGAGTGGCTGAGTTCGTCGACGAGGATTTGATCTTTGACATGCCAAATGTTCTAATGAATATGGCAGAGGGAATGCTCTTGAGCCCTCCTCATTTGGACATTGCCGGGGACGCTTCTGCCTACGAATACTTTAATTTCGAGGATCCAAACCTTTGGAAATTTCCTTAATACCTGGGTTAAACCTCGATCCTTATATATCTATGTTCAGTACTGCATGGCTTAATCAGATGGTTGAACGAAAATTGAAAAGCTTAAACTAAGAAAGGTAACCTGTAATAAATTATGGGAGAACTCTCACATCGAAGCGAGCGTTTACTTGGACATGACGAAATGTAATATAAGAGTGGTGTGCTTTTCTTTTTCTTTTGTTTTCGTTGGTAAATTGTGTACAGTACTATGTTAAGTCTTTAAGGTACTGCTGCACCTTGCTTGTATAATACTTGCATCTTCATGCAATATTGCTAAATGAAAGGAGCTAGCTTCTTTTTTTGGTTTCATTTTCGGAGATAGCAGGCATTCAAGTATAAAGATTCATTCAAACATTCCTTGACCACTCACTGATAAGTATCTGGGTTGTCTTGAACTGAACCAGTACTCTGTTTGCCACCTTCAACAAGGGTTTTGATTTCTTAGGGTTTATTTTTACCCATTTCTGATTCTAAGGACCAAGTTCTTCCATCCCAAAAGACAGAGTGTGGAAAAGTGTCGCTCTAGATGTTTTCGTCCACTCCTTCGTTTTCTTTTCAATTATTCATTGTCTGCGGGTGTTTTAGTTCTAATTTTCAAAGCGTATATAAGCTGTAAACTTCATTATATATATATGTGTGTGTGTGTGTGTGTGTGTGTGTAAGTAATTTGGTAAAGAAAATTAAGAGAGCAAGTGGGTAGGTTTAGTCAATAAGAATGAATTATTGGGTTGAATTAATCAAGGGTGCAACTATCTTTAACTTCCTTCCAACCCACTGTTCTTTCCATATTACGAAGCATCAACAAACTTCTGCTTCGGGCGGGTTGGACGATTATAGGCCTCGGGCTATATATAATAAATGAACACATGTGGTCCACTTGACCAATTTGTTGACGTGTCATTCTCAGCAAGTTCAACTTTTTTACACGTGGCACTCCAACAGAGGAAAACAGATCCATTCAGGAGTCTATATGGACGCTGACACCTCACCCTCTTGTGATTGGGTCCCTCATGCCATACATTCAAATTCCATTAGAGCATCTTCAGTCATGGTATTTATTAGTGTTCTATATCTTAATTATTTATATTATTTTTATGGGTCTTACGATGACACATCACTCTATACAACTTATATAATTTTTTCTCTACTCATATAACTTTAAAAAAAATTTTAAATAAGTCTTACAAATTATTTTATATTCTTATTTTTAATCAATTTATTTCACAATTCTTCTCTTTCTTCCTATAAATCTCTTCTTTCTTTCTTATAAAATATAAAATGAGACCCTTTTTTTTTTTTTTTCTATACAACAATTGTAAATTTTAGCAACTCTCAAATTTCTCTCTCCTCTACCTCACCACTTTCTACTCATGGAGCTACTTCTTTTTTCGTTGCATACGGCTATGCAACACCAAACTATCGACGACTAGAGATGGTCTTATATGTATTCAAGTTTTTTTTTAATCTCTTAAAGTTTTCAACCGATACTGTTTGACTTTGGTGGCATGTTTGTAATGAAGTAAGTGTAAGTTGAGTTAATTTTAAATGCTACTATCTTATAAATAGATTATACAACATAAGGTGGTAAGTAATACAAAATGTAATTTATCTTCTTCTTTTTTTATGTTAAAAAAAAATGATTAGCAAACATGTCATAATTTATATGTTTATTATTTTTACGTAACATTTTTATTTTAGAATCATGATATTTTTATTTGATTTGTATGTGGTAAATTAGGAAAAGTGATGTCGATAAGTGTCAATGTCTAATGTAAGTGAATAGTCCCCACAATTAAAAAATTAAGATTTGAATCTTTGAGGAAAGATATGCTGATATTTAATGTTTAATAGGTTTTTAAACAAAATTATCTTAATTTAATGAAAGAATAACTATGGAAAAAAGAAAAGAGATAAAAATAGAGGAGATCATATAATCTCTTCCTCCTTATACCATTTCATTGCTTAAGCTTTTTATCTTTGGGATGTATCGTGTGTATATCTAAAAGTATATATTTATTTTATAGTTTTTTTCTTCTTTTTTTTTTGTTTTTATAATTTTTCCATTGCAAGACAACTATGATAAAAAAAATATTATAATGTAGAAAAGTGGTGTATATTTTACAAGTATACTTTCGGTTACCTTTTAGCCATTTAGCAATATACTTAAATGTGTTAATGAGTAGAGTAGATTTTGGAAGGGGGTTTAAATGTGCATAAGAAAAGGGCATTAACATTAATGGGCGCAGTCAAGAGATGTGATTATTGGATAAGAATTGTAGAAGCACCACGAAAAGCTTCTTTATCACCATTACTCACTGCTGTTATCATTTGTCGATGCTTCGTCTCATTGGTGAGTCATGACGTGCCCTTTATCTTAGTGCCCATGACGGCTTAATTGGCCCCGGCCCCGCCGTTTTAAAACTAGTATTCCTACGTACAACCATGTTACAACTGTCTCTTAAATAGGATTTTGATTTTTCACTTTTAATCACTTCAAATTTTTTATTAATTTATTATTTATACACTTAAGCTGCAATTTACATTTAAAAGATGTTACAGAGGCAAAATTAATAATAATATTAAAATTTAATAAATTCAAAATATAAAAATAATTAAAATTATCAAAATAATATTTACCTTGTATAACTTATATAATTATAGGTAACCTATAATTGGCACAATGAATTTGTATTAACACTAGTTTGGCCTGTTACTACTTCCACCTCAAATAGTGCAAAAAGAAGGGGGCATTGGGACTGATTAGCTAACTACTAGTATATCAAATTAAAAGGATGCATAGAGTAAATTATACATATATTTAAGAAGTAGGGTTGATTTAATTAATAATTATCATCATTTAGAAAAAACTTTACAAGCTTCTTTACTAAAGTTCTAATCTTACAAATTAAGTTGCAAGCTGAAATCCTTAATATATATATATATATATATATATATATATATATATATAAATTTATTTAAAGTTACACAGGAAGATTTTTTTTTTTCTTGTTACTAGAGATGAGAAAGGAATGAATATATATATATATATATATATATCTTTTCTTTTTTCTTTTTTTTTAAAACATTACCAAAGCTATTCACTACTATATCAGCTTAGTTACACGTATCTTCCTCGCATTATAAAAGTAACCTATATATCTAAGACATGTCACTGTATATTCAAACGTCTAATCAATTTCATTTATTAACATTTCAATTAGGTATATTTCAATCATGTACATCACAATTCCTAAGGTTCATTGTCGGAATAATTATTCTCTCCATTTTTTTTTACCCGACTCTCTATTTCTTTAGAAGATTACTATTTGCATTTATTTTTACAAGTGTAATTTAATAAATCTATTTAAACTTTATTTTAGATGAAGAAAATTTCGATATTGTACTAGTGGGAAATAATATAAGGATAATTACCTTATTCGTAGCAAGTATTCAAAAAAGTGTTAACTGACTGGAGACGTTTTCTTTTCCCCTAGTTTTATGTTTGCTTTCTGTTTGATCATACATAATTCAATCTGCAAAATGTAAAACTAGGCTACGACTAATAAATTATCATTTTACTTGCGGTACAAGTTAGTATTGACCATTAAATTTGAATGTTAGGCTTGTAAATTTGAAATCACGCCCTTTTGCTACTGCAAGCTGCAAAGTTAGGGCTAAATTAAAGGAAATATATAATAGACAAATTGAATTTCTATTTCTTTCTTTACAAGATTGTATTTATAAAGGGAGTATTAGTTTACAAATAAAAGAATGGAGTTTTACATTTGAAAGAATAAAAGAATTAATGGGTCAACTAATTAACGTTAAAGGAATGGAGGATGATGATGATGATCATCTAGTTTGTTGGGTTTGCTCTGTTCCAGTAGGGTCTCCCAAGAGTATAGTTCGGACTTTGAATCGGCAGATCTTGCGAGCCAGCGACTGCAAGGGACTAGAACGACCACGAGCCCTTGTGGAATATATCTTTTTCAGTCTAAACCCTCGATGTTTCTTTGTGCTCGGATACCCTACATAAACGTAATTAACAAACTGCTCCGCCGAGTAGGGAACTCTGGTGTTGCTGTTGTAATTCGAATAGCTTATTGAGGTTGCCATGGATGATTCGCAAGAAGAGCCTTTCCCGCAGATATGCCTCTCATAATCTGCCATTGCTTTAATCCAATCAATGATTCTCAAAACTTTATAAATATGGAATTGGAAGTTGCTGCTGCTCGATTGTGCGTTCTTCAACGAGGATCTATGTGTTTTACTGATTTTTTTTTCTTGCCTTGTGCTGTGGTGCAATGCAGTATGTATACACATATATATAGAGAGAGAGATAGAGATAAGGGTGGGCTGCACTCCTAATGGGAGATGGATAGTTTGACTTTGACCAAAATTAGATAAAATCAGTTGACTTGACTGCTAATGTGTTATTTATAGAAACCCCCGTAGCGGAATTGGTCTTTCCCATCCTTTATACCGTTGAGCATCCTGTAAAGGACTTGGTCATCTCGAAAATTTCAACACCAAGACTATTTCTCGCTGCTACGGACAATTTAAAGCACCCGAAATCAAAGGACAAACATTTTCGCGTATTGACGAACGGAGGCTTTTATTTTATTTTTGGGTCATAGTCTCCTCTGAGACGAGTATTTATATTTAATTAAATTTACGTAATAGTACTATTCTTAGTTCTAGCCGCAATAGCAATACCTTGTTCGTGGATCTACATATTAATTTCCACGAGTCAATTAAGGAACAATATTTTGCATTCTTAATTATGTCTTTATCATCACACGTGATTATATTACAATCTTTAAAGACACTAATTATTGTAGCCAGTTTAGTTCGTCACGTGCATATGGAATTGATACATAATTGAAAGTTTAAGTTTAAATAGTGTTTAATGTGGACTAAAGTTGAGAGACCCAAACCGAGATAGTACTAATAAATGATAAGAGCAAGTATTTAGTCTAATAATCATGATTTCAAAGTAAAATTATAAAAAATTTACGTTATAAGAGCACTATAGTAACTAACTAGAGAATCCAGCCCAAGCTAGCTATACGTTGAAGATGGATAAAATACTTTCGAAAGATTTCTCTAGATCGAGACGCATGGTAGCTTGCATGAGACAAGTAATTGGGATATATATTTTAGGACAACCACTCCACACATAACTAAAAATTCCTCTCTTAATTAATTGTAATTTGAACATCCTTGAGTTCTTTATTTGAAGAGTTATCTCTCTGCCCCAGTTCAAGTATATTGTATAGTTAATAATCCTTGACTTGTATGCTCTAGCTAGTTAATCAATTTAATCTCTATATATATTTTCATTTTAAGTCATGAAGAATATAACAAAGTTTATTAACATGCCAATGGCGTTAGGGTGGATGAGCAGCTCAGCTCTAGAGGTATTTGATCCATTTAACGGGAGATTCAAATCAATCACTCATTTATCGATCGTCCCGTCCGAGTGAGCTGATAGAGTTGCTGGTTGGGGTGCAAATACCCTGTGGCCCTTTTTTTTTTTTTTTTACCTCTTTTGAACTTTGTACCTGTTCATTTTTTTTCAAAAAAAAAAAAAATGATTAATATGCTTATTACATTTTCCCTTTTATTTGGTAATGATTAAATTTACCCTTTTTCTTTTTCTCAAGACTTTGAAGGTTGAATAGATTCAATAGAAGGCAAAACTATATATAAGGAACAAATTAATTAATTTTAAAGTTTAGAGATAAAATTGATAAAAGGAAAAAAAATTAATGAAGAATGAAAATTGTGATTCAACTTAAATTAAATTATTGATATGGACAAATTTGATGCTTAATCTCTGGTTCCAGATGACATATATATGTTGTCAACGTCCAGATGATTATGGCCGAAACAACAAAATCTCTCGGACATTTCAACAAATATTTGGTGGCTTACGCACCCTCCACCAATAACTAGTGCCAGTGCTTTGAAAACCCCAGGCTCATCAAATTGAAGCCATGTATGGTATATGGTTCTAGCAACTCAAAATAATTCTCGAGGACCACCACAGTTCCACAATTAATAATTAAATGGTAGGTTCCACTTATTATTGTTACCTTATCCTAAATGATTATGATTATGATTTATGATTATTTTCAACAACTATACATTTGCCATATTATCGTAACTCATTCTGTTTTGCACAATATTTCATTTCAAGCAAATACTCACTGCCTTACTCAAGCACTATATATATATATATATATATATATATATATATATATATATATATATATATATGTCTTGTTTCATTGGATCAGATTACCCAATTCTTTTTCATTAATATATACTTCCTTTTGACTACAGTTTAGTACTGTATCATCATCACAGCCCATAATGTTCTACCAATTAATTCTACAACCAGACTTACATAGAATTAGTTTAATTGAATTGTTCCTGCAAAGGAATTGACAAAACCAATGTTAACATGGGTAAAATTGAGAATCAATCTTAGATGCATGACCCTACTTGGCATGGTTACCTGAACTACTTTTTCATAAAACTTATATTTTTCATTTTCCTTAAATATTTATGAATTTATTTTATAGTAACTGAATTTTGACACTTATTTTAATAGAGGATATATATTTTAATTTTTTTTATTGAACTGATAAATTGGTGACCTCTCCATCGATGATCAATACAATTTTAAAACATCGTGTTTTTATTTTTTGGTACATTTAAAACATTGTTTCTCCGAATAAATAGAAATTAACAGGTGATTTTAATTGGTCAATTCTTTGACTTTTGACACGGATGATCCATCCACTTCTAGCTGATATTGAATAATTTAAGTTGGAGCATATCATAGTTGGGCCCTTTACCAGGTTGGGCTGCATTGAAAACTCATATTGTAGTTGGGCCTCCTAGCAGCTACTTTAAATTGATTATGAAATTTGGATTCTCAGAAATCTTGAGCCGCCAGTGTTTACATCGTCATCCATAGAATTCCTCCCGTAGCGTACTCTTCCTATTTGCTACCTTCTTTTTCTTTCCCAATCTGGAATTCCTTCTTCCAAACTTTGAATGCCTAAGTAAAGAGTCGATCGTGAAATTAAGGGTAATGGGTTGGGATCATTTCGTAATTAATGAGGGCGACCATGTTCGCTAAACCCTAAACCTCAACAGCATTATTTTCTGTTTGGCAAATTTGTATGCTTCAAGAAATTTATCATTGTAAACATTTAGTAGGGAAAATTTTCACCTCTACAAAAATTAAACCCTACATACTGAGTAAAGCTAGCATGGCGTGAGATCTTGACGTAGGATTGGATTATCTTTTTTTCCAAAGGCAAGGAAGAACAAACACAAATATATAATATATATCAACTGCGTTTTTTTAAGTTTATCAATACCTCTATTATTTAGTTTACTGTTTACCTCTAATGTTCATTTTTCCTGATCCTAGAGCGCCAGCTCCAAACAGTACTGCTCTCTTTTCACTCCTCTCTGATTCTTGATTCAACTATATAAGCGGTGTCTATCCATCAAGCTCCGGCTTTGAACACCCAATGCAGAAAATTGTGTCTTAGAAATAGGTGAATATGACTATTTCAAAGACTTATATTTCAATTATGAAAATATTCAATTCAAATAGTCTATGAACAATTAAATGTGTTTATAACTCAAAACTATTGAAATAGTTTAAGCTAACAACTCAGCTAAATAGTTTACTGCATAGTATAATTGCTTAATAATAAAGATGAACAGCTAAATGTAAACAAAGATAATAAGAGAATAGCAATGCATAGATATTTATAGTGGTTCGGCCAAACAACAACCTACGTCTATTCTCTTACACTTTGTGAAGGATTTTCACTATCTTCAACTATTGGTTTTCAGGTTCACCAATCAACTTTTACAAAATCTCCACTTGACTTCCTACTCCTGCATAATCAAGCGCACAGTCTCCACTTAGCTTTCTATTCCTAGATAGCCAAGGACTGAAATCTCCACTTAACTTCCTACTCCCGAATAGTTAAGTAATAATCTTCACCATATCACTCACTTGACCTAGAAAACTTGACTTCCTACTCCTAGACAGTCAATAAGAGCTACAAAGTGGATGAGCACAAACTCAATGAATGGGTTGTTCTAATACAACAGATAATCTCGTTTTATCCTAATTCACTCAAGAAATATATACCTTAAGTTATAGCACTAGAGTGAGCACTTATGGCAAAAGCGCTTTATCTTATATTCTCGTGTGTCTCCTTCATTTGAAGGAAGCTCTATTTATACCATTTTGAAGGTGACTAGCCGTTTGATCTTTGAATACAGATTTGCATTTGACTTCAGTCTGATTGCCTCAATCACGTTGTAATATTAATTTAAATATTCAATAAACTTTAAACTGTTGTTATTTCTTTGTTTAAACTTAATTCTTGATCAATAATTTTGACTAAGATCTTTAATCTATTAGCTGTAATATAATTTGATTCTTTTATGAAATAACTTTAGTTAACTTAATATTTGCGTGATTGGTTTATTTTTAAAAAGATATTTGATGATCAAATTAACTTTTCTTTTGAATTTTTTCTTTTTTCAAAACTAATTTATCATATATAAAAAATCTGAAATATTTCCTTTAAAATTAAATTCAAATCCAGTTTGTATTTTCTCATCAAGCTAAAAGGTGATTTACTAGCTTTCTTTTTGTAAATCTTAATTAAATTTTGAAATTGGGCACAATAGTCTTTTGCATTGTCGATTCATTAGAGAAAATGGGTACCATTACCGAAGAGAAAGAAACTGATTCACAACGAGAAGAAAACTTGACAAGCTCATATCTCAAGTTAGCAGAACTTAATAACCTTGTTAAATTACTCAAACATGTGCATCTATATATATCTATACATACTCTGTTACTAAAATGAAAGATAGAGAATCTTCTGAATCTGATCATCCCCAGAGAGTCAAGTCTACAGCAGTTTCCATTTCAACCCAATTGAAACCTCTCTGCAACGCAGGTGGTGTAGTGATCAAGCCTTCTGCCATGCTGTCGATGAGTGCTGGCATGTTAAACACCTCCTCTTCATCCCAAAACAAACCATTAATGCTTGAATCTCCGGCTTCCGAAACAACTTCTGAGACTCTGCTCTCCATCTCCATCTCCATGCAGCCAACGCTATCATACTCCAAATCTGATGATGAAGCAGCAACACGATCAGATAAGTGCTTCTCAGCTGCTTCCATGGCAGCAAACTGAATGGCTCTGACGGAAGAGGTGCTTGAATCAAGTCGCGGCAAGGAGGTTGCTGCATTTGGGAAGTTCAGTGAAGCAGAATCACCCCTAAAAGCCAAAGCAGCAACATCATAAGCTATTGCTGCCATGTCCGGGTGAGCAAAAGTGCCAAGCCAGAGACGACTTTTCTTGTTTGGGAGCCGCAGCTCACAAACCCACTTTCCATTCCTTTTCCTTACGCCCTTATAGATAGGGTGCCGAGTCTCATGGAATTTCTTTCTACCAGCTCTTCGCTTCTCCATTCCATTTGGTCCCTTCTTCTGCGTCATATTCATTGCAAATGAAATGACCCTTCACTACTTACGATATATATAAGCAAATTAGTGCGCATGAAATGAAAATTAACTTGATTTTCTGGACAATTCTGAATAGCAGAGGCCAGGTATGATCTGAAGGATTTTATAACTTGATAGGATAGAATAGGACAGGAAGCAGTGGATACGGCAGAACTGCAGAGCGTGACACTATCAGAGTGATGTAAGGTACCACACCACCAACATCGCGTTTCCAACGTGAGTATTGTGCGAAGCTAATTTTTTATTTTCCACGGGTAATGACATGAAGTTTGGTCAATAAAGTCACGTGGCGGAAATGGATTTTTTTTTTAAGAAAATAGATTTTTTATCTTCTCAAGATCAAAATAATGATATGTTCATGTAGCGTGATGCTAATTGATAAATTTATTTATGATTAGCTTTAACTTTTTAATTATTAAAAATTATTATAGTTATTGGTAGATTGATCTAGTAATTGTTTATTATCATAATATAGACTATATTGTTATTTTTATATTAAAATAAGTAGAAAAGGGATGGTTGCATGAGTCATGTGTTGATGAACATGAACGTACGGTCAAAAGAGTGGTTGATAAGAATAGGCTTTGGTCGTGAATGAAAAATATCGGTATGGAATCGGACACATGGAGGGCCCACTCGTCGGTAGGTTGTGGTCGAGGCCAAACCGAATCTCACGCAAGCAGTCAACGAAATTGCCACGCGTCGGCATTTCTGTGGGTTTATCTCAATTATAATATAATATTTTCTTTTTTGGTTAGAGCCCAATTCTAAGATTTTTCCCATATAGGAAGGGTTTCCGTAAAAAAAATAATTCGTTTAAAATTTTGAAAAGAATTCCCTACAATATTTTTTAATGGAGAAACAAGGTATCGTCAAAGTTTAGAGTTTGGAAAATAATACCAAACTTATTATCCTATAAATTAATTAAAATCATATAATTGTTAAGTGCAAAACATGTGATTATCATACATAAATATAAACATAAGCATATAATTACATAATATCAAAAATATCGTAATTAGTTTTAAACATTTAGTTTTCAAATGAAATTGTAATTTGTCAAAGTGAAATCCTATGTTTTGGTTTGGTGGAAGGGATGGAGAATGCGGCTTCAATTCCATCATCATTTAATTTCTGAATTCCCTGCATAAAAAGTGTCGACATTGACGCATTTTCTGAGGACTTGTTTTTCCGTTCAAACAGCATTTTTACGGAGTCGACATTTCATGTACTGGGGCCCAGCCTCCTTTTACCGTAAACAGAACAACCTTGGAATACATTATGGTTTCGATCGCTTCAAAGTCATCTCAGTTCATGTTTCAGGTTTTAAGTTCAAGCCACCCAGAAAAAATAATGATTATTGTGATGACCTCGTATCTAATAGTTCACTGAATGAAGGAGCCATGGCCCATGCCATGCCCACCGCATCCTGTGACTGCTGCCAGGACAAACCCTTAACTTCACTGCAATACCATAAAAATAAGAAAAATAGAGATAAAACCATTTTATTGTATGTCATTGTTAACGTTTTACATATGTAAACTATGCAAAAGATAAAATATTAATAGACATTTATTTTGTTAAAAATGACCTTCGCTGTAACTTAGTTTATAAATAAACCAACCTCAGTCATTTAGAGGCATTTGTAATACTAAAATGCTATTTCATAAAAAAAAAAAAAAAAAGTGTTGAAATAAACACAATTATAATTGTTTAACTTTTTAAAAAGAGAATAGTCTTCTTCTTTTTTTTTGCATCAAGAATTTTTTTAATCAAAAGATAGACACTAATCTTTTTTAAAAGTGCACAAATTTCTTTTAACAAAATATTTTCCTTATTAACATACTTGACTGGGCTTTGTTGGTAACGAGAATAGTTTTTTTAAGTTTAGAGATACTTTTATATTACAAATAAAATAAAAATTGTCCTTCATTTAAATGGAGTTTGGGCTGAAAACTGTGAATACCATTGATTGTTTAGGAAACAGCTTGCATGGCAGCCCGACGACGAAAAGAAGTCTCGATTTTCTTTTTGGGGCTTGTTTGGGTTGGGCTTTTATGAAATTAACTGGATATAAGCGATTGCTTTGGTTTTGGGCTTCCTTCTTCTCCTCCAGAATTGTAATATGCCCAAATAAAGGGACACATTTTAATTTGAAAGTAGATTTATGGTATGTTTTGCTTAAATATAAAAATTGGTTTTGCAGTCCAAGACTATATTCTCCCAAAGCCGAACATGTTACTTTTTACTGCATGCAGATGACGCCTAATGCAATCGAAGTTTGGACCTTGTCCCCTGCAAAAGATAACATACATATAAAGTTGCAAATGGTTTCTGCAGAAATCTCTGTGTATCATCCTTGAAATGACGTTGTAGATTGACAATGCCCTGAGAGCATAAAGGAACCTTCTCGAGAAGATAAAACGTAAAAGTATAACACAATCAACTATGACAAAGGAGATCGATCCATCACTGATGATAGTTGAAAAGCACCAAGGTATTCATAAAGCAAAAAGATAGCAACCATGGGAGAGTGAAGTAAACGAAGCAGCTTGAAATGAGGAAAAGGAATTCACAACTTGATCGACAAGTCGTTTTACTTCACAATCACACTACTTAGTCGTTTTCAAGCTGTTCCTTTCTTGAGTTATTCTTGAAATTAGACAATTCCCTGCCTACGAATTTGAAATCTGTGCTGCTCTGTCCCACTGCCGTAGTTCTCTCTTAGAATCCGATGAAGCAAAAACAAAGAAAGAGAAACATAAATACACTAACCATTTTGATAAACCTTAAATTATATCATTATCATAGTATCTCTTGTTCACTTGCACGACCCTATTAATTAATAAGCATCATTAATGTTGAAATACAGAATATGATTTGATTAAGAAAGTTGGCTTAACTGGATCCTCTAGCAACTACATACATGAGTCATGTACATTATACTTAACCCCATGTTTTCCCTTAAACCCAGATTTTTCTTAATTTTACTTGTTGGGTCATTTTGCTAACTTGGCTAATCCATCACAGTGGAAGTCAGACTACAGTCTTATGATGGAAAGAATAGACTCAAAAAATTTAGCCTCTTAAACACAGTAACTCCTCTGAAAATTCTTCAACAAGAAAGCTAAGGATAGCTAGCTCAAGTTCCCGAGCAAGCTCACTACTCTTCTCTCCATTTTTCTTCCACTGATCATCCTCTCTACAGAAGTCCTCTTCTATCATCATATCAATTGTGTTGGATTCCACTTCTTTCCACATTTCAAGTCTCTTGCGCACCCGTTTCATCACCGTCTCTCTATCTTCCAACAAATTTGCTTCTCTCTCTTCCTCCATAATGAGATCTGAAACCAATCTCTTGAGGTCTTCTGGGATTTGCCTTCTGTCATGGCAGAATATTGATTCTACCCATAACCCTTCGAAGTCCTTTTCTTTATCTGATGTTACCCTATCATCATCATAACCATCTTCACATTCATCCTCTTCCATGATTGTTTCATCATCATCTTCTTGTTCTAGCATTCTTTTCTCAAGTTCAACTGGATCTAACTCTGCAAGTTTCTCAAATCTACGAAGCTTGTACAATAGCTGCTGTTTTGTTCCTGCAAAACCAACAGAGAAAAGAATAAGATAAACTACTTAATGACACCATTAATAGTTATATCAACATATGAAATACTTGAGTTTTGACATTGTCAAAGTGCAACACATGAACACAGAATAGCTCATTTGGGCTCCCACCACATTCAAGTAGTGAAATTGATCATAAAGCCAAAAGTAACTTCGAAAGTGATGAAACCTGTTCAAACAAGTTACATTGCTTAATTCCTATCCAACATGACATATTGAAGGTAACCGTTTGTCAATAAAGACCGATCTCCGAACATGAAAAAGCGGGTCATGATTGAATTTATGACAAAACTGGTCATGTCTACTAGTGAAGCATGAGTAGGTGACCTCCACATTAATTCAGTGGGAGACGCCGAGAGCTACTGTGTCTTTCAATGGAACCCATAGGGATAACATCGTTGAATGTCAAGCAAAACCATATTGGTACTAGCATTAGATGACCCCCTCCATAATATTTTGTAACAGACAAGCAAGTCTAAAGAACCGTGTACGACAGTTGGTTGATTGAAAACGACCATGCAACGAACAAAGAATGGTACAGAGTTAAAATATTAGGACATACTCTGTACAATAGCATAGCTGCATTCAAGATCAAAACCATCGTCGTTTTCATGCCCATCGTCATCGTCCTCGAAGGGTGGGTCTAAAACAGAAACTGGACTGCACTGTTCCTTATCTTCCTCTTCTTCCCCTGATTGGAAATTCTTGAGACTCTCTGCTCCATTATTATTGTCTTTGTCCTATAAAAATTCATAACCACCTCCATTAGAACATTAACCTAATTGGGTAGTTAACATAATTCCATAATCCATTCATTCTTCTATTGTCAAATTGTCAATGAATCTAGACTCAACACCCGACTCATAATTGGTTTGGTTATTGTCTTTTTCTTCTTGCTTTTGTTTTTTGTTACAGGACTTTGCTTGGATAATACAGATGAGAAAACAAGTTTTATACTTAATCGAATCTGTTGGGATCTGACAATAACAAAAGAGAAGAAAAGAAAGTGAGAAACAAAAACGTATTTTGTCTTTTTTTAAAAAGTAATTAATAATTTTCTAGAGAATACATTATACACAGGAAGGGAAGAAAGGAAGAAAAGATTTGCACGGCAGACATAAAATCGAAAAGTACAATTATAAAAATTCAGTAAATAACCACTGAAATGACGTATGTGACCCTTTCCCCGGCCGGAAATGAATGAAAATTTGGACAGATATACGGGGTATAGTTGTCATTTAAAGAGACAATCCGGCCCACTTTGCAGTCGCCTGTTTCATCCTATTGCCGACAATATACGGTTGAGAGATCAACCAAGTTAATTCACGAATCAACTCGGTTATCCCTTGTGAGGAAGGCAGTCGTCAAAAAAAGTAAAAACTAAACCAAATTAAGGGAATTTTAAGAAGATGATCACTAACCTCTGTTCTGCGGCAACTCGGGGAGGATACCGGCGACGGTAATTCAGGGGTCCGACAGCCAGAAGAAGGGCTCCTCTGTAGAACAAAACGGAAAGGGCTCTCGCAGAAGCCATCATCACAGCAAACACAATCCATGTTATGTTTCTGTTTAGATACATAGTCAATCTCTTCGGATTCATCATCAGAATGGCCGCTAGTTGAAGTTTCCACGTCCAAGGACTTATCTTCATTGCTCTCAGACCAAATAGCGCTGCTAAACCTACCAATGGAAGAACAGGAAAATCCCATCTCACGGGCATTTACGTCGGAGCTTTTTTTCTCCTTGTGAGATTGCATTTTTTCTTGCTCTTGTTGTTTACTTCCATTGGAAATCTTTTTGCGCCCAGCAGGGGAATCCCACCTCAAGATATCCTTCACGGAGACCTTAACCCCATGACCTTCTATTTCTTTCTTTCGGTTCCGGTTTCGCTGTGTTAGTCTCCTGAACAATGACCCAAGTAGCCCAAAGCCATTATTTTTATTCTGGGTTTTCGTTTTGGAAGACGTTGACTGTTTTTGAATCCTAAGAGCGGCTTCGAGAAGGAGGGCTGCTGTTCGAGCAGGGATGTGGAGGAAAATGGCATTAGGGGACTTGCAAGGGCTTTTAACTGGGGATGCCAATTCGAAAAGCGGCGACTTTCTGAGGTCTGGCGTGTCTCCGAAAGAGTAAAAGCAAGCGTTTTTACATAAATTGCCTGGAAAATGTGAGGTTTGATGGATTGATTTCCGCTTCGTTACTTGCAAATTAGTCTTGGGGATAGGCCTTTTGACTTGTGTACGCCTACTGGAAACGTACTCCTTCAGAAGGAATGGTTCTTGATCCTCTTTGAGCAGCTCGTGCAAGTGCTTCTGAGCCATCATCAAGAAGCTAGCTGCGGGAAAGGAAATGGTATTACGAAGAACCAACACAGTGCCTTTGCCTTTGTAACAGCAGCAATAGTAGTGGCACTGCACAGGTTGAACAAGTTTCAATTTTGTTCAAGAGGGGGAAGACTCAAGTTGGGGAGTTTGGGAAGAAATATGATGCTGCTCTATTGGCAGGCCCTGCAGAGAGAAATAGCAATATAGAAAGAAAAGGGAGGAAGGAATGAGGACACTTCCGGATTCAAATCTAAGATGGGTTAAGAAAGCGAGACGGGGAAGTGGGGAAAATGAATGAATTATTATATTATATTATAATTATAAATAGCGAGGAAAATAAAATAAGGCTGCAAATTGTAGGTGTGTATCCTAGTGTGAGAGAGAGGCGATTTGTCGTCTTGGCACGACAGCATATAATAACAGCGCTGAACAGAATCAGGTTACTATAGAAATATACAAATTGTAGTTTTATTACAAGGTTGTTTGTTTGCTACAGCTGTGGTTAAAATCTTAAATCTTAAAATAGTAATATTACAAATCACAATGTGGTAACAGGGAAACAGCAAAAGCAAGAGGCTTGTCTGGAGCCAATGACCAGTTTTCAACCTATTTCCCACTGGTCGCTACTACTTCCCCCGAGATATTTGCTCGTTTTTCGCCATTTTCTTATTTTAATCCTATACCTTACTTGTAATCTTGGACTCTCGGCTAACCTGGTCTCAACTTTATTAATTTACAAGATATGTTGAATTAATACTATCTGTATATAAGTTAGGTTAAATTATTTTTTATTCTAGTAATTCAAGTTTTAGTTTTTATACTTTTAAAATTTATAAAATAATTTTTTAAATGCTTAAAATCACTTTCTATTAAAACTTTTATTTTTTTAAAAATTAATAAATAATTAAATTATTCTTTTAGTCTTTATAATTTTTTAAAAAATTAATATTTTCAAAAATTAATCTTTTATTTTTATATCATACTTGTTATCATAATTTATGAAATATTTATTTAAAAAAAAATTAAATTTTGAAAAGTATATAAACTAAAACTTAATTTTTAAAAATTATAAGGACCGAAAAAATCAGTTAAGTTTTTGTTAAATTTAAAGATGTTATTAACAAAAAATAAAAAAATAATTTTAAAAAATTATAAGAATTAAAATAATAATTTAACCTATAAATTATATTACTAATAATAATAATTCGAAGTAAACTAAATTTTTGTTAAAGAAACAAATAAATTATAATATAGTTATGTTGTGACTCGCAAAAGTTACACTTTCTATTTTTTATTCACTATTCACTTTTGACAAGATTGCTTTTTTTGTTTTTCCTTTTCATATTTCTTTATTTGAAATAGGTGTCAACCCAAATGCAGTTAATAAAGACAACGGCAGCTGTTTTATTGCGAAAATTTATTTGGTCATTATGAAGTTGATACAGTAATAAATAGCGACATAAAGCTGAGACTACTTTAATGAACAGTCACTGGCAGCAAGTCTTTGACCCAACAGAGCAGCCTTGGTCAAAATTATACTATTACCCTTTTCGCGTATAAATTGCCACCAACGTCGGCGATTAAAATTACGCAGGAGAGGAAGGTTAGTAAAGGTAAATAAATAAAAAAAAATGAGAAATAATAATAAAAAGGCGTTGACGGCAATATAAGTTGTAAATGTCGCGATATATTGGAAGACGTGGGCACTAGAGCCCAAACGGAGGGGAAAACGACGACAACAAGGGTGCCGTCTGAGCAGCGAAGAACCGGATCTTGACAACTCTTTTTTTAATTATCCTTTTCATCAGCTTCTACGTTAAAAATCACTAGACTAGATACTGAGCAGATCAAAACGCAAAACGAGTTTGAGATATTATATTGAGTGCGTACTCTAGATCCTGATTCTTTATTTTTCATTTTAACCCGTGCGGTCCTTTTCCATATCCACTAACTTTACCTTTAATTTAAATTTGAAAATAGAGCATAGTTTTATAAGCATACTATACTATTTATATAAAAATGGGGCTATAATCAGAAAGCCAGAAAAAATGTCTGGTGTACTACGATAGCATTTCTATATTTGTACTGTAAGGCAGAGAGGGTATCTCGGGAGGGGGGACGCGTGACCAACCTGATTTAACAGTTTCAGGGTTTACTTACCTTTTTGGTGTTTCAAACTCTTTGGTTAAATTGTTTGCCCAAAGAATGTTTGCTACTGCTCGTCGTGCTTGAGTTTGACAACTCCAACTCTAAATTAATATGCCATCTTCTACTTAAATTATTGGATTACTGGCTTAATCAAATATATATTATAATAGGTAAAAATATAAATTTACAATTATTTATTACAAATAAGAGAATCAACACCTACACGCCGGTTTTTAACCAGCTGATTTTCAAGTGTTCTTTTTAGTTAAATTGGTTTTTAACCAGTAGTGTCTCTTGGATCGTAGTTTTTCAATCTTGTTCGTAGTTGTTGGTACTTGGTACTTGGTACTTGCACGTGATTCATTCATTCAAAATATTACAATTGGACTTAGGTGTGGTAATAAAAGATGCTAACAATATCACTACATATATTATCGGATTTAGTATTATTACGGGAGTACGTGCATGAGATGATAATAGCTAGATCCAACTCATGTCCTTAGATAAAACAAAGTCATAAACACGGGTACCGTAGATTAAAGGGAAAGATCCAATAGCATAAAATTAAGCAACAACATAACAAGTAGGATGCACGCCCAATTTCTCCCACTCTCGCTGTGGATCCAAAATACTGAAAAGACAGAAGAAGCTCGTATATCAAAACAAATAGTTTATAACTGAACACTACAACGCCACTTCGTCCTTTGCATCACTGTACATGTTCCTTCTTATACAAATCTACCCCTCTTTTGTCTTTCTATGCTCAATTACTTTAATTCACACTCACTTCCATGTGTCGGGGATAACCCTAATTACATAATTTAATCAAAGCACGCAGCACGCATATATAATTACAACAATTAATAATTCTGTCTATGTCTATATTTTGCATATTTTTCCACTTAACCTTAACTCATATATACCTAAAATTAATTGGTGGGGTTCGTATATGGTAAGAATCTTCGGTCCCCTATCTCACTTTCTTGTCATTAAGATCTGTTAATTACTGCTAATGGGTAATCTAATCCTTCCGGGGTTTGACCAATATAATAAAGACATGCTGAAGTGGCTTGTGACTTCATCAAATCAATCCTATGAAAGTGAATTTAATTATCTTATGCTCATTCTCCTTTAAGATATACTCATTTTATCTTCCTTTCTTTATGAGCCACGCTTTTTCTTCGTTTGTGAGAAACTGGGCAAAAAATTCATTTTGCTTGATCATTCATTCCAAGCTTTCGTGCTGGAAAGTTAAGGAGAGAATAATTGCTTTGAAGATTAAGTATCTAATAGTGATGATGACTCATGATTTTAAGTATTCGACCTTATTCGCTGAGTTTAATCATAAATATCGGTTAGGAATAAATAAATATAAAATAAAAATTTCCCCATGCTGCGATTATATTGGAGGCAAATGACAATCAACTTAGCAAAGGTACCTGTATAATTGAAAACATTTATTGTTGACTATTACAGCGGCCAAATGCTTTATGGCATATTAATAAATCATAACTCAATCAAGACAAGAAATTAAAGAAAAATAAAATGTACGACTTAATTAATGATACGTGTATTTATTCTTGCAGGTTGGTAACTTGAGATTCTAAATAAATTTTGTTGAGGTTGATATGGGACAAGGCGACAATTGCCTGAGATTTTGTACATATTGGTTCTGATTCTCTCCAAAACACTCTACGCGCCCTAATTGTTCTCAGTTTTCTGGCTGAAAATAACTTTTACATTGGCACATTAAATGGCCAATCAGCAAGGATACCATGACAAGACAAGCCTCGTATGCATGCGTGGGATATATCATATCATGTCAATTTATTCTTGCTGGAACTCTTGTTTGCATTAATTTGTGGATATGGATTGCGATAATAATCCTGATCAATCTTATTCTACTCATTAATTTCCCCCCATTTATCTTACGATCAGTGTTAGGTGGATATTGATGTATCTTCTTATCCCTGTTGAGAAAAAAAAAAATAGAAATTTTCTCGCAATCTAATTTGAAACAACAATCTATGAATTATCAATTATTGATTGATTTCATGTACGTAGAATAATTTTGATGCTCGAAATAGAAATTTTAAGGTCTTTGTTTGATTTGGGTAATTATGGGGAAGAGCAGTTTTATTTCTTTTACGTTCATTCATTATTTGATTTGCTCCACTGAACCCCACTTCTTTTTTTGGGTATATATACAACCAAACATATGTTTAATTTTCTTCACATTGTTTATTATAAAAGACAACTATTAATGATGGCAATCGCTTATTCATCGCTTTTGGCTAAAAAAAAAAAAAAAAAGAACCTTAAAACACTTATTGATTTGTCAATTATTCTTGTGGTTCAACTTGATGGATTAGGTTTAAGAATCCTGAGAAATTTACCTCCATATACCAAAAAAAAAATTTATTTACCAATATATACCACTTTTAAAAATATTTACCAATATATACCACTTTTTTCAGATATCGCAGTACGGTACTGCGATATTTGAATAAAAAATTAATTAAATTTTTTATTTTTTACAAATAAAATATTAAAAAAATTAAAAAATTTTAAATACATATACATAATCTCAAAAATTATTATCAATACATACGACATCTTGTATAATAAAATCTCTAGTTATGAAGTGATTTTGCCTAAATAAATTTAATATTATCATATTTCAAAATCAAATATATTTTTTATATATATATTTGAGTTAATTAATTTTAAAAAATTCACTTAATGTATTATAATTTTTTATAAAAATAAACATATAAAAAAAAGAGATACAGTGGATAAGAGAGAAAAAAATAAAAAAAAATATTCCAAACAACCAATTATCTGTCTAAAAAAATAAATATTTTCCTTTCCTTCAAATGAGGCATCCAAGAAAAATAAACACATCATCATCTTACATAAACATTTCAACACTAATTCATGAACTTTGTATCATCTTTTAATTAAATTATAAAATAAAATAAATTTGTAAGAGGGTAATGTAATTTTTTTAAAGGTAATATATATTAGTAAATTTTTATAAAAATAGTATGTATTAGTAATAATTTTTGGAATGATGTATATGTGTTTAAAAAAATTTATAAATTTTTTTAATATTTTATTTGTAAAAAATCAAAAATAAAAAATTTAATTAATTTTTTATTCGAATATCGCAGTACCGTAATGCGATATCTGAAAAAAATAGTATATATTGATAAATATTTTTAAAAGTAATATATATTAATAAATATTTTTTTTTTTTGGTATATGAAGGTAAATTTATCAAGATTCCTCGACGCGAAGTTGAGAATGGAACTATCAAACTAGCTGGTACCCTTTATGTGCCAGGCATATGACAAGACATGCATGCTCTCAAACAAAAAATAAAGGAGGATGATGACTTCCGTTAAGAAATGGCAGTAAAAGATTTTTTTTTTTTTTTTAAGAAAAAAAAATTCCTTAACTTAACAAGCAACTTAACAAATAAAAAGACAGTTTAATTTAAGTCTATTAAATCATCAATGATAAATTAAGGAGATTTTTAAAATACTTTTGATTATGCAATATATATACATTAATAATAATTTCTAAATTTTTTTAACAAAATACGATAGCTTATTTTATATTCAATAAAATATAAAAATACATATGTTTGTCACGTCAGTTGATATGATATATAGTTCATGAATAATAACATATTGAACATAAAAAAAAGAAAAAAATGTTCGGCGAAAACATCCACAATAATTAGTTTTATTAAAATAATTGTAACCCATCTTTGATATTCATAGAAAATATTATTATATTCGAAAACTTTTGTACGAGCGATTCTGCGATGCTCTTCCAATAATAATTCGTAATCATTGTGTTATTGATAGATAGATAGACATAAATATTAGATAGTGTGATACAGGTAGAAAAATAGAAGGAAATAAAATAGAAGTCAAAGGAGGACATAATAGTCATTTGGAAGGAAGTGATAAAAGGGATCTGACGTTCAGAAATTGTCTCAACTCTCAACCAAAGCAAGCCAACGCGATGGAAAATGACCACGCAAAACTCTAGCTACTTGGCAATTTATAAAAATCCAAACAGACCCCACCGAATTAGGAGCCTTTCTTAAACGACAAGGCCGAGGACAAGAACGTAGTTAATGCACCGAATGACGGTGCATCGCACATAATGCAACCAATCAGGCGAGTCCAATTCCCACGTGTGTCTTCGTGGAAGGACCAGACACGTGTCAAGACAATTTCGGATCTCATGCGACCATGACGTGGCACTTCCTCCCGTCGCTGCATAGGATTCCCTCACCAGTCACTACACAAAGAACGAAGAACCCATGCACGTCCCAGTTTCTATTAATTTCTACGTGGCAATCCATGTTGTCGAGACAATTCTATGTTTACCGCGGGTTAGTGAATGTAACAAAAATTTCCTCTTGTCCATGTTAGTGTAAAAATTCCATCAAGATTCTGTTCGTGTAATAATGCATCGAAATCGAGAATCTGAGAAAGATAAAAGCAGAAATAGTAAGAGGGTCACTATAGCAACACCTGTGACCTGGTAATGTTAAGGCAGTGAATTTCAAGCACAAACGTCCATGTTAGTGTTAGGCTATGTCACCAAAATGCACCACGTGTCAGGAAGATTGTTTTTGTTTTTTTATAGCGGCACAGTTTTCTCAAAACTCTTGACGCGTTTTTGGACCATGGAACTCTTTGTCAAGACTCTGGAGACTCCACGAAAAGAACAAAAAATTAATACGGCAGTCGTATATGGTATTGAACATAGGTCCCTCTGAAAGGAGACATGGAAATCTTCTCCACTTTTTAGAACCCTCTCTCAAAAGAAAACGACAGGCAACACGTATATCTCTCTATTTTCTCTCACAGTACAGAAGCAATAGGTTCTCTTGATGTGGCCATTACTGAAGATTTGGAAATGGGTATATAGATTCTATTCTATTAAGTGAGTAAATTCATATTGGATTTGTTTTGAATAGGTTAGAATGTGTTAGGCCCTTTTTGTTTGTGTATGTGAGTGAGATTTGACCAAATTGAGTGATGGGACCAATTATGAGCCATGTCGTTTAGGAATGTTCCTCCATACTTCGCATCTATAGGGATGGAACGCCGCGGTTTGATTCATGTTTACGGAGCATATAAATTAATAACCTGCTGTTGGCTTCATATGGTCGTTACCTCGTGGTTTTCCTGCACAAACATGAATAGATAAATTTCTCTTTGCTCGAATCCGATGTTTGGGTTCCATAAATTAATCATGCAACAACTTGTCGTCAATGCCAATTACTCGACAAGATCCTTAGCACCGGATCATTGATTTGGATTTCCTCGTTCTGATTTCTCTCAAACTCTAAATTTGCTACTGTTTGTTTTTCTGCTCAAATCAGCTAGGTAATGGCCGTCGGGCAAAATATGAATAGAACAAACTGATCATTTTACTCAAATAAAGCCCAACACAAGAAAGATATGCAGTTCTGATTGGGCTAGGATCGCGTCCAAATAAGATCCAAAACTAGTCATTTCTTTTGACACTCCTATTTTCTTTACACACTCCAACATAAAAATGATTGTGGGTGTGAAAAGAAAAATGGAGTGTTAAAAGAAATCTTTTCAAACAACATCTTCTCGCCAGGTGTCGAGCCCAATTCATAAATTGGACACTTTTTGATTGAGCCCAAATTCCTGTATGGCCCATTTTAGAGAGCCCAAAACTACATTTGTTGGGAACCAGAATGAATGCAACTTATGATTTCTCTTAACACCCCTAAAATTTATATTTTCACCTCTCACTGACTAGTTTCAAGAATGGAGGACCAAAGGTGCTTCCACCTTTGACGTTCAAACGGCAAACGGAACGCTTCCCATAGCCGGCCACTGGTTTGAAGAATGGTGGAGGAAAGGTGCTTCGTCCTTTGACTTTCAAACAGCGAATCGAATGTATAGGGTGACTTTTTGAGGAGGTAAAACAAGGGTTTGATTTAAAATTTAAAAGTTTTGGACAATGAAGACGGTAAAGACTGTGGATGATTTTTGTATGCACAAAGCTAGACTTTTTTATTGTCTAAGGATTTCCCGTGAAAAATCTCCTTAATTATCTTTTAAGATTCATCCATTTGAATTTGACCTACGTGAATTTTTATTTTTATTTTCTTTTTGGGAATTAGCTCAAACTCAATCGAAGCATACCCACTTCCACGGTGTTTGTGGAGATGGTTTGCCATGATTTGATATGTAAAGCTTGAAAACATGGCTGGGGCTGCAACGGTGGTCCGAGGAAAGCGTTGATTGTTGAGGGTGAGGGAAAGGGCATGAGGGTGTCTGTTTAAGGTTAGTTTTGGAGTAAAGGGAGAAAAAAAAAAAAAATAGTCAGGAGTTAGAATAGAAAATTCAGGGGTGATAAAAGGATTCCCCTGATCTTAAGGATGAAAAAAAAGAAAAGAAAAGAAAGCATGAGAATGGGGCAAGGTGGAGTCGCCATCACCATTCACCATCATTAATGAAATAAACCTGTCCAGCGTTCACCTGTGTGCTGGAGTTGTTCTGCTAGAGCTAAGAGCTCTATTATTCATCACTATCAAAAGTAATGCTTCGCGTGCATTTTAATGCGTGGACAACGAGCATCATGGAAGGCTTCAAGTCCACATCACATCAATTAAGAAATCTGTTATAACACAAACAAGTCTTTGGACAATAAATATGACTATCTATAAGTCTTTTTGACAATAAATATAAAGATTGCTACTATTATCTTTTAACAATATCAATGAAATACTAATTTTATGAACTACTATTATCTACGTGATATATAAGTATAATATCTGTAGTATATTCAAATCTTTTTAGAGATTTTAAAATCTGCAAAAGCCGAAGACTCCTTGGAATTGGAAGTGATTGTCAAAAACGTTTTTAAACCGTGACAGTACTAAAAATGGTGAAAATATGAGGCAAAAAGGTGAAGACCAAAAAGTTGAAAGCTGTGAATATTGAGTACAACGACGCGTTTTGATTCCGAGCTGCGTGTAGGTGTTGTTCTATTTGATCGTTATAATAAAATAAAAAAGGGTAAAGGACAAGACAGCGTGGTACCTCAGTCTCCTCTTCACGCCGTCGGAATTCAGATGTACCCAAACGCTGCATTTGTCTTTATTTAAATCAAGAATAATTCCGTTATATTGGCGGTCAGTTTTATTTTTGTTTGATTTTCAACGGTCATGGACGTTGTCTGTTCTACAGATAAATCTAGAATTAAATAAAAGCAACACATGGCGAGTTCCAAGTCCCGATTTTAATTAGTCGCAACGCCGTACAAAAAGGGCTGGGTAGAAGGATTGACCATGACAATGGAATATTAATTAGACCGAGTAATAATACAATACCATCATCGTTGACGCAGTAATTTAGCAAATTAACCAACCTTGGTTATGACACTTTTCGCCTTTTTGGATGTTATGACACTTAATCCATGAATATAATATTCTCATTTGTCGCATAGTTAGAAGCCATAATCTACCAAGCTTGCAGCCGCAGTAATCAAAAGAGGGTATGGGTACGAAGTCAATTCTACCAGAAATTAACTCCTCAATCAACACAGTAACGCAAAATTGAAACAGTTAATCACAATCTCATTTGCTGAGTGGGGCTGCTTGCTGTTTCAAAATGCAATGCATGAGAAAGACAAAATCATTCAGTTTGCATGAAATGCCCAAAGAATCGGAATTTGTGTGCCAAATCATAATCTCTTCCCCCATTATCAGCGGACTTTGTCTAAAGGATAAGGAGAAAGAAAGAAAGAAAACATAATTCCACTACCCTACCAAGTAAACTGCTCTGTCAAGTTTGTATCTTGATCAGAGATGAATTGAAAATTAACACGCATCGAGACACCTTCGTGGACACAAAATTCAAATTACATCAATCAATAAATTAAATAAAGGGAGGAAAAAAGAAGGCGGTACAAAGTGATTGAAGGGTGAAAAAATAACAACAAAATGTAATGCAAGTGTTTAGTTACAAGCCTGTTCTTAGGGTATTTCCCTGCTGCCTAAATTAGCTGAAGTCCCCATGAAATGCTAGTGAAACAAACATTAACACCACAGAAATACACAAGCACGAGACACCCATACATATAAAAATATACTATGTCATCTTTAATATACCACACAAACCTAATCAGAGAGTTATTAGCAGTTGGCTAGTGCATGGAGTCTATGTTCTTGCTCAGCTCCTCCAGCTTCTTCATCCTCAGTCTCTCACTTTCACTCACCAGCTGTTGATAGTGATGAAACAAACACAACAATCGCGTGTTACATCAGAATAAGGAAATCTATGTCATTGAATCATTCACAATCACTATAATGAATTGTTACTAACCTCCATTAACCTCGTAATTAGCTGTACTTTCTCCCTGTTCTTTTCATTGAAAGCTTCGAGGGCTTCTTTGTATTCTCTCTCCTGTAACAAATCATAGAATCAATCTCAATGTCGCCCTCAATAATTTGTAACTAGACAGTGAAATATATTTAACAATCATTCGTATGCGCGTGTATTAAGGCTAATTGCTGTCAATTTCAGATTGATTTAACAGAAGCGAGCTTCACCTTCTTCTGGCAGGTATGGCCTAGAGGCTTTAACTCTTTGTTTACTGAATCAATCTTTTTCCGAACCACAGCAACTTCCTTCCTCATTGGATCTGCCAGAGCTTCAAGCTCCTGATGTTCCTCAATTACAAGGGAAAATGAATTACATGTCAGTGATAGTTGCACACAACCAGAAAAGGCAAAAGTTGAAGGGTATCATAAAATTTCCGGAAGCAATATCGCTATTAGGTGCTCTTGAACTCCGTGGTATTAACTATCTTTTGCCATCAACGAGTAAAAGTTAGAAATTTTACATAAAAATTAGAAGGGTAAAAGGAACATTTTTCTGTTACAAATTCACTCTGTCAGGGGTATAGAACTACAGATCCGGCATATCCCAGAGAGCTAGACATTCTGGAAACTTCAAGTGGGCTCTTCGTTGAAAATTATGAAATTTATAAAATAAAATAAACATAATAATTAAACTTCCATGCTTGGGGAGTTTCTGGGCGTGATAATAGTTTTGCTAAAACCCCAAAAATCAATTCTTTAACAGAAAAAGTATTCAACGTATAATAATAAAAAAAAAAAATCTTTTTGATCTTGGTAAAAACTCCCACCCCCCCCCCCCCCTTTTTGTTTCTAAATCAAAGATAATTTTGTCGTACAGAAATTAAAACCTTGTAAGAGTATGTTCAACCAATTTCAAACATGATTACTTAGTTTAATGTTGAATAAAAGTGAGAACTTTGATGAGGAGTTGAAGTTGGAGAGATACCTCACGAATCAAGGCGAGACGCCTAGTTTCTTCCTCGACTCGACCCAACTGGAGCTGAACCCTTTCTCTGACCTCCATCTTCTTTCTTTCAATCTCTTCCTCTTTGGCTTTGAAAGTGGAGAGAGCAGACCGTGACATCTCCTCATCTTCCTTAGACAAATGGCTGCTGAAGCTGAGGCTCCCCGAATTTTGCACTACCAACTGGTTCTGTGGCTGTGCCTGCTCCGTCTGCATCATCTCTCTAAGCATTCGCAGAAACCCTTCTTCTTTCCTTAAATTCCTCTCTTTCTTTCTTGCTTTCTCTTTTTTTGCTTTCTCTTTTTCTCCTTTGCCTTTGAAATGATGAACTGCTCTCTAATCTGTTTTTCCTGTTGGAATTGCGAGTGCGCTAAGCTGATTCACTCAGTGCCTCGTCCTTTGTTGAAAGCCCTTTATCCCTCAAGCCGGCTCAGCTCACCTCTGCTTTTATGAACCGAAAGGACAAAAAGAAAAAACAATAATAGTTAATAAAGAATATGTGGGTGACCTGTTCCAACTCACGCCCTTTCTTCTGGGCTTGGCTTATCCTTTTTTTAAACCAAGGAAAATAAAAATGGCAAGACAAATATTTACAAAAGCATTACACGATCCGACCCAACTGCCAGCTCCCCACTGATAAAGAAACATTGGCCTTTACTTTACTCAATCAAAAGAGTATTGCCGCGAAAGCTGTCTATTTTATCTCACCCCTTATAATTATGTACCTATTAATCTCTTGTGATTTCGCAATTTAGTTCCACCACATTCCAAATAATATTTATGATTTAAATTAGGTGTAATTTATAGATGTGCAAGTTGCGACACTTTTGTTTGTCCTCTTAGCAAAATAACTACTTGTCTGTAAATTTTATAGTACAGTCGGCGGTGTTGCTATTTCTGCTCCAAACGGAGACTGCATGTGAAGGAGAAATAGTCGCCTTTCATAGGATCCCGTTGGTAGACAGAAGATTTCAACTAACTCTTCATTTTAACTCATTCGCATGGATCACAAGGTACAAACAGACAAAAAAAGTATAAAATATATTTTCTAAGTAACCAAACATATTGTATTTAAGTGTGTAACAAGTTTGTGTTGTATGGGCACGTGCGTTACGTATGGCCCTTGGCGATGCTGCCAAGCAATCTCTTGGTCTGTTGCTCATGCAATTTAATTGTCCTTTTTCTAACTTCATTTGGGTACCATTCACAAAAATACATGCTTTCTTTTCAATGTCATTGCCGATCCATTTCATATAATCATGCAATTCGGTATTGTAATAGTGTTTTTTTATTTTGTAAGGTTAAGGTTATCTGAAACAGAAAGGGAGTAGTCACGGGTAAATGAATTGGCAACCCAACACAACGGTCCCTGCTTAAGGTTAACGTTTTGGCGCTGAGTGGCAGAGCAGAGAGAGCACAACCACACCATAGTCATATACAGATACAGAGGCGTGAGGTGTAAGGCAAAGTAGGAGGGGACAGTGGCGGCAGCTTATCTAACCTTTTGACAAATATCACCTCCTTTCCCATATGCCACCCGAAAGCAAGATTACTCGCTGCTCTTTTTTTTTTTTGGAATTTTTAAAAAGATTAATCTAACTGGGTTTATTTGTTTTGTTCTTAATTGAGCAATTCTTTACAAGGCATGATTGAGTCAATGAGGTGTGGCTTTCGGTATTTATTTGTTTTGGTAGAAAGTACTTTACACGTTCCAGATCAAAATGACGAATATTATCAAACATTAACAATATTACTAATGGATTAAGGATTTTCTCATCAGTAGTGCGTGCTTGTGGGGTACCGTAGAGCATGGACACTTTCAAACATGGAATTCTTAAGTGGGGGCCATCAAATAAGAACCAAGAAAAAGTAACAATTAGTTTTCTTTTGAATTCAACGGCGACGATCATGAGTCATGAGATGATGGAATTGGAATCAGCGATGATGGGCCTAGAGCATGGAATCTCTTAACTAAAAGCGGGGCCCATTCTCACAGGACAGGTCGTCACCCGCGTGCCATATGCGTAATATTAAGCTAAATGAATTAACTGCATTAATTATTGACATTAATTTATCAATCGCTAAAGGAAGAAATGAGTATATATTACCTAACCTTGAGCTCATGCCAGGCTATCCCAAGGTAGAAAGGGGGTGTGAGGGGGTGCGCCTCAAAGTTTTAAAAATTCTGCAGAGCTGGCAGCAGGAGAGTGCTTTTGGGCGTGGCCATTTGCCACGTCAGATCTCAGCACCGACTGCGTATTTCCTTGTACCGCAACAACTCACAAGAATGTCATGTATTGTTGGGGGAGGCGTTATGCCGTTGGAGGTGTCCGTTACGTTCAGAAGTATCCGAACTGTCTCTGTAATTCAAAGATTCTCGTCAAATAAAAAAATTGAATTACAAACACATACGGCCTGCATGCATCAAATCCCAACTGTCACCGATAGTCCTTTTTCAAATATTTAAAAATGTTATGCAATAAATAATATTTGATAAATTGCCAACGCTAGTTGCAGAAAAAAGCACAAAGGCAAAGTAAGTAAATAATTTCTGACCCACTCGGCAAAATATAAAATAATTATTGATTCTACTGAATCGGAGGAAATTGGCTTGGCCAGAGTACCGGATACAGTGATAATATAATTCCGATGTATAATAGCTTACCAACCTAATAAAAAAGTCAACCCTATGATATTGAGTACTACCTAGTCATCATTATTGGTATATTCGCTTTTTTAGTTGATTAATCTTATGTTTATTATCACTATAAATGGTTATTATTGCGCAATATGGGAAGAAAGTTGTGGCATTATATACCAGAGAACTACAAGTGTGATGGAGGATTCTATGATTATGAATTGTCACAGTAATCTTTTAATACATTTTAAAATTTCTGAATGTAAATTCTATATGTTTCATAATTTTAATTTTTGAAATGTTAATTTATATTCTAAAATTGAAAGTTTTAAAATATATGTGATGTGAGATCATTAAACAAAAAAAGTGTTAAAAGAACTGGCTTTTTTCAAGGATCCGGCTCATCAAGAAACAGTTCACTAGCCCAATACTTCTAATTTGATTGGGCCTAATATGTAGCAACTCTATTCGATGGATAAAATGGGATTAATATTGCACTCCATATTTTAATATTTGCATCCCAGCCAAGTCAAAATTACAAAAATGCCCAACAAAGTCATGTGACGTTTGAATTTCGTAAACATAACTCTCAAAGGTTTCAGAATTCTGAAATTTCATTTGGAGCAAACTTCTGAGATTGATTTTCATCTTTACAAGTTCGTAATTTGCAAATTTCAAAATTATTATTTTTTTTACAATTCAGTAATTTGTAAGTATTAAAACTAAGTTTTTTTTTTTTTTTCACAGTTCTAAATTTTGCAAGTTATGGAACTGCAATAATTTTACAGTTCTAGAATTTGTTAGAACTGAACAATTTTTGTAAATTCCAGAATGGTGTATGGAGGGTGAAGGGAGTGGGTTAGCAAGATTAATTTGGGAAAAAGAAATGGTTGGGGTGTGTGAGTAGCACAATTTGGAGCCCAAGAATGACCCTTTCCGAAAGAAGTAACTTCATCCCTTAAGGAGCCCAAATCCACAACTAGAGTTGCACCTGACCTGAGGTGGATTCACGGTGACCAACCATATGAATAAAGACAAAATATGGAATTATTTTATTATATATCAATTTTTTTTAAAAAAAAAAGAGAGGAAAATGAGAGCGTGTCTCGAGAAAAAAAGTCACGTTAAGGCACGTGAGGATATGTAAAAGGGTGCAAAGGCCTCGCGTGCCGGCGTGCCCCGCTTTATCCTACACTAAATGTTAAAAAATATGAGGATGGGACCCACATTGGGCAGCTGTCTGTTTGGTTCTGACCCAAGTTGCTTGCTGTAAACTACTGACCAGTTTTACTGACATCTGTGTCAATGACGTATTGTGTCCTCAGACATGTGAGGACTGACCACTTTTTTCTTTTTTTTTTTTAATTTTCTGAACTTCTCTTAATAATAATTAAAACCAATATTAATATTAATACATTTATTTAATTTGCCAAAATTACTGTATCCCAGGATGCAGACGAATTAAGGAATTTGGATATGAGGCGGTTCGATTTATTCTAATTGTGTAATTTACAGAAATTGAACGGTTCGATTTATTCAAATTGTGTAATTTACAGAAATTGAACGAAACGGTAAATAACTGATTGTATCGTACAATGATTGTAAGATATTCAGTCTCGAATTAAGTGAGGCAAAATACTGTTGGTGGATTGATCCGATAATTTTTTTTGCTTCTCTTTCTTAGAAATTTCATTTTGTAACTTAAGCAACCTGAAATATCAATAGATGAAAATGTATATGAAAGATGTCATTGTGGCATTAAGGATTTAGAAAAATCAATTTGGATCCGTTGTATTGAATCCGAACCCGGTTTCTAACGCACCCACCCGCTAGTTCCAGTTAACCTTTAGAAGCAACATTATCTGACAACGCGTCTGTCTAATCTCCCCTGTGAAGATCTCCTTCTATTCCTCATCTCCAGCTTTAACTCTATTATTTCTCATGATATTTAACCAGTAGTTATAACCTTATTTTTTCCAATAGATAAAAAAGAAAATTAAATGTATTAATGGTAATAAACCAGCTAGAAATTAATATGTGATTCTACGAGAATGCTCGAGAGGGGCCTTGTCCTCCTTCTTAGGCACCAGAACAATGACATCTAAAGTTCTTATTAAGTTCACAATAATTATTTCAGACTAATTATCTCTTACATTTCTTTATTTCATTAATGGAATGGCATATACTATCCTATGGGAGAAGGAGTTGGAATTGAAATTGAAAATAAGGGTGGCCTGCTTTGGTACCAAATGGAATGGGGAGATGCAAATCATGCAATTGCGAACCAGAGAGGACACAAGGGTGGAGCCCACTCATAGTACAGGCTTTGACTATTCTATCAAATACACGAAGCCAATGTGGGTCCCACCTCATTTAGGCGTTTTTGTCTCATCTCACGTTCGTATTTGAATCCTCTAAAAATAAAAGAATTTACTGATAATACTATTCCACCGTTCCTTCGTTCCTCTGGAGTTCATGTCGAGAGGTGCACTCAGTCTCAGTCTCAGAGTCACAGCGGAATGATGAATATGAAAGGGGTCCGCAGAAATAAGTAACACAGTAGTTAGTCTCAAATTTGAAGGATTACGTTTCTCAACCATTCATTGCCATTGGATTCTCTTTTTAAAACCAAATCTATCCTCACATTAAAACACACAGAATTTAAAAAGATATATTTAATATATCTAAAACAAAACGATATGCATATTGTGTCAAATTCTTTTTTCTACAAATATTTATCTTTAAAAAGATTATTTATTTAAAGATATTAGAGTTATTTATAGTAAGGTTTGAAGCTTGGAAAACCTTTTTATTCAAGCAACAAAAATGCAACATTTTTTTTTTTCATTTTGAATATTGTAATTTAATTTAATTTAATTTAATTTTAATTTTAATTGATATCTTTCTTTCTTTTCTCTGGTGGGAGGGTGCTTGAGATATGCAGAGGACAAATAATATATTAAGATACCTTGAAAAAAATTAAAAAAAGAATGAAAGAAGACGCAGCCGATGCATGTGTCAACCAATATATCGGAACGGATCATAATAGAATAGTAAAAAGTAATACATTCAGCATAGACTGTAATACTATCATCTCTGTTCCCTAAGAACAATATTCCTCGTCGCAATTTGAAAACGCTAGAATCAACACAAAACAGGAGAAGAGAAAAAATAAATGATATGAGATATTGAATAGGCAGTGCAGTGCAGGTGTTGTGAGCGTTGAAAAAACGAACATGTTCTAGGCTGCAATGGATCTGCACTGTCGGATCAAAACTCCATCTGTCAGTTTTTTCTGCATAATCAATGTAATGTAATGTTCGTCCGATGCCTTTCCATTGTTTCAGACCGCAGGATAGTCACAACAAAGCGCACACACAAGATTAAAAAAGACGTAAGAAGACAAACGATTTGATTATTGTGTTATTATTCTATTATACTATCTATACTGTGCAGGTGTTATTTATTAAGCTCCTATGTGCTATTCTATCCCTCCAGTGCTATTTCCAATGTAGACCAGATGTTGATCCAGCAGAAAGACAGAAAAACTGCAGGTTCTTTCGTCTCTCTAGCCAGTATCTAGTTCTTGTATTTTTTTTTTTTTGATTTCTTCTATTTTTTTCTCTCAACTGTCTTGTCTGACTGCTTTTTCTCAAGTGCTCTAATGCTTCTCCACTGGCTTCAAAACAAACTTTGCAGGCTTTTGCTGTCAGAACTCAGAATCCCCTTCCCTCTCTCCCCCGCTCTTCTCTTTCCCTTCTCTTTCTCTGTCTATCAGAACAGGTATCTGCCAAAGATATAAAGGAAACCACAGAACTACCTGCAAAAGCTTTTTACAAACTTGCTCTTCACATACCCAACACATAAAAAAAAAGCTAATTAACCCGACTTAACCAAAAGCAACCAATATTACTATCCGTTCACTCCCTCTCTCTCTCTCTCTCCATGGACTTCCATCTGAAGCAATGGAGAAACCAGCATGAGTCAGAGCAACAATATTCTGCAAAGATGCCAAAACTTCTCCTTGAACCCCATCAACAGCCACAATCATCTGCCTCTGCTCTTCCGTTGTTTGTACCTGAACCCAACAGCAAAGTCAGCACCTTGTCAGCATTTTCTGATTCAACAATGGCCACAACCAGATTTTCCAGTAAGATTTGCATTCAATTCCTTGGGTAACAGAAACCTTCTGGATTACTTGCTTCCTTTTCTGGCTTGCACCAAGCTCACTTTTCTCCTCTTGGGTTAATCTTTGTTTCGGGTCATTCTATGTTTTCTTTTCCCTTTATAGTTTCTCAATTATATTATTGCTTTGCTTGTTAGGGATGGGCAATTATTTCAGCGTGGCTCAGTGGCAGGAGCTTGAGCTGCAGGCTTTGATATTCAGGTACATGTTAGCCGGTGCTCCTGTTCCTTCTGAGCTCCTTCAGCCAATCAAGAAAAGCCTTGTCCATTCTCCTGCATTTTTCCTCAATCACCCTCTACAACATTATCCACATTATCAACCTGCTTGTAAGTTTATCTTAAGACTATATTTTTCTTATGTTTTATGCTATATATTAAAAAAAGATACACTTTTTAGTTCTGTGATCATTATATATGTTTCCTTCCCTTCCCTAATTTTGTCTGAGATCTTCGGGAAGTATTCTTCTTTAACTTTCTTGCTTGTCCAAGTTAGTTTAATTTGACAAAAAGAAGTTACTTTGTCGCAGTTGTCATTCTTGAATTTTTTTGTAAATTGGTTTGTCTTCGTATTAGTTCCAATGGCTATGGCTAAATATTGAACTTGTTTGTTGCATCAGTGTTGCAATCAGGGTATTGGGGAAGAGCTGCTATGGATCCAGAGCCCGGCCGATGCCGGAGGACTGACGGCAAAAAATGGCGGTGCTCGAGGGACGTGGTAGCCGGACAGAAGTACTGCGAGCGCCACATGCATCGCGGTCGAAACCGTTCAAGAAAGCCTGTGGAACTACCCACACCAACCACCCCTGTCAGTGCTGCTACTGGTAGTGGGGCTATTGGTGCTACGGCCTCAATTTCTGCACCCCCTTTGGCAACAGCATCATTAAAATCCCCTTTTGATCTTCTTCCCCTTAATCAAAGGTAACCATGCTAGGATCACTGTAATGAATATCTAATATTGGGCAATCAGTGGGTGCGCTTTGCTTCTGAAAAGGAAGTAACTCGGTGGGACATGCAGTTTTTACTTTTCAGTTTCCTTCAAAAGATGATTTGGTTAATTTTCATAAAGTTTGCATTTGATATGATTTGAATAACTGAGTGGAAGTGTATCTTTTACCTCTGTGATGCACAACTGGTAGGACCCCATGCTTGGAAAGAAAGTTAGATTCTGCACTAATAAATCCCAACCTTTTTTTTCCTAACCCAATATAGAGATAGTGCTGTACTTCTGTTCTACAGCCATTTTTTTTTTTTTTTTTTGGGTCTCTTCATATAATGATTCCCTGTCTGATATCTTGGTATCATGTTGCTGGGTCCTCTCTAGTTCTTCTGGGACCAAGAACGAGAACAAGAGGTTGTTTGAAAGCCAAGAAAATGCGAGTGGGGAAGGAAGATCTGATGGCCATATTTTACGGCATTTCTTTGACGACTGGCCAAGATCACTTCAAGATTCTGATAATTGTGAAAGCAATGGTAGTAGCTCCATTAACTCGGCTACGTGCCTCTCTATTTCAATGCCTGGAAATACATCTTCGGACGTGTCTTTGAAATTGTCGACTGGCAATGGAGATACTCCTTGTCCTAGAACTGGAAGTGTTGACACTGAGCAACCCCAATTGAACTGGGGAGCCGCATGGAGTTCTGCTAATCAAGTGGCTTCCATGGGAGGACCACTAGCAGAAGCGCTGAGATCTTCTACCTCAACCTCTTCACCGACCAGTGTTCTACATCAATTGCCCCGTAGTTCTATATCTGAGACTAGCTTTATCAGTACTTAGATTTAATGTGATGCTGTTCTAAATAACTTCTTTGACGTTTCTTTTAGGGAGATCAGTGGCTGCCATGGAGAATACTTGGGGGAAAATGCTTGTATCGATCGTGTGACTTTCAATTGTTTCTAGTTGAGCGAGGAAAGGGAGATGGCTCTATTATGCACCATATTTCTTGTGCTTAAGTAATGCTATCTACACATTAAACATGTTGATACTTCGTCACATCGACAAATACATATGGCACAATCTTAACTAGATTCATATATCTAAACTCCATAGCTAAAATGCAATCAATTAGGCAATGCAAACCGAAAGGACATATAAGTAAAAAGCAACAATTTTCCCTTCAAGATTTGGGGATAAACAACAAATAAATATGGCAAGCTACAGTAGGAAAAAAATAACAAAAAGTGTTAATGTGTACTGTTTGCTTTTATTATTATATTTTTTGAACCTTAAATTATTAGCGGAGCATGGACTTTTGATTTTGAATTGCTAGAATACGACCTTTAGATGCCAAGGATATACCACCTATAAAAGTTTCCCGTAGTACTTTCTGGGAAAGCCCTCGGAAACTTTCCTTTGATTTAAACCATGCCGAGGATGCACTTATGAGAATCTAGGCAGGTGGCAATCAATCCAAGGTTTGTACTTTTGTTGCATCCTTCAAATGCAAACACAACTTACATAAGTCAAACCTAAAAACAGAATGCGTGGTGCACTATACTTGCCGACCAAGACACAAGAACAACAACACATTAGTCTGTTTTCTCACAAAGGATTATCTTCCAAAACATAGATTGATTTCATGTATATTCTCGCATGATTTATGCTTCTTTGCCGTTTCCGTGGTGGTCAGACTACCGGATATACTACTTGGCAAGATCGACTAGGTGTTCCTGCATCTATGCCATTATGCGCTACTAGTCACCTTTACATCCCGGTGTTCAGCATGATGCGTCTTTCTTCCATCAGGGTTTGACTGGCTCTGCTTCAGGTTCATCATCTGCAACGGCATACACCACTGCTGTTCTAGAAGGTGCATACACTAGAAAGGACCGAGGACGCTCGTTATACCATCCTTCCTGCACAAATCACAATCATCCATATGTGTTTAGATAAGGGCAAGCGTGTACACACACACGGAGAGGATGAGAGAGAGGGGGGAGAACATTATGTGTTTAGATAAGTCCCTTACACTGGTGAAGTACTCAGCGGTATGATCAAGCCTATTGAACCCTTCAAACAATGGGTCATCTGAATCTAAGACAATCTGGAAAAAGAAAATATGTAATCCATTAGGTAAATCGAACAAATGATATTAGAACTTGAAGAATAAATAAGAACGAACAAATGATCAAGCCTAAGTAACGATACAAAGATAATACCTTGTATTTCCCTGGCTTTAAGCAGCCAACTCGGTAATCTGAATAGCTGTTGCACCAATGAAAATTGAATACGAAGACAAGGTTGCCCCTTTCGAAGACTATAATCTTGTCACCTTCATCTTTTCGAGATATATATTGGTGATCAGAAGTCATGAACTGCATCGACAGTTAAGAAATAACATAAATTTCTTTCTGTAAGTAGGGGGAATAAAACCATGATTACAAATACCATGAATAATCTACTAAAGAGTAGATAGAATGACAACGCAGGTGCATGTTTCAGAGGAAATAGAAAACAATTAACCTGCTCCCGAAGGAGTGTGTGCGTGTGCGTATTTTCCTTTAATTCTATTTGAAACAACTTCCCATAAGTAATCTCCAGTTACGAGCCATAACAATGAAATCTAGGTGGGACAACCCTTTAAAAATAAGAGGACTGATTAGGGTAATCTGTTGACATAGACAAATGCATAGACAGGAAGAGAATAGTACTTACACCATATTTTTCTTCTACATGCTGCATGGCTTGATCAAATTCTTGCATCCCACTATATCTTAAATAGTCTGCATCCCCCTGGGTAAATCCCATAAGATGAAAATTCAAAGTGTTAAAAAGAGAAATTCAAAAGGCAAACACTATTATGCCATAGGAAACTTCCACATACTTAATCAGTAGGAGTTACTACAGGTTTACGAATCTACATGAATTCGAAGGTAATGAGACTCCACATTAAAAGGCTAGGCACTACTGAAATATGTATTTTGTTCCCTTATTATATATCATGGTTTAGCTTCATTACGGTCGTGAGTTGCAAGCCCAAGGAGAGAATCCCCTATAAAACTCTTTATAACTATGAAAAATGAAAAATGGGTTCATCAAATCAAAGAACCGATCATAAAAGAAAGCCCAATAAATACAGAAAGCTTATAGCTGATCCCTGGCAATACTCCCCTGCCTTTGCAGCCATATATTGGCATGCTATCCAGACTTGAAACTCTCTGTGTCAATTGCACATCTTTAGAAAGTAAACAGCATGGGATGATGAGTTATGCCTGACCATTTGAATTGCACGGAACAGTTCTACCTAAATTCTATCTCCGGACCTCCACAAGAATAGAAAGTGATTCAGAATATGGCACCCAAATTCTTCTTCAAACAAATTCAAATGATATCTTCAATAAATTTTATAGTTCATCAGTAATAGAAAAAAAGAATATTGGTTGTGGAAACACAGCATATAGATAGTGCCCAAACTGAACCCTGATAACAGTTGGAATATCGTAACAAATTGCAAATGAAGTAACTTAGAAGCTTACTAAATCAAATCTACGCCTGCATTTATCAAAACTGTCATTGTTCCCAGGAATTACTGAGCCATTAGGAAGATGTTGATCTCCCCTTGGAAAATCAATCCACTCTGAACAGAAGAATAAGGGAATAACCTTAGCATGATCATGATGACCATCAAATCCATCAACAGATCACTATCGTTGACAATAAATATTATAGGTGAATCTCCACAAAGAGAAAAACGATAGCGTGCAAGTTCCCTACACTTACCAGGATGGCCAAATTCATTTCCCATAAAATTCAAATACCCTTCGCCACCAAGTCCCATGGTGATAAGCCTAATCATCTTATGTAATGCTATACCACGATCTATAAGAGGAGTAGTTGGTCTGTCTAAAGCCATGAAGTCATACATGTCCTGAAGCGGTCAAAAGAATATCTGGTAAGTTACTGATGATGTAAGCAACAGCAGTACATACTTTAACATGAACACAAATCTCCTCAATGATACTGTGAGACAAATGCGACGCAGGATCTTTTGCAATCCTCAAAGAGATCGTATTCCAGAATAAGTCCTTCGGCATAATTGAGAAACACGACGTATGAAAAAGCTATGTACCTTGTCCATCAACCAAAATGCTATAGTCTTGTCACCAACCAAGGCTTGGTCATGACTTTCAGCATAAGCCACACATTTTTCTAGCCATCTTCTGTTTGTGAGTGTATGAACTATATCACCCATTTTCCAGTCTTCGTCTTTCTTCCTACAGACAAAAATGTATAATTGGAATCCACATCATATTTTATTTTGCTTGTACTATCATGGATTAGCTCGTTACCTTCTTCCTCCAATCTTATTGGCTTCAACCTAAAGGTTGTGTGATTTAATATTACGTGAGGGTTAATTATCTCTCAGATATTTCATAGTTTTTCTTTCTGGTTGTTCCATTACTACATCATGTCATGGTTCATTCAGGATTTGATATAAAGAGTCAGCATTGTATGATAAGCACGTCTACTTTGCGCTACATGCTGTGCTTGGAATTTAGAATAAAGATAACAAGTTACTTAAAAATCTCAATCCACTTGTCTGCAATGGCCATGTGCAGGCGATAATCAAAGCCAAACCCACCATCTTGTGTAGGAAGGCAGAATGTTGGCATTCCACTGACCTGTAAAAAGAAGGGAAATTGTAATATGAACAAGAACATCAACTGTCATTTCATTAAGTCAAGTTTAGAGTAAAAGCAGTAAAAGCTAGAGACACCAATTTGTTTCAATGCTTTTTGTTTACATTGTAGCAATGTCATCGTAAAACACTAAAACTTTGAAAATATCACTAGAACTAACGGATGATCAAGACTAGCAACTGCCGAACTACTACCACCAAACACCAATAGAACACAAGCCAAGGCCAAGGGATGCTACTACAAGAATTCTAGAACTTTGAAGCAAAAGTAAGAACAAGCTTCAGTCATAACATATTTAAACTCACCACTTAAGCTCAAAAATTCAGTTCACATATAAGTATTCATACTCATAAAAGGGCATTGGATTTTTTTTTTCCCTATGCTTTTTTTTTTTTTATTTTCTTTTTTGGGAGTTGGGAGTGGGTAAATAAAGTAACAGAAAATACAGTGAAGTTTGCTCATCATGACTTGTGATAGGATGCATACATCTTCACCAATTGTAACTGCCTCGGGATAGAGCCCATGAATAACATCATTAACCAGCATCAGGTAGACCCCAGCATCAACATCAGTTGCATATCCAAAATACTCTTTGTAGTTTCCAGTAAAAGCTACCTGCAGCAAACAAATATTATTGTTCTGAGAAAATACATTATAACACTGATGATTCCACCAACATTTTTCATTCGGTGATGCGGTGACCATTAAATCACCTAGAATGTACCTGCAATCCATGATGAGTATACATCATTGATGTGACACCATCAAATCGAAACCCATCAAACTTATATTCATCCAGCCACCATCTTGCGTTTGAGAGCAAAAATCTTAGTACCTGCATTAATATATGAATAAAAGTTACTTACCATTGATTAGACGATCTAGAAGAAAACATGCGGGCAAATATTGTCAAAGCTATGCGAATGATATGAAGACAGTACTTACTTCCCAGCTTCCATAGTTGAAAATGCGAGAATCCCACATCCAGTGATAACCCCTCGACCCAGAATGGAAGTAATGACCGTCAGTTCCATCAAACATGTTCAGCCCGTCTAAGGTATTTTTTGATGCATGGCTACATTCATCAGATACTGTAAATCAGATCTAAATAGATGTTTAAAGAAGTAAATTTGATAAGACCTTGCATGTAATAGCATTGGTGTAATGAGAAATTGAATAAAAGGCACCATAGAAACTGAAAAAATTTAAAGCAAGCACATAATAGTCCTAGATATATATTATTAAAAACAAAAATGAAAAGAACAACAATGACCAGAAGGCCATTACCTATGGACAATATCCATCAGAACAAGCAAACCTAATTCATGGGCTCTATCAATGAGAGACTTAAGTTCATCAGGAGTTCCAAATCGGCTGCTAGGCGCAAAGAAATTGGTAACATGGTACCTGCAGCAAGCGGAGTAATATTTTTAACAATTTGGCAATCAATTATAGAACAAAAAAAATCTATAAATATGGAAGAAAACTGAAAGATCTTATAGTCAGAGTAGAATAATTTGAATTAAAAAAAAAACAATGGACATCATCAAATTGGCGCCTAAAACGAGTTACCCAAAGCTAGCATAATAAGAATGTTCTTGGATAGCCATAATCTGGACAGCATTATAGCCAAGCCTTTTAATTCGAGGCAGCACATCATCTCTGAAGTTAACATATGTGTTGATCTTTGGTTCCTGCACATCAAACAACAGTGTCTGTTGTCGAAAAAGAAACCAAACTCTAAAGAAGCCCAGACAAAGAAAGAAGCCATTCAGCAACCACATATTGCAATAGAGAAAAGAAAAAGATGCCCACCGGACTACTCATTCCAACGTGTGACTCATATATTCTAAGTGATTTTGGTCTCTTTGGCTGTGGATATTTGAAGACATACTTTTCCTGTAAATAAAAGAACAAGCAAACCATTTAACAAAGAGATGCATTGCAGAAAAATCAAACATAAGTAAAATCTGCAAAGCATCTTCAATTCACTGATTTAGTTTACTTTATGCATAAGTTGATGATATTAAAATAACTGTTGCTATGTCCCTTTGTGTTCTCTAAGCTTGAACTTCATGTAATAAATGTAGAACCATACCTCTTCTGGTGGATCATAATATATACCATCATAGGGAATTTCACCCGGAGCCTGTACAGAGTATTTGATCCAAGCAGGAATTGAATCTTTTACGCCGGATGGTGTATTCATGCGGATCTATAAATATACATTTAAGACCTAGTTAGTCAACTGGAAATATCAGTAGGTTCTTGGTTCAAGACAATTAGGATATTATTAACTGCATGCACATGGTAGCAAATATTTGTTTTAGAAAAAACATCTTACAACATATGGATGGACAGAAAATATCAGTAAGCTTGCTAAAATTAGGGGACAACTTTGCAGATATTCCTCTGTAGTTGCTGACGTTATAACAGAAGTATTCTTTAGACATGACTTTACTTTTATATTCTTTCCCGGTGCAATTGTGTAGAATAAGTTGAAAAAGTGGTAGAAAGAATCAAAAAACCAAATCACTTACTTGGAAAAATCATTATTGTGACACATCATACATGGTTAATCAGATAAATAAACTCTTTAGTAGGAATAGAATTTAAAGAACACGATCAATTATTACAAGAATATATGTGGAGATCATCCAAATCCAGAAGATAGTATTTATATTCTATCCAGAGAAATCATATTACCTTCACTCGAGAACCATGAGGAATTGGCGGTGAGCCATCCGCATTGTTTGGCAAGAAGATCTCCCACACGCCATACTCACTCTGTTTAGACAACACTAAAACACTTAAAAAAACTGCCAATGGGGCAAATCAAAAGTTTTCATCATTTAAATTTGCGAAATGGTATTGTATAATGATGGGCCAGTAAGAATTCCATCATATCATGGTATGAAATCGGTTTAAAAAAAAGAAGACAATCCGTCCTTCCAGAAATATATGGCTTTCTCATTTCAAAAGTTTTCATCACTTAAATTAGTAGTCTCATTTCAGTAAGTTGATTCTTATGAAATGAAGCGTCCCTTATATAAGAAGAAATTTTATTAGGAAAATAGACAGAAAGAAAGAAGAAACCTAAATTTCAACAGTACATCATGGGCTAACAAAAAATAACATACCCGAGTCATCATATCTGCATTTGGATTCCAATTGTTGAAGTCTCCAATTAATGATGCTGACTGAAAAAAACTCCCAATAACAGTCATCATGGTTTGCAAGATGGATTACAACTATAGCCATAGAGATTGATACAGTCATCGTAGTTTATGCACATGTGCAGAACATGCAAAACCAGAATTCCCCCAGCGTTTATTTGTGCACATAGACTGACAGGCAGAGACTGCTGCTTCACAAATATGCTCACATATCTCCGGGTTTATCTTCCCAATAGAATATTTTCAATTTTTCGTCTTTCCAAATTAATCATTTACTCTATCAGGTAATCTGAGATCAGTAGCAATCGTTACAAGTACAGCGAGTTGTGCAACTCATACAAGTAAATATATAAATGTAATTTCAGTATTAACGATGAAGTTTCATACATTGAAAGAGAGCATTGTTCATTCATGCAACTCAAACAACTGCATTAATTCTAAAGTTTATCTACAAAAATGGAAAAGGCTAGGATTCATTATGATACACAGTGAGTGCATGATCTGAAAACCTGTAATAGTGCTCTTAAATGGAATCATAAATATACCCTGCAGAATTTTGATACAACTGATTCTTCATCCAGTAGAAGATATTATCCGAAAAATACAAATCTTACAAAAAGGAATTGAAAATATATAACTAGTGGTAAGAATTAGGATATACCGTAGCTCCAGGTGCCCACTCCCTATAAGTAATGCCTGTGGCACTGCAAAAACAGTTAGGATTGTCATAAGAGTCATAGAAAGATTCAAATTTAATAGAACCTTTCTTAACTGAGGAGGCATATCACCAAATTAAAATAAAATAAAATAAAATACCAACAAAAACAACATATAGTATTAACCGTGCTGGACCCATTTCATTTTATGATGGGTCTAGACTTTAGAGTTTGATACTTTCAAAGGCTTAGATTGCAGGTATGGAGTTTAGAAAGTGAGAATTCAGTGACAGTATGAAAGGATCAGAAAAATATATTTGATTGCTGTGCATAAGATGACAGAGAAAACAGTATCTAAAACTATTGAATACCTTCATGAAACAGCACGCAATACAGCTATGTCAAGTATAACCGTTGGGCATGAAGTAATAACAACAGAAATATGGGAAACTAAGAATCCGTGATTAAAAAAAAATAAAATATTCCTTTTAATAAAGATATGATTGCTTTATCCTATGATTTGTTATTGACTGAGCACATGGGCATGAAACAGATAAAAATAAAAACTATTATATAAATCAGGTTAGGAATGCGATATCAATTATTTTATGCAACAGAACAAGTATATATATTCATGGGCATCAACCTATAATTTTAGGTGTGACGTGGTACCTGCGCGTGAAACCAAAATTTTCATAACCACGAGAAAATGCATCCAGTCCGCCTTCGTACTTGTCAATTTCCTCCCGCAATCTTTTGTACTGTCCATAACTGTAATTAAGGTTTTCGTATATATATTATAATGTTAAGCATCAAAATAACAAAAGGAAAGCAAGAGCTTGGGAACACGAAGGTAGCACACAGAACAATTTATTAATCAACTGAAGCCAATAAAATCAGGGAATTGCATCATTAAATTACCATGATATTTATCATGTTAATTTTTATTTTTATTTTTGAAAAATTAAACATTTATGCCACCGACAGGAAAACGGAATTCTTAACTGGAAACGCCACCTTCTTATCGATCAAGTCTTCCGATATGGTCGATATCGTTAGTAGTGCAAGGAAAAACTGAACGCGGAAATTTTTGACTCACCGGAAATCAAGATGATCACGGTGACCCAGCAACAACGGATCTATCTCGTATATTTTTTGCCCAGAGCCAGGTGGGGGAATGATCTTAGGTTTAACTTTATTTCTTTCTATCTTTACTTTCCTATCTGCAGAAACTGATGCTTTGACAGCTTGAGCATTGCTTTTGTCATCTACAAGTGATGACAGAACAGAACTTTGCCCGTCCTTGGCCTCTGTGGAACCACTAACTGCTTCATCATTCTCGAATATGTTCTCACATTTCATGGTAAGATCCTGTAAGTTTTGAGGCGACTGAATACACATTAAGAAAAGAATAGTTGACTAAATCTACTATATCAATAGAACCCAATTCTCAAAGATGAAAAAAAAAATAAAAATGAGGGCACAAACATGACTACCGACCCATATTCATTTGCAGGCAAGCTATTTATGTAAACACAGTAAATATATAGAGACCAATAATGCCATGCCCACACTTGTTGCCCAAGAAATTTAAATATGAACATCAGCAAGATAGTAATCATAGCCAGATAGACCTAAAACATAACTCTTCCGAAGATTACTGCCCTATGATTCAAGACGAGCTTAACTGATGCTCCAGTTTAAAACATTATTAGGCAATTTCTTCCATTATCCACAAAAGCCAAAATATACTATTATGCATAATCAGTTGATTGCCCTATTTTTATTGTCAATAATGGCAGTACAAATGCTTCCAAGAATCTAATTTAAAAAAGTACTTCCTATTTTTACTCCTATCTTACACAAGTACAAATTGTTTTATGGGAAGTTAGTTGAAAAATGCCATTGATATTTAATATAAAATCCTCATTCTCCATTCTTTAATGGATTTGATCAAAATCAAGTATACTTCAGCAGATTGGCACAAAGTGCACAGCCTTCTAGTCCCAAATCTTGTTAAACAAGTAATATTTCACATGTCTAGAAAGGATGTCAGCGATACCAATACTTTCTAATGTCCCTTTAAACGGGTGAATAAATGGCATCGTAATAACACATGTTCTTAAGTTCATCATCTACCCTTGTGAATGGAATTAGGGCCATTAGTACAAAGGATGTATAAACATATAATTACATATTTCTATTTTTCATTTTCCCTTCCAGGATCTATAATCAAAAGCCCGAAACCATTAATGAAATTAAGGTAAACCTGCATGTGCATGCGTGCATATATTTTATATTGTACAATATGTACTACTTGAAATTAAATTAGATAAATTCCCCGGTCTAACTTTGTTTAGAAAGACTTCACGATGAAAGCAGAAAGTATGAGACTTTACAAGTAGATAGGATGTCATTAAAATTCACACATACGGCTTCAGTTTCTATCTTTCTTTGTTTCTTGTATTGTAATAACAATCGACGTATGGATCAATATGCTAAAGTTTAACCAGAAAACGCCGCTTCTGCAACAAAAATGTCACAGAAGTTTCATGCATTCACCAGATGCACATGACATCAAAACCACAATGCGTATAGGTAAAAAGGCATGCAATTGCACAATAAGCATTTAACAGTAAATACTGAATAAATACATTTCATATGGAGGTGTAGAGTACCTGTGGATCCCCTGAGGTTACTTCAGGAGTTTCATTTTGTTCTGTTGATGATGAAGCATTTTCTTGAACTCCAGGAACAAGTACTTCATCAGATGCAGCAACCATGGAAGATGCAGAGTCTGAATCATGGGAAAATTTTCTTATGACGGTTTTCCCTACAAGGAGCAATCAATCAATCAGTGAGGTGTTCTCAGTCTATAATGTAGAATTATCAGTCTGACATGCAGACTGGATAGAAATTTTGTGGGTCAAAATAAATATGGCATTATTTTAGTTTTCTTTGTAAATGAAGTTATTAAAAGAAATATCGCATTATTTGCTTTTATTTAATCTTGATTCATGGAACTAAAACCACAATAAGCATGAAAGAAATTCTCCTACAAATTCTACACATAATTACATGAAGTACATTCTGAAAGATTATATCAAATAATGCCAATAGAAGTTTTTAAATCTCGAACGGCTAGCCATAATAATCAAATTAACTTCCTCTTGCTGATTTTCCAGTATCAGATATAATTATCTCAATAATGCACGAGAGTAGATGTCTCACTTTTTCAGTCAAGGCTATAACAGCTTGCTATGGCAAGTGGATCCCCATTCAGTAAAGGTCTAGCAGCCTAATTCAAAACTAGATACCGACGGCACAAAATAGAGCTCTGTAAAATCAGAATCTGACACTTCACCAAGTAAGATTTCGAAATTCGAATAGAGCTTAATGAAAAGTCTTAGAGATTTTAGTATCCAATGAAAAAAATCAACTTGGCCTTGAACTGTTCATCCCTCGCTTCTGAAATGAAGTAACTCAGCTCATCATGTGCAGTACACAATGATATTAACTTGGAATTACCAGGATACTCAGCTTAACGATCTTGAACATTAACCAAGCATATATTGGAGCAGAAACTAGTTATCATGAAATCAAATTAAAAAGCATGAAAAGTTTAAATGAGGTATGTAATATTACGAGAGAATGCTTCCTTCTTCAGAAAATATGAGAGCGTTGTACTCCTACGATCGCCATGGAAACTCGATTGCGAAGACTTGTAGCCTGAAGGAACAAGAGGAAATTGTATTCCTGAGATGGTATATACCATTTCTCTCAGATTTTAATCTTATCTTCAGTGTTAACGGAGAGGAAGAAGGTGTTGCGGCAGCGAGACGGATCCAGAGTTAGAGCTCTGAGAGTGTAGAATCAAGGGAATAGAGAATGTCGAGTTCAAGTAGACGGGAGAACCGTGATTATAGTTAATATTTTTATATATCTCGAAAATATGAACAATTTAAAATATCAAGAAGATCTATTGGACGGTGATGGTGGCGCAATCTGCCAATGCAAGAGCAACTGGTACTACGTGTCCTGTGAAGAATAGCATGGTGATGGTGACATTGGGGCCCGGAAAGCTCATTCTATATCGTCTATCGTCGACCTAGTGGAGAATTTCCCGATTAAGTAATGAGGCCCCGCCACGTGGGTCGGAATGTCGAAGATATGAATTGATCGGCTATTGTGTGCGCTAGATTTTTTATTTTCTTTTCTGTTGTACTGTATTTACGTTGAGCACATTTCATTCCTTTCATTTGAGCCGTACAATCACAGTTCCTTTTTTGCGCTCACTCGTGTCGTGGGTCCCATCCGCATATCTCCAACTCTAGGCCTCCCACGATTCTACGTGCACCCCAAAAGATGATAAACACTAGAAAGGTTCTTTTGAGTTCTGGGTATATTCGCCAGCTTCCAGACTTTCTTCCACGGAGTAGATTGCTGAAGAGAGGACCCAGTGGAGTTAAGCCAAGTGTACGCTGACTTAACAGTGAACCGACCATCAACGGCGTAACCGGTTGATATATGCGTTCATTATTATCAAATCCTTAAAAGAGTAACAAAATAAAAAAGACTACTATACACAATTCAACCCAATAACCCTGTTACCATAATCTTAGTAGAACAATGATTTCTAATATAAATGGTCAATTAATCTTGTGCAGATAAAGGTAAAATTCATAATACATCTTTTTACAAGATATTTAAACTTTTAAGACGTAAACAAGTATTATTAAAAAAAATAAAAAAAAAAAAAGTAAAGTTGATTTTGGCTTCTCAACTACAAAGTCTCAAATTTAAATCTCCCATAAGATAAATACATATATAAAATTAACATTAATTAAATCTTCCCTGCATTATGGGAGAACAGTATGTTAGGGTTTATGTATCTAGATTTAAAGAGTAATAATAATAAAATTCGATCCATTGATGTTATAATGAGATATAAGAGACGTGAGACAAAGCCACAGTTTGAGTGTATCTATCACTCAAGGCTATCATCTTCTGACATACTAGCACAGCGGCAACCATCGTTGCTTGGAGGAACCAAATTAGAGTATGAAAGAATCGGTTCTGGGGAATTTTTGTTGAGACCGTGATCGTCTATAAGCCATAGCAATATAACCTGAACTTCCTTTCGCCATATAACATAATCAAAACTAATTACAATGTTGGCATACATATTAGATACAGCTGGACCCATTGAATCTCAAACAAGGAAACCATTTAAAAGACTGCCATCTTTTCTAAAGAGTGTTCTCCTCAAAACAACTCAAATTCCACATGGTCTCCTGTTGCATTACACTCCAAATACTTACCCTTTCCCTGTTGGGTCAACTCTGAAATTCCAAAATCACAAAAGTCCGGCAGCTCCGGTGGGATGGCACAACGTATCAATGCCCAATTTAGCCCCTCAAAGAAGGGGTGTTGTTTAATCTCAGCTGCTCCTTTCTCTGAACCCAAACGATTTTCAGGCTCTTTAACCAACAACCCTCTTATCAGATCCCTTGCTTGGAAACTAACAAATGGGCTGTCTGGGAATCTGAGGCCTTGCAACACCACATTGGCTAATGTTTCTTCATTATTACAGCCTTTAAAAGGTGTTCTACCATATAATAGCTCGTAAAGAAAAACACCAAATGTCCACCAATCGACTGCAGCTCCATGCCCCTCTCCCTTGATGATCTCAGGAGCCAAGTATTCATGTGTACCGACAAAAGAATTTGACCTTGCATCAGTAGGCTCAGCCACGAGCTGTGGTAATGATCTGACATGAGCAGCAAGATCAGTTTTTAATTTTCTTGCTTTTGCAGAAGCGGGTAAGAATCTAGGGCTGAAGCATGGAACTTGACACGATGGTTCGATACAGAATGGTTCAATGCAACTAGACCGTGTATAAGGACCAGAAATCTTTGCAGGGTCCACATCAGATGACGATTTCAGCAGTGTTGGGCTAACAGCACACCTAAATGACAGGTCAAAATCCGTTAGCATAATATGGCCGTCTTCTCGAACAAGAATATTTTCAGGTTTCAAATCACGGTAAACAACTCCAAGCATGTGCAAGTACTCCAAAGCGAGAAGGACTTCAGCAACATAAAACCTGTACATATAAAACAGAGATTATCAATATGCAGCGAAGTTGCATACAACAGATTAAGTAGATAGCAGTAACATGATTTCTTAGTGCAATAATATCATCATCTAATAATTTTTTTTCTGCTTATCATATTTATTATAGGGACCAATAGAATGGATGATTAACCAAGTGAACATGAAGTCCAATAATAACCGAAACAAGCTACTACCATATATAATACAAGGTAATCAACAATCATTATCAAGCTGTACAAGCTGCAACAGTGCATACATACCCTCATCTAATGCACATCTTAGAATTCAGGTTTGATATAAAGCAGCAATGAAGCATATATTAGGCAAAATAAACATGCCAAAACCATATTAACTGTACTATATATACAATGCGTGACAAACCATGAACATGAGTATGAGCAAAAGCATAATCTAACAACCGTGCAAACTGACCATAGTTGTCTTCATTATGAAATATTAAACGCATCATATCATTCTTTACAAACCCAAAATTTAGTTGGTATGAAGTTGCACATAAATTGTGATACAACAAAAGAAAAATGCTAATATAGACTTAGAGGACTTCATTTTATGTATCCTACCTTGCTGCTGGCTCAGAAAAACTTCTGCCAAGCTGCTTCTGCCGCAGGACATGAAGATCTCCACCAGGACAATACTCCATAACCAGACACGACAGATTATCTGATGTGAATTGCGCATACAGCGTTGGGAGAAAAGGATGATCCAGCATCCTTAATATTTCTCTTTCAGTTTGAGCCCTAGGCATCTTCTTTCGTCTTGCCAAAAACTCATTGTCCATAACCTTAATAGCAAATAAGCAATTAGTGCCAATTAGTTCCGCAAGATATACAGTCCCAATGTCTCCGCAACCAAGTTTCTTTAAAAGGTTGAAGTGTCTCAAGCCCAAGACTCCATGCTGCATGCATGCATGACGTATGGCTTCCCACCTAACATCCTTTGACATGTGAGGCCTATTGCCACAAGTCGACCCACTCACATTGCTATCATCACTGGTACTGGTACTACTACTGTACTCACCTTGGCTACTTTTTGAGCTTTGTGAAAATTCAAGTTGCTCTCTCAATCTGGTAGTCTTTTTCACTTTTGCAACTGCTCTGCTTCTGTTACAGTTAGTTGATGTCAAAACAGGATTATTTCCACCCGCGTGCACGTTACTGGAGTCTACACCATCTCCAGGGCTGGTAGATTCTGATGCTATAGATTCTTGACTGCCCCCATTACTTGTATTTTCTAAAGTACATCTGCATCTCTGACAAATCAGTTGAGTTTGACCGGGAACTGACTTATTATTCATTTCATTAGAAGTAAGAGCACTTAAAACAGAACTTGAATCCTGCTTTAGTTTTTTCTTACTCAAGTTCTTGTTCCTGATAACTGATTTAACTGTACGGGGAGTACTGCGGGACAGCTTACTCGATCTATTAACATTTACTGAATTAGATGATGAAGATACCGTTTGTGACCTGCCTTTCCGCCCATTCTTTGACACCAATGCTTTATTTCCTAATTTTTTTGAAGAAGTATTTTCTGGCAGCTCTAATTTGCTTGCATTAGTACCAGAAACAGGCAGAGAATGTGCAGAATCTTGTTTTTCTGTCTGAGAAGTCTCCATTCTCTGTAATTGAACATCAAACTTAGTTGAAGAATAGACCAAGTTACTTTGCACCATTGAAGCCTCAGCATCATTCTGTGTAGTTGGAATCGCCAATTTGGGAGACTGATGAACCTTCTCGCTAGTTGATATGATTTTGGCATTTTGACAAGTCTGGGATGTTTTCTCCGAGGAAATTGCTTTTATTTCTTCTGGAACTGGAGAAGTTTCAACTATATCTCCCTTACTCTCAACACAAGAAGGCCCTGGTTGACAGGCTTCAGCTACAGCTGAATTCTGCAATGTGTTTATCTTCCCAACCTCAGTTTGACAATAGTGGGATGTTTCCATCAAGGAAACTGATTTGCTTTCTTCTGACACCAGAGATACCTCATATACAGTCCCCTTACTCTCAACAAAAGAAAGCCCTGCTCGACTAGGTTCAGCTACAACAGCATTGTACAATGTCTTTATCTTCCCAACCTCAGATACTCTTGGAGAACTTGTTGACTTTGATAACCGTTTAATAGCAGCCATTTCTGATGCCTTGGATATGCATAGGTCTCTCAATGCCTGCTTCAAAGTCACCGGCTCAGAAGTCCCAATTCGTGGGGACCGAGCAACACCCACTGTAATTGGCTTTTTTAAGGCATTTTTCATCTTAGGGCTTGTGCCATCTTGTAGAAGAGATAAATCCCTCGAAGTTTTTTGACTAATTGATTCAAACAGCTTATTAATGTCATCATCAATATTATCCTTGTATCCCAGTTTCAGCTCGGGAAGCTTCTGATTTTTCCCCGTCTTGTTCCCTGAATTTAGCTCTTCCGTTGCTTCAACTATTTCCCAAGTGCCAGACAATGAACCCATTACAAGGTAAATTGCTTTGCTAACACTATCGCTGTGCAGGAAAAGCAAACAGGTGGACTCTCAATTCTCAAGTTTATCCTAATTCATTTCACGCACACCGTATCAATTAAAGTAGACACACTTATCACGGACAGAGAATCTACACTCCAACTTCTGAACCATATCATTTTTCCTGGTCAGATGAATTTTGAAGTCCATATAGTGTGTACTTTCTTTTTACCAGCTATGGGACACCCAAAACCTGATACAACAGAGAATATTTGGATGCATCAGCAAACCAAAGAACATACAATAGTTGCAAATTGAGTTTAAGAAGAAACGGACTAGTGAGCAAATAAACATCAGTAAAAGAACGACAGAAGCTCTGAAAGTCAGTATTACTCAGTGGGAAAAAAGGTTCGCTTACAAGATTTTAAGCTACTCATGCAACAACTGCTTCATTTCTTTAACCGTTATACCGGTTCGGTAAACCTGAGTTAACTAAAGATGATAGAAGACCCTTACCCCTCCCAAAAAAAATTGATAGAAGACGATCTATATTATAAAATAGACGAATTTAAATATCCAGAAGACAGATATTAGGAGCTAATGTTAGGATGTTCTAATTTACTTATGCAATCCATATAGGTACAAGTTTAACGTCAATTTATCTACAGGATGACACCACGCATAATATTTCCCCTTCAGCTCCCTAAAGTGAGAGGACAAAAAAAAAACTACTGGATGGAACCAAACTGCTCCGCTGTGGAAACTCTCATTTTATTTCTGCTTTTTTTTTTTTTCTTTTCTTTTATAAATGTTTGCAAGTGTTAAATCTGTTCAATCAACGGATCTAATAAATTGCAAACAAAATAAATTTTTTTATTTTTATTTTTATCTGACGAAACAAAATGAAGTTGAACTTCTGTCCTTGCATATGCTAAGTACGATATCATCCAATTAATTAAGAAAAAAGAAATGACGGGGAAAGAATAGGAATTTAAGATGGCTTAGCTTCCCATGAAACTGTCAACAACCAAAATTCAACAAATAAATAAATACGAACAGAATTAGAAATACATTTTCTTCCACTAAACGCCGTTCATATGTAGAATTCAACAACTACAGTCAGAAATTAAAATCCAGAATCACTAAGTATAGTTTGAATTAACACTGTTCATCGGGTTCGAAGTGCGTTGTGTAAATGGAACGAGCTAGCATGAAATAAGCAGTAAGCAGTACGATCGGAAACGGAAACAGGAACAGAGGTAGTACCTGGAAAGGCGAAGATGCACAAGCACATTGAAGCAGATTCAACTAATCCAACCCGTATAATAGTAAAACTAACCAGAACAGAGACTGGAAAAACCCTAGGCGGGCTCAGAGGTAATATGGTGAGGGAAATTCAGAGAGGAAGAGAGATGCACAGAGCCTCAAAGCAAGTTACTGTTTTTCCTTCAGCAATGGCAGGCACTGATTATTTGGTAGAAACAGGGCCCCACTACGTATGCTGCGGGTTACAGAAATAAATAAATTTGAAAAAGGCGTATTGTGTAAATATCTCCGCCCAAGTAAAGAAATCAAAAGTGGGAGAGAACCGAGGAGCATCATGGTAAATTAAACTTTAGTATTCCTGGTATTATGATGGCTGCCCATCCTTTTTTTCTTTGACGGAGTGGCTCGCTATATAAAGTTTTTCTTTCAAATAAATGTTTCCTAATTTAAAAGTGGTCGATCTGAGATTTACTATCGCATTAAAGAATTGACAAATTATTAAAAATTACACCTCCTAGTATCCGAATCCGATGCTTCTTTTTTTATTCTTAAGCGTGACAAGTATTTAACTGTAACATCAATACAATGGACCCTATATATTTATAATGTGATATCTGAAATAATTTTAATTATTTTTATTTATTAATATACATATTATTTTTTCTCTATTAGCTTCACTTGTAGCAAATGGAGAAACTTTTCTCCGACCTACATGGAAGTGCTATACTCACTGCTCCACTCCACGGTGTAACGTTTTAAAAGGTTGGTCTTCTTTGAATTTAATGATAACAAGTGAAGCTCAAGTTAATGGTTCAACCAACTTCATTACGGCTAAATGATTAGTGGGCGAAACGTGGCAGGATTCAATTGGATGATCGGACTCATCCTCGACCCGATTTCTACCTCCCAGAATTGCCGTGATCACAGCCGTGATACCCAAAACAAAGACAACTTGAACGTCCACCGACATATCATATCACGATATTTATTGCACTGCTATGATCATGGAGCCATGTTTATCTGATAGTCCTAATTATATTTCACTATTTATAGTATTAGAGTTTCAAATTATATTTCACTCTTTACCATTAATTAAAATTTATAAAATAATACATTTTTATAATTTAATAATACTTAAAAATATTATTTTATATTTTTTATTAATAAAAAATGGAATAGAATTTTAAACTTGTATAAGCTTATTTTCTTCACATTGGTCTTACTTTTTATACATGTCTCAAGTTATTGTAAATTTTAATTGTAGAAGTCATTGGTTGTGCACTAATAGTAAGAGACTTGATTAGTAGTGTACGAAAAGTTTAAAGTCAAATATTTTTGTGTAATAAAATATTAGAGAAAACTTTTTTTTTATTCATATTATTGTTATTTAAAAAAAATATTTTAAATAAAATAAAATAATTTTTTATATTTCCAGTCAAAAATAAAAATAAACCTTATTAATATATATTTTTATATAAAAAGTTTACTTTTATTATAAATTTAAAAATTTATTTTATTTTATTTAAAATATAAAAATATTTTTAAAAATTAATGATAGTATAAAAATAAAAAAATTAAAAAATGGATCAGTGCCGTCAAAATAAAATAAAATCGAGGATGTTCACTTTATTTATATAGGCATATATCCAATTATTGCCAAAGGTATATAAGATTCGCCATTTACTTTGAATCCCGACAAACACTTATGGTTAGAGAGAATTAAGATTATGTTTTTATTTATTGAGCTGAGATGATTTCATAAAAGGAAAAGAACAAGACAAAAAGCTGGCAAGTGACTGCAACAAATAATAGTGGATGTGGAGAAAGAATAGCCATGCGATAGTGAGATACGATTCAGATATAAGATTTGATATTTGATAATTGATAATGCTAACAGTGAAAGCAGGGTTCTGAGTTGTAGTGTACTGCATGAAATAGGGAAAGCAAATTTCACCGATCATATTGTTTTGGCATTCTCTGCTTTGTCATTCTGCGTGCAGGCCCCCACAGTTCCAGCGAGTCATTTTCGTGCCTATCTGAACGAAAGCGAAATTTTGAAAAGGGTTTCAGGTGACGTGAAAACGCCAGATGAGATATATATCAAATTTAAAAGACAGACCCCCACCATCTTTATCTTATTTATTATTCAAAAATAGTAGCTGGGGTGCACCAGCTCCTGTTCATCTCAGCCCAAGTTTCTAAAAATCATAAACAAAAATATTATTGGTAAATATATATTTGTTTTTTTCAATAGGTTAACACGAAAACATCATCTGTGTCAGTAAAAATCAGGTAGGTTTTCCTCCGATAGAGATGGGTTTACAAGAAAGAACAAAGAATTGGTGTGTGCCACTCCGACACTTAAACTAATACAAAAACTAAGGGAATGATGAATAAAATACAGAGAGATTTTGTACTTATCCCTTTCATTAATTAGGTCTCTTTTTTATAGTGTTCTAATTCTAAGAGTTCTTACATCACTCTGGTGGGAGGTATGAGCATGAATCTAAACCTTTAGGCTTTTGAGCCTGATTTTCACTCTGTATGAACCAGGACTGATAACCATAGTCCATGCCAACGAATTTGTTCCACGTCAGTTTTTTTAATACAGATACATTTAAATTACAAATGCTTCTGGAATATTTAAAAGCTGTAGTAACTAAATAGTTTTAAGATGCCAGATATTGTTGACTAGAGAAATTATCACATTTTCCAATAGCATTAGTTATTCAGAGTAATTTCTCAGTGGATCGAGTAAAACAGGACGATAATAATCTCGCAGAGCAGGACAGGCACGTGTTAGTCATTTGATTCATTTAGTCTACTCGATTGTGATGTGATTACATTGGATACCAGCCGAATATGTTCGAGCAACATGCAGCCAACTTTTAATTTGTTGTTCTGCGATTAAACTCCCTCAAGAGTCATGAATTCAACTCCAAAATTATGATAAAAAATAATATAAAATTCTCAATAATTTTCATTAATTTATTTTCTTATTCCAAGTGCATGTGTCGCGTAAACATCTACGGTATAATCTACAAAATTACTGCAAGATATTCATTTGTTGCACCTCACAACATTAATTAGATTAGATAAGATTCACTGGTCCGCAATCTACATCAACTCCTTCAATTATATACATCCATAGGACACAGTATCAAATTGTTTTTTCCCACATAGGACGTCATTGTTGTCGTTTTCTGACCTTTTACTCACAAGTCAACACTCCAAAGTTTATATTAAATGCTTTGTTGGGTGTATTTTTGGTTGGGTGGGTGGAGTTTGGGTAGAAATTAGGTTTGATCAAACAATTCCTTAATTATTGAAGAGATCTACAAAAACAAGACAAGCGTATCCAAAAAGAGATGGTGCGAACTATAAATTGATCAAAGTTGAAGGGGCTGGCAGCATAAAATGTTGAAATTCGAATAAGAACAAGTGAAAGTGAAATACCAGTTTCACATGGCGTGCCGGCGTATACCCCACCAATTTTTCTCGAAGAGATGGCCGAGCTTGATCTTTAAAACCGAGGTACATACATGTTACGGTAACTAGGCATTTCAAAAGCATCCCAACCCATTCTCCGTTCTTCTTTCAAAAGAAACAAGAATGAGAGCTGGTTTAAAAGCAACTGTGACAAACGGTTCATTACGGTTTGTCACCTTTCTCCACTACTTAGTTACCATGAGATCTGGTACATCAACTAGAAGCTCTGTTAAAAGGAAAGGAAACGGTTCAACCTATTGTATTAAATTGTTATTAAGAGATGGTCCAAGTTACACCGTACAACCCTCACGGGTCATTTTTAATGGACAATATGCAACTCGGCAAACCAATCTTTAAAACTAACCCTTTAGGCCTTAACGTGTATTGACGATAGGTACGTACGTCTTCTTCTAGAACTTATCGCTTCTCGCGTGAAGCTGGGGATAAGCCACCTCACCCCCATTCTTAGAATAACCGTTTTACGTTACAACCTTCTTTTTATTTTTTCCTTACAAATATACAAGTCGGTAATTTAAAAAGCTAGTAAATTTCTCTTTGATTATTTAATTTTTAATAAAAATGTGATCTGAACACTTGCTTGATGAGACGAGTTCGTCCCCGACGTACCGATCATGTCAGTGTTGAACCACAACTCGTCTTTTGTCTGTGTTCTGCCTGCAACACGATGCTTAATAAACATCTTTTGTATTTTCTGCCATTCTATCCCTCCGAATGCCGACTTCCGAGGCAGATCATATGAAAATTATTATATTCTCCTTTTCTTTCTCCGCTGAAAAACTAAAATGAATACTCAACATTCTGCTCGACAGCCCGTAATTACATATGGGCAACGTGCATCCCCAGCTTAGCCCAGAATGAATATAGGGCCTATATGGCTTAGAATTATAAGGTTATGTATTCTTTCACAACCCATAATTTTTAACCACCCTCCCCATGCCTTTTGGGTTGGTTCAATTAGCCCACTGAACTTTTGAGGTACCCACGTGCTCTTAGCTCACTCACTGGCCACTTGAAAGTGGCAATTATTCATGGTAGCAGCGATTTGCCATGTTGTCATTAAAATGTTAATTTTTTATTAAAAAGAGATTCATAGTGCATAAAGGTTGAATTATACACACACCAAGTTATTATTTGCTCCATGTTTCGCATCACATTTCCAGGGTTCAAAGCCTCAGACGCGATTTAGCTGTGTTTTTTGTTTTTTTCTTTGCCCAATCTTATTTGTATCTTGTTAAATTTGGCAGAAGTGACAATTCCGTCTGGGCAGTAAAAATTATATTTCTGTCCTCCAACGATATGTCAAAAATGCCTCCTTCCTTTCACTCCATTAGTAATTTTTCTTTCAACTGAGTAATCTAATGATTTTTAAATGATACTAAATTGCTATTCCATAAAAGTGATGTCATGAGGTGGAGAAGGCGGACTCATCGGAATGCCGTGCAAGCGAGTGTATGAACCTGGACGTACATGTGGGTTGTTGCGTTGTACTCCCCAGCTAACGAAGGGCTTCCTCGTCTAATTTGTCAATAGCCAGCGTGATTAATTGGCAAGTAAATTGGATAATTGATTAATGTGATAAAAGTAAAATCACCTAAAATCAATTTTTGCTACCAACAGCAGTTAATAAATAACTAATTTTTTTTAATTATGTTAACCAAAATTCGATTTTTAATAAAAAAAGATTTTATTAAAATAAACTGTACATATTTCAATGATTTCTTCGTATAATTACTCTTTGACTATTAGTTGTATTAACACATTTGAGAGGCTCTATTTCTTTACTGAAGGGATGAAGCCCCTGTTAGTGGTGTTTTGTGTTAATTGAACCTAATTTTTCTTTCTTTGGAAAGTTCCGGAATAATTTGATTTACCGAAATCTCGATTTTGCCTTCCTAAACGAAAATTCTAGCGAGATATCATAAGCTGAAGCCACGGCACATCCTCACTTTCCGGTAGTCGGGGCTTATGTACAGTCAGCTGATTAGGGATGGTCAACGATCCTGCCACGTCATATGATTCTTTTCACATTGCGTTACCCGAGATAACATCAAGAAAAGTCAGCCAATGAGCAAATGAGTTGTCCTATAAATTATATGGCTGTCTGTATCTCATCATATTTTTCCATCTTCGACTCACAAGTGTCATCTTTCAGCAGTAAGCAAAGCTTAATCTTCCTTCTCCGATTTGTACCGATCGTCCATGGCAAAGAGCTTCAAGTACGTAATACTCGGCGGAGGAGTTTCGGCTGTGAGTTTTCCGATCGTCAATTCTTTTTTGTTTGATCGAAATTGATGCTCCAACATCCTCTTAAAATTTCTAAAGCACTAATTGTTTTCCTTTTTAATTTTCGTTTACCCCGATTTATTATTGTTAGTTTATACAGATTAATAAACTTCTCACCGTAATTTTTTGTTTGCATCCACCTTCTTGTAGATCGATGTCAGTCTGCTTGTTGAATCAGGGAGCAATTTGTATAATCACGTGAAATTTAAATCTGCCTATCTAAAACAGGAATTATGTAATGCCCAGTTTGTAACGATCTAGTTAGGTCTTTTGGCAACTTTCGTTCAGTGTCTGAATTCACGCATGTGACTGGAGTTAACTTTACGTCTTTGTTTCCTTTTATCCATTGATACTTTTAAATATACCATAAATTTACTTATCCTAGAGTCCTGAATGAATTCGTGAACTGAATCACAAATGTAAGACTCTGATAAAAGGCAGATGCCAGTTCTCTGCGGTGTCTTATTTTTCTGTGATTATATCTATCAAACTTCTGATAAGTTCGAGTTGCATATGATGCGGATCAAAACAGTGATGCTTCTAATGAACAGTCATATGATTACCTGGCATACATAGAAAACTTTCATTTAATTTTAAGATGACTTATTTTAATATTGCCCATATACTATTGTTAATATCTTTTTCGATGTTGCAGGGTTATGCCGCAAGGGAGTTTGCCAATCAGGGGCTTAAGCCAGGGGAGCTTGCAATCATATCCAACGAAGCGGTAGACTTTATGCCTTAGACATTGCACCATAAATTAACTTAAACAACGACACAATTTATTGTTCTGTTTTGAAAATGGTTTCTTTTGTATGTCAAAATCCTTGCAAGCCTTCGTTTCCTGGGAATACTATTGTGTTTGCTTTTACATTAAGTTTGTTTTTCTTGATCACAATTTTCAAATTGACATTTAATAGATTTACTGCTATTATATTATGCTAAAGTACATTTTGGTTACATTTGAACATGCTATATTATCTCCATGCTTTCGACTTTTCGCTTCATTTTTCTTCATTGTATAGGTTTTTATTTTCTTTAATGAGAGGCTTGCTTCATATTTAAGGTAGGGTGAATGTTAATCATACATCAAAGCCACTAGGTTGTTTGGCTGGTATGCCCCTTATGAAGTTTGCGACAAAAATAAATGGAAGTATGTCCTTGGTAGTAGTATATCATCATCATATACATGCTTTGTGATATATCCATGGATTCTGTCCCTTCAGTTTCTTTAGTGAAACATGCTATCTTCTGCAATTTGTTTGTCCAACTTATTCCGTTGTATATAATATGTATTTTCAGGTGGCACCTTACGAACGTCCTGCCCTAAGCAAGGCTTACCTTTTCCCTGAATGTAAGTTCGCACTATTGTTATATATACATCTTATTCATTTTCCTTTCACTTTTACTTTTCTAGATCAAGTCTTAGTGCTATTTTTTTGTATTATTGTTTTTATGTTTGCATTGTGAAGTGATTGTTGTAGGATTGAAATATAATCAAAGACATGGTCATTGTTGCTACTTATGGTTTTTTTATTATCTCTGTTGAACTTCGTATGAAATATCATCTTGTCTTCTTTGTAATTTGGAAACATCATGTTTTGGTTCGATACTGCAGCTCCTGCTAGACTTCCTGGGTTTCATGTTTGTGTTGGAAGTGGAGGAGAAAGATTGCTTCCTGAGTGGTACCAAGAGAAAGGTGATGATGGCTTTTGATCCATTGTATATAATTATTGATAAGAATTAGAATGTTCACTGGTTTCTTTTAGATATCAAAATTAGATAATTCTATTCATGTGAAGGAAAGAATAAGATAGAGTTTTCTTTGCAAATTCCTCACCGAAATTCAGCTGTTGATTGCAGGGATTGAGTTGATTCTCAGTACAGAAATAGTCAAAGCCGATCTAGCTGCAAAATCTCTAACCAGTGCAGGTGGAGAAACATTCCACTACCAGACTTTGATTATTGCAACAGGATCAACAGTAAGAAACTTGTTGAATTCTGGAGAAGATGCTAGATACTTTTTTAACTGCTTTTCCCATTGTTTCACGCACACATTACACTGTGTTACAGGTTTTAAAGTTGACGGATTTTGGTGTACAAGGGGCGGATGCAAAAAACATTTTTTACTTGAGGGATGTTGCGGACGCTGATAAACTGTATGAAGCAATCAAAGCAAAGAAGAATGGAAAAGCTGTAGTTGTTGGGGGAGGATACATTGGTCTGGAGCTTAGCGCTGTGTTGAGACTCAACAATATTGATGTTACGATGGTCTATCCTGAGCCTTGGTGTAGTAAGTGCATATTTATAAAATTCTTTCTTTACACTTCTCATTCATTTGTTCACTCTTGATTTCATTTTTATGTCTGCTTTTTTCTAACTTTGTGAGTTGCGGTTGCAGTGCCACGACTGTTCACTGCTGGTATAGCTGCTTTTTATGAGGGATATTATACAAATAAAGGTGTAAAAATCATCAAGGGGACTGTTGCTGTTGGGTTCACGTCTGATTCAAATGGAGAGGTACGGTTTTATACCATGTTTTCAGTAACGCTGCACTGATTGCATTTGTAAGTCGCTAAAAATTATCTTGCTTGTCTTGATTTTATTCAGGTGAAAGAAGTCCAGCTAAAGGATGGAAGGGTCCTGGAAGCTGATATTGTTGTAGTTGGTGTTGGTGGAAGGCCCCTTACATCTTTATTTAAAGGGCAAGTTGAGGAGGAAAAAGGTGGAATTAAGGTCAGTATTTCCACATCCAAGAGCTCATTGGAAATCCATAAGAAAGTTTCCAATGAAATCATAATTTTGTCATTCATATCAATGAACTTCTGCATCATTGCATTTGATTTGGTTGCAGACTGACGCTTTCTTCAAAACGAGTGTTCCTGATGTATATGCTGTTGGTGATGTTGCTACTTTCCCATTGAAATTGTATGGTGAATTGAGAAGAGTTGAACATGTTGACCATGCTCGCAAATCAGCCGAGCAAGCTGTAAAGGTGAGCAGCTTCCTTGAATTTGTCAGTTTCTTCAATTATGAACAAGACGATTTCTCATGATCTTACATTTCTTATTGGCTCTGGCATCCAATTTTGTAATCATACAATGGGAGTTCTTAAGCAATTTGATACATGTATGCGTGCAAGTCATAGTGAACTTTATCCTAATTTTGGGACGTGTTTTCGCCAGGCCATCAAGGCATCCGAGGATGGAAAAACAGTTGAGGAATATGACTACCTTCCATACTTCTATTCTCGTTCCTTCGATCTATCTTGGCAATTCTATGGCGACAATGTCGGTGATACGGTGTTATTTGGAGACAACAACCCAGAATCAGCAAAGCCTAAGTTTGGTTCATACTGGATCAAAGATGGGAAAGTTGTCGGGGCTTTTTTGGAGAGTGGAACTCCTGAGGAGAACAAAGCTATTGCCAAAGTTGCAAAGGTCCAACCTCCAGCAGAAAGTTTGGATCAGCTTGCAAAGGAAGGGCTTTCTTTTGCTAGCAAAATATGATTGTTATTTGGGTAATCCACGCTGATTGCACGGGTTAATCATGTTCATGTTGGTTTTTTATTTGGATTTATGTCAATAGGGAGCTTTTTTTTAAGCATTTTTGAGATTGCAAAGGATAGGGCATCACAGCGTATGTCTTGGTCCATATCGCACAGTGCACAGTTGTTGAACTCTCTGTCTATGAAATTGACGATATTCCGTAATCTCCATTATTTTTGTGCATAAAATAGCATTGAATGGAATTGGGCAAGGCGAGAAAAATGATTATGCTATCTTTTTGAAATCAAGGGCTAAAAAATACATTTTCAATTAAATCGTTGTGACTTCTATCTTGAATTTCCTTTCAAAAGAATATCAATAGTCAAAATAAGCAAAAATAGATAAAGAAATAAGTAGCATCAAGGAAGAAGAATCGTCATCAAACTGAGTTATCCAGACTACATGGTTTATTGACATCTCTTTAAAACAAAACTTTAACAAAGTATGAATCTAAATTGAGGATGTTCTGGACAATAGACGCTAGGCAGTCACTTGATTAATCAAAGAGACTGAATGTTGTCATCATTAGCCTCTGCCTCAACTGCACATTAGAATTTGTCAATGACACTTCCAAGTTACTCATAAAGCAATGGGAACAACAGAATTGAATTCATTTATAACTTCACAACTCAATTCACTTACATATACTTTTAAATGTGACATTGGTTTATTTGTAAAATCATACTTTCATAGGATTTACAAATCATTTGTTTTCGAATGAATTAAATTTAATTCTATTTTAACTTGAAGTAAACATGACGAACACAATCTGACTTGCAGTGTAGCATGTACGGTCAGTTATCTCATTAATAATGGGAAAGTATATGCATAGAATGAACAACGAGACGCTGAATGGGATTATTCAATGTTATGGTAAACTAGTACTGTCGCAATTAAAGCTTGTGCATGGAGAAGTTTTTGAATCTGAAGCACGTAAATGATAGCGTAAAGCAAATGCGAAAACCGTATAATATTAATCTAACAAAGCTCTTATTCAAAACATTAAAGAAATAGGCAAGATTGAGAAGATTAGAAAAATAATGTAATGTACCAGAGCCAAGGATGTCCTTGAGGTCATCGGCGGATGGGCCTGCGTTACCTCCCAAGACGGCGAGCAAATACGCAGCAACCATCTTCATCTTCTGCGAAAGTAGCGAATTAGAATACACTCGTTTAGACTGTGAGCACATTCAAATACACAGAGAGAGGGAAAGAGGGAATACCTGACAAGCTCGAGAGGCATCGCACTCCGCAAACGGCAACTTCAAACTCAGACCACCAGACCCGTAATTTCATAAATAGTACTAGGGTCCGTTTCGGCTCAATAACGAAATGTCCTTAGACCATCATGGGCCGGGCAATCATTTTCGGTCCATTTTGTTCTGCTCAAGCCCTTACTTGGCCCAGATAAACTGAAACGTCTATTTTACAAATCGAACCCAAGTCCATGTATGAAGGCTCCCCCCGCCTCACACACACCAAAAAACCTTAGTCATAACTCAAATATCACAGTAAAAAAAAGTTAATCCCGATAACATGCTAAACTCAGATTTAAATCTTTGTTGGGAAGAACGTTGGACAGTACTTCAAAAAAAATTATTTCCAATTGACGTGCATGAACCAAAAATACACCTAATTCCACTTGCATTAGGAATTGGCTTAAGAGTTAGAACCAACCCAATTCCAGTGTGAGACGGTGCGGTGGTGGTGCTGGAGATAGCCACTTGACGGTGAGCAGCAAAAATCTGACATGACTATATACCAGCCAACATTTATTGATCAGCAACGTGACCTTCTCTTATGGGTCCAACCAAGATGATAGAAAAGAAAGCTGACCCCTAACCCTAACCCTAACCCTAAAGGGTCCTCTTCATATAAATTTAACATGACTTTAGCGCTTGGGTTGACTTAAGGACTGAGAATTGAGGACCACGTTAAATAATGTCCAAACTGATATACTTCAATGCTGTGTACTATATCTGCCGTGTGCCATAATATATATGGCATGATAACCAATAGTTAGAATCAACGTTAACCGCTAACAATATCTCGAGAAATATAGAATAGATCAAATTTGAACGTACATGGTAGGTACACTTGCGTGGTTCTTATTTTGCGCTAAGTTCCTATCAATCTTATGCATTATATTATAATAACCATCCATTTCTGTTCTTTGGGACCCCTTCAATTAAAAAGAAAAACAAGCCCATGATATTCCCTATCGAGAATCTCTCATTTAATTAAACCTTTTTCTTTATTTGTCGCTTCTAATTATTTTCATTTCACAAACGACGAAGTAACATATTTTTTGGTCCCACAATTTTGTACCGTGTGATACATTTTGGTTCATCAAGAAATTAATCAATAGGTACAAAGCTGAGGGGCAAAATATATCTATCCCAAGGGACGTCAAGCTTTGCCCCTTTTCCTTTGTAAGGTTTTTATCATGATTATATTCATAAAAAGATAACGCAGTGTATAAAGTAAAGACTCTTGAATTACTGCGTTCAAATTGTTTGGTATGTTCTATTTTTACTTTTTATCAAGGAAAACTAAAAATATACTCTTTTTACATGCTGATATTAATAAATCTCGAGTGAAAATTCAATATTACATTTTATTCAGATGACATGTTAGGGATTAAAGTATAAATAAAAGAAAAAATTATACCACACACTTACTCACAAGCAGAATAAAAAACTAAGACCTAACATAAATTGGTGAGTTTATCCTATAATTGAAATTAATAAAAACAAGGTTAATATTTTTTAACAAACGATGTCCAGGCGAATATTTCATTTTGAGAATTAATAGCCATCTTCTTTTGAGCTATAATAAAAGACAAAACGTAAACTCTAGAAAGCAATGTATACACGTGTAACGCTGAAAATGACAGGTAATATATTTTAAGAGCAAGTTATATTTAATTTCTTATTTTAACCAAGTCATATATTTTTTTATGGGGCGAATTAAATAAGGAGCATAGGAACAATGAAGGGACAAAAAAGGGTCGTTACTCTGTGAGCTAGTAACCTACTCTCTTCGTTAGCGAAGAAATATATGACTTTAACGAGTAGGACCATGACACTGTCTACGTGTAAAGATAGGCCCAATCCATATAAGATATGCTCAAGTCAATAAAGAAAATTTAATTCTATTAATACTGATATAGATGATTAAAGCATTAAACTGTGGTTATCTTTTCCTAGAAGGTGCAAGGAAACTACAAATTGAACTAATGTACAACAGTATAACAGGGAACGCAGCACAAATTTGACCAATTTATTCCACAGTAAATTCCACGTGGAATGGAGTTGACCCAACGCCCACTGAAATTTTTCCCGGGTGTTTGGTGGTCAGCTATTTTGTAATCATACACGAGAATCCAAGTTAAGATTAATTGGATTAAAAAAAAAAAAATAGTCTGGCAAATCTTTCCTTACAGTATTAGATGATTATTATTTTTACCGATAGAGAATATATATAAAATTTTCATACCCAAAAAAAAAATATTGATAGAGTTTTTGCAAAAATTATATAAAAGAAGATAATAAGACCATCCATCTATCCATCCACATATAATTTGTTTTTGATGTCTGGAAAAAGACAGTCCCGTGGGGCAACAAAAAAGGAACGTTATATCGAGACAGCAAAAAGCAACGACTAAGACTGCCACTAAAAAAAGAAAAATTGGCATTATATACATATAACAATCAACAAATGAATCGATTGTATAAGTATAGACGGCTCAAGCCTTTTTTATACAATTAATTTTTCGAATAGTTTCAGTAATTATTTAATAAAATTATTTATTTATTATCTTAATGAAATTTTTGAAGCATTACGCCATATTTCTGACGCATCAGTTTGGTTATCTGGCCATTGAGGTGTCCATGTTTTGGTGTTCCTTCAATAAATGATCAAACCCACATTGGCTTAACACAACCACTTGTTGGTGCTATTTGCCACGTACTATAATTGCATTATCTCCATCGCATTTAATTTAAGAACTGAGTATGGCTAAATAGGACTGACTGCATTCTTTGACTTGCCCTTTACGACTTGTTTTGAAATCTATGCCACCATAATGTTTTTTAATCTGGAGTCACCACGTTTTTCACTCTCCTCACTAGCTTTGGAAAATTGGAAACAAATGGGGCAATTTTCCAAAGTGTGCACAAACCTATACTCACTGTGTGTAACATGAGGGCAGCACTTCTGTTTTTTTTTTTTATCAATGTTATTTGAATATATGACAAACTCAAATTACTGTAGTTATTATTTCTTAATTTTTATTTTATTCAAATCAAACAATAATAAATAACTATTTTTCTTATACCTTCGGCTTATCTAATTGCTATAAAATTATAACTTTGAAACTTTATAACAAAATTTTTAATATCCAAATTCTAAAGATATTTGCTTAATTATTATTTACGAGTTTCGGGTAGAAGCCTAAAAATATCATTGCAAAACAGTAACATTGAGTTTTTAATTGGCTGGCCCAAATTTTTATTGGAGCCCCACTATGAGTAATGGTGACAAAATATGTGGGCCAACACTTAGACCAATTCTGGTCGGATCCTGTGTTGCGCTCTTGGGTCTTTGCAACGAGTCTGCGAGCAATTCAGCATCGAGGAAAATTGGACAGATAGTGATTTTTCTATTTTTAACTAGAGACAAAATATAATACAAATTTCAAAATAATTAGACTTTCTCTTTAAATTAAAAAAAAAATATTTTTTAATACTTGGATTTTGAGTTTCAAAAATCTTAAAACAAAAAAGGTTTACAGTGGGGTGGGGCGGTGTCCATTTCTTATTATAGTTTATTTGGTTCACTTGCTATTTTAAAACTAGACTTGTTACTATCAAAGAAAAAATAAATTTTTTCTTACGTATTGTACACGGTAACCGCTCAGTCCTTATTTCACAATTTATATTTATAATTAGCATAATAATCAGAATATCTTGTTTCGTGTTGCAAACTTGATTTTCATTTATAAGAAATATAACTTGGAAATTCTTAAAAAAATAAAATAAAATTAGGAGACATTTTGCTTCGTATATTCAATTTTATTTATGTCGTTTGCTTTCCTAAAAGGTTGGAAATTCCACTAGCGAGTAAGCTAGTTGCCTCTTGTATTTTATTTTATTTTTTTAAAAAATTGCCTCTTAATATTAGGTTGGGGTCTCTCCTAAATAATAATATATAAAACTTAAGAAAACCTTTTTATTTATTTTTTTATCTAAAAAAATCTTATTTACTTAAACCATACGACTATACTGCACAGATTGGCCGGGAGATAAAATTTAAGTTTGCATTTTTATTTCAAATTAATTTTTATATAAAATAATTACATATATGCATTAACGCATGCCATGATTGAATAGAATTCAATATTAATTAACTGGTGTATCCAATAAAAATAAAAAATAATAATAAAAAATCTATGTAAATTTGACACTATGTATATTACATGAAAGATACATGATATCAAATTAAATAAGGCAAAGTTAGAGTATTTTAGGTATATTATAATTAAAATCTCTCTTATAACCCAACTTAATATTATGCAATTTTAAGAAAGTGATTTAGTATAATAATATAATTTCAGAAATAATATTTTAATATCATTATACATTGAAATTAAATTAAATTTTTTAATGAAATATTTAAAAATTAATATCCTCATTTTATCTATATATAAAAAAAAAAAACAATAATACTACACAATTTCCAGCCCGCTATGGTCACTAAATATATCACATACGTGAGTGGGAATCATAATTTTGAGTTATCCGAATTCTCTTTTACTTTTCTGTGAATAGCGAAGTATGAGTATCTAATTGGATAACAAGATTATTGACCAATATTAATTCTGCAGCTTTATTTATTAAAAGGTATTCATAATGTCTCTCTGAGGGGATATTACCGTATTTATCTTAGTAGGAATCACGGGTCACCACAAGTGAGGTTTGGTGATTTGTACTATAATTAACTCCACTGATTTTACTTCAAAGATTTTTTTTTTTCTTAATTGATTCTAGCTTGATAAAAAATCAAATTTAGTGAGTCAGGTAAAAAAAAAAAAAATCACCATTTAAGACAAATTGAAGAGAATAAGAAGTAAAAATAAATTAAAACAATGTAATTTTGTTAAATATTAATTAAAAATTTCGATAAATCAAATTAGAGTAAATAACGAGGGATTGAAAATAAAAATTATTTACCAGCTATTGTAAACACATTTAAAATATTCTTCTTAACTATTCTTAATCATTAGCCCACAACCTGCCCCTATCCCTTTATCTTGAACAATTTCATAGACAAAGGGCTTGAAAATTACGCTGAAGTTAACATAAGAATATCAATTTTAGAAAAAGAACACTTGAAAAGTATATATACAGTTAAAAGAGAGAGTGAAATCCTCTAGAAAAAAGGAGAAAAGTGTAAGTAATAATTATTTTAAAATGCTGTCATTTTAACTTGTTTGTAGTTAAAAAATAACACGAGTTATAAATAAAAAAGAACAAAGCTTTTTTTTTTTTCTTCTTAATTTTTACAATAAATGTTTTTCTATCATAATTGTTAAACTAGCGAGTGGGAAGCCCAACGAACAAATCGATGCGGAAATTGACAGGTAGGTTTCCCGGCGAGAGCTCATATATGTGTATATATATATACGTGGTCTCAAACATCCAAAAATGAGAGCTTTGGAAGCAGGATACTCTTTCTTCAAGTCTTAAACTCTTCTTTATCTATTGCAAGACACGTCTTTCTAAGAAATTGCTGTCTCCGGTGTTGGTTTCTGCAGAAAACCACTCGTTCTCCTTCTTTGACCCAGTCCCAATGGAGGTTCACACCCATTCCCTCTCTACTTTTGATCTTCAGTCAAACTCACCATTCTCTTACTCTCTCAACTCTGTGGGCTTATCCCCTTCCAGCATTCCTTCTGGTTCTGAAGACCACTTCCGGAGCTCCGAGAATTTCTGTACTTTGAGCTCTGATTCTTCAGTGATACAAAACTTCCGCTGTCAAAAGCTTGGAGCTTCCAGTGCAGAATCGCCGGCGATGGGTGATTCACCACGTGACGCTTTTGAAATGCCTTCCGTTTCGAACGGCGGGAAGCCTTCGCCGATAACTGACCATCACGACGGTTTGGGACCCACCCAGAATGAAACGCTGGCAGACCCAAACGCGCTGGAAGGCGCGTGTACTGAAGCAACCGCTGCGCTGAAGGTGCAGAAGGTTTACAGGAGTTACCGCACCCGGCGGAGGTTAGCAGATTCCGCTGTTGTTGCTGAGGAGCTATGGTATGTCTACGATATTACTATATTAATCCCCGAGAGAACATTTTCTTTGCTTTAACTCTCTTCCTAGGCTGTGGTAGCGTAAGTTATATTAAAGAAGTGGGCTTAAATTTGAAGGTGGCAAGCGATAGACTTTGTGAGGCTAAACCACAGTACGATTTCATTCTTCAATCTACCTGAGAGTGCGGCATCGCGGTGGAGTCGGATTAAATTGAATGCTTCCAAGGTATCATTTCTCCTTTTCCTTTCTTTTTTCTATTTGGGTTGTGAAACTGGGTACTATGGGCGCTGTTGGTGATATTGGTGTCCTTGTCATCTACGTGGTTATGATTGGGAAAAAGACGATTATTTGAGTTTTGATTTGAAGGGAATTGGGACTGTTTGGGCAGGTGGGTAAGGGTTTGTCCAAAGACGCCAAAGCACAAAAGTTGGCCTTTCAGCATTGGATTGAAGCTGTAAGAACATTTTTCCACCCCATAAATTAATCCGTTTCTTTATTTTAATTTTATTTTTGGGATGCTTGAACCGCCTAGTTCTCATTTTTATCTATGTTAACCTGTAGATTGATCCACGCCATCGTTACGGGCATAACTTGCATTATTACTATGAGGAATGGTGTAAAACTGATGCTGGTCAGCCATTTTTTTATTGGTAAGACTCATGAACGAAACCTCAACATCTATGTCTTCTTTGTTTTGCTTCTATTCTTTTTTTTTTTTTTGGGATGGAATTGAGGAGTTACCTTCCTAACGAGGATGTATGGTAGATCATTCAGATAAAATGACTCTGGATAATTTTGTTCACCTTTCTGCAGGTTGGACGCAGGAGATGGGATCAAACTTGATCTTGAAGAATGCCCCCGATCAAAGCTTCGAAAACAATGCATTAAGTATCTTGGACCTGTATGTCCCTGACTGGGTTGAATTTAGTATTGTTTTTGGTTTAAACTGTATAAACTTTTATTACATAATTTCTAAAATTGTGGCCTGTTCCTGCTTTTCTGACATCTTGCTCTTGGTTCTAATTTGCCTTAATTAGCAAGAGAGAGAACATTACGAATACGTTGTTGATGAGGGGAAAATTTTCCACAAGATATCCGGAGATCTCCTTCACACAAGGGAAGACTCTGAAAGCACCAAATGGATATTTGTGATGAGCGCCACTAAGAAACTGTATGCAGGCAAGGTAACAATTCAAGCTCAGAGAACTTGTCTGGTTTCTCCCTATTGCTATTCTGCTCTGCCTTTTCTAATTACTGATACATTCTGATAATTTTCCAGAAAAAGAAGGGATCATTCCATCATTCTAGTTTCTTCGCTGGAGGAGCCACTTTGGCGGCTGGAAGGCTAGAGGCTGAGCATGGTATTCTTAAGGTAGAATCTACTTCATGATTAAACTGTTGTGTTAATGGAATATCTTCTAAGATTTGCTCCATGCCCCACTGGCACTCATAGGGGCAAAGAGATAGTGGGCTGCTGTATTTTTTTTGCATGGTTAAACAGTTTTTTGCAAATCACAATTTATTGTGCCGATATAACATCTGGTTTTCAATGCCTTCGACTTTTCAGTCCATCTCTGCATACAGTGGACACTATCGGCCAACAGATGACATTCTTGACGGTTTCATATCATATCTCAAGGAAAGTGGTGTGAACCTTGATGAAGTTGAGGTGTGTTATCATATTTTTACACTGCTTAGCTCTATTACTTATGTTTATTTTTTGGCCAACGTAAACAGTCTGAAGCAATTTAAGGTTATTCAAAACCTTGATAACTCTTGAGTGGTTTCACTGCTTCTGTTGAGGAGTTATGCATAGTCAAAACATTAAAAGTAAAAAAAGAAATCCTTTTTCATTGAGTTGTTTTGATTTACCATTTCAGATACGCAAGGCAAATGAAGACTCTGATATTTACGAGGATGGTAAGTCTAGTGAAAGATCAACTGCATCTGAATTTTCTTGCACTTCTGAAATGTCTGAGCAAGTTGAGAATGCTTCATCCTCAGTGCCAGAAGATCCTAAGCCTGAATCTGCAGGTAGTTGTTATAAAAGGACTCTATCTGGTGGTCTGCAGAGTCCAAGAGCGGAGGTGCCCAAGACTGCCATATTGCAAAGAATCAACTCCAAGAAGGCTGCAAAGTCCTATCAATTAGGCCATCAACTAACGTTGAAATGGTCAACAGGAGTTGGACCCAGAATTGGATGCGTTGCTGATTACCCTCTAGAGCTTAGACTTCAGGCTTTAGAGATGCTTAACCTTTCTCCAAAATTTCCCCCCACCCCTTCATCATGCTCGTACATGCGCATGGGTGGGCTCGTATCACCTTCAGGTCCTACAATACCCAATAACGCTAGTGCTAATGGCGATGATGCTACGGGTAATTGAACTAGTTATCACCATAAGCCTAGTATGGCTGAATATGTTTTCACTGCTAAGCAAATAGGCGCTTTGTTACTGTATATACTAGAAAGTTCTCTTTTCTTTTATCATCTCAGCACACGTTTGTTTCCACTAGGGTTCTACCAATCTTTGACAAATGGCCCAGGTCATCCAATGTCACTACTGTCTTCCGCGCTTGGCCTCTACACAGATGCGCGTTACTGTTTTTGTAACAATACTGAAATCTCATAGCCCCATCAGTTTTAAATTTGCTGATACCACTATGATAACTCAGTCCTTCTTCATTTAGTCAATGATAGTGCTGGAATTTGGAAACGAGTCCACTTGTTCATTTATATTGATTGACATAATTAGATATTATGTTGCGTTGCGTAACGACAAAATTGGACGCCACCCACTGAGATTAACATATATGTTTTCTGCTCTGGTTTTCTGCTTTAAACAAATTCACAAGTACAATTTTGGATGATACGATACTAATTTTATAAAGTTGTACGATACGTAATAAAGTATTACTGGACGATATGTAATAAATTTATTCTTTGAACATCTTACATTTTCCTACAAAGTTGTCTTGTGCGTTCTTAAGGGGAAAAGTGAGAATTGTCTTCGTTGTGTTGTGGTGTCTTTAACAAAAAGAAAAATTGGAATGGCAAACGATAAATTATTTCTTTTGCTGGAAGATAAAATCCGTTTGTTTACATACGGGCCTGAGAAAGCCCAAAAAAATTTTCAGGATAGTATCAAGTGGACTTTTCTGAACTGAATTGTCTTGGGTTCACGCGTTTAGCGAATATAATTTAATTAATTTTTTTTTTCCAATTCCAATATAATTTAATTAATTTTCAGTATTTTTTCAATAAAGCGTTAGAGGCCGACTTCAGTTTAGTAATGCGGAAAATCGCCTACGTGGGCACATCCCGAAACGTGGCGACGATAGATACATGGACGCTACTTAGCATAGATGTCTAGTCGTGAGTTGGCATGACACGTGGCATCCATGTACAATTTGTGGGCTTCTGCTCACCAGTCTTTCTTTCCGGGACCCCTCTCGCTGTTGCCTCTCTCCTCTCCGTTAGCGTCCCCTCCAGAGCAGTAGAACACTGCAAAACTAATAATTCTCTCCCCCTCTACTTCTCCCTCTTTGGCGTGTTAATTCATCTCCCTCAATGCCCATGGAATCAGAGAAGCGCCGTGCGTCGAGCCCTTCTTCTTCGCCTCCGTGGCCGCAAAGATTGGGCGGCGACACGGATCGGTTGGTGAAGACTGAGATTGAAGCGGCGGAGACTCTCGTTGATTTGGCACAGTTGGCGATGAGTCACGCTTCCTCTTACACCGGTGATAAATGTTGGAAGAAAGGAAAACGAGGTAGGAGGCCCTTCGCACGCGAGTCACCGACTCCTGACTCGCCTTTCAACGTGCTTTCCTCGCCGTCTACATGTCCGGATCTCTCTGCGGTCAGTTTTACTCTTCGTTATGCTACTATTTATTATTATTTTTTTTCTTATTTGGATTCGGTCGCTATTCTATTTATATTTGTTTATACAATAGTCAAAGTTGTGGTCCAAATTTGGTGATTTAACTAAACAGAGGAATAATACAATATGAATACATGTCAACAACAATGAAGAATAGTATAAATTAGTTTTTAATTAAAAGAAGGACACGAGTCAAGTAACCTATTAAGAATACCACCGAAAAATTGATCAAAACATGAAAATAAACTTTTGATTCTTCTGAAGTTGTTTGAGACGGATATTCATTGGCAATGTCATAGTGGAATTCTATAAAGTACTAATTAAAAACTCGCTTCTCAAGCTTTACATTGGCATTTTTGGAGATAAAATATAAAAATATCCATTTGCATTTCCTCGTCTAGCAAGAAATTTACTGATCTGGGGCTATATTTCGTGGGTTCATGTTTGATTAATGTAGTACGCCTCTTCAACCATGCTTCATTGTGGACCATCCAGAATCAGCGATCAGTACAGGAGCTCCTAATTTACGTAGTTTCGTAGCCTAAGATGCTTATAGTTGTGGCATTCAACCAATGATATTGCTGATAAACATCCAAGTCTGTCTGAATATGTCATCAGACAGAAATAAGAATTACTTCTCCATTTTCGGATGAAAATATCAACTTTCGTGAACATGATTAAGCCAATTAACTCATGTGGGACTATAGTAATTATGAAGACGTCACCGAGTTGTACCATTTTATTATGCAGGAATTTAGAAATGCTTTCATTTGTGGCAGGGCCAAGCTGTTGTAGGTAGTCAACTGCATCAAAAAGTGTGCCTAAGTAAATCCATAGATCCCGAAATGGTGCGCCAGGATGTATGCGAGAAACAAGTGAAGGTGGAGCAGGATGCTGATTTACCCAAGACTAGCACCTCAAGTACAACAAATTACGCTTCAGTTGGTTGCAACAAGCCTAGGCGTAATTTAACCGAGGTACAAGAAGCTTCAAACTTTGTCCTATTTGATATTTGATCCATTGTTGAATATCTCATTCTTCCTAGATTTCCATTCAGGAAGAAAAGGAAGCACGGAGGATACGCAGGGTATTGGCAAACAGAGAGTCAGCAAGGCAGACAATTCGCCGTAGGCAGGTAAGATGTGTGCGTGCTTTGTGGATTCACCAATCTTGATTTGAAAGTTCCGCACCCAGTTGCAGAACATGGTTATTGGTTGGTTTGTCTATCAACCTAAATTAGTTTGTACTTTTAAGCCATCAATTTTGCCTTCTTATTTTTATTATTATTTTGGAAGTGGTGATTGTAAGGAAGATCTTGAAATTATTTTATTCATGATTCATCCTCTCCCTGGCACAGCTTTCATTTATTGGATATTGCTCGTTTACTCCGTACCTATCGAATGAAGGCTGTCATAATCTGAACTATTTTATGAGGAGTTATCTGAAATAAATTGATGATAATTATCAAAGTGGATTGTTTTCTCATTTAAGATATTAAGTAGGTTATATATTTTTTTTTTTTTAATTTATCTCAGGCTCTTTGTGAGGAGTTAACCAGAAAAGCTGCCAATTTAGCCCTGGAAAATGAAAACCTAAAGAGGGTATGGTAGTCTTCCCTACTAATTAACTTCTTGTTAAACCATCTTTTATGCCTTACTCGTCTTCCTATCCCTCCCTGTTCTATTTTGTATTTAACTTGATGATACTTTTATTTGGGAGGTTTCATTTCACAAGCTCTTAATATATTTTTCATCTTCGTTGTTTATCACCTTAATTATTTGAAATTTTGTGGTGATATTTCTGGTAAAAAGGAGAGGGAGTTGGCTTTGAAAGAGTATCAGTCCTTGGAGACCACAAATAAGCAGTTAAAGGAACAAGTAAGATGTTTTGCCTCGGGAGAGATTTTCAAATACAAAATAGCTCTTTTAATCTATAAGATAATAAAAGTTGACACTGATCTTCCATTTGCAGGTAGCCAAGTCAATAAATACTGAAACGGAGAAAACTCCAGTTCAGCGTGAGTCACCTGTGGTTGAGATGACCAATTCTTTACCCACTAACTCTCCGTGGTTCTTGTATAACCATTTTCCAGTTACACAGTTCATTTGGCCCCCAATGATTCAGTCCTCCCACCCTGTACAATTACACCATAGACCACATAGTTCCGTTGTCATTCCGTCAAATGTTTCTTTGCCATGTTCCTCTGAGTCCGACTCGTGCCATGAACAAAAGGTAAATGACAATCAAACACAAAATCCATTGTACATGTTACCATGTCCTTGGTTTTTTCCACTTCCGGAGTTTGGAAATGGTCAACATCCGGCGTCCATTGGCCAAAAGGATAAACACGATGGACGTCCGGTAGATAAACAATATAGTACCAGTTCATCTTTGAATACCACGGCAGATGTAGATAATCACACTGCCCTACCTATCAAACTTAAAACAGAAACTTCTAGCTTCGTAGAAGCCAGACATAGTAATGAACCTAATGATGATTCTCCTAGGTTTTCTTCAGATAGAGGTGAAGAGAAAACAGGATCTCATATTTTTGAAAGATTTCATAGACCATCATCTTTTAGTTACGTTGGTCATACCTCTACTATCAAGTGTGAAAATGGGGATCAGTCACATTCTTCTCCCAATGATAAGGTATCTTCAACAGCTTCTCATATTGCAAGTTCTTTGCTGGAAAAGAAACAAAAGCACGTCATATGCACAGGTAAAAATCTAGTGGATGCTGTTGCTGCAGCAGAGGCAAGAAAGCGGAGAAAGGCACTTACAAAGCTAAAAAGCACCCATGGCCGCCAATGTCGGATGCACCGTTGAGTTCCAAACCAACTTAATAGATCAGATGTGAACAAATAATTTGTTCATTATGAGTTTTTCAAACCTCGTAAATTGAGGAAAGTGTAGAAGACTTAACCATATAACGAAGACAAGAGTTAAAATCCCCTGTTCAGCTCTCTCTTCGTCTTCGTGAGTCAAGGTTTGAAGTTTTCTCCACTCCTCTAGCTTTTTTCCCCTCCGTCGCATTTTTTTTAACGGTTTCTTTGGTTGGGGTGATGGACAAGCAGAGGAATTTGTTAAGTTGATCAGAAATTTAGGTGATTCATTGTTTTGTTTTTAGTTTAGATAACGCTTTGGCGATATTCCTGGGTTTCAACAATAATTCTGATATATTAATCCGGGAAACATGCGGGAGGAGGATGGACAGAGAAAGGGCCTTGTATATTTTTAATTTATGAGTTTGAGATACTCTTTTCGGCGGCAAGTATAGATAGTCGATAATTTTGAGCTCCAAGTATTCAGTACCCAGGCTTATTAGTGTATATGCACATCGATTATTTTCTTCTATTATACGAGCGGATTCCGGCAGAATCTGGATTTGACCCCAGTCAATGAAAATTTCTGTACACTACAAAACAGAATAGTGCCACAATTATTTTCTTTTATTCTAACAATTGCATACACACTTGACAACCCGTTTAGGTTGTGAAATGTGTATGCAATCAAATTGCTTTTCGTTAAAGAAAAATAGAAGGTAATGTACATAACAACCCCTAAATCTAGTTTCTAGGTTAAGAAGCGTGTTCATTAAAGCAACCAAGTTCAATGAGACTGGTCCATTGATCTGAAGACAACAATAGGAGTTCTGACGCTATGTTTTGAGTCATTCCATTCAAGTAACGCGGACAGTATGTACGTCCCATTTGACATTGGAGGCCCATTGACGACAACCTTGAACGACTGCTTTTGGTGCACATGAGTGAACTTCATTGTATTCGGAATAACCTCAGCGGTTAGGCCCTTGGGCAATGTGAGTCTAGCATTGTACGTTGAATTTCCATATCCAACATTTCTTACTGTTCTACAAAACACTGCCGAAATACGAGAATTCGCATTCAAGAGATGGAAATACATGGTGGGGTAATTGAGTCCATCAGCCCCTGGTAGAATCTTAATGTTGGAGCAATTGAACCTTTTGTTGCCAAGGAGAAGACCAATGTCGCTGCTGTTGTATCCTTGCTTGCATAGGAAACCAAGATACGAGCTCATTCCCATGTCGTAAACTAGACCAGGATTCACTGCTCTTGTTGGGTTAACCTGTCCTGACCCATATCCCAGCTCTGCTTCATCTTCTTTGATTAGCATAGGAGTGGCTGAAACATTATGAAAACCAAAATTGTTATGCAAGAATCCACTGTTTGTGAGATTTATGATTATATTAGGAGTGGTTATCAGTTCTCACCAGTGGTCATAAGAGCGGATTTAATTGCAGCAGGAGACCAGTCAGGATGAAAGGACTTGACATAAGTAGCAGCTGCAGCAACATGTGGGCAAGCCATGGATGTTCCTGATATTATGTTGAAGTTTTCATGGCGGTCGTCTTCATCGTACCCTGTAAGTGAAGCCAGTTTGGAAAAACCGGCCAGAATGTTCAGTCCCGGAGCAGTTATGTCAGGCTGTGAAATTTACAACAGAAACCCAGAAAGTTATTAGCATGCAATTGTAATTTACAAGCCAAAGGGAACACGTATCAAAGTGAGACAAAGGGATCACCTTGAGAATGTTGCGGGACGTAACTTGAGGTCCTCTGGATGAGAAAGAAGCAACAAATGGTGCAGGGACTCTTACCCTTTTTGTCTTGTATATAACAGCTTGAGGATTCCTGAAAGAAAATAATTCAAATATCATTAATCAAATGTACACACTACCGCCTAATCTTTTTAATTATTAGGAGAATTACTGGACGTACTTAGTTGAATTGATATAGTCGTTGATATTTTTTCCCACAGTAAAGGCATCGACAAAGGTTGCTGCAATAATGGTGGTGTAGGACATAACTGGTTTTTTACTAAGTCCCATGATGAAACCTGTAGCACCTGTTTCTGCTATGATACTGTCCTGATCAATAAAGTCTGCTCCTAGGCAGTACACGATTCTTCCCTTCACCTTGTTCGGGTCTAGAGTTCCATAATCACAAGAACTGCATTTACAAAGGATTAAACATATATATATATACTTTTTCTGAAGACCAATTTAATGAAGAGGAGGAATATATACCTGTAATTGCCATACTTATATCCAGTGGCGTTGGCACCAAGGGCTCCATTAAGCAAAGGATACATCTTTTTCTTTGGTGTAAAGGTATTAATGGATAGTCCCTACCAATCATAAAGCAATCAAATCAGTTGTTTGTAACATCATGGTAATCTGCATAGAATTTAAGTAGGCAATATAGGATGTTTGTTGAATTCATAATTTTAGTGAGACATATGTGTTGCTTACTGTAGCATTCTTGCCATTGCCGAGGGCAAATGGGGTGGCAAACTGCTTATCGGTGCCGGAAGCTGCCACCGTCAAAATCCAAGGAGCAACATTCTGAATTGACATAAGGGAAGGACCTTTATTCCCAGCTGAGCAAGAAGTTAGAATGCCTCTCTTCATAGCATGAAATGATCCAATTGCAATTGGATCAACGAAGAAGCTTCTAGGTACCCCACCTATGGACACAGATAAGAAGTCAACGCCGTCGGCAATGGCTTCATCAAAGCCAGCCAAGAGGTCCATCTCGTTGCAGCCAGAGTCCCAGCAAACTTTGTACATGGCAATTCGGGCAGATGGGACGCCACCGCGTACGGTGCCTTTGCCGATGTTAAATAGGCTAGCGCCCTCCACCGGAGCACCGGCCAACGTGGAGGCTGTGTGAGTGCCATGGCCCTGATAATCTGCAGGACTTGGAAGTCTAACGAGGGGATCCATTCTGTCCAGTTTGAAGTATTTTGCTCCTATCACCTTGCTGCACGTGTTAGAATGGAATCAAGCTTAACCATGTATAATGAAAGTTCCCATGCAAAAATGAAAAAAAAAAAAATAAAAAATTCTCAGTTACGAGTTTAACAGAAGAAAAGTGAAAACAGAGTACTTGTTGCAACCGGTGAAGTTAACCCCCGTATCACACTTGGCCTTCCATCTGCTTGGAGGAGGGCCATACCCTTTATCGTTGAAACTGGGGCAAGCCATGGAGATTCCTGTTTATAAGCGTAAAGAATTAAATTATGCATGAACAATCTTATAAAATAAAATAATCCGCTTTAATTGGTTGAACACATTAATTAATATATTCCTATTCTTTTAAACACGAGCAAGTGCATTACAAGACCATGTACCTGTGTCCAGCAGACCCACAATGATATCGCTCTCTTTGTTGGATTTCCTCTTTGCTTTTAGGGACATTCCCAGAAAATCCCATGATCTTGTTGTGTGTAGTTCTAGCTTTGTGTTTCGAAACACCGATAACACACTCTCCTCCTCTGCTTAATTACACATTGATAAATGCAAAATAATGTGTGTAAAATCACAATGACTAAAGTGTCTTTTTTTTTCTTTTAATTTTGACAACCAAACCTTTGTAGGATTACCTAGCAGTTTATCTGCTTCATGTGGCAAAAGTCGTGCGACGAATCCGTTGAAGCTCTTTCCATAGCTGTGTATTCTAAGTTCTCTGGCTAAATGCTCGCTGTACAAAGTAAGAGGGGGAACATTATCCTTCATTATATATAGATGCATGTATTAAAATAATATACATAGATATAGGGACTCTCAGGATGATTAAAATGGAAATGTATTAATAGTTAAGATTATTACTCTCCAATGGCAGCCGTCAGCAAGTTGTGATGGTGGTCTTCAGTAGAATAGGTTCTAGCCTCCGGCAGTTCTCCCATGTAAACAATGTAGGGCTTTTTTAACAAAAAAATTGTCACTGTGAAGCTCATATGGGATAAAAAAAGAAAGAAAGAAAGAAAAATATACATAAATAAAAATTCATAAAATTCCCAAATATTAGAATCTGAATTAGACAAGAAAATGGAATCACATAAATTCACATTTCCATTCCATTCACACATTACAATTTGTGGAGTGTCACTGCTAATTAAGAATTTTTGTGATATTAGTTCTTTTAGAACAAGGAACTTGGATCCTCAGTGAGAGCATGTACCTCTCTTTGATGTTGATTTGATCCTCGGATCACCATGGGCAAAGAATAGAGACAGAAGACGAGTTGCAGCAGATTCCCAAACATCTTCATTCTGGGGCTCATGATTATACACTCAAGTGTGCGAAAGTGAAGTTGAAGAAATTAACTACAATGCCTATTGCTATATATAGATATACAATCAACTAGATCACAGAGAGGGAGATGTTCTATGCAGCTAAATTCTTGCATTGCAAGTATACTAAAACGGCACAATGTGAGGAGCAAATAATGGGAACAGAATGCCAGAATTTTACGTGGGCTCTGAGACTGAGAATTTGGTGGCTTGGATTTTGGAGCTTTCAGTCAAGTCACGACCAACGAAGACACATTCAATCTATATAGTCTCAGTACAGTTCATCGGCGGTGAACTGAACCAAGTAAGATTCGTTCTCCAACACTACCAGCTCTTCCTCTATCTACTGTCAAGTGCCATGCAATCCTGATCCTAACTCCACTGCTCCAGGGGTTTTATAAATTGTAAGTTAGATTACAAAAAACATTTAAGTAGAAATGAATCTAATAGTTGAATTTTGTAGACAAATATCAAAGAGTAAAATAGAGAAAGAAGGAAAGAGTGATTATTTTTATGTTTAAATGGTAAGACAAAATTATCAGTAGAAAATAAAATTATTACAAATTTAGCCAAAAGGAAAAGATAAAGTTCCAATAAAGACTCGATCATCAGTCTGTACAGGATTTTCGTTTAACAAATTTTCACTTAGAACTAATTAAAAAAAGAAAAAGACATAAGAATTGGCCAAAAGATTTTAAAAATAACACAATTATACGTTATACTTAATTTGCTTAATGCGGTTACGTGAAGACACTTAGTTATATGTAATCAACTCTAACGTGTAAGTGTGTGCTAATTTATTTATTTATTTATTTTTGATAACGTAAGTTTGCGCTAATTGATACCATATAATATGTCCATTTTTAAGATTTGTAAGTTCAATGTGTTGAAAAAACAAATTTTGTTAGATTTATAAAATTTTAGACATTAATACATTGTCATCAATTTTCTCTCTATTATTAGTAAGCCTAATGTTTAATTAGATTAATCAGAGTGCTCGGCCAAAAATCTGAAATTACTTGTTTTGATAGTAGCAGCATAGCATTATCTAATCTGCTCGACCAAAAATCTGAAACTACAAAGGAAAAAAAATAGCAATAATTTACCCTAGAATGTACAGCTATATGCAGATTAAGGAAATTATGCATACAAAATTTAAGTTATGCCATGCATCATCTCTTCCTTGCCCATTTCTTATCCATATCTGAGAAAACGATCATCTGACAGCGTACAAGACCAGCTGCTCCTCCATAACACAACCATCTTTCGCTGCCCTTGTTCATGTTCCATCTCAATCTATGTAATGCTACTGTTTTAGGAGGAAAATTAGTTCCAGTCGTACTCTCTAAATCAATCTTTTCATCGTCACTTCCCAGAGCACTGGTCATTTCATCATCTCTGCATACCAAAGCAAGGCTATCTATTGGTTTTTTCGAGTTGCTTCGACTCTTTTTTGGCTTTTTCAGCTTCTTCGCAGAACCTGATGGCTCCTCAGATTCTGATTCCAAACCCATGTCGGCAAAATCACAGAGGGCTGCAACAAATTGAAGATTTGATAAATATTCTCCAAGAGACTATGCTCGCTGATCTTATTAGCAAGGCTTACCTAGAGTTTGAGAATATGGGTTAGATCCTTTTGCCATCTGATCAATTGCACATTTGCTTGGGTTTGACTTGTTTAGTAAATCCTTGAAAGATTGAGCATGCCGACTCTTGTCAAAGGACTTCCTTGACAAAGAAGTGTTTGGTAACGGAGTGTTGATGGTGAGAATTGATTCCTCCTCCGTTATTGACCCACACAGAAAGCGTGGGACTCTATTCCGTGAATGATTTGTCTCCAATTCTTTGGTAGTAAGCTGATACACAAAAGAAGAGCTCATAAAGGGAGAAAAACAAATTTTATGCATGCTGACGCTAGAAATTTTAATATTAATACTTGTAGTGTTGAAAAGATTTGCAACAAGAACATGCATAGCCTAAAGAAAAGAATGCCAAGAAAAATAAGCAAGGGCGGCAATCACAAATGATATATCAAAAAAATAAAAATGTTAAACTTGCCTGAAAACGGAAGACAGTACCATCTGCACCGCAATACGCAACCATGCCTGTCATATTTGTCATTTGGTTGATGATGAACAATGATACTTCGTTTCAGTGAATTATTATGATATATATATATATATATATATATATATATATATATATTACAGGGGTGACAAACCCATCTTTAATGGACAGATTATTAGCTGAGAAAGAAGACATCACATTTGAAAGCATTATAGTTCACAAAAAATGTTTCATGTGGGATAGATTACACAAATGAGTTTAGCTATGCCTAAGTTTTTGCTAACGAGGAAGAAGTTGATAAAGTAAGCATATTGTAACACATACTGAAATTACCTGTCTTTCGTGACACTTGAACATTCCAGATAGCGAATAATGAATAAGGGGAACAGTGCAATCCCTGTTGTTTTGTCCCACTAAATTTTTCTCCAGTGACTGGGAGGTCATTTGCAGCCTTTACCATGCTAAGGGTTCTCATTGTTCCATCTTCAAAGGACATAATGATGCAACTACAAGAATACGGTCAAGATAGTTCGGTCATCAAAATAATGAACCTAGATAGGCATTTTACCTAGTTTAATCATGCATTACCTTGGATTTGACAGCCAATCAACACTATAAATTATCCTTGACCCAGGATGGAGCTCCCACAAAGGACGAAATGGATCCCTACAAAATAGTAATTAATTTATGTGCAGCAGATATTATCATTGTGAATGAATTTGACAAATCATAAGCCTAGAGGTAACCTGTCTCTTGCATAGATATAGAGATCATTAACTCAACACTTGATAAGATGAGATCTAAATATTTGTCCCCTCAAGGAAACATCTAAACTAATTCAACATGCACATGAAGTTAATATATGAAACAGTAACACTGACTGTACCTTTAACTTACGGAATGCCCAAGTAAGATTTTAGTAGCAAAAATAATATTTACGGAAGATGGAGAAAGACGTCAATATAAGCAACCTTACTTACCGTAGGTCCCAAAACTTAAGGCCTCCATGTCCAGCAGTCAGTATTATATTTGAACTCTCTGGATCACTGCAACATTATAACCAAAATTTAGGCCTCCGAGTCCAGCATCTAGATTGGCTTGTAGCCTGAGTATATTAAGAGTCACTTTTATTCAACACCAAAAGGGAAGATACATATATATATATATATATATATATATATATATATATATAGAGAGAGAGAGAGAAGGATAAAATAAAGAAAAAGGAATTGCGTGCACCTAATAAATTTAGATAATTCAATATTTATACAAAAATTAATCTTATTCGTAATCACTATAAAGAAGCAAGAAGACTAAAGAAATCTATTGAATAAAACCAACCAAAGTGACTTGGCTGAAAGATTCAACCATTACTAACCCTTCAAATGGAGCCCAGGAAACTGCTCTAATAGGAACGGTATCCCCGCCGAAACAAAGCAAAGGCTTTACATCTGCAGATCAACAATTGGATCTATTCAAAATGATTCATATATATACTCAATCTATTCCAAGTCACAACATCTGGCCCTAAGAACAAAATCAAGGCGAATAGACAAAAGAGAAAGCAGGTGACGGAAACATTACCATTAAATATAGATGAAGTATTTGAGGAAAATTTCCATAAAGCGACCTAAATGTAATTTAACATTAGTTATGTACACTGTTAAAAGCATCTCTCTGTTTCCGATGACAAGATATTTAAGATTCTTTTAACTGGAAATTGAACGTGTAGCTAAATGATACCGTTCCATCATGACAGCCGGCTAGTAAAATGTCATGAGGGGGTGAAACAGACCACTCCACGGTCAATGGTATGCTACGAAAGAAAGAGAAAACAGAGTAAATTAAACCATATGACAAGAAAAATGATAGATAAATTAACAAGAATAACGAGAGTTTAATAGCCTCCTACTGCTGCATAAATTTAACCAGCAGAAGCTAACACACTACTAGTACTAATCCTGAACCACCTTATTATATTGATTTTAGCTTTTAGTCTAAAGTATTCATAATGATGAGCAGGGAATTCTAGCATAACAAATGTTTAAATAAGAAAAATTTTCTTCACTTCAAACTTGTGTATCTACTTACAAAATGCATATAAACACATTTAACTTGAGTTGGTTCATGAGTTGTTCGACGAGTACATTGGTCTAGATACACCCTTAAAGAGAAAGAAAAGGCAAACAAACCTTTGTAAACTACCACGCTTCAACATTGAGCATTTGAATACAGGCTGCAACTTTACAAAACGTGGATCAGTGGCCCCTTCATTTATATAAATTGCTCTCACCGCCCGAGGAAGAGGAACCTCCCACCTGCAATTTTAAATTTTTCCATGTTTGAGTCATCAGCAAAAAAAAAGGAAGAATAAAAAATACAGCAGACACCAGCATTCAGTCCAGATAACTAAAGCAGTCATCTTACACTTCTAGAGATCCACTGCCCAACAAAACGGCAAGATAGCCCATTCTCTGCTTGCATACGGGATCAGACATGTTAGCAGGTCGCCATTTCACATCCCATGCTACCTTTCCATTATGAGCTAGGCATAGCACAAGTCTTGGCAAAGTAACATCCTCTGGAATAGAATAAGTATCTTCCAGAGTTTCGTCCTCACCCTGTGTCAGCAGTAGTGGACTTCTGTCATGGCTAAACTTCAGTTTTGGTGGTTTAGTTTTCAGCCCACTCATTTGAACAGGACTTTTCGGCATTGGATTGCTCACATCAGCCATTGCTACTTCTTTCGAATCCTTTCCAGGTCGTTCTATAGGCTTTTTTGTCTGGCTTGACTTGTCACTTGTGGCTGTATTTTTCACTGGTCTTCCTCTTTTTCTCTTCACTGTAGGAGGAGAAACCTCTTCATCCTTTTCAAGTAGCTCATTAGGATATTCGACAGCAAGAGCCTGCGGCTGTGAATTCTCGCAATTCATGTTATCCACTAGTACTGTTGGATTCTTTCTAGGTCTTCCTCTGGCCCTCTTTGTTTGCATTGATTGTTCATTAGTGGTTCCATCTCTTTTAGGTCTTCCTTTTCTCTTCTCTGTAGGAGCAGGTACTTCCTCATCATTTCCACTAATATTTAGAAGACACCATATTTGTACGAGACCTCTACCAGTAAGTGCGGCACCCATCTTGTGATAAGTAGCCCCAGGGGGATGAGCAGCAACAGCAATAAACTAAAACGAATATCAGAAAGAATTTAGTCTCATATACAAGGTTTCACATGAGAAAAGGTTCACAATGGAAAAGCTTAGTGGATCATTTTACCACAAACTAATATAAGTGATGTTAAATAAACCACATTATAATTTCAAACACGCGTATATAGCAAATATAATATAACTATTATACAGTAACATTTTTGGTAGGCGAAGTATAATCTATTACCAATCTGAAAAAGAAATTAAATCGCTAGAATAGACATGATAAAGCCAATATGATTATGACCACTACAGCTAGCTATTCAGGAGACTTAAAAATTTTTACTGCTACTTCCCTGAGCTTTAGCTGACATTTTGTCAAAACTCTATTGCATCTTCACATCTTGTCTAGGAAGTTCTTATGTTTTCATTTTTTTCAAGGCTTTGTTCAACAATTAATGCTAAAACTTGCAGTCCACAACCATAACCTTAACCTTAAAACCCTCAACTCCTCCAATTTCATCCCACTGTGAAATCTCATACAGGCAATTGCCCAAGTGTACCCTATATCAGAACCATTAGACACATATGATCCACCATTTAGGTTGTGTTCAAATCGTTTCTTCAATAAATCAAAGCAGTAATGCTGTAATAGAACAAAAATTCAGGCTTAATAACAGGGCTTCAAGGACGAGATGAACCAACTACCTCACATTTAACAGAACAATCAGGTTTTCCATGAATCCGAGGACACCAATCTAATGCCCACACTGGCCCTCCAACATGCATCACAAAGTCTCTGCTGTAAAAAATTTCTTGAGGCATTCAGGTAAATTAAACGACAACTAAAGAAAGACTGCTAAAAATTACTAGCAATTCCACAGAATATCGGATACCAGTCCAACATGACCTATAACTTGGTAGAATTATCATTGACTAAAACAAGACAAATGGTGAATATCTCAACCATACCTAGGTTCCAAAGATAAATCATGCTCAGATTGCCTTTCCTGCAATATCATGTAAAAAAAAAAAAAATGCAGTTATAACTACAAAATCCCCAGAGAATATTTACTACTGTTCTCAAAAACTATATGTCACTAAGACTAGTATTTGATGGAGAAGCCCAAAAATAAATAAATAGCATCTTATACCTTAGGAACAGTTGCAGATGAAAATTGAGGTAAGTTTATGCCACTGATGACATCGTTTCCCTCAGGGCTTCCAAGTTCGCGGACAAAACTAACGTTTCTTGGTTCGTAGTTAAAATCATTCCATTCTCTGAACATATTATATGAAATAAGATTATTAACATTGTTAAAAAAGACAAGAAACTAAGAATACAACCGGAACTGCGGTCTTCGATGCACATATGATGCATGTGAAAGTCATAGGACAGTCTATTCCTTGAACAACTACTAGTGTCTCATTTTACAGAAAATTCAGTAACATTTTCAACATTGTTAAAATCGGTTTTGTATTCTCACCCAACTCATTTAACTAAACTCTCCTATAAAAGAAATTTACCTTAAGAAAGTAACTAAGGAAGACAGTCGCTGAATCTCGCTTTGCTCAAAATTATGAAACTCTTCTTCTCCGCAAAGCTTAGCGATTTTGTCTATGGCTTTGAAGAAATTCTCAACGGAAGGATCAAATAAGGACATTCTAACTCTATGATCGTTGCCAAGTTTAGCTGTTGTTGAATCCTCTTCGACTGTGCTGGCATTATTGCTCGATGTGCCTTGATCCTTCCCCTCGGAGGAAGCTCTGCTCTTCTTCTTCCTTTTGCAACAAATTAGCTGAGCAAGAGGTAGCTCTGCGGCATCCTCCTCACGTGCTTGCTGCATTCTTCCGGCTTCGTCCCTTTCTTTTTTCTTTCCAGGAAGGAGGACTTAAAATTTAAAAAATCTAGGAGAATCAGATTCGAACCTTCGACCAGTTACAAATGAAGGTTAACTTAATTGGCTCTCCCTCCCCCTTAGCCAACAGCCGCCACCGCCATTGTTGCGGTACATTACATTCTCTCTTTCCTCGGCCGAAAACAAAAAGATCCACCCTTTTGCATTGACCCAATATAAGTTTATAAGGCTCGGAATTTTGGGCTTTGGCCCAGCGTTAATAGGTCTCACCGTAACATTTCCTTGCCCTCCAGCACAAAATCAGAAGTATGTGTATTAGCTCATATGCTGACGTGGGCCGAAAAATAATAGCAGCACTTAAGGTCAAGTATCTTGTGCTTGACAATAGTTTTTTTTTTTTTTTTTTTCACTTATAAATAAATAGTAATTATATTTCTAATTAAAAGAATTTGAATGGGAGAAAAGAGTAAAAAGCTTACCTTTTGATAAAAGGTTGCATGCTAATCCAACTTATATATCAACAAATCATTAAAAAAATATATATATCAGAAATTTTTCAAGGAATTAAATTCAGTTTTGCATATGTGCTTATTTCATTTGATATTTATTCTTTTATTGGAAAATAATTTTTAAACATAAAAAAATACAATACGAGGAAGAAAAACTAAAAACATTCGCATGAAAAAAAAAATTAAAAACACACGTGTGTAATATATATATATGTGTGTGTGTGTGTGTGTGTGTGTGTGTGTGTGTGTGTGTGTGTGTGTGTGTGTGTGTGTGTAAGACTATTTTTTTATATGAAAAAACACTAATTTTCTAACATAGTATAGAATCTATGTACTATATCAATTTTCTAATATATGACTTTTTATGGGAATTTTCTACCATAAGATTTTAACCCCACCGCATCACATCAAAAGTAGCAACACAAATTTTTATTTTTTTTAAAAAAGGAAACACACACGTGCGTGCACAATTTACATAGTCTCGTATAATACACATAAAAAGGTATGAAAATACCCATTAAAAAAATATAAAGTATAAACTATCTCACCGTCTGTTAAAGACCATAACATTTAGAGATATGATATAAATATATTTATATATTTAAATTTATTTTTATTCTTTGTAATTTTTTTTTATTTATAACTTTATTTTTATAGAAAAACTATAGGTATACACAGAATATATTAAAAAAGAGGTATATATTTATCATTTTACGAATATTTACATATATGATCACCTGACTTAAAAAAAAAAAAAGATTTCTTAATTAATCTTAGTTTAAAAAGGTTTTTTAGAGTTTGAACTTGAAAATTTTAATTAAATTATAATGAGTTTATATATAAATATGAAGTTAAAATGAAATTATATATATTCGTACGGGATTTGTCATACGGACAAATTGATTCTTCCTATTCTTATAATCCTTGTCTCCCCAACAAAAGTCCAAATAATTCATTATTGATAAATTTTCACAATGATTTTATTAATCATTGTTAATTCAGACCGCAGCAAATAAAATTTTTAAATAGTGACAATTTAAAGCCTACATGATTTTAGTATAAAATATGATTTAAATATAACATATTAAATTAGTCATTATTTAATAAAATATTAAATACTTATGTTTTTTCTTAAAAAATAATAAAATGAGTGTAACTTAGCAATTTTTTTTTTAATTTTCTCATAAAGATTCAATCCTTATTAATATATTTAAAATATCTTACTATTTATTAATTATATAGGGCTGTTCTGTTGGTATTATACGGTTATTTTTTGATAGGACATGGAATTTTTTTATGCCAAGTGATTGTGTTGTTTTCATATATATATATATATATAACAACCAGAAATATTTTGAATATCTCGTATCATATAATAAAATCAAAATAAAATTCTTCCATATCCGAACCCAAATCATCTAAAATAAACTAAGGGAAAATTCAAGTTGTCATTCTTTTTCATAATCATGACAACAACTTTACCATTAAAATACTTATTTCTTCGTTATCGATCATAATGCATTTTTTTTTTTTTGGGGCAAGCACCACAATAAATAATTAGATGTGCACAAATAATGTTGTCTTTAATTTCAATTATAGCAATATAAATTATATTTGGTGAGACTTTCTTTTTCTTCTGTGCTAGTTTGATCTGACATTTGCTAACCAACATACACTGTTTTTCAATAAAAGTACTCTACTACCCCTGAAAAATAAAATGAAAATCAATGTATTTTACCCTAATTAATATATAAATTGTTCTTTAAAGTGAAACGAAAAAAGTTGAATTGTGAAATATAAAATGTTAAAACATATTTTAATAATTGATAAAAAAAATATTCTAACTAATATATAGAATGAGAAATTGAGAATCAAATGTAAGATGTGGATCCAACTTTTTGTTGAATACTTACCTGTAAATTTTTTAAAAATAATTTTATATTTAATATCATATTAAATATTCATCAATTTAATTAAAATTAAAAATAACACCAAAAAAATATTTTTATTAAATTTTAATGTAATCATATTTTTAATATATAAACTCAATATTTTTAATTTAATTTAAATATTCATATTAATTAATTTACGTATTTAACGTATCTAAAGCTAAAGGACAAGTAACATTAGATAGAATTAATAATTATTCTAAATTGCAAATTTAAAAAGATACGATTTGCCTAAGAAAAAACAAATGACACATGATTTAAAATTTTAGTTATTTAAAATACTTTGCACTGCATGCACCGCCCTCTATATTTATATTAAATTGAATAAATAAAGATGACTAAAACGAAACGTGGTTATATATAAGTAAGTGTATTGATTTGTTTGGTGGAGGGCGGGGACAGATGAGGGATGGTTGGCAGTGACGGTGGGGCTGCGGTGCAGAGTGCAGAGTGCAGAAACCGCTCGGGTACAAAACCCAGAGCCCCGTGAGACAGCGTGCGCGAGGGAACATGAACATTTGACAACCTTTGTAATTTTGTTGGAACTTGGGATACTCTGTTATTGTTTAACTCAGAGAGAACATAAAACAAAGTACGTACACCCTCCCACGTGATCCATCTCCCTGAACACGAGTCTCTTATGCCGGTTTTATTCTTTTCTTTTTTAAAAAATTAATATCTTATATCACATTCAATACCTATTAATTTAATTTAAAAAACCCACAAAATTATAAAACAATTCGACTTTATTTATTTTAAACTTAATCAACTAATAGTATTTCTTTTTAAAAGCACCTCAACCCCCACCTGATTCAAAAACTATTTTAATATTTCCCATCTTCTGAGTTGCTTTCGGAATTAAAGATTTTTATTAATGCTTTGTTGTACTTCTATGTCAGATGTCCTTTTATTTTATCTTATTTTTAGAGAAAGTTAGATTTTTCATGGAAATTAGAGGATTACTCTGTGTAAGTTTTTAATTTTTTTTTTTGCAACAATGAATGTAAAATACGATTTTTTTATCATGAATATATAAATTAAAAGATGTCCACCACAATATATATATATTCCTCTACTCCTACCATAGAGAAAAGTATGTGTGCAATTATATTTCAGATGGCTGATTAAATTTAGACTATGATATAATTACGTAAAGCTTGTTCAGGCTCAGTATCCATCAATATTGAAAAAGAACTTCGAAATTTCCAGTGCATGTACATATAATGTTTCAAGTAGGCCAATATACAGTTTTCTTTTTCTTATTATTATTTATTACTTTTTATTTTTTTGATAATAAGGCCAGTATAGAGATTTAAAGGAAAGAACAAATCCAGGGCTAATAATTCGTATATATCATTGTAATTAAAAATAATTATCCGTCGTATTAATACTAACTAAAAAAAGGCTGGGATATTGAGCATAAATTAACAAAGCGATTGAAAATAAGAAATGCTGGTTCCTGCAAGAGTAAGCTATACGGAAATGAAAACACTCAAATATATGCATTTAATTTATGAATCATCTGTTATATATATATATACATCCATGAAATATCCAGTTTTTTTTCTACAATACCTCAATGAAGAAAAGTCTCATTAAAAAATAAAATAATGGATATATATATAAAGGCGTGTTTGTTTTTCAATATTCTATGTTATTCACATGAACATGAAAATACTATATTATCTTTGTTACATGTGTTCGAATTTACCCACTAACAGCAAATTTGTTATTTGTGACCTTTTTTTTATTGAAAAAGAAACTTCTGAGTACCTAAATTTGAAGAAAAAAATTATTAATCTCTAATTGAATAATATACATCTTTCGAAATTTCATAATTTTGAGTACCGATACATTGGATGCATATAGCAAATAATATACATGTGAAAATTTTCACCCCGGCCGCAACACACGTCAGATCGACCTTGGTAGCGCACTTGAGGAATGTACTGTTGAATCCACGAAGGATATATTATCCACATGCATAGTTAAAAAACAACACTTACACAGAGAGAGAGAGAGAGAGAGAGGGCAACAAAACAAGGTAGCAAATCCACCGACACCTACAGAGATTCTAGTTATGTTGTGCAAGCAAGGCCATTAAAATCCCAGTCACTTTCCCTCGTCAATCACTTAATGCCACCACACAACCAATTACGTACATTCTTCTCTCTATCTCTACATAATTTGCAATTGAACCGATCAAATCAATCATGTACCTTAATTCATTATATGGACCATATATGTATCTAAGGTATATCTCATTCAAATTCATAGTATACGGACGCACTTTGATCAAGAGAGTCTCATTCCCCTCTCACGTACCAGTACGGGAAGCCCGTAGCTAAAAGTGGCTGTGAGTCCAGGAGAGAACTTTGGGCTGTCAGTGTCACTCGGTGCTGCCACCAATTCGACGTTGAATCGTCGAAGCAATGAAAGTGCCACGCTTTTCAGCTCCAACATAGCCATTTCCTTGCCCAAACACACCCTTAATCCAGCTTGAAACACTGGGTACTTGAAAGAATTTTCTGGGTAAAATACCCCATCCTTCAACCACCTCTCGGGCTTGAATTCTAAACAATCTGGACCCCATATTTCCTCCGTTCTACCCATTGCGTAGGGATGGTAAGTAACCCTAGTGCCACTTCTCACTCTTGTCCCGTCTGGTAAAACATCGTCTTCCAAACAAAACTTTGAGTCGAATTGGACTGGAGGGTACAGTCTCATGCTCTCGCATGTTGCTGCGTGCAAATAGTGCAGTTGCCGCAACTGCTGGAAACATTTCAGCTCTTGGTTTGGTCCAATCACTTGGTCTGCTTCTAGCCGAATCGCTGACCCCACCTCTGGATGTTTTGCCATTAGCCAGAAAAAGCTGGTCAGGGCCGAAGCAACCGTGTCACGGCCTGCTAATAAGAAGCTTATAACAATATCTCTCAAGTATTTCTCATCGTTCACTCTATTCATAAAGCGAGATAGCAAATCTTTCTGTGTAGAAAAACCCATCTTGCGTCTCTGCCTTATGACCTCTTGGGCTAATATATTGATTGTTCTAATCGCTTCTTTCAGTCTTTTCTCGCTTCCTAAATTGAACAACCTCTTCATCTTCCAAACTATAGGGGACACGCTCATGGCTCTCTCTGCTGACAGTTTGGAAGCCAGGTCAAAGGAAACAGCAAACTCGGACATGGGCAAAGACTGCTCCAGACACTTAGGGTCCAAGCCAAAGGAGAATCTACAAATGCTATCGAAGGAGAATCTCCTAAAAACGTCTTGTAAATCCAAAACTGAATCTTTTTTTGACAATAAAAGAGGGACAAGGCGATGTTGGATTTCATACTTGACAATCTCAAAGGCATAGGATCTTATGGAGGAATTGTCTAGCTCTAAGCTCGCCATCTTCTTCTGAAACCTCCATAGTTCACCGTCAACGTTGAAAATACCTCGACCCAGAAAGTCACCCAAGATCATCGAAAACCTTTTCCCTTTTGGGAAATTCTCAAATCTTGTTTTGAGCATGTACTTGACGTTATCCGGATTTGCGGTGATCATGTTCTTGAGAACATGTATGTGAATGGTTCTAGTGGGTGAGTTCCGGAGAAGATGAGCATACCAATCGCAGAGATTGTGGAAATCTTTGGACCAGCTTGAAGTGAGATAAGTCTGGCAGGTTTCACACCCACAGAAAACATTTATTTTCAGAAAAGAAGCCGAGAGAGACAAGAGCGTAATCGAAATCACGAGAGTTATGACGATGATGATTATGGTGGTGGGGGGGAAAGAAAATATCAGAGAGCAAAAGGAGTCATTGTAGGGCTGCAGGAGTCTGCAGAAAGGTTCAACTTCCATCGATGGATACATGAATCAAGATAAAATGGAGATATCAACACTGAAAGAAGGATATAGAAGGAGAAGAGATATAACTAGAGATAAGAGGGAGACATAGACTAGAGGGGGTCGCGTATATATACATAACATGGACTATGTTGATACTGACACAGTAACTAGGTGCTATGCTTACACCCACAGGTTTATACCACTTTTATATATCCTTTTACTTTTAGCTCGCAAGACTTTAAGTTTTTTTTAGTTTACCCTCCTGGTATTCTCAGGTTATTGGAAGTATGATATTCTTATATTTTAAATTTACACTCAGCCCCATTTTTCATAAAAAAAATTAGTATAAATTCAGCTGAGAATTACCTTTCTAATTTAACCAAAACTCTTATATTAAAAAAATAGTGTAATTCAGCTGACAATAATAATTCTAGCTTTAAAGATCGGTTTACTTAGTAGATATGAAAGGCATATACTTTAGTTAAATATCTAGTGGTAATAAATAGAATAAATACTTGTGCTTTAGTTAGTTGAGTTACCTAACAAAGAAAAAGAATTAAATCCAGTAAGAGATCTGAAAAGGAAAAAAAACGTTAAGCACCCGTGCGATACAAAACAAAGTTAGTTACCAGAGTTGCATCACCAAGATTTTTTTTTTTTTTTCTTCCCATAATTATCTTTTTTTTTTTTTTTTTTTCTTGTTATAATGTTATCATTTGTCCCTGTAGCATGGGGGTGCGAGTAGGCATATTTACTCAAGGTTCGATATAGTACAACTACCGCGTGGTGGTGGATGGTAGATTGATGACTCATATATAAGGCTCTATTTTTTTATTTTTTTTTCTTGGCCGTGGCATATTTAGCTGTCAGTACGATGTACTGTATATCATGTATCATACTAGTTAAATGCGTTAATAATATTTCTACGAAAATTATAAATAATGCGGATATAATATTTCACAACAATGTATAACCGTAATCTGTGTCAAATCCAAGTTATGTCTGGGGCATAAATCAACCGACAGGAGTTTATAACTTAATTAAAATTTAGAATTTAGATTTTTAAAATGTATTTATATTAAAATTTAATAAATATTTAATATAATGTCAAATGTTAGATTATTTTGTACTAAAAAATTTAAATTGAATAAAAAAATTAAATAGCATAATATATTTTTGTTGTCATAAATAAAAGATAGAGACACTAAGAGAAAGAATTAAAATATTTGTTATAACAATTTGTCATTATAACACATCCGTTTCTCTAAATAATATCATATAATTAAATTCCAATTCTACATATATATTACATTAGTTAAATTGTATATATAGTTTAAGATGTCGAAGTTCTCTTAGATAAAAAAATAAAAAATAAAAAGTTGTCTGATTTACTATATATATATTCGTAAAATAATCAGGCGTGAAATCTGATCAGTTCTGCCTACTATTTTTTACTGCATTCATTATTTTTTTTATTTTTTGTTTTTTAGAGAAACACATAGTTTAAGCTTCGCCCATGCACTCATTTAAACCAAAAATAAACTAGTCAATATTCATTTGGCTCGCACTACAGAACATGAAGAACTCAAACCAAGAACTATACTATGTTACCTAAAGCAGAAATGAGTCACATGTAAACAAAATATTTTACTTACTGTAAGAACTTCAAATTAGATAGTCTCTCATCATCCTAATTCCTTAAACTTTACTTAAATATATATATATATATATATATATATATATATATATTTTATGTCATTTATTTCTTAAAATGAATAATCGTAGTTCCATTTTTTTCTTAATTACAAATTAATAAAGCCATTTATTTTATGTCCATGAACCAATAAGTTCTCATGCTTTTTAAGCTTTTGATATTATGTCCACTGATTTGATGTCATGAACCAATAAATTCTTATGCTTCAAGCCATTGATTTTGTGTCTAATGAAATCTTAAACTTAATTTTCACCATATAGAACTTTTCTTCAATGTCTTTGCATGCTTTTTTGCTTTTATAGTTATCTATTTTAATTAATTTGCACTTTTAATCATTATCTTGTTAAGTCTAAACAGTGATTGAAAAACAAAATTGATACTTAATTTATAAATTTCGGAAGATGACACTCCTTTCTCTTTTATATTATTTGTGCAACTTAATACACTTAATAGGAATTACAACAATACTTTTAGCTTCATTCAAACTATCTAAATAAAAAAATTAAAATTAAAATATCTTGATTAGTCAATTTAAAAACTTTTTATATCACATAGTCTACATAATCTTTAGACATTAAATGAATTGTGAAGTTAGTTGAAAGTTATGATATATAACTAAAATTTATAATAGTGTAACTAGTTGATTAAATTAAAATTATTTAATAAAACTATTTATACAACTAATTGATATGTATTAAATAACTAAAAAGAATATATAATACTATATTAACATAATATTTTTTATATGTATATTTCATAATAATAAAATGTTATTATCCTTCTCTGTTTTTGGTTTACTAAATAATTTTACTATAAAACACAATTTCCTAAATAAATTAATAACTTCTTATGCTAAACTGTAACATTAACAAATTTTAATATGGAAATGGCGTCAATTTTTTTTTTAAATTATTTGAAAATTTTTATAGTGCCTACGTAGATGAAAATTAAATCTTCCAGCTAGTATATAATGTAGTTTACTTCTCATGATTTTATTTAAATCAATTTTTTTTCCAAAAAAATTAATATTAAATGATATATTAGTTATCAATTTGCCCATTGCATTAACAGTAATATGATTTTTTTTTTTTTAAAAAGCAAAAATATTATCCCCAATTAAGTTGGAACTTGGGCTTGTTTAGTTCGTAGAGCACCTAGACTGCCATTTCTATAATTATAGGATCCAACTTGGGCTCGGGATGTTTTCTTATGCTGTCCTGCTCTCTATTGCAATAACTGTATCATTAGATTTTACTTTATTTAAATATTTAATGGGTCTTGTTAACCTCAGCCCTAAAACATTAATTAGACTCTTATTAATTGTCACAAACACAAAAATTAAGATATTTATCGTTACTTATTAAGATTAATTAAATGATACATTAATGATTCATATTTTTATAACCTTTTTCTTACATTTCTAAATTATAAACTCTGTATATCCTAAGTCACTAACCTTAAGTCTAAAAACATAAACTTGAAACTATAAAATACAATTTTAAATCTTAAAATATAAACCTTAACCTAAAATATAAATTATAAATTCAAAAATATAAACCCTAAATTTTAGAGCATAAATCTTAACTCTAAAAAATATTAATGATATTGTTAATTAATACTATGCATTAATGTCATGCATTAGAAATTGTGTGTTTTGTGTAATTAATAGGGTGTATTTAAGGCTTATCCATTGTTAACAAATTCCATATTTAATAACTTAATATTTTAGTCTATTTATTTTTAATTTTTATTTTTTTCTGATTCTTGACATGTATCCTATTTAAGAGAGTATAAAACATGAAATGTGGGATTTTTACTGAATATGCTCGTTTATTCTCTACCTTGATTGGCCAATCAAAATTTGTTGACGCAACAGGTGACGTAAGCGGTGAGACAAGTGGGGAAGAAAGAGTGATAGAGGCATGGTGCGCATCTTTTTCGAGTTTCGACCCCACCAAATGGTTCCCATACTTGGTGGAATTTCTTTTAATTTGAAGTAAGTGGGAAACTTTTCAACATTTGCCATGTCACATTTGAAGTCACTATTAATTCTATCATTTTTATCCAGAATGCGAATTTCACATTGATTGTTAAGAACCTTTGATCTTATGTTGGAGACCCATGTCACATTTTCATCCTTGTTTATGTTTTTAATATTATTATTATGTAAGAATTCGATAATAAATAATTTATATATAAGTTCTTTTTTAAAGTTTTAAAGTCTATTACTTAATGAGTTATTATATATATATATATATATGAATTTAAATTTGGAAATTATATAAGTAAATGAAATTTGATGTCATCTCGTTTTCTTTGCTTTAATTCATTGCCGTGGCAATTGATTGGTGTCTGTTTAGATCGTATTCCATGCAAGCTTGCAGGCAGCTGGTAAGATGTACACTCACTACTTATTCGTCATCAATTGCTGTAGACGACACATTTTACGCACATGGTCTCGTGAAAACGAGTGTAAACGAAAGGGCAAAAGAAACGAGGTTCACGAGTTCACTACTATAAGTAGGCAATTATTGAGGAGGGTCACTGGGTCAGGTTAATTATAAGGGAAAGCGAGTAAAGCTAAAGCATTTTCCTACGCCATGCAAGTGCAGGCCAGTGGCAGCGCCAGCCATTTTCTGAGTGGCATGCATCATGATGATCATGATCGGCTCCATTTCCATGCTCCGGCCCCAGTCGTGCTTGTATTAAATTCATCGTCATCTGTCACTGATCAATTCTCTGGTGGATCTGGATAACATCTCATCCCATGCCATGCTTCCTTCATGACCTCCCAATTCTTTTTTCTTTATCAAAATAAATCATTTACAACATTAATCCCAGAATTTTGTATCAAACTAATCGATTCTTTTACTTAATAAAAAGGGAGCCCATGCCCAATATTTTCTTGCTAAAAGACATGCTTTGTAATTACCCGACCACAACTATGTCCTACCAAAAGGACCAAGCTAACGAAAAGACACATGCACCATAGGAGTATTTTGCAATGATAATGTGTCACTGTTAAATGCCAAATCATCAGTCTAAACTTAATTAAAACCTCCTTTGAAAAAGTATAGCAACCATCCGCCTCAACGTGTTCTTTCTCTCAAACCTATTAGGATTTGTCTTCACTCTTTTTTTGTTAACGTAAACAAAACGTATGAAACTTAAATATGAATGATTTAAAATATATATATATATATATATATATATATATATATATATATATATATATGTATGTAAACAAGAAATAGTCTTGATCTGACTTGATTGAAAATTGATTATAAGAAGTTGTATATAGGAAAGTTCGAAATGCTGTTTTACAATAGAATCATTTCATTTCATGTGGCATGGGAATGGGATCCACCATCTAAATCAACTTGGTTTATGTGATTTTTATCTAAAAATTTGCGACAGGGTTCCCGTGAGGAGTGACTTAAAGGGTGGCAGGGGCAAGTATGTTGACTCAGAAAACACAACTAAATGTTTTAAAGACAACATATTATATATATTATATTACCCAAACAAGTAAACAACCATTCCCTGAAAGGAAAGTAGACTGATAGAGATAAACATAAAGACAACAACAAAAATATACATTCAATGGGCACCGTCCCATACTTACGAGCCAGACAGAAATAAATACACTAGCCATTCCATCCTACATGCAATTGGAATAATTTGAGTTCACTTCTCCTTTATTTTATATACAAATAATGTTAGGGGAGTGTTTACATTTCTTACTAACTCCCTAAAATTCATATTTGTTTTAAATAAACATTCCTCTGGATGGAAAATGCTTTAAATAAGACTCGTAATGTTATAAGCAATATTAGTTTCCTATAATTTTAATCAGAGAGCCGTTATTCTTACATTTAATATTGCATCTTATTTAATATTTAAATATAGCATGGAATAAGCATGTGGAAGATTTGATGTGTCATCTATTTTACATTTTGATAATAAATAGTCAACCTATATAGATATAATAACCTGAAAATATTTTATAAACTACATAAGCTTACACTAATTTTGATAGTTATATTTTCGCACATTAATATCACAAGTTAATAGCCGCAGCAATTGTTGAACTTCGGCAGTTGACATATTAACTTTGACAGAAATTGTGCTCAATTGTAGTAGTATCCATCAATGTAATCCATAAAAATAAGTATAGAAAAATTTACTTACCATACTCATGAAAATATTTCATCACAAATCTTATATACAAGGAATATTCTCCGCAAAAAAGCAAAGGGGGGGGGGGGGGGAAATCCTGTATAGGCAAACCTTTGAACTAGCAAATTTGGTATAGTCACTGTCACATAAATACAGTTGCCAATGCCAAAATAACAAGGTCCCACTTGATCCCATTCATGGAAATTCAATTAAAACTAGTTGAATGACAGGTGTGATGTTATAATCAAAGAAGAATACGAAATACCCTAAAAAAATTTGAGACAGAAGAACCCACTGAAGAAGACTCAAGGTTATTAATTTGAGCTTATAAGAAAAACCAGATCAGCAATAACAACGACATATACGTGCAAAGTAATATCTAGACAATGTCGTCCTATTTCTGTCAGTGTGGTAGCAAGAGATCGAATGTAACACGGCTGTGTTTAGAGACACACAATATCTTACCATTATTTTATCAGCTCAAGGGCCATAACACAAACTGGAAGTAGTCAATGTATATATATTTTATCTGTTTGAGCTTTAGAGCCCAAAAGCAAGCGATTCATATGACAAAGAAATTCGAAAGATATATGATTGTTATCCACCAGTTTGGAAAGTTGAGTTGAATAAGCATTATAAACAAATATAAAAGGGAAATTTGTTTATTATCCTCATCTTAGTAGATAAAGTGGTATCTTACTGGGAAACTTCCATAGCATATTGTCAAACTAGGGGATTATGATCAGCAAGCACTACAACTTGTTCAGTAATAGTATTATACAGCAATATGAACTCCTACGACTTAATAATTGACACCAAAATTAATTGTTGCATGTGATTTAATCTCATTTTCAAAAGGGTAATTAGATAATGATTAGATTTGATTTGATTCGATATGCATTGCTGACTACATGGGAGTGACCAAATAGCTAGGTTGCCTGCCACTCACTTATTTTATGGTTAAACGCTGAACGTGGCGAACGCATCACATCACTTCTTCTTGTGTCACCCATATTGGATGGTAGCCATTGCCCCATCTGAAGTATCTAGATTCTTATAGTGCTGCTTCCAAATTTTACATTTATAATATTCTCAATTCAAACAGTTACATGTCCACATTTTTTTGACTCACCATTCTAATGGAGCCATCAGTCACACAATTAAGCACGTGAACTTGTCTTTTGAAGGCATCGCGTTCAAAGCCCTTTCTTTTCAGTTGTCCATGGCTGTAATTCCTGTGTTCATCTGCAACTCTTTTGCGATGGGAGTTTTCTTTGGGTTTGGTTCACTGTTTCGTTTTAGAATATTATCAGTACAAGTTTAGAAAGTCAAGGATTGAGAATCTTTAATAACAGAGGAAATGGAAGAAAGGTGTGGTGAAAGCTGTTTGTTGATACTAATAAAGACAATGTGTCCAAACCTTGTGGTCACGTGGGAATTAAAGTGAAGAAATGTACTTGCTAATAATTCCAATGTGCGCAACAGAAAGAAATAATACATGATTGAATTTGAATCCTTGATATAGATATAGCCAAAGAGTACTACAAGAAATTAACAGTACGTACGTCGACATAATAATGTAACATTTTTACCGGCATGCAAGCGACAAGGACAACGTCCGATTAATCTACGAAACATTACAACAAAGGAAAAGTGGAGAGTTATCTCACTTAGTCCAATCAAATTAGCAAACATTAATGTTTTTGAGGGGGGAAAAGTCTAATTGGATGGAGGAATGAAGTTACTTAATTGCCAATTTTAATGTGTTTTTCAGAGAAAAAAAACGTTGGGTATACACAAATAATCATTAGTTAGAGAGAGCCATTGGAAGATCAAAGCTTATATATTTATTTAAATTCAGATATCGTTAATTAATTAATTAATGTTTGCGATATAACAAACACGACCATGGGACAAGGAGACACACAAAGAAGAACACTGCATTTGCATTTTGAACCTCAGAAATCAAAACCAGTTCGAATAATTACAAACAAACTGCAACACAGAAACTAATTATAACACAGTAAATTTGTTCTGTTATTCTTCTCCATTTGCCAAGAGCTAGCTAGCCCAAGACTGTATAGGTTGTTATCAATTCTGCACGACAAGTTGCTGAAGAACATTTGTGGTTTGCAACTTGTTATAAACGGCATGCCACCCTGCCTGCGTTGGATGCGCCAAATCCCAAAAGAAAGCTGATTTGGGATCATCACAAACATTATATTTCTTGAAGTTGTTGTCGTCTACGTCCCCACAAGAATACCCACTGCTCACCCCCACACAACACGGCTGAAACTGGTTCTGAATATTATGAGTGGATGGATGCGCCAGTACTGACATGAAGCTATTGTAAAGATCAAGAAGAACGAAGGTGGACTGGTCTTTGGTTTGTTGATTCAATTTGGATACAGCTTGGGTTAAGAGGCTGTTATGAAAAGCCACGAGGACGTTAGAGGAATCGTTGCACCTTCGGAAAGTGGATGGGGCTGTGTTTGCGGGAAGGCACCCCAGGGGTTGTAGACCGCTCACAGCCAATTTCTTTACCCCCAATTCATGGATGCGTTTAAGATTGCTTGCCATCTCATTCACCACCGAGGCAATGAAGGACGGGAAACCCTATCATACATTATACAAAACAAAGAATTCAGTAACACAAATAATTGTTATGTTCATAGGCCCACGATGAGCCCATAGACCGTTTAGCTCAAGCCCAATATTGTGACCTGGCCATAATATGCCTTTTCTCGTTATGTCTCTGTCGGTACCTATGCGTGTCTTTTTAAGGATACATAAAGTATCTTGTGTTTGAATATGAGATGTGCATGTTAAACCTAAAGGTCTTCCATTGGAGAGACATATCGTGTGTTCTTTTTAAACAAAAAAAAAAAAACATGAAACGTAACCCCAAATGAAAGTGAAAGGGAATCGGTTATTAGACAGTTACCTCTGCGGAGCCATTTTGATTGATGTAATGGCTGTAGTCATTTCCAGCGACGGAGACAAGAGCCACTGAGTAGCTGAGGTCTGCTGCAGTGTAGGCTTTGTCTTTGATGAGTTGTTGGAATAAATCGATCTGGTTGGTCATGTTTGGGGCTGGGGTCGACGTGTCAAAAACACCAGTGCCGCCATAAGCAAAGTTCATTCCATATTTCAAATGTTGTGCCATCGATCTTCTCAATTTATATGGGACTGGTGACTTCACTCCCAAATATTTGGCTGCATGAATATCCCTTAATTATTAATTACTTAACAAGTTATTATTTGCATTGTAATTCTTTTTCCTTTGATAATTCATTGACCAAAGTGCAATTCCAAAAACAGATGAAAGGAATAATGTTAACTAATCTATCTTAATTGGAGAGTTTCTTTTATTGGACCGATTAGCAGAAAGATAAGCACCACATCTATTGATTTCTTTTTCTTTTTCTCTTTGTGTGGTTGTAAAGGGAGGAAGACATGCTTTTACAGACAAGACTGCAACATAGTGAGTGATAAAGGGCATATGACCTTACGGGGATAAGAAAACATATAATAAGGATATCCCAAAGTAGCTTTTGCTTTAATTAAATTATATGCCAAACGAGTATTAAATTTTTAATGGCGTGGCATATGGCATTAATAAATTATTAGCCCCTTCAGAGATATTCAGTCCCACTAACACCTACGTTAAAGTACAATTTCTTTGAATCATCATGGCAAGGGGTAAAAAGGAGGTGCAGACAAAGAAGAAGTAGTGGAAACTGGAGTCTAGACTGAGAGGAGCTGAAAGTAATGATTAATATTACCAAAAGACGAAGTGTCCAAAGCTTACAGTCACGTGAGAAAGTAAAGAAGTCTGTACCCTTAATAATTCCAATCCATGGTAAAGAGAAAGAAATACAGACCAGACCAGACGTGATAGGCATAAGCATTAGTGAAAGAGATAAAGAAAAAGTTGACACAATATTGCAAGATTTTACAGGCAAAAGAGACAGCCACTCAACATCAGAAACATGTTGTGTTATCATAAGCAAAAGGAAAAGTGGCAAAGGCGAGAAAGAGAATGCACCCCACCATTTCATATAATTGTGATTATATATACTATACTATTACATCGATATCCCTAACCTAAATAAAGCTAGCCTAACACTTTATGATAAGAAAGAAAGCAAAAGATTTTAAATAAATAAATAAATATACAAAAAACATAGATGGACTTACCAATAAAATCGGTAAGGACTCGGCCGTCCGAAAATCGACCGGAAGGTTTGCCGGGAAAGGTTATTCCATAAGGGTCTTTCCAGGAAAACGAGACTTGCCTACCGTGGTTGCCAGTGTCAACATACGAGTCCCCAAAAACGAACAGCTTTGTTGGACGAAAATTAAGGTGCTGACCACTCGCATCAGCTCCTACAAGTACAACAAATAAATAATAAGAGAAGAAAGCTTGAGCATCATTTCCAATCCAAGTGTTTTTGTAGCATATAGTAAGTTACCTGTGAAGAGTAGAATTAGGGAAAGAAAGAGCAGGGAAAATATATGCTCGTGTGAGTCCATGACGTCTATGAGTTTGAAGTGAAGGATTTAAAGCTTTGAGGGAATAATTAGGAAAATTCAAAAAGAGAAGAGAGAAAGATCAGAGTGAGGGAGCTAGAGTAGAGCGGAGAAGGTGATAGTTTTTTAGATTTTATAGTGAAGGGGAAAGCGGTCATGACACATCACACGTGGGTGACTTTCGCTGCGTCAACCGCTGAATCTGCTTAAATTAGATTCCTTGTTGGGCTTGCAAATATGGAGATTGGGTTAAAGGTGGCCCAAATACTTGGGCTTTCTGTTACATCAGACGTGGGCGACCTTTGCTGCATCAGCGGCTGAATCTGTTTTCATTTGATTTCATTTGGATTTGGGCTTGTAAATATGGAGATTGGGTTGACAGTAGGCCCATATATGCTGGCTTTCTTTTGCGAGAATAGACCAAGTCTTAGACAGCCCGGCCTTTATCCTCACAAGTCCTCAATTATTACAAAGCAAATTTATAAGGACTAACAATTTCACCAATGTCCTCAATTATTACAAAAAAAAAATCATGAATTAAAAAGACAGCGGCAAAGATATTATGAAAGGATAAAAGACCAAACAAATTAACATATGCTTGCAGTTGCCGAGTTAATAAAGCTGTTTAAGAGCAGTTGTTTTTCGCAACTTGTTATAAACGGCATGCCATCCCGCCTGCGTTGGGTGCACGAGATCCCAAAAGAAAGATGATTTCGGAACATCACAAACATCGTATTGCTTCACGTTGTCGTCGTCTACGAATCCACATGAAAACTCACTGCTTAAACCCACACAACATGGCTTCAACTTGTGGCCCGACGTCGACGAGGTGTGGTTCAACACTGACATAAAGGAGTCATAAAGGTCAAGAACAATGAAAGTGGAGTTGTCTTTGGCTTGTTGGTTCAATTGTGCCACGGCTTCGTTCAAGAGGCTGTTATGAATACCCACAAGGGCGTTAAAGGTACTATTGCACTGTTGGAACGAGGATGTGAGTGTAACTTCAGGAAGGCACCCAAGGGGCTGCAGACCATCCACAATAATTTTCTTCACTCCCAACTCGTAGATGCGTATAAGATTTATTTTCGTCTGGTTCACCACCGAAGCAAGGAATGACGGGAAACCCTAATGTATATATTATTCAATCAGAAAGACAAATACTTTAGTAAGTAGATAAAATATCAGTATTATATATGATCATATATCACAAAAAGAAATCTTTAAAAACCAGTAAGGTCAGAAATGAACGTCTATAATTTGTAACCGAAGTGTTATTTTTTGAATATTTCTCGTAGTTAATCTCGCACACAAAAAACAAAAACCAAAAATAATTCCAACATGTGGAAAATAGAAAAATGCACAGTTGGTAATATTAGGTACAAAAGTATATGAGGACAATGGCTAACACGATTTTCCGTGAGGATTTTAATATATAATGATATAATTTAACAAATGTTTACGTGAGTGATCTAATTATATGAATTAGTTTAATACTTAATGTGAGGAGAGGTCAATGAATTAAACTTAGTTAATTAATTTGATAACGTTTTCGTAGCATACTGGATAATTGGGAGACGTGCGTATGATTAATTTGACCTTTCATGTTAATTTTTACAATCCAGATTGTGACATTCAACTATACTGAAGGAGAGCTTTGATTTAGAAAACATGATAGATTAATCAAGATTTTATATATATATATATATATATATATGAGAAGGAATTTTATCTATTTGAAGAATAGAATTTATCTTATTTATTTCTTCATATAACTTACTTTAAAATATAAATTTCATTGATTTAACTATTCAATTGAAAATATACTCACAAATTTTTATAAAATTTTAAAATTAATTGATACATCATTATAAAATTTATTTTAATAAATAAAAATATTTTAAATTATAAATAAAATTTAGCATAAATGATCTATATTATAAGATGACATAATTCAAAGGTTGAGTTGGTGAAAATTTCTCAAGTAAAAAAAGTGATATATATTCATTTTTATATATGGAATTAACATAGTTGTCTATATATACATAGATATAAGAAATTACCTCAGCAGAACCATTAGTTAGCAAGTAATAACTGTAGTCGTTTCCCGCCACTGATACGAGGGCCACCGAGGGGGTGAGGTCAGTTTTAGTGTAGACGTTGTTCTTGATAAGCTGTTCGAAGAAATCGATTTGGATAGTCATGTTTGGGTATTGAGATGAAGTGTTGAAAACACCAGTGCCACCAAATGCAAAGTTCATCCCATATTTCACATGCTCTGGTTTCGATTCCCTCAACTGGTAGGGCACCGGCGACTTCACTCCCAGATACTTAGCTGCATCCATGCAATTTCCAACCATTAGTTATTAGTTATATATATATATATACACTAGAAATTTGCATGCCAAGTAGATACCAATATAGTCAGTGAGGACTCGGCCATCGGAAAATCGACCGGCGGGTTGGCCGGGAAAACTTTCTCCATATGGGTCTTTCCAAGCACTAGAATCGACTTTCATGGTGTTGCCTGTGTCAACATACGAATCCCCAAAAACAAACAGCTTGGTTGGACGGAAATTAGGCTGACGACGAGCTTCGGCTCCTACAATAAATAAAGTTACAACACTAAAAGTTACTTTCACCTTATCCTTCAATAGTTTTAAATAAGGTTTTTATATACAAGCCAAATGCATAAAAATAAATTCTTGAACAGAAAATTTAACAAATCTAGTATTTTTTTCTCTTGCTGGTGGTGTTTGGTACCTGATGAGAGAAAAAGAATTAGAAAAAGGAGGAGGAAGGAAACTAGCTTCGTATGTGAGTACTCCATGGTTGAAGGGTAGCTAACAGGGAGGAGAAGATAATTGAAGAGGGGATGGAGCTAGCTATAGTGTCCAGAATAGAATGATGGAGCCATGAAAGACAATAGTTGCTTTTATAGTGAAATGAATTGGCGCTTCAACTACTCTAATTTTGTATTGAAAGCTAGCTCTTTGATTTTGATTTGTCTTTGTGTTTGATGTGAAAACACGGTATGGGGGCGGAAAGCTCACGCGTCAGCTTAAAATTATTTGCAAGACCTAACACGTGTAATTAATCTGCTTGGAGGCCTTGAATCAAGTTTAGAACATGTATTGACCAAATTAATAATAATGGGTGGTTGAGCCTCCTCATTTAACTTTTATGATGGCAACCTTTTCTTTGTTCTTCAATATAAATGAAAATGAAAGTGCCCGTTTGTTTATTTTAAACAATATTAATTTATATGTTATACGAAAAAACTAATATAACTTTTTCTATTAAAAATTCTATTGTAGGTCACATGCTATGTATTTAATTAGTTTCGATGAACAAGTCTCTAAATAACTAGAGAGGCGGCTGAGACGAGAGAATTTTTCCCGGTGTGACTACATATAAGCAGAATTCTAACTAGGTCTAAGTCAATATGCAAGAATAACTTTTCGTTTTTTGATCATACATGGTCATAATGACATAGCTCCAGGTTGCAATGAATAAATATTAAAGATTAATGGAGGGTTTCTGTCACGTGACTTTAATTAGAAAGTAAGGTGTTAATTAAGAGAATGTTCTTAAATAATTACGTTTAACTTTTTTTTTTTTTTCACGAGAAGAAAGTTTATTTAAGTTTGATCGAGACTTCAACATGATGAAGGTATATATGTCTCAAGACTCGAGTATTTATAAAAGTTGTTATAGTTTATTACCAAGATTTTTATATTAATAATAAAATTTAAACCCACATTTCTTAAAATATAAATCGTATATTTATCAACTTTGACTAACCTTAATTGATATTACCTGGAGGTCTTTTGATAAGCAAAATGTTGTATTATACACCTTAATGTAAAACGAATTAGCATTTCAAGGTCGAATATGCAGCATATGATATATATAATACAATATAATATAATTGATGGATTTTTTTTTATATGCATCAATGTGAAGAAAAGAACATAAATCAAACGTGATTAGAATTACAGGACGTTCAAGGGCCCTAATTATATTGACTTTTCTCTGCACAGGGAAGATAAATGACTTGCCCTCTATTTTTGTGTGAATAGAATATGTATATGTATGTAAGGGTTAGTTTAATTGATAAGGAGTATAATCATATGTGTTAAAGTTTTTTTATTAATATAAAAATGAGTATAAGTGCATGTATTTTTGTATGTATTTTTTGAGTTTTGAAGTTTATTTTATGCTTAGAAACTCAACTTTCGTTATTTTTAAATAAAATAAATAAAAAAAAGAAACTATATACATACGGTTTTCTTCTTCTTTATGCAGAAAAATTAATATTTTGAGAAAAATCTCTCTCATCTGCTGCTGATAATGAAGCTTGATTATAAACGGCACACCATGCAGGGCATCCTGCCTCAGTTGGGGGCACCCAGTCCCAAAAGAAGTTAAGCTGTTTCCAGACAGCAAGTTTGTTATTGTCTACGCTCCCATGCACAAGAATTTTATATTCACTCCTTACACCAGCAACGTGCACGTTTATGAAGCTACCCTAAAGGTCTCAAGAACTATATGAAAGTGGACGTGGGGGATTTCAAGGCTCAATTTTGTTCAAAGCTTAATTGGTTTGAGAGGATATTAACTCATGAAGAACCATGAGGGCGTTCAGTACTGAATTTTTGTACTCTTGGCAATTTTTCATTCATAAACAAGAAGTTAATTTAATTTTTTAACTTGGCAAATTAATTTATATATTTTAATTTTTTTTTATTAACTCAAAAATATCTTCATTTCATATTAGAAATAGAAGTGATTACATTTGAAAAGTGAATCAATTTTAACTACTCCTTCTGACATTTGCTTTCTTACTATCTCGAGTATTAATAAATAATTATATAAAATCATTTTGATAATGATTAAGAAAGCTGCCTTTATTATTTAACAATGACATTAGAAATCCTATTAAAAAAAAAAAAAGGATTAGAAGTAATCTTAGAAAAATTGCAAATAATAAGAGTTAAAAAGGGAATATAAACCTCATAAAAAAAAAAAAGGAATATAAAGAAATAAATAAAAGAGAGAGAGAGAATATAAATAAATTATTGAACGAGAGTGATTTATTTTATACCATATACAGGCATTAAATAGGATATAGCATTAGCATAATAGAATGTACACGTGTAGGTAGCAACTTCCTATCTAAAATGTCTTTTTCTTTTTGGGTTTCCTAATTTACATACACTACTCTCCATCTATAGAAGTTGAAATACATTTTAATTTTATGCGTATAATGAAACCAAGCATTAAATTGTAAAAATGCTACGACACAATACTAACAATATAATCAAGTTAATTTTAGTATGTGAAAGAACGTTTTCAAAAGATGACACATAAAAGAATCATGCAGCTCAGAAACCAACAAAGGAAAATGGCCAATGTTGTGGCCATCACTCAACTGCCTACATTAATGTCTTTCAATCACGAATTAGAAATTTATTAAAATATAATGACATATATATCACCCTCAACCTCAATGTGCTTTGATTCCTTTATTTCCATACTGATGGGCTGCAAGTGCTTTTCCTTTCTGGCCTGGGGTATGCTCAATTCGTCAGATGTGACATAAATAGTATATTTAGAGTTTTATATTATTTTATTGCATTATTTAATATATTTTAAAATTTATAAAATCAATATAACTGAGTTTATACAATTCAAATTCTATAAACTATATCAAAGTAATGTTGACAAGGTCTTAAATGGGCTCATCAAGTCTGGCCCATTAATTTTAGAATGCCAGGGACATTGAATATCAGGCCCATATCAGGCTTCGTTTATAATTGTTCTCCGCCAGCTATCCTCCCCCCTCTCCACTTTGCACCATCCCAAATTAATAACCTCACCACCCTCGACAATACCGGATATAAGTTTCCGGTTGAGAGAAGAGGGTGTGAAAATATTAAATTAGGTGGTCCATATATATATATATACTCAGAATAATTTTGTTTTCATCACTTTTCTTTAGAAAATTCAAGTTAGAATAAGCCATAAATTTAAAGTATGAGTTAATCAAACTTTGTCATCAAGTTGCACGATTTGAGCTTCTGTCAGGAACCAACCATAAACTCTGGCAAAAATCAAAGCTCAAAATTATATAAATTAAAGCAAACAGATTGTGATAACGATGGATCATACTTCCACTTTCACTTCGAAAAACTAGAAAAGGAATCATTTACATGGAAGTTTCAAGAACACATATAGCACAATTGGTATATGAACATCTTAAAAAGTTCATATTTGGTTTTCCTAACTCTATCTTCCTCGTAACTCGAAAGAAGAAAACAAGAGCCCTTTCTGAATATACCAGTCACCCATGCCATGCACAAAACTTGAAGCTCTCATCTAATGTGTGTGAAAGGATTAATCTTGATGACGAGTCCAGGGAAAACATCATCTGGGTCATGAATGTGTGGATTCTCTTCAACAATATAAGGATCCCCACACTTTTCGCTGATTGTTTGCAGAGTTTCCCCTTCACGAACCACGTATATCTCATCACAGGGCTTGTTCACATCCTTCGGCTGCAGCATATGAACCGTGTACTCACCCGTGCTTGACTCGCAGTAGCTCAAAACCAGCATTAATGCCAGAAACAGAGCACAGTACCAAGATATCCTCTCCGCCATTGCAGTTGAAGAACACACACAAACCATCGCTAACCTTTTTCAGCTATTTATGTACCTTAATTTGCTTCTTCACTGTCAGCTTCTCCAAGGTTTTGCTTAAGAATGTTCAAACAAAAGATGCTTCTTACCATAATAATATTGATAATGGCATATCTTTGGCCTCAGAAGGGTTTGGTTTTTTATAAGTACACAAAGAGGCGAGGCACCTGTCGCTGGTAGTTGGAGTGGGTACAAATCTAGGAGGAAGTTGAGATGACTCTCTCAGTGAATTAGGTGACTGTCTCTAGTGAGGAAATTAGGATAACTTGGAATTAAAATTGGGGAAGAGTTGGTTTAACTGCTTTTTAAATGGGGATGGATTTTTTTCTCTTTAATTTTGACTTGGCTTCTTTTAGAGCCATATTTCTGATTTTTCAACTTGTACTGCACTATCTCTCTCTATTCCTATTGCAGAGTACAGAGAAAAAAACAACAGGGATGTGGCACCGTCTGATTTAGAAAATATAAGAATTCAAGAATGTTAATGAAACTTATTAAGAAAGAAAAACATCATTTAGTATTGACCTTAACAAAGCATATAAATGAAAAAAAGAATAACGGAGGCAGAGCATGAAACAGTGGTTTGAGGGTATAATTAAGTTTTGGTTGAGGCTGCAGAAATGGTTGATATTGATAGGAGTGTGGATGAGTACGAGATACAAGCCACCACCTGTCTTCAAAGTTGACGAAAAAATCATTGTAGAACAAGAACTCTCACCCATAATTATACATAATTTGACTTGATAACAGAACATTAGTAAAAGATGTGAGTTATACCTAATCCACAACTAGGAAGTCCCAAATTATCTTCAAGAACACACTTCAATCTTGCGATTTTGTCTTCTTTAAAAGATGATTATGTTAGAGACCATGAATTTAAGATTGTTGTTAGTGGCCGTATGTTCAGTTTTGGAAATCTATGACTTAATAATTAAGTGCTACTGCACATCTTACATCATTGTCTTATCTCCATTTCAATTCATGAATGTTTCATGGCTTGGCAGCAAAAAAGGATTCTTACATGCAAACAATCACTCAAAGTTTTCAAATTTAAAACTTCAAAATTATATTTATAAAAAATTTTATTAATTATTACTTCGATTGCAAATATGTCTCACGCTTAAAGTTTGAGAATACTTAAAACCAAATCAAAAGAATAATCTGAACATTTTAAAAATTGAGCAAAGTGGCAAAATCGACTTCAGTTGGGGAATAAGACAAGAAAGAAAAGCCGAATAGGACTATCAAGGGGGAAAAGATGGAGAACAATAACGCTTTCTTATTTCTGAAGGAAAACTAATGAAAATCAAACACAAGTGAATTTCATTGTACGTAAACTCCTGGTAGTTTGGTGCAAGATTTCATCAGCGTGAAGAATGAGATTGACTATGAAAACCTCGATAATACTCCTTTTTTTTTTTTTCCTGGTTGGCATTGAATGAAATTGACAAAAAAATAAAAACTCAAATATTTTTATTTGTACTCGATCAGGATTGTCCGAGTGTTTGACAAGTGTGAAAAAGGTACAGAAGTCTATATATTTCAGGGTTTCATCAGCAGCTCTCTAATATAATTAAGGACTCCATCGACATTCACCGTCCAAGCAACAGAAACAGGGGAATAATCCGTCCATGGATTGCTAGAATTCCATCTGCATGAACACAAAAACCTTGTTTCTTTAATATAAATTATTATATAACCCCATTTACGGTAAAGGAAAGAAAAAGAACGTCTTTGTTATAAGCATAAGACAATAAACAACAAAGTATCACTATCAAGTTTGGACATACTTTTTTAATCCTTGGTCCATAAGCGTATGCCCCACGCAGATGCCTAGGGTCTCAACCCTCACAACCCCCTTTTTGTATGTAAAAAGATCTGGTCGCACAAGTGCCACAAAACTGACAGGATCGTGAAGGAAAATTCCTGAAATCACAAAAGTTATTGTCATTCCAATCACAACTTTATTAAAAGTTAACAAAAGATGTAAACTTTTCATTGCATGACTCGAGACATCAAAATACTATATGAATTACCGTAGACCCCATCAGATTTGACATGCCAATCCCTATAGAATTTGCACATCTCACTTAGAAGTGGAGCATGCTTCCCTTTGGATTCCTTCAATTGAAGGAGATCAGCATCTGAAAAAAAACAAAGAACATTCAATTCCCAGCACTGATGATCTCACCAAACAACACTATATAGCCTAGAGATTGGAGCAAACTGAGGTACAGTCCCACCTGTGAACTTAACTTGGGTTGTAATATTTATTCCAACAACAACAATATTTGCTCCAGAAGTTAACACGATATCAGCTGCTTCTGGGTCTCCATAGATCTGCAATTTAACGAGTCTAAGTTATTTATTTTATGTGTAGACCAATAGTCAAAAGAAGGAGTGAGTATTGAATAGGAAAGAGGACAATTTTTTTTTTTTTTTTTCTAAAAAAAAAAAAAGGACAGATAACTTTGGTTGCTATTAATCAAGCCGAGGAGCTTAGTATTGGATTTGAGAAAGTTTTACTTTCGTCCTATAGATTTCTTAGTATACGATAAACGGAGAAGTCCCAGGATAATAGGCTCTCTCCCTTATAATAAACATAATAGGCAACAATCCACCACTTACATTTGCTTCCGCAGCTGGGTTTACATTCCCCATAGCAAAGAAAGAACCGCCAAGTACGACCACTCTCTTCACCTTGCTTGCAAAAGAAGAATCCCTCTTGATTGCCTAATCACAAAATTCGCACTGTCAAAATATATACCAGACTTCTGATTTTAATTTTTGTAAAATTCACTGCCATAAATTAGAAGAAAAAATAATAAAACTTACTAAAGCTAAGTTTGTTAACGGTCCCAGTGCCAGTACAGATACTTCACCGGGATATTCAGAGACCTTCTCAACTAAAAACTCAGAAGCATTCTTTTCTATTTTCATATTCTTTGGTGAAGGTAGAAATATGTTGCCCATTCCATCAGAACCATGAACAAAATCAGCAACACGCAGAATTTCACCCTTTACCATAATGCAGCAAAATTATTATGACTTAAAAGATGAGTTAGACAAAGGAATACGGGTTGAGAGACAGGGGCAAACATGCAATGCATCAAGAAGAGGCATATAGCCAGAAATATGAAGCAAAACAAGTAATGCATAGAACCACACAGATCAAGCTCAAAGGTAGAAATCATATTATTACATTCAATGGCGCAGGACTCCCTTCTGCCACTGGAACATTTGGACAGCCAGCGATCTCACACTATCCTTTTGCATATCAAAATACAAATTGATCATGAAGATATTCTAAAAACATGGCAATTGGCAGACCAGGAATTATTGCAATACCAAGGGTGATGAGAATTTTGAAAACACATACCAAGAGCAAGGCATTGCGAGAGGCATCTGCTGTGGTAACGTTACCAAAAATGGTAGTCAAACCCAGAACTTCCACCCCTGGAGTTTGAAATGCCATCAAGATTGCCATGCTATCATCTGTGGAATCACAAAAACCAGTCACATTTTTTGTGGGAGTGGGAATTTCACAAGTTTCAACATAGTTCTTCGGGGATTTGATATTGGGTAAAGAAGTAAGCAAGGTCCTTGTTAAGGTGTGGCAACCACTAAGCCAAGCTCCACTCCTTACAAAAATCCAGCCACATGTTACTTGTGAAAATGGCATTAATAAAAACACATAATAGCTCTCATTTAAAAATGTACAAATACAACTATTGAATAATCCACAAAGACTCATATTTATATGCATCTACATATGAAAGTAACGACTTTCTAATACCAATTTTTATCTAGCAGTATAGAAGAAAGAAAACCCCCCGGGGGTAGTCTTTGCTAACCACTTCCATATACATATGAAATCCCAGGAACATATTTCTCATGTAACGCCAACCAGAATTGTTGACTAGCTTCATTTTCTCCTAGACCTATGCTGAAGTAGCTTTATGCAACATCAACAATCTCAGCTATAAAAGGTCTAATAGATCCTAAATGTGTCTGCTTTAGCACGAATGAAGTGCATACTTAAATCCCTTCCAGATCTATTCACTTTTCAATAAAGAACTTCAAATTCTCGGATCACTTGAGGTTCTGATTTAGTTTTGTTGAGTTTTAGAGTCGAACTCTTGAAAAATAAGTGTATGTTTTGGTTGGTAATCGACCTGTAAAAACTAGGAGATGGATAGTGAAGTACTAAAAGTTTCGTATTAAGTATTAACTGAAGGAACTTATTTTTTTCATAAAATTGAAAAACCTGATGGATCAACTCAACATTTGATGTGAAATGCAGGATGTCAATTCTTATATGACTCAAGTCTGTACAAATTAATTTTCTGATATGAATAAAAGTAAAAAAGTTAAACAACAACTTTTAAAGCAAAAAAACATACGTCAACGATGTCTCTAATAAGACTTTGACTGAGTTGAAAATTATATAGTACTGGATGCAGCGAGAACAAGGCCACCCAAGTAACACCAAGCATAATCATCACGAAAGTTTCCAACTTCAAAACTGTGACTTTTGATCAAATTCTGGATTTTTTTTTTTTTCGAAAAATTTAAAATGAACAAAAAGAATTAGATAGACCAACTAAACTCACCGATCCCAGGATCAGTATCGATAATGAGCTTCTCGGGATTAGAGTACGAGGCAAGAACTCCACCGCATTCAGCGCCGGCGAAAGCATCATTAGCCTTATCGTTGTTGAGGACACTCTCCATCGAATCAGAGCAAGGGATTCACAGACAATGAAAGTACAATTGATAGGAAAATCTGAATGGTATGTGTGTGTATAAAGGCATCAACTATTTATAGAGAAACTGCATATGCTCTGCCTCGCTCATACACACACATATATACACGTTGAAGCAGAAACAGAAACCAATAGAAGGAAGAGGGTTTGTCTGTATGAATCGTCGGGATGATGAAGCCGAACAAGATATAAGCAGCCACCACTGTACTACTCCTTCCCTCGCCTGGCCTCGGTGATGATATAATGGTAGTCGTGCTTTGGTGACATTCTCATTTCTCTAATTACACCCACTCACTGGACGACACGTTGCGATAATCACCGTCCATTCCATTGTCTCTTCGGGCTCCGACACGTAAGTCGTAAACCAAAAAGTCAAAAAGTTATGTATTTTGGAAAAAAAAAAAAACATTTGAATTCATCATTTATTATTTTATACTACTATAAATAATATCGATATTTAATATATGTATATGATTGATTAATTGCCAAAATAATATGAAGTATATACTCTGTATAGGTTTCATATATTTTAAATAAAATATACACGGTAAATACTTTAATTATCAATTTGATTTGTAGTATTAAACAAGTAATTAGTAATATATCCTATCAACAAAATAATTAGTGATATATTTGAGTTAACATTAACTATAAATACTACTTTATTCATAAAAATATCAATTTTATTTAAAAAAAGAGAAACATAAATAGTAAAGTGAAGAAAATAATATTTTGTTAATAAAAAATTAAGTAAATTAGATTTTAGAAATTTACCGAGATGAGAGCAGACCTCCAACAAAATGTTCACGTTGCAGACAATTTGATCCCACGTTTTTATAAAACATTGTTTTAATTTTGGCAGAAATAATAGTAATACTTTTTTTTTTTTTTTAATTCGCTATAACTTATTTCCCTCTCGAGGTGTCACCACACCAGTCATCTAATTAAATTTAGATTTAATACTTCTTTCAAAAAGTAATTATTAGCATAACATGTTTCATTAGATAAAACAATAAGGCGGCGAAATTTAGCATGATTAGGGGGAAAGTCATTTTTTCCTTCAGAACTGATAATGACACGGCGGATAAGAATTACAGTTACAGTGGGTTATGTCAACTACGACTAATCATGTTATAAGAGAGTTTGGTGGAGGCTTGACGAGTGCCTTTTTTGTCAAAGTACTGACCCAAAAAAGAGGCGATTGTTAAATGATAAATTAGAGGCGTAAAGCAGGGGGAATTTGGTAGAACTCAAAAAGTTAAATTTGGTATTATTGTAAATTTCTCACCAAATTGAGTCACTTATTGTATGTCAAAATATATTATTCCTCATAAAATACAAAATGGGTACGAGATGAAATTTTTTTCCCTAAAAAATAAAATATGCCACCTTTCTATATCATGTTATTTTTGTGTTTATAATAATACAATAAGTAACTTATTTTTTGCAAGAATATCAAAACTACTAACAAAATCATACCAAAAACTCCAAATAAAAAAGGGGGTAAAGCTACAGCCGATCCGCCCCTCCGATAGTGACATGAGATTGTTATCCATATATTGTAACCAAAGATTTGTCTTGTTTTATAATGCGCTCTGATTCCAAACGAGTTAACTGTTTAAGTACATATTCAAAGTAAGATTTGCGGAGAACAGCTGTATAAACATCTTTGGCTGAGAGGATAATCATATGACCGCTGTACTACTTTGTATTGTCACCTTTCCATTTGAGTGGGAACGGGACATGTTCGAACACCACGAAGCCCAGTGGCGCACTAATTTATTGAATCTTTGTTAAAAGGGAAATTTTTTTTTGGTTGAAATTCTATTTACGGTAAGTTTCCTATCTTCATTTCTCAAAATCGATGCTCCTTCACCTGTAAACTTGCTACGAACGTTATTTGGATGCTCCATGTGTCAATTATTGGGCCATTTGTTCCAAATGACTTCGAAAGACACAAGGCATGCATGCGACCATCTCAATGTCAAAAGTGAAGCACCTTTTTATGGCAATCCTAAGATTAACGCATGTGCATGCACCTGACACGTATTTTAAAGAAATACCACGCCGAAGAAAAGCAAACGTTTTCTTTCATCGTTAACCTGCAACAACCCAGATAGAATAAGACTCAAGAACACCAAAGACAAGCACAATATTTTGCAAATCAAGTCCATAGTGAATACGAACTTACCATCTGAGGAGGGGCGCGAGCAAAAGATGCAGCTATACTGAGAAATTTTATTACTTGAAAGTTCGGTACTCTTGATGATCCTCTAGGTACGTCTTAGGTTGGGTTTTTCTGGTTGAACAAGTTATTGCAGCAGCAAAAGGAATTAACATGCAAGTTCATTGTTAATTGTTATATTAGGAGAATGATGCCCAACTTGTTTGGCTTTCCACTTACACAAGCAAGTTATAAAAGATGAACTTCCACTACAACAACGCAACAAAGTCACTGCATGACACAATTTCATGGGTCGACACTTTATACAACCAAAAGAATGTCACTAAACTAGTAGTGCATAATTGCAAACAAAGAATGCCTGTTTGATAGGTTATAAAGATTGAATTACCTTCGCCAAAAGGTTCCTGTATTGCAGCAGAAGGAATAAATGATGCAAGCAATTCATGAACTTTTAAGGTTGGGAGAGCCGATGAGATTCACAGCCGTCTTTGCCAGATTGCCTTTTGCACTATTGGATATTTGGCCAGCATAGCCCTTGGCGCACACTGACTCAGTTGTTATCACTGACTTCTTTATCTGTCAAGACAACAACCAAGATTACCAAATAATGATAATAATCATAAATACAAAATATCACATACAAAGTCAGAGTAGCCATAAAACAATATAGGGTTACAGCATAGCACATCCACGGACACATCTTCATGTTTGAAGACATGCGCATTCACAAGCACACTATGCAATATAACTATTAGAATAAGCAAAAGGAAGAGAGACCAAAACTTACAGCAGCAAGACGCTCCTTGTGAATATCACTTGTAAGCTACAAAGGAATAAAATATTAGCAGCGAAGATTACGAAGACAAATTAAAAGTAACAATAAAAATGTAACAACCAACAACAATACTTACTGGTTTTCTGTAGCCTTTAATCTCGTCTCCACCAAATCCAGGAAGTGTCATGTTCCAATTTTTCTCTGTAAGAAATGCAGAAGTCGAATTTAAGCAAGAGGTTTACTGAACAAATATCTTGATCATGGAGGATTATTCCAGCAACTAACTAACCAACATGTAAGAGTACATCCCTTGCTTCCAGTGTAGTTGACTTCCGATGCTTGGCCAGTGAGCAACCAGATCTTGTAATCTACTTAAAAAGCAAAAAAACCAAAAAATGGTCACTGTTTCTGGATAACCATGGAAAGCAAGCCACTGGTTTTACAGAAATACCGAAAACAAATATAAAAAATCCCATGCAAAAGAAAATCACAGAGAAAGCCTCATACATGCAAAACAAATACTTGCCGCTTGGTTTTTTCAATATCTACCAAGGGTCACTCAAACAAGCCTGTAATGAAAAATGCATGCTTTGAAAGACATTTTTAAAAAATAAAGTATTTTCAAATATTGCAAAAAATAAAAATATTGTCAGACACCTTCCAACTTGAAATTGAAAGCACCTCTATCATTTCAGACATGGTTCCTTCTAACAAGGAAATATGATTAGAAAGGACACGAGTAGACAACCATGAAATGAATATTTAGAGCTACTATTTTACCAAGTTGCAGAAGAGTAAACAAACTAGGCAGTCCATTGAAGACAAGATATAACTAAATGCTACTACTCACAGACTCGAGAAAATTTTCTGCAATGTCCACAAGAATGTCTGTAACTTCAGGATCCAATTTCTCTAGTGGATCAACCTGCCAATAATCCAGAAAAGCCAATATTGAGGTTTAGCTACAAAAATTACTTTGTGCAACTGGGGTGAAAGAAAGCCTCACTACACGTTACCAACTTTGAATACCCTTGATTTCATATTCAAAACTGAAAATCTGGAGGGACTGCCATGTAATTCATCCACAATGTTTAAATGAAATAAAGCCAGATTTCTAGCAAAAATTCTTTCACGAATAATCAATTAGGGAAAGATGGAAAAGGACAAACAATTTCTATTCAATAGTTCTAGGGAAAATACCATCAGATATGAGTTCTAACAATGGGAATAAGTCATTTGAATACAAGCCAAAATATTTAGCAAAGGATTTAAATGAGGTAGTGTTTCTTACCTGGTTGACTAACTCGTGGATACTTCTTTTGCTGACAATTCTATTACAAGATTCATCTGTATCTACATTTGCTAATTTATTCTGAATCCCTGGTTGAACTGGACTAGGTTGTGCTGCCACAAGAGACAAAGGTTTCTGATTTCCTGACCCCTGGAACCTAGTAATCTGTTGCTGATGAGTCACATTTAGGGCCCTTGATGATGGAGTTTGTTGCCCAAAATGCTCCTGTGACGGATTTTGTGATGACGGTTGTTGTTGCTGTGATGCTGTTGGTGTAGAGAGTTGTTGAGGAGGGATATGCGACCTGTGCTGGAAGGAAGGAGGGTTCAATTGCTGCCTATATGAAGGGGATGGTAAAGGAGGCTTTGCTGATGATCCAGATGACAACCAAGGCTGATTAAGTGACTGCGTGCTTTGTGATGAACTTGGAGAAGGTGAAGCAGGTGATGCAATTGACGATGGTCTCATTACACCGTGCCCTTGGAAACTCTGCAAAACATAAAAACAAAATTTAAAGAATCGCCCAATTTGTAAATTCTAATGATTACATGGTGTGTTAAATTAAGAAAGGCTGACGATGGTGGATTTTACACAATTAAGAAGCACACTTAAAAGTTGAATACACGAGGAAGCCTATTGAGTCTTTTTAATCTACACTAATTCCAGGTAAATGTTGATTTTCTAGTTTGTATGAGGAAGATAATTGTTTCCACTTCATAATACGAATTTTTTTAAGCAGTCCAACTACACCTGAAACCAATTGGCGCTGGCGCTATGACTAGGTCAAGCAAGAACTATCAAATTTTAGTAGTGGAATACACACGAACCTTTATGACTACTTGAGAAAGAGAGAAATAAAGTACAAAAACGCAAATACTAACTTGTGAACCAGTAGACTGATTATTTGGAGAAGATAGTGGTCTAAGAGATGATTGGACGGGTCTCTGTTGATTCGCAGGTATTCCACCAGGCCGCATTTGAGAAGTTGAACCGAGAGATCCTAACATCCCGATTCCTTGCACAGATGTTCGGACCTAAATATTATGAGCAACTAGTGAAGTAGCATATCAACCAAGTTGAGTCAGAAAGCCCTTAACTAACAGTCTTACTGACGTTCCGGCACTTCAAAAAGAAAATTAAAAGACAATGTGGAGGTTTGGAACAAAGATAAATTGTTCCATATTAAGTCGAAGAAATTTCAAATTTGAAATCCTTAAAATACAACAACAACAACAACAACAAAAGATCTCATGCCATCTTATGCTACGTACCGGAACCTAAAAATGCAGGAAACTCACACTCTTTACCTGAGCAGGGCTAGTACTGGAACCTGATTCCGGGACATTGACTCCAGTTCGTCCCAACCCACCAAAATGCTGCCCAAAAGATGAAGAAAACGGAGGAGACGGGCTCTGGTGGTGGGCAGGAACACCAATCGCCATTCCACCCCGCGGCGGCGGTGCCCCAGAAATTGAAGGTGATGCAGTAGACGTAGACGAGGAGCCAGAAGAAGGGGGAAGTGAAGAGAGAGTCGACGAGAAGTGTGGATAATGTGACTGCTGCGGCAAAGTTCGATTAAATGCAGTGGGAGGACGAGGTTGCGGAGGACTTGGTGATGATTGATGAGACACTGGTGGTGGGGGTTTTGAGTTTGTGTTTTGGCTTTGATTTTGATTTTGATTTTGATTTTGGTTTAGATTTTGAATTAGAATTGGATTAGGGTTTGAGGAAGAATGGACTGGAGCAGAGACCGAAGGGGCGGACGAGGAAGATTGCGGCTGTGGGGGTTGAGATTGCTGACATTGTTGGCCTTCAGAAGCTTGTGATTGTGAAGTAGCAGGGGTTATGGCGGGAGCTTGGGACTCCATGAAGCTAGTCAGATTGTGAAACAGCTCTTTGCTTCCTGGATATCGTTGTTGGAACTTATGCCTGGCATATCAATCTGTAGCCGTTTTCCTTCCTATTTTTTTCTTTTTGGTTAAATGAAAAAAAAATTAAGTCAGCCCATATTGAATATGGGCTTTAATTCCAATAATAGATCCATTCTTTCAAACTAAAACTGAGATGGGCTTTATCGGGCTCTTTGTTTTTGTTCAGTCCAACAAATAAGTGCTCTCTTTTTAATGTTTCCTCGTTGTCCGCACTCGAGGTCTAGGAAGTTGGGAGCCGGAGACACATATAATAAAAAAGAAAAAGTTTCATATTATTTTGAAAAAAAGAAAAAACTTTCTAGTTAAATACATGTATGAAATTATTTAATTTAAAATAAAAATTCGAAATTAATATTATTTGGGAACCCTGCATCTTAATTTTTTTTAATATCACACTTGTTTATGTTTAAATATTAAATAAACATAATTGACACAAAATCTTTGATGATGCATTTAAAAAAAAAAAAAAATCTTTTCTGGTTTCACTTTGTTTATGTTTAAAAAAATTTCGGATACAGTTGTACTCAAAACAAGGCAAAATCTATCACAAAAAAGGGAAAATAAAAGAAAAGAAAATTTAATAATACGGTATCAAAATATTCACATTTGTTGGCAGTAAGTACAGAACTTTGTTCCTCGTAAAGGACTAAATTGAATTTATGCTTGCTCGAAGACACTGGTTCACTTACAACAATGTTGTCTCCGTGTAGGAGAAAAAGAATCCCTTCTAGATGCTGCACTATCACCATAAAAGTCAATAACGTTAAAAATAAAAATAGAGAATTACAATTATAAGAAAAAAGATTAGCCGCCGTCAAGGATTCGTGAACCTGGACAGATGATTTTCTTTGTCTGTTATTTGATACCTGAATAGGATATACTGGCACGTCCATGATATGATGTATGAATGTCAAGTTGCACCGAGTTTAGCCCACACAGTTCAGTTCAGCCCATAGAAATGCACCAAGGTACGATTTCCAAAGGCCCATTAACAGACTCGCTCTTTCCAAATCCACTTTTCTTTTCTTTATTTTGAATTTTTTTTATTTTTGCACGGCAACAAAAAAAAAAAAAAGAGAGCCCCATCGTGTATTTTCAATAAACTTACTCGTCTCACCTAACTACCCTATCCTGATCTCTAATCTTAAAGCACCACATTTCACTGTCATCCTAATGCCACGTCATTGCCGCCATTTTACAGCCACGCGTTCACAGTACCGCTGGTCGGCACCTTTTTCTTATTTCTTATTTAAAAAAAGAAACAGAATAAAAATCTCAACTCTGGGCTCATCGTGCATGAATTTCCCGTGCCCTTTGGACAAAATCAATTTTATTTTAATACCCGGACTTCCAAAGTGGCTGCCTCCGATACCGCCCAACCCAGCCTGTCAAATTTCTTTTTTCTTCTGGTATTACGTCGATTTTCTCATCATTAACTGCATATTTATATTAAATATATCTTCTTTATTCTGATTTGTCCCGTTTCGCCGTTTGTTCCTCTCTCTCTCACATAACTCTGTTTATTTTTTCCCCGTTAAGGTTCTTTCCCTTCCATTCTTATCCCCTTACGCCTCGCCTCGCATCCTCCTCAACTGCTTCTTGCCATTTTTGAGACTCCCTTCTCTTCTCTTCTCATCATCAATCGGGTACCTTTTTTTTTTTTTTTTTTTCCTTCTTCTCGATTTCCGCTTTTCTGTTCTTCTCCTTTCCCCCGCTTTAACCTGAATTACGTTGCCATATTTTCTGCTTTTCTTTGTTTAACGTGCATACAAAAAGGAAACGCACGCACTTTTCCAATCTGTATTTTCTTGCTTTATACTATTCGATTCCCAAACGGCCTCGATAAATTTGAATCCTCACGTTTTCTTTTTCTTTTCTATAAATTCCCGCAGGTCAAGGGTTCTTTGATCGAGATTTACACAGTTGCTCTCGGAATCCAATATTTTCTTCTTTCAAAAGAGAAAATTTACAATAACAGGTGAAGCGCAGATCCAGACACAGAGAGAACGATATGGCAGAAGAGCACCGTTGCCAAGCCCCCGAAGGTCACCGACTCTGCTCCAATAACTGCGGCTTCTTAGGTAGCCCGGCCACCATGAACCTTTGTTCCAAATGCTACAGAGATTTCCGTCTTAAAGAACAACAAGAAGCCTCTACCAAATCCACCATCGAAGCCGCTCTCACCATCCCTGCTCCTCAGCCTTCGTCAACGCCATCGGCGTTGCCGCCCATCGAATCTCCGCCTCCTCCTCCGTCGTTGACGTTGACGGAGGTTTCTGTAGAACCACCGAGCTCGGCATCTGTGGCCGCGGGACCGGATAGAACGACAGCACAGCCGAATCGATGCGCGTCCTGCCGGAAGCGGGTCGGGCTTACCGCGTTCAAGTGCAAGTGCGGTGTCACGTTCTGCGGGGTCCACAGGTACCCGGAGAAACACGGGTGTGGCTTCGATTTTAAGAAAGTGGGGCGAGAGGAAATAGCTCGGGCAAATCCCATGATCAAAGCTGATAAGCTGAATAAAATTTAATCTGCGCCGTTGGATGGGTGGGATATTGGACCGGAGCGATTAAGATTTGATGTGAGCGAGTTGAAGGAACGGACATGTCGGTGAATGGTGGAGCCCCGATATGCATAATGCGAAGCTTGATATGATGTATAATTTAACGCGAAATTGGCTTCGCTTGTAAAAAATATCGCTTTCCTTCTGTTGAATGGAATTAAAATTAGTTTACTTCATTTGGAGCATATTTTTTATTTATTTATTTAAATTGGTTTAAAATTTGAAACATGAAAGCCTTGCAGTTGGCCAATGCTGTGCGTCCGCATGAGCCGTGTAGTTTTCAATTATGAATCTCAGAGTGTCTCTTGTCAACTTACTATGTGCTTGACATCATTACTCGATGGCAACTTCTTTTGTCAGAATTGAATTATAAGATGGAGTTACAATTACACATTATGCACTTCCATAAAAAGGAAAGATCATGTTAATTTTTTTAAAAAAAATTATATTTTAAATTAAATTAAATTAAATTTTATATTTAAAATTAAAAATAAATAGATTTATTTAAAATGTGAAAGTTTTTTTTTTAAATTAAAAATAGTATAACGAGGTAAAAAGAAGTTCAAAAAAAAATTATAATTAAATGAAAGGTTGTTTTTTTTTTTTTTATTTGATAATGAAATGCTAACTTATTAATAATGTCAATCTTATTAGGTGGACTTCTTGTATTGTTTTGGTTGACTGTGCAATTTTTTTTTCGCCCACGGCTGAGTGGGAAATTAATCTTGTTGAAGATGATGAGTGATAATAAACTATTTGAAATTCAACATACTTGCCCTTAAGGTAACATTGATGAATTTTTTTTTCTTTGTGAAAATAATTTAATATCTAATGTGATATTGTGCGGATTGCATTTTCGGTGATTGAACTTGATATTTTTTATTAAACAGTTAAAACAAGGTATTGATTACTTTCTTTATTTATATATGATAACTTCAAGAAATTTAAAATTACATTGGGTTTGTCGTCTACAATCTAGCTATTTTACACACATATATATATATATATATATATATATATATATATATATATATATAATTGAATCAGACTAGAGAGAGCTTTTTTTTTTTTATTTTTTTTGGTGATCTATTAGAAAGGCTAACGGCATGGCACGTTAAAATGAAATCGCTAACATTATGCGGTCCGATTATTTTATGTTTCGTTATTTATTCTCTGCAGCCCAGCTGTTATCTAGCTGTTTACATTGATCCATCCGAGGCAAGCCCGATGGCCCAAAAAATAAAAGCGATCAATTCATAGAAAAAAATAAAATAAGGCCAACCTAACAAGTAACGACTGTCAATTTCGTTCAATTCCGGAATTAATTTGGAGTTATTAAGAGAAAAAGGAAAACGGGAATTCCGAAGCCTTGAACTCGAAGGATCACAAAATCCTCTTCAAGTAAGTACGTACATTACATGCACGCACGCCCTTTTGAACTAAGTAACGTCGCAGTGATATATTACGTACGTGCAAAATTTGCACTTTCCCAATACATGCATATGAGACAACAAAAACAAAAACAAACAGAAAGACAGTAGCTAGTTATCCTGATATTTGAAGCAAGCCATATCAAAGCTTCGCATCACTCATGAGAAAAAGCCTTTCGGTAAATCAATCAAGTAAACTATGACATCTTTACGTATTCAACAAGCAACAACTATTAATTAACTCTTAAATCAATAAAGATGGAAAAAATTTAAACAACTATTGTACACCACTCAGTCACTAACTCTAGAATACTCCAATTGAAGGTGTCACAGTTCATCGTGAGGTACTGATGATGATTCCCAGCACGATTTCGTGGTGCTTAAACTATGTATCCAGAGGTTATCGGCCATAAATGCATCAGAGTCATTGTTTCGGTGCCATGCCCAATGTGCATGTGTTTCGTTCACTATTCTCAACCTTCCATGTCCAAAGCTTGGCTCTCTATAGAGCGACAATGGACTACGAGGATTCTTAAACCTGCAGTAACGTACCCAACATATTATGTATGTATCTTCAAGCACCATAAAAGTATTTTTAAAATAGTAATAAAAAAAAATTGGCTCACGTTAAAGCTAGCCCCTCACGGTTTCCTCCATCCCCAATCGTCACGTACATGGGACCACAAGAATCGGCTTCGTTGTCGTAAATTCGAGTCTGCAATAATGCAAATGATTATCCAAAATAAACAGCGCATTGACCAAAAAAAAAAAAAAATTAATTATTAAAAAACAGTGACATACGAAGCGTTCGTAGGCATGAACATGGCCAGCAAAAACCAAGTCAACTCTGGCCTTATAGAGCAACTCTTCCATGGCTTGTCTCATGCTTTCACCTTCACCTTGGTGCGCGTCGTTGGTGTTATACCAAGGCGCATGCACGATGGCAATGACCCAAGGAGTCCTCCTCCTTTCAATTTTGGCCAAGTCAGCTCGAAGCCACTTGTACTGGTCGGAGTCAACATCGAAATGGGTGTAAGAACCGAGCATGAGAATGTGGGTCCCGGCAACCTCAAAGGAATAGTAGAGGTTGGAGGTTGAGGAGCTCTCCTCGTACGGCATTCGCCAACGAGAATTGTAGGCCCTGAAACCATCGGGGAAGATGATTGGGAACGATTCAATCTCGTGGTTGCCTTGGGTGACCATCCAAGGGCGCTGACTTGCGTACGGTTCGACTAAGCGGCCAAAGGAGTCCCACAGCGGTTGTTGGGTATCGGCGTAAGAGAGGTCCCCCGGTAGCACAAACACATCGTAGTCTCTGCTGTCAACGTGCTTTAGGGTTGATGCCGTCCATTCAGTTTGTCCCAAATCACCTGCACATAGATAATTAACTCATTTAACTATTAGCATGCATGTTAAAGCAATCAAAAACAGAACTAATATCGGAAACTAAAGACAACATAAGGAAGAAAGGTTAGGCAAACATGCACGCCAAGCTTCCTAATTTTTTAAACAGATATAAATCTATTTATTATGTTTATGTATTTTTTTTCTTTTTTTAAATATTTTAGCATTTTATCAAGAATAGCACGTACATATTAGTTAATACATTAATTAATATTCAGTCGTAACGTTATACTGTAGATATCCTCGTGGATCCAGCCGTGCAGTTGAGGTGGCAATTAAGAAAGAGAGAGAAAATGGGCCCGTAGCTGCTGCCCTTTAGTTTCAGCTGCAAAGAATCTACCCAGGCAAAATGTAGAGGAATTACGGTGGGGGCATTTATATTTGTGTGTGTGGTTTATTCGTTGCAAGAAGATTCTTGTTGCCGTACGTTTTCATAAAAGAGTCGATCAGACTTTGCGTTGGCTTGAAGCAGCCACTAACTAACCTGCCTTAAAGTGATTCGGACCATTAATTGCATTAAACAGTTTCTGTCTACCTAGTTCTGTTTAATTAGTTAAACATGACAAAACTTTTCACCCACATGTCAAATGTTAATATGACAATTTAGTTATTAATTTTTCATATATGAAATGATCATTTTTAATTACCTTGAAATCGAAAATAAAACAAGTGATGTGTAACGTGATTGAAAAGAAATCAAGGTTGGCAAATTTAACTTACCGACCACCACGAACTCAATAGGCAAGGAGTCAGGAGGTGTCTTAAAGGAAAATTCGGGACCAGAGGCACTGCAGCGGTAGAAGTAAGCGGTGGACGGCTTCAGAGGTCCGATTACAACATGGTGAATCCTGCCGGATCTGTAAAAGAAGAATTGGTAGGAGCTGTGCTCCCCCGTTGCCTTTTCCGTGTATTTCCCCGACGCCATTCCGTATTCAACAACCGACTCGGCGTGCTTCTCCGTCACCCACGACACTCTCACGTGCTCCTTCCCCACCAGCGAAATATGCACCTTAATTAATCCCACAAAGAATCATTAGATATGACAAACTTCAATGCACAAGTAGAAAAAATAATGGAACTAACCTGTTGAGGTTCCGCTTCGGAGCGGTGGTGGGGAGTGTGGATTATTGGGCGAAAAGGTTGACGAACAAACTCATTATCCCCCTGTGATTGTGAGAGCATCGTACAGATTATCATCGCGTGCAGGAGGAGAGAGCTTGAGAACATGGAAAAGGGTCGCGCCATTTTTTCCTTCATATTAATAACTTAACTACTTATAATTAGGACTTGCTCTGATTTGCGGAATTTATAGATGGAGGAGCTTGGAGAGATCGACAGAGTTGCAGGAAATTAATAGAACAATATAAAATAAATAAATGGAACGATGGTAATGGCGTTAAGTAACTTTGTTTGAAAATGTTTTGGATAATCTTGCAGCAACGACCACGCGAAAGCCTCTGGTTAGCTTCCCCGTTTCTTGGCTGGGTTAGCCTGCCTTGTCGTTGTCATATACTTCTTTCACCTCCATCTTGCCTTTTTTCTTGGACGCAGATTAATTTTATGTTAATGCTGTTTAAAAGTTAAAACTACTACTAAATTAATCTCCCATTAATACAACAGTCATTGGCAAGTATAATTTGTGCAGATCTAACATATAACGTGTTCTCTCTTAAGCAGCAACTAATTTTCAAAAAATACATTAATCTGCATTATACCTATTAATTCATCTAATTTGATTGTTACAGTAACAGTATCATTAGTTAAAAAATTAAAGTGGCGACCTTTTACTGGGATGAAATCGTGCAGTGACAAAATGAAAGAACAGTCTTAACCTTTCCGAGAAAATGGCAACCCATACATTAGTTTGATATTATCTCTAGCAAATCAGTAATTTACATATAGTTTGACTGGATCGAGGATATAGCCATGGAGACAGCGTGGCTGCTTATTTGTTTAATGTGTTCATACGACTTGCTTCTGGAACTTGAACAAATTAATTACAGAGACTTGGGATTTCAAAATTATATATGGCTTATTCAAATGGAGAAGTAATTTCAGAATATCTTACGAATATGCTTTGAACTATATGTACGTACACAGATTCGTGTCTACAATTGGATAAAATAAACATGCAATCAATATATACCACCGTGGAGAATCTGGATCACAGAATGGATACATTTTCTGGTGCCAGATTAATTCTTAATTGGAGTTTCCAATCTTCTCGTTAGCAATTAGGCATTGGAATCCTTTTCTTCTTTAATGTATAAGTTTATCGTTGAAACTTTATGTGTAATGCGAATATAATTAAAATGTGTTATAAATATACAGTTAAAGTGATAATAATATTTTGTTATCAATATATATATATATATATATATATATATAAAATCACTTAATCACATACTCTCTTAGTATTTTTACGAGAGTCTATTAAAACTGTTTGATAATTAATTACTAATATTTAATTTAACTTCATTTTTTACGGCAAAAAATTAATTAACTTCATTTTAATCACGAAACAGACGTGAAAAATGGTAGCCTCGCCTCCCCAGTTATTGTATGATTGGCTAATCCCCTTCTCTAGCTGACCATGTTTGGCACTGGCCACCACATAATTGGGATATATTTGTACCAAAAAAGAATCTTCCTTCTCATTCAAAAAAAAAAAAAAACATCTTATGTGTAGTTACGTCACATAGAAATGAGCAACCATATCTAAATCAAATTGTCTTGTCACTTGGCTTTTAAGTTGGACTTAAAAATTTAAATGAACTTATTTAAAATTTTAAGATATAAATTAAATTGTGGTGTCTAGTGTCTACTATAATCAATAATACGTGAGCAAAACTGATTGAAAACATAACATTAGAATATCAAAAAATTGATTTATAGTAATATAGATATTTCATAACAATCAAAAAATTATTTATTTTTTTAACTCATATAACTTTTCACCCAATAGCACTCCACATTATTAGTAAACATGAAATTAGCAGAAAATTTTAGTTTGGTGGTAAAGATCCAATAGATTTATTCAAACTATAGCTAGCTAGAGTTTCATGTACCTAGGGAAGTTACATTCTCTTGAATGCACCAAGCTACGTGATTGCTCGAGGAGAGACTATATGTGTGAAAAATGAAATTTTCACAATATTAAAGTAATTAAGTAATTCACTGACAATAAACTTTGTTTGATAATTTTTGTTATATAAATAAAAACGCACAATTTATTTCCAAAGTAAGAGGATATAAAATGAAACATCGTTTTGATCTACACATGACAGGATTACACAAGTGTTCTAATTTTGATTTTATCCAATGATTTAAAACTCAATTATTTTTTTAATGAATAATTTAAAACTTCGAACACTCAATAAGTGCTTTTCTTTTTTCACTTTGCGTGATGAATATGATCTTTTAAGCATATATATAGGCATATGGCAAGAGGATAAGGGGTCCAATTCAAATCGTCAATTAATCATATTTATTTTGTTGAAGAAATGCTATGATCCTATCCTTAATCATGGTCATTGAGTCCTTAATTAATAAATATAAGATTTAACCTTCTTGGCGTGTTTGTAGAATGGTTGCATATTACTTTTCTTTTATGGGGTTCTCCAAAACAAGTAATAATCAATTTATTTTCTTCCAAAATATATAACGGTAGCCTAAATAATAGTATATCACATAAAAAAAAAAAATAGTATATATGATGGTCGGTTACTTAGTCTATTGAATGAGACATGATTTTTCTTAATTTAGTGGATATATATAAAATTATTGCTGGCCAATTAATTCTGACTAGCTTATTATTCCATAAAAAAAAAAGAAGTAAACGATGGATGCATTTGGTACAAGTTAGCCAAATCTCCTTTAAACACCGTAATATTTGATAGCAATTCTCTCCCATGCGTCTTGGACTATACTTTTTGTGAAAGGGAAACCATGCTCGCTGCACCACCTGCAGCAAAAGTACTCTAACTTCACATTTGACTTTTAGATTACTTATTTGAGCATATACGATAAATTTGAGATGAACCATCTAATTAAATTTTGAATTAATTTGGTTAAACACCAACAAATTTAAGCCAAGTGCACATAGGAATGATAACTTGTTTGGCGGGGAGACTAGCTAGTTGTGTTAACAAGCGAGAATATGTAGATACAATGGAAGACGTACCCTTGTCATGTGAACATGGCAGGTTCCATAATTAAATTGTTTATATTAAAATATATGTCATACAATTATATGGCAATCTGATTAATTTCTCATAAGTTCTTGTTGTACAGAATTCTTAATTATATTGGTAGTAAACAAAAATTTATTCTGTCAAAATGTGGTAGTAGTGCGTGTGTGTTGGGAGGGTTATATAATAGCTCATAAAAAAATTAATGAGTTTGAATCTTTATATACTTAAATACGTATTTTATATGATGATTTTGATTTAGTTGAGACAATAATCAGCCTTAATTCTTTCTTAGAATGTGAGAATAATGATTTGGACGAATGAATTGATTCTTAATTTATTTTACACATATTCATCAATTTGATTTCATTTTATGCACGTATTAATTATGAATACATAATGGAATCAAATAACATTTCCTTTGTGACGAACCAAAAAAACAGAGATGGTTTTCAAAATAGAAGATTAAGAATTTTGATTTCTCCGAATCATTCCATTATCAGTCTAATTACGAAAATAATTGATTATACCAAATGTGCCACAGGCAGTGAATGCTAATTGGGATTTCTCGTATGTACATGAACCCCAAGAAAAAGATGTGAAAATAATCTTTGTGAGAAATAAATTACTAATTAAAATTACACGAAGCATAGCAGAAAATTCAAAATTTTTGCTTTGCATATAATTCTAAATGTTTTTACCTGAGATCAAAGAAAATATTGTCCAGGGGATGTGATTGAGGAGACCAGAAGGGAAGAAGGTAATAATATCTTTATCCTCAATATATTTTCATATCTCAGACTCGTTTCCTAATCTGCGGATTAAACCAACTTAAAATGATTTTAATTTGGTGGAAGAATCAGTGAACTTAGATGCATGCCATTGACGGTCCTCTCCCCCTTTTTAAGTGTGCGAAATCACCAACATTAGCTACGAGACGCCAATCTCATTCTCATTCATTGCAGTATCCGTAACGATAACCAAAAGCTTTCTGGTAAGTTTTCCTTTTAAATTTGTGTGTCGCTCTCTTGAAAGAAACCATTTTCTAATATTCTCGTCTCATTTTATAAGTCGCATCGATATGTTCTCCGGGAATATCCCGTCATGACGCCACGAACCCAATAATTGGTCGTGCAATGGGTTAACTGGGTAAGGCTAAGTATGAGGATTCTTTGTTAGCCAGCCAAACCCAAGCTAATTAATTAATGATTATAAAAAGTATAGATTGACAGCTACGATACGCCTTTTATCATGTACAAGGTTAAATTAAGACGCAGGTGATAGATGAGATTCATTGTTTGATTCCCGTGTTACTCTGACACCTCCTCTCTTGTCTGGCTCCTGTTTGCTTTCTAGAAAACAGTTGTCGGAGTAGAGCTTACTGAAACGATGATGGGCGCGAGAGTGGACTGCCTCAGACTTGGTCTCTTTCTCATAGTGGTTACCGTATGCTGGAGCGACGTCGTTTATTCCTACAGCCGTCCTCCGGCTCGCAAAACAATCTTCGTCCCACATTCCAGCGATGCCGATTCCGACACCACGCCACAGCAGGTGCGCACTCCTCCTTCTCATAGCTAGGCCGGTGAGTTTATTAATTAGTAATTCTATTATGAGTGCACTTATAATTATCATTATATATTTGAAAACTAAGGGAAAACGAAAGTGAGAGAGTAGGATTGCCAAAAAGGGCAGTACTACAGCTTAAGGGCCCTAATTTGTTGTTTTATTGATGCATTGTGTAAAATTCTATCAGGTTTGAAAACGTAAGGTTGAGTTCTTGATGTTAATTATAACCCTGGTACAAAACACAATATGTCCGTGAACGTTTCACGTGGCTAATAAATACAAGAAAGAAGGGAGTTATTATACTGTATTCACTTAAATATTATTTTTGTCACGAGATGGCATTGCATTGCAGGTGCACATATCTCAGGTGGGGCAAGACAAAATGAGGATATCATGGATCACAGACAGCTCGAGTACTCCTGCGACGGTGAAATACGGTACATCTTCTGGGTCATATGGATTCTCTGCCACGGGAACTACCTCTTCCTACCGTTACCTCCTATATAAGTCTGGTGAAATTCATGACGTAGTCATCGGTCCACTCAACCCCAACACACTCTACTACTACCTTTTGGGTGATTCGCCACAAGAATACAATTTCAAGACCCCGCCTTCTCGACTCCCCATCAAATTTGCTGTGTCAGGTAATCAACCCTAACTAACTAATGATAATGTATGAATCAATCTTTTTTTATTTCAACGGCTACTTTTGTCCAAGCAGGGGACCTCGGGCAAACAGATTGGACAAAGTCAACTCTCCAGCACATTGGTCAATCAAACTATGACATGCTGCTCTTGCCGGGTGACCTGTCCTATGCAGACACCGTACAGTCTTCCTGGGACTCGTTTGGTCGTCTGGTCGAGCCATTAGCCAGCCAGCGTCCTTGGATGGTCACCCAAGGCAACCACGAGGTGGAGAAGATTCCCCTCTTCCACCGCACGCCGTTCACGGCCTACAATGCCAGGTGGCGAATGCCCTTCGAGGACAGCAGATCAGATTCTAACTTGTACTATTCCTTTGATGTGGCTGCTGTCCATGTTATAATGCTGGGTTCATACACAGACTTTGATTCTGATTCTGCACAGTACAAATGGCTCCAGAGTGACTTGAGCAAGGTTGACAAGGGAAAGACTCCTTGGATTGTGGTTCTAATTCACGCGCCATGGTACAACTCCAACACTGCTCATCAGGGTGAGGTCGAGTCTTATGAGATGAAGGCAGCCATGGAAGACTTGCTCTATCGAGCTCGCGTTGATCTTGTTTTTGCAGGGCATGTCCACGCCTATGAGCGCTTTGTTAGTAATCCTATTCTTAATCTTATTAATTCAAACCTGACCGAGTCACAGTTTTGATAGTTCTTTTTATTTTTCAGACTCAGGTTTATAAAGACAAAGCAGATAATTGTGGTCCGGTGCATATCACAATTGGGGATGGTGGAAACAGAGAAGGCCTCGCAACCAAGTAATTCAACTCGTTAATTTTCTTTTCTATTTCAATACTTGGACAACATAAATTGAGCACTGTGCTGTGTGGATGTGTGATTTACAGGTATGAAGATCCTAAACCAGAGATATCAATATTCAGGGAGGCTAGTTTTGGGCATGGGATACTAGATGTGGTGAATGAAACTCATGCATTGTGGACCTGGCATAGGAACGACGACAACGAGCCTATTGCAAGTGACTCTGTTTGGCTCACAAGCCTCTCCTCGATTCCTGCTTGTAAACTTTGACTTTCTGTACATGCAATGGCCAAAATAATATAAAATGCATCTACATATTTGCCAGTAAAAAAAAAAATGTTGAAAATAATACACAAGTAGGATTTATTTCATCGCATAACTAATGCCAAACAATATTTAATTGTTCAAAATTTTGTCACGGTATATTCTGAGTTTTTAGTTTTCAAAAAGTGAATTGTTTGTGTTTTTGCGGAGGGTGATATTATGTCCCGGAAAATTAAGTTTTTGTTTTTGGGCTTATCGAAAACCCAACCACTGCCAGGTTCAAATGGGAAAATGCAAATTACCACATTTAAACGCACCGTTTCAACTTTCCAATTTCCCGTAAACAACAAGAGCAACCACAACAATCTGAACGGATCGTAGACACAGCGACGACAGCATAGAGAACCACTGAGTGTTATACTGAAAATGCTGGTCGTTCGAGTTCTTGGGTCATCATCAACGATTCGTCATAATTTTCTTCTACAATGTCGCTTGCACACCCTCGATGGACCAGTGCTAGCGTTCATCTGTGGAACTAGTGCTTTTTCAGAGTTAGCATCGGCTTATTCTCCTATCCTTCAAAGGGGGAAATCATATCCCCGGTTAGAAATCTTCTTAAATCTATCCCTTTCATCAATCCCGCCAAGGCATCTATCTTGCAAGTTAATTCATCTGATTTCAATTCTGCACCGATGGCACAATTGGAAATATACTTGTTGCAATCTTGAATACAATAGTTTTCTATGAGCTTAAATGTCTATTATTCCTATAATTTACAATATATATATATATATATATATATATATATATATAGTTCGTGCTACATATGAAATTCGTTTTGAAAAAGACAGAGCAATTAGTTAAGATATAGTATATATATATATATATATATATATATATATATAGTTCGTGCTAGTGCTGTGATTTTTTGATAAAAGGTTATATGAAATTCGTTTTGAAAAAGACAGAGCAATTAAAGTTAAGAGCCTGTGTATTCTAGTCATATCAGACTGTTCCTATCAGGGAAGGGAGGTTGTGTAGTATCATCATTCATAAAGACACCTAGGTTCTATAACGTGGAAGTTGATTGTTTACTACGACCGTTCACTACAAGCATGCGTGTGTTTGTCTTCAAGGGTAGGTAGTAGGTACATCAAAATTTATACATCTTAATTGTAGACGAACCATACACAAGACATTGTCGTACATTTGATTACTCATTCAACCTAGCATCTCCAATAAGAAAACGTTCGCTTCCTAATTGATGCCCATTTCTAGAAAAGTGCAGCAACTGCATTCACTGTTTTAGCTGCTGTCCAAATATTTTCTTTCTTTGACCGTCATTTGTCAGCGGCTCTTCTCTTGCTTTGATGTTATTCATTCACTTCTGCGCAAAGGCCTTTCAATTAAACTGTAGGAAAATCGATATCCTAGCTATAATTATGTTAGACAATATAAAATTAGAATGTCAATTACCCAAATTACTGTGAGAAAGCATGTATCTAGAGTAAGTGTTATTTAAAAACTACATGGACGATTCTCTGAATCTGAATAAATGTCGTTTTTTATGTATATAACGGGATTTCCTTTAGACATATAGGTTATCTTCACCCTATGCTCATAATGTATGTCTCAGCAAAATTCAATTTCGTATCATATGCTACGTCTGTGGATTTATACAGCCTGTATCATTTAGGCAAAATGTATAATTGAATGATAACAGCTCCTCACACGTATTTGTGAATAAAAGGAAACATGGAAAAATAAAGATGAAAAGTCGCCCTGTCTATTCGTTATCCAGAATAAAGGTTATTTTCAATGTTGATATCTGCTTGCCATACTTTGTTGTAAGCCTTCCTACAATAAGATATTAAAACGTTTGCTGTTCCTTGTTGGTATAAAATTTCTCCTCTTCCGTGCTTGCATGAAAATGGGAAAATATGAGCGTGGGTAATGGGATTTTTATCCTTTCATTTACTCTTGGAACTACTTTTCCTAAAATAGATTGAGGAAAGGGGGAAAAAAGTTTTGGTTTTGTTCAATTTGAGGCCAAGGGAGGCTACAGAGTGGGAGGTAGCCATTGCCCATTTCCATGAAAATCATATGCCTAGGGAGCTAGTATTCAGTCGGCCCATTAAAGACAAAGCTATTGTAATGTTACAATGTCCTGACGATAGAGAAACGATTCTATTTTTTCCCCCTTTTAACATTCACTCTCTCGATTTCAGTATTATTCCAGGCTTCTCATTCATTCTATTTTTTCTTCAGAGAAGTTTGATTCAACTTTGAATTGTGTAAGTGACTGGTATAATGTATTAGATGTAGCAAACATGACATGTTCTTTTGTTCTTCCCCTCCCTACTCCATTCCTCGAGTTCATGTCTCATTATTAGTTATTGAGGTAAGGAGACTGAGGGTTTGAGATATTAAAATGTTCTTTTATCATATTTACGGCATAATTTCTACTCAAACGTATAATTATGCCATTGAGAAAAAGGAAAATTTTGAAATTGTCTTATAGGTCAGTGCAACAGCAAGTTTTGAAAGTTACTTGCGACTGAATATTTTGGATGGTGTGGAAATATGGAAAGTTTTGGAAGCTGAATTAACTGTTGGCATCCCTGTTCCCTGATGATAATGAAGCGCACAAAATTTCAACCATCATCAACTAGATTGCTGCACAACTACAAGCCAAGTGAGATAGGTACTGTTTCTAGTCCAATTCTAGTTGAAACTCATAATACCCCGTTGCTTATCAATGTTTCGTTCATTCATAGGTTGTAATAATTTTCTTGTGGTAATTAAAGGCGTCTTTGCCACCTTTGCATGCATCCTAAAACACGAGCATTTTTCTTTTGGTACCATAAGGATGTTTCTAAAAAGAAGTCAAATATGTTGATGTTCTTGTTTGTGATTTTACTTTTAACTGTGATGTGAAGCTGCAATTCTGTGAGTTGACAAATTAGATTACTCTACCAAATGAAAATGGATAAAGTAGTAACAATTGGCATGGCCCCGCGTGGATGATGGATTAAAGGTATGATGGCGTATTAAAACTTTTTAAGGCAGGATGATTTTCTCATCCTTAGAGATAACTTTATAAAAGCTACCATGGACGTAGGAGCTTACAGCATCCACCTTGTAGATTATATCAGCAATTACGGAAGCATTGAAATTGTATCTTGTAACAGAGCTGCTTTGCAGCCTATGCTAGATTTTTAGTTTTGCTTCAAGATTACGAAGGTTTCATATCTTGCCAAGGGCCATATTGAAAATTGGAATGATATGAGACTAATAAACAACATTTTTGTTTTGGTCAATTCATTTAATAACCATTTCTCTATCATGAATTTTTTCGTTTATGCAGCTACGTTTGTCATAGATTCCATATAAATGAGAAAATATGTTGTTATCTCTTTATTATGCCCAAAGTATTTCACTTTAGCATTAAGAGCACAGGGAAAATCAGTTCACGCTGAATTGCAATCTCTGTTGTTTCCATGTAGAAGACAGCAAAGAAGAAGACAAAAATTGTTTTTACCAAAAGAAAAATCCACAAGGGATGGATACAGAGAAAAGTCATACCACGTGCTTTTTTTAATATTAATATATTATGGTTCAATTATATGGTAGGGTAACAAACATATCAAGCTGCTGCATGATGATGATGATTATTATTATGTTGACAAACAATAGGGTATGATGAAATTATGGGCAAGTGAAAATTTACCTTAAAGCATTTTAGAGTCAGCTTTGTTATATGATTCGTAATGAGGATGCTTGTATCTAACAAGAAGTGGGAAAATGTCGTGTATATAATTTCTTTTATTTCCTGCATCATAATCCAATTTGAAAAGCAAAAATGTGCTAATGAAAAGATGAATTGAGTTGGACCTATAAGGATAGGCCACCAGCATAGCTATGGGTGTGTGAACAGTAAACAAGGGGTGCTTGAAGAATGGTGTTTCCTACCCGTGGTCCCCTGGAGTTACCCCTTAAAAAAAATTGATCAAAACCGTAAACTCACGTGTAGGGTTCAATGCACTTACGGACCGTAATAATGTAAAGAAATTCATCATTAGCAATGCAGGGACTGGTTTTATGCGAAATCATTAAAAAATGACCTCAGAAAAATAAAAGAAGCAATGGAGAGAGAGTTAAAGGCTTGTGATATTGATGAAGTCATGCCCCTTTTCGGCACTGCTCTCCTTCAAGTGTAAACACAACACAACCCCCATCTATTCCCTCCCATGCCTAATGCCTTTGGTTTCTTTCTTCTCCAACCCAACTCATTACCAACAAATCTCTCTCTCGCCAATGAAATCACACGTTCACCCATTATGAGCAGAAATGACTATAGGGATGAAATTTCAATGCCATCACGTGTGTTGGTCCATGATCATGAGGGAGGTTCCACGAATCAGTTACTTTGCTTCTAATGGGACGATGCAATCATCTCTTTTTCTTCTTGGTAAAAATAAAGATGGCTCATTACAGCTCTGCATAATTGTAATTATAGGTAAGGTATCTGATGATGGGTATTCATGACTGCCAGTTCTATCTCTATCTCTGCCCATAAAAAATAGAATAAAATAATCTTGGGCACTGTCATACACATTAATGAAAAAGAAAATATAAACAACCCTTAAATCATGAAAGCCCCCAATTTTTCATTAAATTACTCAATTTTGCAGGGAAAAAAGGCAAAATGGTTATTTAAGAGAGGCATTATTATAGTGGCTTGCTATCATTGTTTGTTTCTGACGAGATTTAATTACTGCCCCTTTTATTAGATTCATTCCAACATTTACGCGTATTTACCATACTACCTATGTTCTATAATCTCGTGGCTTTGAGAGATACCCATTTGCTCCCTATACTACACCATACTTTGGTCTTTGTTTGTTTGACTGGATGCTCATCCACCACTATCTATTTTGAATTGAATGATATATCCATGTGGGTTGTTTTGTTGACCAGTGCACACGCTAGGCATACAACTTATGTTGAGCCTCGCCTCATTTGGTGGGAACAAAAATCTTTTCTCTCAAACTTTATTTTATAAATTTAAAATTATTTAAAAATAAAATTAATTTTATTGATATTATTATTTATTAATCAATTTTAAATTTATAAAACATAATTTAAGATAAAAATACGAAAGAATATTTTATTCTCACCTTACCACAGCTATACTAGGTAGTACATAGGACAAACATTTCGACTACTCTCTTTCGGTTTCATGTGAAAAAGAATAACTACACTCTGCTGAAAGTAATGGCAACACAGTGAGTTACAAGTTAAAGAACGAGCCAACTCGGAGGACGAGACAGCTCAGTTAACTATGTGTTTAGTCAACTTATCCCCACGTCAATTTTTAAATAAATACAACTTATGGATTTTTAAGCAGTATTAGTGGATAAGATAACGTGAAACACGTCAATGGCGCAAAATTAAAAACTTTATAGAATTTAAATTATTGTATAAATTAAAGCATGTGATAGGCTAAGTCTATTGGAGAATTTTCGGAAAAAAGGGATCAAATTAAATGCATTTTATTTATGCACGGTGTATATTATAGGCTAGAAGGAAGAATTTCGGTTCAATTAAAAAAGATTGTGACACATTTAGCCAGCTGTATATGTGCTGAAGTGTGTGGCATGGAAAGAAAATGACCGTTAAGGAGAAAAAAGTAATTTGAGAAAAGGAAGACCATGCATGAATTCATATAATTAGACTAGTGATGCAAGGAAGTCCTAAACAAGAGAGGAGAGGAACTAAATGAAAAATGAGGTTTCATCCAGTGATTTATTGTCTGGTCATTCATTCTCAGGACAAATTTTTTTATCTTAATATACAAGTTATAATATTTTTAATATTATTTTATATTTTTTAATTAATCACAACTTTATAACATAAAATATAATATATTAAATAAGACAGAATTTTGTTAAATGTTAATTTTTTTTATAGGTTTGAATTCTCTTTAAAAAATTGAGGTGTGAGATTTAATTTAGTGTTATATTACTTTTATATATGAAAAGGAAGAAAAAAAGAAAAAGAAAAAAAGAACGAGCTCCACGAGGGGTCAGCCATGAATAGTTTGACAATTTCAACGAGAAGGAAAGAACAATGTGTCAAACATTATGGTTCACGCTATGGTACTCATAAGCCATGGGAGATTTGAAGGGCTGGCTGGCCCCAACTCACACCCAACCCCTTGTTCCAATTATTCCAAGTTCATCTCCTGAATTTGGCAAGAAAAAAGAGCCTGCTTTACTGATGAGACTAGCCTGGGTTATGATTATCATTATAATAACGTAAAACAAAATACCATCAATTGTGAAGAAACAAAATGCTCAAAGTCATAGGCCTAAAGGTAAGGTAAGGTAAGGTTACCACTAAATGAAGAAACTCATTAGATTCTCAGAAGGAATTTGTGCTTAAAACAAGCTTTGCTTTTAGTATAATGACAGTGCATTGCATGACACTCTTGGCTCGATACCCTTTTTCTTTTTTGCCCTTTCTTTCGAACCCTTGTAATCATTTCACATTTGGGTTTGTTAAAAAGCCACTCTCCCGAAGACATAACATGCCCAATTCTTATAGGAATAGCATTTTTGGGAGACAATTTTCTTATAGTCCAAAGAATTTGATTAAATCTCTACATGAACAAAATTTGGTATGACTCAAGGGTAAAAGACAGATATAATTATGGGATAGAATGATAAACACAAGTAGTGGCATAGAGATAAGTCCACAAACAAGTGGCAGTCTGTGCTCCTCTCAAGTCTCTATGCACAAAAACCGCCATTTTCAACTAAAGGAAGGAACACATTACGGCAATGAGAATGATTACTGCCAACAGTTCCCAACACATGACATGAAAAAATTACAAAATCAAAAAGTGAAAGGAAAACTAAAAATAGAAGAAATAAATAAAACAAAAGAGCAATTGATTATATGGGATAGGAGGGTAAGGAAGGGTGCTGATGGTGGTTTCGGACCCAATCCATACCATCATTGCGAATCTTGGGACGGCCTAGTCCTCCATCATTTTACAAACCCTAGCTGAATCCCCCATTATTGTCCCTCTCCTTTCCATAATGCCCAGTTTTGTTCCAATTATGCCCCCACCTTCTCCTCCCTTTTCTACTTAACTGAGAGAAAGAAGCAGCAGAAGAAAAAAAAACACAAAGGTAAAAGAAAAGAAAAAAAAAAAAAACCATCATCATTCACATGACGCCATAACCATCATCATAGAACCGAAACATGAAATCTTTTAGGGTCTTAACCGGCCGCCTTCCATGCTTACACATGCATGATTGTTGTGTCAGAGATAGGAGAGGCACGTCCCCCCCACCCCTCATCCCTCTCTCTCTCTCTCTCTTTCTTTTTCTCTTCCTCTCTGATATTTTGCTCTATAAATTAAGAGCCTCATTGTTCCCTTTGTCCCTCACTTCCCTCCACAAACTCTCCCTTTTTGCAGTGTTGCTCGTTCTTCCACAATCCCGATTGTGCTTCGACCTCCAAAGCTCTCTCTCACACCCAACTTCCTTCAAAAAGGTGATCTTTTTCGAAAAAGTTCTATAGAGAAAGACAGAGACCCCACCTCTCTGTTTCTGTCTCTCTCTGTGTTTTATTTTCCTGCATACTTTCACTAACAAAGATACACATGGGGTTGTAGAATGAGACCCATTTCAGGCTATTGCATGTGAAATTTGGCTTAACTTGTTATACTTCCATATCTGTACCACAAGCCCAGAAATGCTTTTTGCTCTGTTTCTCTTTGGCTTCTTCTGGTTTACTGTATGGGAATCTCAAACATGGTTTCTCTTCTCTTACTTTACTGACTCTGCCTTATTTTGTGGAAGGAATGTTCGCCTTTTGATTCTTTTCCCTATGGATTCTATTGCCATTTTTTTTTTAAATTTAATTAATAAGCTGTGTCAATGGTTTCTTTGTCTCTCTCTAGCTACTTTTTGTCAGAGTCTTCTCGTATTAAAAATTGGGATGTCTCTGATATGCGCGTAAGTGCAACAACAACTTTGTTTATGTTTATACATAGACATACAAGATCTTAGCCTGAAGCTTGTCTCTCTCTCCTTTTTTTTTTTTTTTTTTTTTTTAAACATACGACCTTTATCCTTTTCTTCAATCTTGGGACAGCCGAAAGAATTGATTTTATTTTTCAGCTTTCAACTTTCAAGTGAGTGCAGGTTTGGACAACTGTTATTCCATTTGTGCATCTCCTTCTTTAGTTCTCGAGACAACCCATATGCTCTATTTATTTGACACGGTGGTCCAAAGGACTCAATTGTTCTGGCCTCCACCTGCTATGCTTTTCCCTGTTGCCATTGGCTTCTTCGTTTTAGGTGTCATAATTATATCCTACCAAAGCAATTCATAAAGCATCACATTCATTCACAAGCAAGCTCACTTAGATTTTTTTTTCTCCTTCTTTTGTATTTCAATCAGTTTTTAAGGTGTTTCTGTTGTTTTCTCTTGAATGCTCTTTTTTAATGTAATGGGTTTTGATGTGTTGTCTTGCAAATTTGCTCAGAGTCAATTATATTATCTGATGAAGATTTTCAATGTTGTTTTTGGTTTCAGGGCAACAGAATTGTTTCTGGGAATTCTTTGATAGTCAGTCATGGAAAGGATGAACTCAGAGCTCTACTTACAGAACTGCTACATAATGAAAGAGAATGAGAGGCTAAGGAAGAAAGCTCAGCTTCTGAATCAAGAGAATCAAGCACTGCTATCTGAACTGAAACAGAAGCTCTCCAAGGGTAATGGGAAAGGCAGTGCTCCAAACACAATTCTTGACCTGAATCTTAGCTCAAGTTCCAACCAAAATGCTTCCAGTTCCAGCAATTAATCAGTTTTTGGAGGAAATGACCCACTAGGACTCTTTTGTTCTTTTTTTGTTTTTGTGTAAAATCAAAGTCAACAGTAGCAGCAGTTGTAGTTTCTGTTCCATAGGGCAATACCAGCAGCACCTTCTACCAGGGCACTGTTACTTCTTCCATTTCCATGTTCCATCATATCTCTCTTTTTGGGGGGTTTAGATTTCTATCTCTGAACTACGAGAATGCATTAAGCCATACCATTATCTGCTGGAAAGGAATATAAAGTTAATTATCTTAATCTTTCAACTGTGCCTCTTTTTCTAAGTAAAAAAGACGAAATTACAAAAATGGCTTGTCTATCAGATTCAGGATCTAATCAGAGGCAACGTCATCAAAAGATTCATGAAAGAAAGTCAATGAGGGTTGGAAGTTGAGAGAGAGGAAGAAGAATCCCATCTGCAAAATCTCAGTATCAATCTCTGGGACATGGCATATCATTATGGTTGACCATGTTAGCCCAGAAAACATTACTGTGTGTCAGATGACATTAAAGAATGTCTAATCAGAAATCAAGTGGATTTAACAAAAATTTCTTTCTCTAACTGAAACTGACCCTCCCACCTCAAGCTCACCAAATCAGCTCAGAATGTCAAATTTAATGTCCAGAACATGATGACTGAGATCTCTTTACAAGACCCACATTGAGTCAGCTCAGCACAATTAATTCTTGTTTTGATGACAGAAACCAGAAAAGAAAATTATTATAAGATATCAAACAAACAAACAGTGATGTAAATGGAGAGAGAAATGTACTATAAACCAAACCAAATGAAGACTACTGTTATGCTAATGTGTGAAGAGCATCAACATGTGGCGGTCTTTAGCCACCACAATTTCTGAGTTGTAACTTTGCTGTATTAAATGATTGTTTGAAATTATTCCATTGGTTACAGAGTACCTGCTGGCTGCTGCCTCCAGATTCTGGCATCATAACCATATCTAAGATGATGCTATTCGATATAAATGAGAGGTAGGTTCGGTGTGAGTGAAATTTTTCTTCCAATTTTTGACTTGATGCACGTGCTACTCACCCCATTCACCCAACTTGCTTGGGTACCTAATAAGTCCTATACTTCTCATTCATCAATTCAAATGTCTTAGATTTTTTTTTTCCAAGTTTGAAAAACTAAAATTAGAGAAACAATATGTAACAGTGCAAATCTCGTAGAGCAAAAGTTATAGCTTCATATTACTATTTAAAAAATTTAATGTTCGTGTCCTATTTATATAAAAAAAAAACTAAAATTAGATTTTATGACAGATACCTCTCCAAACAAAAAAGATGCCAACTGAAAGTTGTGATTCTGATAGATGAATAGGTTGCTGCTACTTAGCTCGCAATCTCATACAGCCAATCCTTGTGGGCCTTTTCTCTGCCTGAGACAACAGATGTGGCTTCTAAGAATAACATTCTCATAATAATTTCGGAAAATGCAGTGTTCATGTTTATTCATGAAAAACTATAAATCATTTGAAAATTCCGAAGGGCAAAGTTAAATCTATGAGTGTGATCCGTTTTCCATTTTTTTTTTCAAACTAACATTCTATTTCTGTTTTTTTTTTTTTTTTTTTATAACTTATTAGAAAAGTTATTTTTTTAAACGAAATCTAGAAGGGAAAGTTGAGTTTTATATTTTCTAGTTGGATATTGTTTTATTATAAAAGAAGTTGTTATTTTTTTTTAAAAAAAAAAGGAATCCAAACTAAATTGGGTTGAATATTCTCTATTTTATCCACGGTAACAAAGAAATTGAAGTAACAAGTATTAACATATCTCAATTTTTAATTAACACACATTCTGTATCATTAAAATTATCAAAATTATCCAAAAAACTTTCGTTAAAAACGAAATACCCCTCAATTACATGCTTAAACTTTGTATACAGCCGTTCCACACTCCTGGGAGTGTTAATTAGCTCTATATAGTTATTTGGTCATAAAATGATTCTAACAATCTTTAAATGGCTCTTCAAGGTCATTTCATCCATTTCTTTTAATAGAATGATTTTATAGAGTCCTTTTCTATCCCCACACATTTTGAGAGATAATTCAAGTTATTTAATAATTTTACTAAAAATGTATTTAGATTTTTTTAGCTGAACATTTTTTTTTAATTTTTATTTGTTCTCACAAAAAAAATTTAATAAGACAGATTCAAAAGGGAAAAAAGTTCTCACTGAGCAACCTTTGTAAATCTTAACAATCGATCCCCAAATTTAATAAGACCTTTTTCACTCACGTACATTCATCGGCTCTCTACAGCCGGTTTAGTTCGCATGACAGAAAAAAAAAAAAAATTACATCGCAAATTTGAAAACGGAGACTAACCTCGATGGCTCAATGGCAAATGGGGCATGGTGCTTGGCTCGGTGCCACCGGTGAGGAACCCAACAGAGGGAGGCACAATGAAGTGAGAGGAGCACCTTCAGGTTCCTTTTTGCCATGAAAAAAATGAGTGTAGGATGGTTAATGTTAAAAGTGAGAGGGGAAATTTTAGTATTAATTTTAATTTTTAGTGAGGAAGTATATTAATTAAAGAGAAAAAGTGCGTTAATTAAAACCCAAAATTGAATCTTATGGCAAATACAAATGATTCTGACCGTTTTCAGTGTCTATTTTACATCAAGTTTCAATCTAGAAATGGCCACTATAAATTTAAAGGAAAGCTTGCATTGCATGTTAGAAGACAAAACAAACCAAAAATTTACTACAAAATTTTTACAGCTTTGAAAACATTAACTTCTAAGTTATGTCGGCCATCACCCGTTAGTAACTTAATGTTGGGGACGAAAAGAAAAATTTTTAAGTACTTATTTTATGGGGATAACATTTTTTTTTAATTTTTAAATTTTAGTTAAATATTTAATTTTATATTGAAATAAAATAACTAATTGAAAACATTTAAAATAAAAAATAAAACAAGAAATAACATTTATAAACATTTAAAAAATTAATCGTAATGAATCATTGAGCGGTCAAAATATTGTACACAAATGAAATTCAGCAAAAACCTCAAGATATCACATTGTTAGTGCTTATTCTTTCGTCAATTTTGAATTTAGAAATTTAACGAAAACAAAAAGCACTACTATTTTTTTTTTCTTTTTTAATTTTTTCCCCTTCTTATGAGCATTTTTACTAGGAAAGCTTTTATAAGGGCCCACCAAGGACACTTTCTGATTTCCTTACATTACATAGCATCAAGAATCAAGAGACATGGAATAGAGGGCATGTCATTAGTCAGGCTTAAAAAAAGCCCATCAATTAGACATGCAATACATGATCTGATTTGACACCATCTCCCTAATGTGTTATTACATTTCTTGTCGCCAGGAGCAATATCCATGCCAACAACTACAATTATCTATTCTATCATTATACAAATGTGGGTTTGTCATTGGGAAAAGAAGCCACAAGAAACCCAAGAATCCCACTATGAATGCCAAGGTTACCATCCCTGAAACACAAATTGGAAACAGGTGAGCTTTGGCTAGAAAAGTATAACAAGTCCAGAGTCTCAATTGCCGAGGAAATAAATGAAGTTGTGATGCCATGAATCCCAGATTGAGGTTCAAAGAATAAAATGAGCGGACTACGAGCACAACTATTATACACCATTTCATCTCTTGTGGTCCTACTAGATCAAGGGAAAAATTGATCTCACTCAAGTTAAAAGCCTAAGGTAGCTCTACGATGGTGTTCAATCAACTGAGCCGCAGCATCTTTCCATATTGATTCTGAATTCTCAGGCCTTGAAGCCACTATATTTCAACATTCCCTCCCGTTTAAACCATTGTTAATGTCAAAATTAAAACAAACTTGCAATAAAACAAATGCATCCTATGACAGAAAAAAGGTTAGTATCGGTTAACAACTTTAGATGGTCGAAAATTACTACTATATCACAAAAGGAAGGCATAATTCAGCTAGTTTCGAGATATAATAAAATAATACTTCTACTTCTAGAACGACCAAACATGAACAGAAGTCCAACTATCACAAGAGTCATCATTTATTTAACAGCACTGCCTTTCAAGGACCAATTTTAAGGGGTAAGAGAAAATCAATTGGGAAAAAATTGAAAAAAAAAAAAAAAAAGAAGTCAAAATAATAAAAGCATTGTGTACATTATAATCACAGATAAGCATATTAAAGATGATGTTTTGAATTTACTTTATGGGAAACGTAATATACACATACCACTTCTCGGCGAAGACAGTTTGGGCAATCCCATAAAGTTGCAACAAATATGAGCAACTAATGGAGCAATAAGATGTCCTACAAAGCAAAAGTGGAAAGCAACTATAAGAGGCAGACAGAGCCAACATAATGTAAAAAGAATCTTTCATGGTTAACTAGTCGTGAGAACTAAACCAATCTCGATTACTGCCATGAGAAATTACTAAAATCTGAAAACGTCTATTACATCCTAGAGTGTAAAGAGACACACAATAAAAAAGAGTCACATATATGATGTAACATAACAATGACTTATGGCATGCCAATGGCTCAAAAATTACATACCAGTTCGAATGTAAAGAAAAGAAGCATATGACCCAAAGACAACAGTGTAACCAAGCTGGAGACCTGCAGAAATAAGTCATTGAGCAGAGTGAATTTCTTATCCAACGAAATAATGTCTAGAGGTTTGAGAATTGTCAAAATCTCCTGAAGAGAAGACAAAGCAATCTTGCTAATGGATGATTTGATAAAACGAAATACAGACATTATAAATGGAGTTGACATTGAGCAAACCTGTTGCCATGGAAGCTTTGATTAAGTTGTAGTTTTGCTTTATGTAATTCTCCATGAAATGATTTAAGTGCGCTGCAAAACAATCACACAGTAAAACTTCTGATTGAGCTATTGTCTCCACGTATTTATAAAAAATTACAGAATTTGTTTGACATTATGTTAATGAAAACTTGAAAACAGTTTTAACTCCAATTAAAAGTATAAGCATGTGCTGTTATAAAAGTTAGAAGAATGCCATGGATCAAATATTATAATGGATGCCTGATGTTTTCTCCCGAACAGATTCCAACTATTAAATGTTAAAAGACTATCATTCACATACAAGCACAAAGGTTCTACTTTATAACCTCTCAATTTATATGTATGAACTCACCCAAGCTGAAGAAAATAGGGCCAAGAAGTATGACATTGTATGTTTTAAATCCTCCACAGAGAAGTACGGTCATCATACAGGCTCTAAAGACCAGCTCCTCAGTAAGGGGTGCCTGTTCCATAAATCACACCTGAATATGTACTCCCATATTGCAAGAAAGACACACAAATAAACCAATCAAAGACACACCCCTTTAGCAGTTATTATCTCAATTAGCAAATCAGGAACCACTCTTCACTTTTGCGCTTTCGTTTCTTGTTAAAGCTTAAGTGAAGAAACGGGTATCTCAATCAAAAGGCAGTGTAATATCTATTAGCCACTTAAACCGAAGGTAAGACAATATCATCAGTATACTGTAGATATACGCATAACCGTTAATTAACATTATTGAATACTGGGTGTAGTGCAAATGATGATGGAGAATACCAACATAATACAACCGAACACTAATAACATGTTCTCTCTCGCTGCAAACCAATTACGCATAATCCGACATAGATATATACGCTCATGATGGACTCATCAATGCAAGCACTAGTTTCAGAAGCATAAATATCAAAGCATGCCATGTATTGGCATCTGTTACATGTTCAGTAATATACGTTTGGGATGACGTACGCATTGATAAAAAGAATGGCAAACAAGTAATTGCCCTCAGGACCAAATAAGGAACAACACCATAGCCACAACACAAATAAGTTCAATATCATGGTAATGCCAAAAAGCTGAAGATGCATGACAATGATAATGAGACTAACCACAACATAAATTCGCCATGCAAAAACATTGAATGCGGTGGCAGATAACCAGCCAAGAAATCTCTGTGAGACATTTTTACAAGAATCAAGGGAAAGGCCTCCACCAGAACCTCTATGTTCCTTCCAAGAGTCCACCAATGAAAGAGACTTGATGAACAAAGATCCAGCGTACATTAGAGAGGTCAAGCAAAGAGGAAAGACCACTGCTGACCACTGTCATAAATAAAATCGGATTTCAGCAAGTAAATCTAGGAATGAGTCACTCTCTTCCCCAATCTGCATAGCATGCAAGAATATGTTTAAAATGAAATTACCATGCAGGAAGGTGCATATTTTTTTCCCTTTCTATTTCACTTAATCAATTAACAAAATTAATATCATTTATTATAACGCATTGAACCTGTGATACTCACAAAATGATCTAGTCTGATGCCATAAACACTTAAGAGATATGGGACTGCCCAAGTTCGTACCTGCCACGTGGTAAAATAATCATCAGCTATAGATAGAAGAAGCCCATCACATGATAGTAAAAATAACATAAAACTAAATTAAGAATTGGAACCAAAATTCAGAAGTTGTGGTACTTACTTATTAGTAGCACTACTCTCAATAAGCTAAATTACAGTCCAAAAAATAAGGCAAAGATAAAAGGAAAATGAGGATAAGAAGGAGGAAGAAGAAGAGGAACATACGGGAAGGAACAGCGTAGAGATGAAGAGTGACAAAATAGTAGAAACGATGGCGCAGATGAAGCGTCGGATCATGAAATTCTCGAAAGAAGCAGGAGGTGGTAGACGAAAAACCACAGTGGGAACATACAGAATCAAAACGTATGTTAGTGCCATCCCTATACAAGTTAACACAGCCACTAATTTCCGATGATCGGGTGCTTCCTCCATTGCTGGAGACAGAGGCAGAAGCAGGGATATAGAATGATTCCTATGATAATTGACTGAGTTATTGCCTTATTCGCTTGACGGTTTACTTGCCGAGAAGATTTGGCATCTCAGTCGCCGCCGAGTCTTTCTTGCTGGGGCTTCGTCTTTCTTGTTTTCCCGCATTCACAAAAGTCAAGTTAACCCGTTATTTTTTAAAATATTCTTTTTTCTTCGTTGATATATTGGTAATCCTATTTAATTTAATTTAGGAGTTAAAACTCATAAATTGCTTATTTTAATATTATTTTTCTGATACAATAAATCAAGGAAAATAAATTAAAAATTTCATGTAAAGTTATTATTTTTATTTATTTTTTTTAAATCTCAGCCTGATAAAATTTTGAGTAAATATTTATTTTAATTTCTCATACTTAAAATTCTGATTAATTTAGTTATTTATATTTTAAATTTATCAATTTAATCTTTCATATTTTAAAATTTTTATTAATTTTGTCCCTTAAATTTATTAATATTTTTAAAATATAAAGAATTAAATTAATAAATTTTATAAGTTTAAGAGACTATATTGATTAAAATTTTAAGTGTAAAAGATTAAATTGATTAAAATTTTAAGTATAAAAAATTAAATTGATAAGTTTAAAGTGTAAAAAATTAAATTAATAAATATTTTAAATATGAAATATAAAAATAAATATTTATTTTAAAATTTATAACTAAATAACATATAAAAAAAATGCTTGTTCATTCTTTAATTTTCAAAAGTAAAGTAAAATTATAAAAAAGTAATATAATAAAATAAAAGAGATAAAAATATAAAACTGAACGTGATATTATAAATGTATATATATTTCATTTCATCATTATGAGAAAAGTCAAACATGCCTACTGTAGCTCATCGCTTTCTCTTCCTTGCGCATAACCCACCTTCGCTGGAAAGCAAACCTTCTCAAAACCCTAATTTCACCTGAAGGCTTGATATCTTTTCTCCCGCTTATCAGATCTGATGACGAAAGAATTCGCAGTCCCGCCGGTGGTTTTTACATCTGGCGGAAACACTGGCGTCGGTGGGCCAAACGTCCCGCAACGACGGGTTCCTACGGCGCCATTTCAACCGCCTCGACCCTCCAATTCCGGCATCCCTTTCATGTCCTTTGATGTTGGGTCTGCAGCAGCTTCCACCTCGTCCGGTACCATCTACGGTGGTCCCATTGGTGGCGGCGGATCTACTAACTTTGATGACGAGGAGGCTCTGCTCGACGAGCTAGGGATCCACCCAGACCAAATCTGGAAGAAAATCAGATCGATATTGAATCCATTTCGGGTAAGCCACATGGTGCACCAGGACTCAGACCTATCGGGCCCGATTCTTCTTTACATGTCCTTCGGCCTCTTCCAGTTACTCGCGGGGAAAATCCAATTCGGTGTTATATTGGGTTGGATCGTGGTATCGTCTATCTTCTTATACGTGGTCTTCAACATGTTGGCGGGTCGAACCGGTAATTTGGACCTGCATACGTGTACCAGCGTGGTCGGATACTCTATGTTGCCGGTAGTGATTCTATCGGCTCTGTCATTGTTCTTGCCGGAAGGGGTGGTGCGGTTTGTGGTTGCAGCGGTTTTTGTGTTGTGGGCGTCGAGGGCTTCTACGGGTCTCATTGTTTCGCTCGCTGATGGTGGAGATGAACATCGCGGGTTGATAGCGTATGCGTGCTTCTTGATTTACACTCTGTTTTCGTTTCTTGTCATATTCTAGTGACGTGATTGGCACTCAAATTTTGTATGGCAGTGCGTATGTTCTTAGTTTTTGTTGACAATCAATTTCGTTTTGATTAATGCTATAGCTATAGGAAATTGTATGGGATGGGGATTTTATTTAAAATTTTCTGCGTTACTTTTGTTTAGCATTGTGTTGTTAAGGTATATTCATTCATTTTGTTGTCGTTGTTGCTGTGTTTTCTAAGAAAACTATGTTTCTTAAATTTTTCAAGAGGTATCCTATGACTTATTCCACGAGTGACAATTATCGTGGATGAAAGTGTGGTGCCAGTGGCTGGTTACAACAGAGTCTCGAATTGATGTTCTTGTCTAAATTATTATTCTCGACTTGAAGATTTGGCACTTCATATCTCTAGTAATCAGGACACTTCATATGGTGGTTGCTTTATGATCCCCTCCCTTTTCACTGTTTATCACTTAGGTGAAGGGACTTGAACTACACATAACAAGTTCAGCTTGACTTACTGTTTTTGATTGGTAAATAAATTTCATTTAGAACGTCTTTAACTGGATGAGATAACACGTGATCACATCCTCCAAACATGATTATGGATGATATTTGTATAATTGACATTTTAAAAGCTATTGGGCATCTTCTTAAAAGATCGAGGGGTTTCAAGTGTCGCCCTGCTGTTCGAGGTTTGGACAAGTATAAGGTTTTTCATTACCAAGTACACCTATGTACAAATTGACATTTGTGTGTGAATTTGAAGTTCATTTATGTTTCCAGATAAAGCTGATTCTGATCTTAAAATCTGAATTGTATGCTTGATCTGCATTAGGATTAAGTGATTATGGGAGTCTCATAATTCAAATGTAATTAATGAGGTAAGTCACTACGTAGGATGATACATTTGTAGGTTCATTTGTAATTTGATTTAGTCATTAGGTTATCCTTAACTATATAAATTGATTATTTTTATTGTGTGCATTTGTTCTTGTGAGTCATGGCACAATCAAGTTGGTATGAAATGTTAATTTTCTTTTTCCGAAAGAGGATAGAGCTTTACTGTATGTAGTTATTTTATGGTTGTTTTATAGGAGTTCTTGAGCTTCCCTGGGGCACCACTGGTGCTAGAAACTTTGCAAATTGGAATTTACCTGTTTTATTTTTTCGTACATAGCTTTACCAGGGAATTACCAGTACACGAAACTTAATTTCCATGAATTGGTTAATTATCTTGACCAGTCTGTTCTTTCTATCATTGGTGAGATTTTTTCCCCTCAATGTGTGCTACTCTGCCGTACAGATCATGCAATCATTTTTTTCTTGGTTGAGGGCAGGGTGTGAATAAAAGAATTCCAAAGCCTGAATCCTCTTCTTATTATATGATTATTAGATTATACCTCTGCTAGTCTATAAGGTTGGATTTTGATAATGCTGTTATACTAGTCATTATTATTAATTTAAGTGCAATAAAGATGTTGTCAAACTACTTGAGGGGAAAATTAGGTGCCAGTTCTGTCTTTAGCAGCTAACTCCTGGCAGACAACTTGTATTTCTGGATATTTTGATATAACAAACTCATCCATCTTACACAAGATATGGAATATACTAGGTCTCACATGTTTGCGCTATGATTTCCATATACCAAATGAACACAAAATCTTTTCCATCATTTATGGTAATTTCATCTGTAAATTTAGTGGATGTTTGATTCAGATGTAGGAAGCTCCTAATCCCAAACCACATTTTGCCCCAGAAGCTTCTGAGAGTATCTTTGGACTTAAAAAGGTTTAAAGTGATCTTTGGGGGGGGGGGGGGGGGGGGGGTGTGTGTTTGTTCCCAACGCTGAAACAAACGTCTAAAAATGTTCATTAGATTTATGGAATATGCTTTTTTGTAGAGCTGCCAAGGAAGCACATAAATTCAAAACTTAATAAAGAATGCAATAAGGATTCTGTAAGCATGTCTTGTTTCTGAAAGAAGGATGATGACTGAGGGTCATAGCTTGTACTGTTGATCCTAATGTTACTCTATTTTCTTAATTGGGATATATGCAATTTTTTCTATTCTGTTGGGGTAGGTAGCTCTCGCGTTGACTGAAAGTTTGGAATCTTGTGATTTTGGTGAATGCGAATCAATTGCTCCTCTCAGTTTAGAATTTCCGTGATCAAGTCTAGGGATTATAGGAATTCCTCAACATCAACGTGAGCAGCAATTATGTTGTGTGTGAGATTTTGATGTTGGATTACCTGGTGGAATCATCTAAATGGAATCCGAGTGTTGATTTGTGTTATGTGGTTGTGCTACTGTCTATTGTTTAAGGCGAATGATATTTGGTAGAGTTGCTAAACTAAGCCAGTGTCTTGAAAATTCCTTTTGTGGTAATTGACTAATTGCAAAGTGTGCTTTGAAATTGGTCATTTAGATTTGACATTAGAGACAAACAGGCATATGTCAGCAACGCGTTGAATTTGGTGGAGCAGCTCAGCTCAAAAGGAGTTAACTGCTCTGAAAAGTGAAAACAATCTTCGGGATCCTCGTTGTTCGTTGTAGATTTGTTGGAGCGTTCTACTTGCCCCTCTCCACCTGAACTCCAACTTCTGCTCGCTCCCCTCCTATATATATATACGCATAATATCAGTTTTTTTCGGATAATAATACCCACAAACAATGACTAGTTCAGTTAAACGCACCCAAGATATGGATATGGAAGATGACGAAGACCTATTTGAGATTGACCTGGACGCTGTAAATTGCATCCCACCACCTCGGTATGGGCATAGTTACAACACTTCCACCCAGAGCGCACTTCTGGCCAATTGTTTACTGCCCATATCTGATATCTTAAGCTCTGTTCCAGCATCTCATGCAGCAGCAGCTTTGCCAGGAACCACCAACGTTTTTCTGATTACAGATTCCATGTCCCTTGGGGAATATCTACGCCTGCCCTTCTTGGGGTATCTTGCATTCCTAAACAAGGGAATCAAAGGATAATCTCACTGCAGTTTCCATTTTCAGCATTGCTAACTCGTTTCTCTATTTGCTTCATGCTCGTTAGAGTCATCTGTTTTGGTCTTGGTGTTGAATTATGGTGTCACGCAACACTACTTTTTTTTTTTTGGTTTTCTTAAACTGAAAAAATTCTTCTCTCTGAGTGTCAAGTGTACAAACACTCTGAAATTTCAGGTGCTTAGACAGGTTATTTTGCAATATAGTATATTAATTCTACTCTAGCATATGTCAGTTGCAGCTCTACATGTTAGTTCTATAAGAGTATTTTTAGTTATGGTATTTATTAGGATTTTATATTTTAATTATTTATATTATTTTTATGAGTCTCACAATGACACATTATTTTATACAACTTATATAATTTTTACTCTACTCATATAACTCTAAAAAAATTTTTAAATAGGTCTCACAAACTATCTCTTTTACCTTATAAAATCTTCTCTTTCTTCTTAAAAAATACAAAAAAATTCTTTCAATAATATATGCATCGACATTCTAATTTGCAATTTCCTTTTCTTCTCTTTTCTCTATGTCAACAACCTCTAATGATGCGTCTGCATAAATACCGCCGCACAGCTATATAGAACGAGCAAATGTCTCCCGCGAGGCTCTAAATTGAAGTTTCCCTTATGTGAAAAATTACAGTGAGGTGAGGTTGGCAACTAACCATAGTACCTCGTATCTGTGTAAGATCTCCATTGAGAGAAATCTATCATATCTTGTCGGCTCGACTTGTGGCCTTCTTTGTGGGCCCAGAGCAATTGGGTCTTCAGGCGGTTATCTATCTTGCTCCAACATGATGGTTGGAACGTGAAAGCATCCTATAGTTTGTGATAGTTGAACTCCTCTCCAACATGTCTCTAATTTGTAAAACTCAATACCCATGATTAGGGGTGAGCACAGGCCAAAAATTTGGTCGTTTCAAAAAATTTTTTAGGACAAAAGTTTTGTTTTGAATTTTTTTGTCCCGTCTCAATTTTATATAGCTTTGTCTCGGTTTCGTCCCGGTCTCGTCCCGACTCCTTTGTCTTGTCTTATCCCAGTTTAATTTTTTTTTTTAAAAAATATGGATAATGATAAGTGAGTGTATAAAGTAATAAGATGGGTGTTAAAAGCAAGCAAAAATGAAGAAAGTTGGTGTGTAAACAGTAAAAATGAAAATGTAAAAAATAATACTTGGGGATGAGACGTATTTATATAAAATTTGGGACGAAACGGGACTGGGACATCTTGTCCCGGTTCTATATAACCAAGACACAAAATTGTGTCCAGTCTTATCTCGAATTTTAAATTATCTTAAATCTTTCGAGATAAGACGGAACATTGAGACATCCCGATCCGTGTCTACCCTTACCTATGATATTTGTGTCACCCACCAAATTAACGTTTCGGACTTGGTGAGAATTTTGTTTTATTAACTGTTGAAAGTTAGATAACAAATTCATTTTTTTCTCTCTTTTAATTACAAAAAAAAACTGCTTTTTGGTTTTTTCTTCATTAGCGTTGTTCTCGTACGATTTGCTTACTTCACTTGCACAATTTCATGGTTAAGATTCAACCAATACTTTTTCGCTAGTCCAAATGTCTACTAATTAATTAATCAACTCTGACAGTGAATTTGCCTCGTTTCTTAAAATAGTTTAACATTAATTTGATTCACAAGATAATGAGATTATTCTTTCTTTCATTTTGCTTACAAATTTAGTGCTGCTGCTACCTATGTGGATAGTATTATAAAATAATATAACTTAACTTTCTTATTATAATAAAGATGAGGATTCACATTTTTTGTATCATTATTTATCTTATTTTATGTCTTGTTTATTTTGATTAACATGACCAAATTGTTATAAACGTTTTATTTTATATTTTTTTCTATTATAAGAAAGAGAGGGATTAGAAAAGAGATATACTATGTTAACTCATCTAATATGTTAGTTTGTTTTGGTTCAATTTCAATTTTTTTAATTAGTTTATACCCAAAGTATTTTTATACGCTTTTTGAGTATTAATATTTGAAAAGGGAGTTGGTTCAATTTCGAAGAAGGCCTTTGGAAAGGTTTCATTAGTTTGATTGGGATTAAACGACAACCTTAACAAAGTTCATCTATGTTGTATGTACACAGTCAAAACGATGTCATTAATCTGGACCAGTATAAGCCAATTAGCATTTAAGTTGCCAATATCACAAAGTAGTATAATTTCAAGTTACTGATTATGTGTTTTAAAATCACAATACTTGAACAAAAAAAATGCAGGTTAAATAGATAAAATAATTTTTACACAAATAATTTTGCCCAGTTCATTTAATGAATCCATAATGCATGTTTTAATGTTTCTCCGAACATTACTAACATTGTAATAATTACTTTAAGGATACGTGATAATTATGTCAAAGTTAAGAAACTATTTTTTTTTTTTTCTCGACGAACTAACCAAATTCAGGTTTCAATCTTCAACCTTTTAACAATTACTGATATCTCAACCATTGGTTCTTAGAGGTTTAATTAAAAAAAAAAAAAGATTGAATATAATTTTAAGTAGTTAATAAAGAAATGTGAGCTATTTGAAACATAAAATAAAACACTTGATCTTTAAATGATTAAAAATTTGTCAATTATTACAAATTCCAATTTTAGTGAATTCATGTTCTTGGGACAATTCTTATGTGTATATATTCAACACCCAGAATATATATGATATATAAATTATATCCCTTTTTTTTTTATAATGTCAAATTGTATCCCTATTTTATAGATTATAATTCAATCTTGATTAATGTTTACACTCATAATGTCAGTTTATGACTACAATTAATACGCAATTTCATACGTATGTGATACACTTGTTAACATACAGGCACACACAAACAAATACTAGGATTTCTGAAGAATATTGCATGCCCAATCTCATCATTACAATTCTGTGGCAACTATAGTCTATATTTTTGTAGCTGTAGCTTGGAAATTTGGATTTTAACCCAAAATCTAAATTCTGTCAACTTTAAAACTGATATATATATTCGATAGGTAAAACGTGGAACCCTTGGCTGCTTCGCTTTCATATATACGACTAAATGCATCCGAAATCGATCTGATTGAAAGATGAAAAATAATGGGATATACAGGGACAGAGAAATGCTTACCAGTTACTCATATATATATAATCTTTATGATCTAACAGTACAATAGCAGTACAAATACAAAAGGAAAACCAAGCTGTAGCCAAACCCTAAAACTAGAAAGAAAAAGACAATACATTCGTCTCATGGGAATACACCAAATGGCAATTAAGGGTCACATCAGAAATTGAAAGCTTTTTTCTTTCCTTGCTAGCTAGCTTCTCACATGAGAGGAAAATATATAACCACTTTATTTATATTTTAATTCAATACATATATAGCTTGGGTTTTCTGAGCTTCATTTAGCTATATTATTGTATCTAGCTAGCTAGCGCCTTCTTGCAGCAGTTTCCCTCTGTGCATTGAAGTAGACAGCAGCAACAGGGAGGCCAAGGTCATTTTGAGCAGCAAATTCTCTTGTGCTGAAGTGATCCCTTGAAGAAGGTGCACTAACACATTGCCTACGCTTTTGCTTAAACAGAACAAACACAAACCTGTGGATCCCTATATTAGGCCTTGGGATCTCATAGCTCACAAGCTCTTTCCCTGTTCATGGTAGTGCATGTGAGAAATAAGAACCAACCAACAAAGTCAGTATCTATCTCCCCATCAGTTATTCTTTATGTCAATTTTATCTAAGCACATGATCATGAACATGAACATACCGAATGTGGCATCTGTCGTACCAGGAATATCTGTCACAATCCTGCAAAAAAAACACATGCGATTTAACCAAGGTTGAATTTTAGCTAGCTAGCTCTGATGAATAATTCACCACATACTGTTCTCAACATTTTTTTTTCTTCCTGTCTGTTTTCCCCATGCAATTTTACAGAATCTACCTTCTTCACATGCTACGGATAGATATTTAACTAACCTTGCAGTTCAATCTTCATTGTGACGAAAAAATGCATAAGTTGTAAGTTTCAACTCAAAGAGGCACAAGTACACACAACTATGAAAAAGATGCATCTATGTGTTTATATATTTGGGTAATGAAATAGAATTACTAGTTTTTTTTTTTTGTTTTTTTATGTATTTTACCAGTGCAAGTGTTCTCTCAGATAAGGATCACTTGGGCCAGGAACATCTGGGTCTGTCATGACCTGCAATGAAAAAGAGAGACATAATTAATTAGCTCAAATTGATTCAACTCTTAGAATGACCATTTCAATAATAGAAGTCTACAGATAATATATATGTATGGTAATAATAAAAATATTCTTTTAAAAAAAAAGGAAAAAAATAATAAGAAGAAGAGATTAATGAGGAGAGATCAGTTTCCATTACCAGCGTAAAGAAAGACCTCATGTCTCCTCCTTCAATCTCAACCCTAGGCTTGGCGGTGACTGTGGAAGGGAAGAGCTCATGCCCATTGAAGACTTGCTTGTTGCCGTAACTCACGGTCATTTTTATGCTTGTGGAGAAAGAATCAAGAACATCTCCAATGACTCTTCCAACAATTAAGGGTTCTGCCGAGAGTCTTGCCATTAAAGATGAATGAGATGAAGACTGATATATATATATATCAGTATAAGAACTGAAGAACACAACACTCAATGGATTCTTGATGGTATAAGGGAGCTTGAGCTCCACATTTATATAGAGTGTCTTAAAGTAATTTGCAAGCTAGAGTTTTAGATCTAGAAGAAGAATAAGATAAGAATTGATGAATGTAAAAAAATGCCACTTTAAGGAATAACAAAACTATAACTTGTGCCCCCACCACTCCTAATAAACTGATATCTTTGGAACATTTCAACGAATGACTCTCTCTCTTGTTTTCTGCGGAAATCATTTGTTAGTCATGTTATGTGATAAATACTTCCACTTTTCCTCCTCATACACAAAATGGGTCCCTTGGAATTGGTTCTTGATTGGCTGTCCCATAAATTAATGAATTTTTTCATCCAATAATAAAGGCTTTTTTCTTCCTAGCTCAAGTCATAAAAGCATCATTTCTAATACTGCATGTGGGTCCTTTCTCTGCAAGTTGTCAAGTTTTGATCTTTACATAGAATAGCCTCTTTGTATACTTACTGGAGTTATATAGTTATTTGTAAAGATAAATAAAAAAAAAATAACAATAAACTAGAAGGACAAACGAAAAAAAAAAAAAAACTAAAAATTTTTCATGAACATTAATTCATATTTTCATATATATCACACACACACACATATATATATATATATATATATATATATATATATATATATATATATATATATATATATATATATATATATATATATTAAAAGCTAGCTGGTAAGAGAAAGATATATAATGCTTTAACATGTAAGGTAATAGCATTAGCATGGAGAAAATAGTTTAATGCCTTGCGTAGAGAACCTTCATTTAATTAAGAAAAATTAATTGGGTATTTTGCTGTTTCTGGTCATTGGTGTGGATCGTCCTTTATTTTTTTCAGAGTCTGATTTGTGGAAGATTCTTGAGGAGCGGCTGAGAGGGCATAAAGGAACTCCACCATATATAAATGCTCACGGCAATTACTGTCAGTGGCGAAGGTCATTTCAGAATAAAACAGACTCAGATTCAACCCAAGTTCCAAGTGTGGAAAAGGAGTTTCTTTAACTAGAAGCCGTTCTGTTCTTCCTGTTTCCTCCATATGAAAGAAAATTTTCATGTTCTTCCCCTTCTCTTCTGTTTTATGCTTTTTGCTGGATAAGGAGGTTGACGTGTGTGCACATGCATTGTCTGCGTAAAAAGAAAATTGCCATTTCTTAGTTTAGTGGCACTATATATAATTAATTAATTAATTATAAAAACACTTAGTGGCCCTTCATTTTTTTTATATGATTTTAAGACCGGAATATATCCCTCTTTTCCCTGTATAAATTGCAGTGCCATTTTTAATATATAATTGCCTCAAGGAAATATAATATTAACTGAAGAGCTACAAATCTAATTTATGATAGAGTTTAATGACTCTATTTGATTTATGTAGCTACCATACGTAAGACTTTTATTATTATTGTTATTGTATCTAATGTGCTAACATAATTCTTTATCTTTACGAGTAATTACCCATGTTTTTTTTTTGGTGAGAAATTAATAACTGCTTGTGAATTAATTCCTTAAAGATTAATGCTGCAAGTAATCCCAAACACACCGTAACTTTAATCTGTTAGTGAAAGAATCACGAACTTCCTATATCTGGTAAATGTTAGCTTTTACTTTTCCAAATTTAGAAATTGGAAACTTTAACTTGTAAAGCATGCTTCCAATTAACTTTTCACGATTCGATGTGTTTTTCTTTGGTTATAATAAATCTGGAAAAGGAATTGGTGCTGGAGTTGGATCCAGATCGAGCCAAGATGTAAAAGATAAGCAATGCATGCTCAGGTATTGCGCCACAAGTATACACTCTTATAATTCCATTTCCATCACATAATTAATTAGCCATATGGACTCTGTTTTTTTTTTTAAAAAAAAAAAATCAATCACAACTATATCAAATTAAGTGCGGTACAATTAACTTAGTTGTATATCCTGGCTTCTGTGTTCTTATGTTAAGGTTTTGGTTAGGGCAATATTGGATAAGTCATCAAGAGTACTTTTAATGGTAATCCATAGTTGCTAATGGACACGTTATAACTTAGAGCAATTCCCAACAGCGCGTATTGCTTGATGAACGGTCGGCATGCTGCGAAGCTGTTAAGGTCGCATATATATTTTGGAGACTCAGAAACAGGATCTTCAGAACATTGGAATATTGAGACGGTCTCTGTTGCCTTTCTGCTGAGATTCATATGAAGAGGAACTTATGCATGCGATTTAGAGAGAGACGTGTGATGCTGACGAGAGTTCAGAACAGCACTTTGTATCGTATCTACTTTGAGCAAACAAATTACCATTTGAGTTTCGGAAAGAATTATGTTTTCTCAAATTTGTTTCATATTTTTCAAACCTACGTTCTAAAATTCTTAAAATGTTTCAACTCTATCACGTAATCATAAATTAATTTGATAAATATTATTTTAATTTAATTTAATGTCTCTAGTTTAAATATTAAAAATATAATTATGTTAAAATTAATACGATAACTTCTAAATAATTTTTAAAAATATATTTCAACTTTAGCAGTTCAATTATCACGTTATTATTAATAAACGATGAGTATTATATAAATATGTTAATGGGATATTTTTATTAAAAATCAAGTTTTTTAATGACATAATTTTAAAAATACTTCTGTGCTAACAGAAAATAATTTGCTTGGATATTACGTTAGCTTCATGTAATAATCGATAATTAGAATAAAAAGGAAAATTTTTATAGCAAACATTTTCAAGGCTAAGTTAAAATTTGTGACCCATTCTGAGGCCCAAACTGCTCGCTCCGAAAGGCCCAATTTCGTCTCTCAATGGTTTTATTTTATTACTAACATAAATGGAAAATTTAATGTTTCCACCAACGAAGGTGGTTGCGTTGGGGTGAGGCTATGCAGTGTTATCCCTCAAAGGGGTAAAATCAACAAACCAAATGTCAACATGTACCGCTTAATTGATAAATAGATTAAATTTTATAATTAAATATTTTTATAATATTAAAAAAATAAATAAATAACTATAATTATTGAATATTTGTACATGCAACCAAAAAATGTCAACAATTTACAACTGCTACTTGCACGTCTAATTAAGAATTCCACGCACAGCGCAGACCCCAGGCAGCCCTCCTGTCCCCCTACTCTCATTATTGTTGTCGTATGTCACTCCTTTGCTTCGACAATCCCAGCGTCTTCTAGTAAATTTTTGATCTTGTTGGTGGGTCTCCTTCGAGGAAGGCCAGCTTAGCCGTCGGAGAAAATGGCGACCGGAGTGAACAGAAAAATATCTGCTGCGTCAGCCAGGGCTCATACCAGGAGAGCTAAGAAAAACACTTCAATTCAGCTTCCTTCAGGTGGGTCTCGAGCCTCTTTCGCCTTTTCATTTGAATATATGATTTGGAAAGTTTTGTTTTGCATCGTTTATAACGTACGACTAAACTGGGTGTCACTGAAGAAGACTATCGGTGATTTAAGTTCTGAAATTATCGTCTATTAGATTTATATGATTTACTCAACTGAGACTCATCTGTGGTAATATCGCTTGGAAACCTGAACAATTAGAGTTTAGAACCGACCAATTTGGAATTTGAAGTTGTATGCTACAATTACTGTTATACCGTAGAAAACTTTTATATCAGGGTTCTTCATTTTACGAGTGCCAATAGATGTGAATCAAATATGTAAACAGTGAATTTTCGTTACTAATTTTAACTAAGTACAAGAATACCTGTGTCCCTTCTTTGTGATTTTTCTTGTATTTTGGGTATCCGGTTTCTAGTCCCTTTATGGGAGCAGTGTTTTCTCTGCTTAGTGATAATTGTTCTACTATGTGCTTATATTAAGAAATAGCCAATTTACTAACCATAATTGTTACAAAAAATTAAAATGTACATCTTGGATGTTTCAATAGGAAGCTTGAAAAGCTGGAAAAGCCACTGCAGATGGTACTTTCCCCAGCCATCCTCCTTAATATTATCTGTTGTTTATAGCATTCCTTTTCCTTTTTTCTGTATGACATAATGCTCAGAGCTTGCGTTGACATTTTTGTGACAAAGCACGCGAAGAAACACATTGTTATCTCTTTTAAAAATGAGTTTGTTTATCAAATTTTAACATTACAATATCTCAGGAATGCTGAAGATGGCAATAGTAGTGTTTTTAATGGGGTTTCTCGCATGGGCTTACCAGGCTATTCAGCCTCCTCCGCCCAAGATATGTGGCTCTCCTGATGGACCCCTCATCACAGCGCCAAGAATTAAATTGAGAGATGGAAGGCACTTGGCATACAAAGAGGACGGTGTACCAAAAGATGCAGCCAAATACAAATTCATCTACATCCATGGTTTTGGTTCTTGCAGGCACGACGCTGTTTTCCCATCACAGGTAATTATATATTTTACGTTGCTTTCATAGCACTATCTGATGTCTTTGGAGTTTCTGTTATTTAAAATTATGCTGGGTTTTTCCAGGAAGTTGCTGAAGACTTGGGGGTCTACATTGTGTCTATTGACAGACCTGGTTACGGGGAAAGCGATCCTGACCCGAATCGAACGGTTAAGAGTCTGGCTTTAGATGTAGAAGAGCTTGCTGATAAGTTGGGATTAGGCTCCAAATTCCACGTAGTTGGTTTATCCATGGGTGGTCAGGTTGTTTGGGGCTGCCTTAAGTACATACCTCACAGGTATATTTATTCAAGCCATTTATACTTCTCTTGACATGAATATATATATATATATATATGAATACTGCTTTCTGCAAACCTCTTCCTTTTTTGTTTCCCTTTTTCTCTTGGTAATTTTTTTTTTTTTTTTTTTCAACAGGTTAGCTGGTGCAGTGCTCATAGCCCCAGCTGTCAACCACTGGTGGCCTGATCTTCCTTCAAACTTAACTAGTGAACCCTTTAACCAACTGGAACTAAAAGACCGGTTGGCACTTAGTGTTGCTCACTACACGCCCTGGCTAACTTACTGGTGGAATACTCAAAGATGGTTCCCGATTCATAATATACTTTCTCAGAGTCCAAAAATTTTTTCCAGTCAAGACAAAGAACTCAAGCCTAAGTTTGCTCATAGAAAGAGTTATGCGGTATGTATCTGGCCTTTAGGTAGTTAGAGGAAATGTAGTCTTTTGGTTGTTTTCCTACAAATTTTGTTTCTGACATCTGTTGGTAATTGTTTGTAATTTTCATAAGATCAGAAATGGCCCTAATCATGCTCCCACTGTTATTTTTGAGGCAAGGCTGACCATAATAATTAGATTTATGCAGTTTTGCAAGGTTCTGTTATTTAAGCTTTGGTTGATTAATTTGAATGAGATTTATGCAGTTTTTTTTTTTTTTGTTCATCTTCAATTAAATCATTTTTCCCCCATCATATCTGATGACGTTTTTGTTTCTCTTCGAATATTTTCTTGTGTGGCTTTTACAGGAACAAATAACACAGCAAGGGAAATATTTATCCCTCTTCCAAGACATGAATATTGGTTTCGGGAGCTGGGAATTTAGTCCCATCAATCTGGAAAATCCATTTCCAAACAATGAAGGTTCTGTCCATCTGTGGCAAGGAGATGATGACTTGCTGGTGCCCGTTACAGTACAGCGATACATTGCACAAAATCTTCCATGGATTCACTACCATGAGCTTCAAGGTGCTGGTCACATGTTCTCGTTTGCTGATGGTATGGCTGACACTATCTATAAGTCCCTTTTACAAGGAAAGTAGGCTTCTATATGCCTCGCTCGCTATCTCAGGACAGCTTCCTATGGATTTCATGTCTATTTTATATGGAGGTTTCAAGCTCTGTCTAGCAATTTGATATGTATGATAGACTTTGCAGCAAATTTTAGTGCTATTACGAAATCTAGTGAGAATTTTGTTGCCATTTGAACAAAATGGCAGCACATCCTTCCCTTTTTCCTTGGTGGCTAAATCCTATGATTGTTTCCATGTCTCCCCACTCTTGTGAAGCATGATCATGGCTTCTTGAGGTGATGAAAAGGATAACACCACACTAACTTGCCAGTTTGCCATATCTCTGTCTAACATTTTGTCATCATGGTCTAGTTAAGAACACACCTTTACTGCTACGTAGCCTAAATCATATTTTCTTAATTCTTCTTAATTTTTTAATGGGGTTTTTATTTTTATTTTTTTACTCGTGGCTAAATTTCATACAGTTTGAGAGTAAGAGGTTGTGTGACTAAACAACGTGCGATTTCAACTAGAATTTCCCACATAAGAGTTAAAAAGCACAAAGGAAAGATAGGATCACTCGCTTCCTCGAAAAAAAGACAGACAAGTTAACACCAAATGAACCCGAAATACAACTGTGGTAATGGACGAGGTGACTATTTTTGGTGCTCTATTTAGCTTTGTTGGGATCAAATCTTCTTCTGAGAGTTCCAATCTGCTTAGGAGTCAACCCAAAAGCTTTCTGCAGGAGCTCCTCATTAATCCCAGAGCCAAAAACAGCAGAAGATATCTTCTGCACGCCAGGGTTTTGGCTGTTGAAACTTCCAAATAAAATAGCAGGCTTATCACCAACATTCATGAGGAAGTGCACCAGACCTCTGGGAAACACCATGACTTCTCCTTTCTCGAGTATTCTAGCAAACATCCTGTTGCTGGAATCCACAAAACCAGAATAAACTCTTCCCTCCATCACATGAACTATCTCAGTGGCTCTTGGATGAAAATGCGGTGGATTAATGCCACCAACTTCAATGTCTGCTCGTGCAAAGGACATACCTAGTGTGTTGAGTCCAGGAAAATTTGTGGGGTTTGCAGAAATCACAGCTAGTCCAGTGTCGGAGAAGTTCCCGGCAACTTTCATGCCGGCGAAGACAAAGTCATCAGTGGTGACCTCTGAGGAGTTCTTGCAGGGGAGGATTGTCACCAGACCATGAGCTGTTCTGATGGAACCAAACTTGGTGTTTGGTATGCAGAAATCTTGAACTGGATCTGGGTCCGAGGCCAAAATGGTAGCAAAATGAAGAGAGAAAATAGCAAACAAAACGATCAGTTCTGTAAACATTTTCTTTGGAGACTTTCCTAGCTACCCTCCTTTCTGGGTCAGTACACTCCTGTCTCTGTTCTAAGCTGGTTTATATAGAAATGCAGAAGGCACTAAAAAAGTAATACCTTTGGAAATTCTCTATATTTATTAATTTGAATACTATAAGCTCTTGGAATGATTGCATGGTATGAAATGGAAAACTTGTTTGCAGGATCTAAGGCACGTATTCTGTAAACAATGGTTTTAAGCTATGATCGAATTTGGGTCCTACTAGTAGTCAACTTTTGTTATAACATTCTTTGCCATGCGTGTATTATATATTATTCAAACTAATTAACAGTTATTAAATCATAAGATTTTCCACGCCATGTAGAAGATAGTTGTGACAATAACCATGATTAAAACGATTCATTAAGAATCTAGATTCGATCATCAAGAGCATTAGTTTAATTTGCGCCAACATTGGTGCTGAAATTTCTTTTTAAAAAAAAATGCCATGTATTGATGAATTGTGTAGTGTCGTTCTCATTGCTTTGCTTATTTTTTAAGACATGCGTGCTGGCATATCAGAATGATGAATTTTAATCTACGCATTCATGACGTTATGCTTTGGTTAGATCCAACAATGCGACCACCTCTGATCTTGTTGGAATGGTATTGTGGGATTCATACTAAAAAAGTGGATGATACACGGAACACTAAAAAATATAGGCAATTAACCAAAACGGTTTAAAAATAATTTTGAAAACTTAATAAAATTTATAATATTATTTATATTTTTTAAGCAAAGGTGAATAAGATGGAGAATGAAATAACAATTGGAATAGAAATTGTGGTGCAAGATGTGCCACTATAAAATACTCAAAAGTGTAAAAGTAAAAAATATATTCCGCTAGAATTTATGAGTTTTTTTTTTTTGTGGACTTGGGCGAAATGAGCCCAGCTTTAATAGTTAAGGCTTTGAGTATTTATTTTAGAGTAAATATTTATTTTAATTTTTTATATTTAAAATTTTTATCAATTTGTATTTTATATTTTAAATTTATTAATTTAATTTTTTATATTTAAAATTTTAATTAAATTTATCTTTTATATTTAAAACTTTAATCAATTTCGTCCATCATATTTTAAATTTATTAATTTAATCTTTCACACTTTAAATTTTTTATTAATTTTATCCTTCAAATTTATTAATATTTTTGAAATGCGAGAGATTTAATTGATTAGAGTTTTAAGTGTGAGAGACTAAATTGATTACGGTTTGAAGTGTGAGTGATCAAATTAATAAATTTAAAGTGTGAGAGATTAAATTGATAAGTGGGAGAGATATTTACTCTTTCTTTTAACGCCTACATGTTTTCTCCCCCACCCCATTACACAGTAGTGTAAAGAAGTTAAAATGACGATTCAAAATGGGTGGAGAGGTTATGTAAGAAAAATTGAGCGCGTTAAAAAAAACAACGGAAGTTAGTTAACGTATACAGCTTTAACCAGCGCCGCACGCGTCAGAGCTGCCTTTCTTTGTGGAAGCAGGTTTGCATCCGTTGGCCCGCAGGCTATGCACGTGCACGATTCGAGCAGAAAGCGAGGCTGAAAAGATATAATGAGGACAACCACAGAGGATCCTTTGGTGGTACGCCGTCAGATCAGTTCGCAAGCTTGCGAATGCGATTACATGCAGCATTTTCTGGTTAGAAAACTGGGCAAAGGGTACGTGTTAAGGTAACAAGAGAGGCGGCACCCAGACGAGGTGGTAGAGGTGACACCTGGCTTAAACGTGGCGAGTGGTGAGATCCATCTCGGGAAGCATGCAAACGACAATCACTATTGCGGCATTTGACATTTTCTAATTATTATTTAATTAATTAATAGCGTCGTTTTGTGGGGTTCCCGTACCCATTGCACTAGGATCGCTCCCGACGCATAGACAAAACAAGGTGCTCTCCCTGGTCTCACAAACTTGCAGCGCAGGGAGGTAGAGCGAGCCAGCTCTTATGCGTTTGGGCCTACTCTCTGTTAATTTAACAGAGGTCACTGCTACTCCCATGCCTCCTTGCTCCTTCGTCTAGGTTTCATAAATAACTTGGACAACACTTCGCTATAGTTTCTGGTTTCTTCTTCTTCTTCTACTTTATTGATAATTAGCATTGAGCTCAAATACTTGAGTTGATTTGCAGGTAACTACGATCTGTAATCTGACCTCTACTAGTTTCTGAACTTTATTAATTCTAAGAATCTCTCAGGGTGTGCCATTCGTACTGTTTGCTTTTTTAGGAGTTAATAGTATATATACACATGCTTGGTGGAATGAGATCCTGTCAAGTTGGTACAGGGATGGTTTTCTGTGTTCTGGTTCTTAATGCAATCTTCAAAGAATGCGCGGTGTCTTTTTTGGTTTTCCTTTTTCTTCTTTTGATTAATGTTTGTGCGCTTATCAGGAGGCTTGATATCAGGTGGGACTGTGGACTTTAATAATAATTAATAACTATCTTGCATAGTTTATGTTATCTGATGGTTCTTTTATTTTCTTTACCTAAATATTTTGTGTGCTTTCCAAAGTAGGAAAGATTCCTTTACTTTTGACCTCCAACTCCGAACCCCACCCACCAAATATTCCTAATTAGAAAATGTTTAACTTTAATTAATCTCACCGATTAGACGTTTCCGTCACCTTATTATATGCGAAATAGACTCTCTCCATATATATCTACTTTTTATTATTATTATTATTATTGTAATCTTGGTCACGAACCATGCTTAGGTTAGGCTTATTATAAGCAGCTACATTATGTTATCCAGTCTGGATTTGGAGTTGGCACTGACTGGTACATGGAGGTTGGGGGATAGGGTATGGAGGTCCATGCGTACAGCTGTACTGTAGCGAAAACAAGCATTAGTTTAACTTCAATCTTCTTACAGTGATGGTCATATATATATGTTGCGGTCTCATCAATGGTATTGATCAAATCCAGGATTTGGGTATCTTCATCTGATCTTATTCAAGGATAAAGAATGCATTCAACAGGGTCAGGAGAAGAGATTAACCTACCTTAAGCATGTGTCCAAAAAGCAAACAACATCTCGGACTCGTCATTTTGGCGTAGGCATATATATATAGAGACAAATTTATAAGAGAACATCGTCGTCGTCGTTTGAGCGTTTATGTAAATCTGTCTTATTTGGTTCTAATTTTGCAGCAGCGGATCCAAGTGACTTGAAGAGATCATGCCGGACCAGACAGAGATGAACGGCAACCGTGTCGAGGATGAGTCTCCGTTAGAATCTGATCAGGAACAAGCCAAGAACCATCCGTTCTCATCCCTCGGAAGACAATCATCGATATACTCTTTGACCCTTGATGAGTTCCAGCACACTCTTTGCGAGAGTGGCAAGAATTTTGGGTCCATGAACATGGACGAGTTCTTAAGTAGCATCTGGAATGCTGAAGAAAACCAAGCCATAAACTCGAACCAAAACAGCAACAACAGCAACTCCCATTTGTCTGTAACCGAAACCTCCGCGGAGAAAGGGATAAGGAAGCAACCTAGTCTTCCTCGCCAGGGCTCTCTAACCATTCCATCACCGCTTTCTAGGAAAACAGTGGACCAAGTTTGGTCTGAGATTCATAATAAAGGACAGCAAGGGCGGCGGCAGCAACAGCAGCAGCAACAGAATGGCAATAACAATAACGGCGCCAACAATGATAATGCTCAGAATACCGAATCTACCCCTCGCCAACCCACTTTTGGAGAGATGACCTTGGAGGATTTCTTGGTTAAAGCAGGGATAGTTCGGGAAGCAGGTCCAACGGCTGTTTCGATTTCGGCGTCCCAGCCACCACAGCAGTATGGGTTGTACCAGAATAACAACAACTCTGCAATGGGACAATCTTTTGTTAGGCCTCCAATTGGGACCGCTGCTAATGGTGCTGCCCGCGGTGGTGCAGGAAATGTGGTTGCGCCGTACCCGGCGGTGGCTCAGGGGGGTGGGGCAATCGGAGAGCCTTCTGGGTATGCTGGAAATGGTAAGATCAGGGATACTGTGTATCCGCCGCCAGGGGTTTGCTATGGAGGAAGGGTGATGAACGGAGTTGGTGGCTATGGTGCGGCGCCGAATATGGGAATGACTGCACCGGTGAGCCCGGTTTCACCAGATGGGCTTGGCGGAAATGATAATTCTGCCAATCAATTTGGGATGGAAATAGGAGTGTTAAGAGGAAGAAAGAGGATCATAGATGGTCCCGTGGAAAAGGTGGTGGAGAGAAGACAGAGAAGAATGATAAAGAACAGAGAATCAGCAGCCAGGTCTAGAGCCAGAAAACAGGTGCATTTTTTTCGCTTGTTGCTTCCCTTTCTCCCTCGTTAGAATTGCTAAAGCCTCCAATCTTAAGTTAAATGCAAAGTCGTGTTATAGGTGTAATACACTTGGAAAGCATTAGAAAGAACCAACAGCGTCTCTATTGATTACTGCAAGAATCTGTGGGATACTCTAGAAATAGCTTTGGTCAAAATATGTGGACCAACTGTATAAAAAGATTTCATTTTGAAAAGTGGGTTGGTACCGTACCGTAGATGGCATTGGGGAATGTTTCCCTATAAGAATTTTTCGTTATTTTACACTTAAAAAGAAGATTAAACTTGTTGGCCCAAGGTAATAATTTGAAGTAATGTTGCTGTATAAATAACCATTATCTTTTTCTCTCTTGGGCTTGACAGGCTTACACGGTCGAACTAGAAGCAGAATTGAACCAGTTAAGAGAAGAGAATGCCCAACTGACACAGGCCCTGGTACTGCCAATCAATCAACATTGAATCATGTTGAAAGTTCATCTTTCTCCACTTAGTTATTATTAAAATTTGTTTGGCTGACAAAGATAATTATTTTATTCTCCAGGCGGAGCTTGAGAGGAGAAGGAATCAACAGGTACTGACAATTACTATCCTTAATTTTTAGATGACATTTCATGTTGAAAAGCTTTAATTAATGTCAGAGTCCTCTCACTAATTCTATCACAATTTGCAAGTTTATGAAAGGACTTGTGGGTGTTGGGTATTTTACCTGATCATTGATTAAAATGGAAACAAATTAAAAATAATTTATGCTTTATATTTTCATCTTCTTTTCATCCATTTCTTTAATTTAAGCAAATGATTCAGAAATACATCTGATATTTCCGTCCTTGTGTGCAGTTTCATGAAGAAATGAACATGAGAATTCAAACAAAAGCTCAAAAGGCAAAAGAGAAACTGAGAGCTCTAAGAAGGAATTCAAGTTGTCCTCTGTGAAGAAACTGTGTGATAATCAGTGACCTCGAGACATTTGGGTTTTAGTACTAGCACCCAATGAATCAATGGAGTTGAGTTGGTTAGGGTGCATCTTGTGCATAAATGGAAACTATTCCAGGAAGCACATTATCAGAAAGAATAAAAAGAAAACAAGAAAAGACAAACTAAAGCCAAATGCAGCTAAAGAAAGAGGTGGCTAGATTAGTGAAAATTTGACTGAGCTTGCGATCTGTCAAGGATAGCTAGATGACTCTGATAACTAGCTACTACCTAAATGTACAAATATAGCTATATGTAGTGTTGCTGGAGGCATTCTCAACGTTGTTAAAATTGACTCATGATCAGTTTTTCATTCGGTTTAAATGCAAGTTGATCATACAATTCATTTTCTGACAACGGTAAGCACTTTTAGAAGGTTTTTTAAAAAAAAAAAAATTAAAAAATTTGCCAGAATTGGTCTAATGAATACAATAAAGTCAATAGTAAAACCTTTTTCTTGACCAAGTGACCACACGCAATTAAAACTAAGTCAAGAAAAGAAACAGCATTGCTGTACCTTTTTCCAAATGGATTGGAACATGTTTGGTTTTACTTTCAAAATAAAATAAAATAAAAATTAAATTAAATTTGCTTAAGAAAAATTGAACATGCTTCAGGGAGTTCAACTTGGCTAATTTATGGTCGTCATGGATTTTCAATGTATGAATTATACGCTATTACAACATTCAGAGTGTTGTATCTTTTATCTTTGAGCTTTTGTTTTTTTTTTTTAATTTAATTACTTTAGCTTCAAGTCGAGGTTACTTTTGAGTGCTTACTATACATAATCTTTAGAAAGAAAGAAGACTGATGAAGTCAATTCCAAACATAGACTTGCAAGTTAATGACTACAAAAGCGAAAGTTTTATTTTTGGTTACAATTGGCATCCTCCTCTCCTCTCCTCCCTCTCTGAGAAAGATAGCTACTCTATAAACTGATATGATCTAATCTAATGCATTAGAAGTTGGACGTAAGTATCATCGTTTACCACTGTATAATCATATCCAAGTTTGTCGGCACGATCGTGGAATTCATCCATCTCACTTGTTGGAACCTGTATCCCAACTAATACATTTGCCCCAGATTCACCCTATCCAACACAAACAACAACAATGATAATCAGATAGATTCATTTACCATGTCTAAACAAATGGGAAAGTACAAAGACACCCACCTGCCCACGATAATGGAAAAGACTAATATTCCAACGTGGACTGAAGGAGTGCAAGAATTTCATCAGCGCACCGGGTCTCTCTGGGAAGACGAAACGGCAAAGAACCTCATTCTCAACTGATCTGCCTCCCACCTGAAATATTTTCAGAAAAAAAGTCAACTTGGTTTAACCATGCAAATACGCTGTCTAGCCCATAAGTGATAAACAGGTTATTTTCCCAAACGAAGGTTAACACCGCCATGGAGAGAAGCGAGACTAGCTTAGGTATTGCATTTACAGGTATTGGTACTTGTGTAAGATATTGAGGAAAGGGAAAATGATATATCCAAAAAAAAGGAGATTCATTTGGCAAATATAATTACCATGTATCGCCAGTGATCCTTCACCAAGTCATTTTCCGTAAGATCGATAGTTTTAAGTTGAGTAGAATTCATCCTCTTCTTCATTTCTTCTAATTCAGAAACCGCGTGAAGTCCAATGCTGCTCGCATTTTCGAAGAATGATAACATGTTATGTTCCTCAAGGATAAAAAGTGATGGTTTCCAACATAGATAATTTATCACAAACGAAAAGAATATAATTCAAAATTAGTAGACCATATATGACAGATATCAATATTTTGGGACAATTTATTGTTACTGATTTTACCTGTAAAGAACAACAGCCTTCTTATCGTTATTATATCTGTACTTGAATTCTGTGATGTTCATGTCGCCCACCTATCAACCCAGAAGATGATCAGTTCAATGGAAACAATCCTATTCTGTATATAAAAATTGCCAGTCAAAACAGCATAGACGCACGTACCATCTCACAAAAACTTTTAAAACTGCCAGGCTCCTCTTTCATAGTAGTTACCAGCACGGCCTCTTGTTTTCGACCAACATTAGCAAGCTCAGCCACCAGCTTCAGTTTATCAAAGTTCATGTTTGCTCCACTGGTTATTGCAACAACATTTTCCCCTTTGAGACCATTATATTTGCAGTATGCCTCAGCTCCTGCTAGAGCAAGAGCGCCTGCCGGTTCTAAGATGCTCCTGTTCTCCTCAAACATGTCCTGTAACAATGACAGGACAGAAGCCATAATTCATGAATATTGAATAAATATATAAACTGCCTCAAACACACATCAGACCTAAAGCATTATAACTAAGAAAAGACCTCACCTTTATTGAAGCACATATTGCATCACGGCTTACAAGAACTACTCCATCTACTAATTCCTTGCATATGCGAAATGTTTCTTCACCAACCTCTTTAACAGCTACACCATCTGCAAATCCTCCAACCTGATCCAAGATTACTCTCTGGCCATGATATAGTGACAATGCCATTGCATTGGCATCAGTGGGCTCGACCCCAATAATCTTAACCTGTATATAGGTAATAGAAGTCAATGGTCATTTGTCTTAATAGAAAGCTGTATAAAGAAAATACTAATATAACATCAAGTGAACCTGTGGAGAAACTCGCTTCACATAGGCAGCAATACCAGCAATGAGACCACCACCTCCCACAGGCACAAAAATTGCATGCAGAGGACCCTGCATTTGGCGCACAATTTCCATCCCAACTGTTCCCTGGCCCGTGATGACATCTGGATGATCAAAAGGAGGTACAAATGTACGACCCTCTTCTTCCGAACGTTTCTTAGCATATGCTTGTGCTTCATCGTATGTGTCCCCCACAAGAACAACCGTCGCACCCAGTCTCTCAACAGATCGCCACTATAAAATTGAAAGCAAGCAAAACATATGTTAATCATCCCAATTTATACTGACAATATACCTGTAAAAAATAAAATATACCTTGATTTCTGGAGTAGTAACAGGCATTGCAATCACAGCATTGCAACCCAGTTTCTTGGCAGCTAATGCAACTCCTTGGGCATGATTGCCAGCTGATGAGCAGATGACCCCTTTTTCCAACAGTTCCTTCGGAAGTTTAGCCATCATATTATAAGCTCCGCGGAGCTTAAATGAGAAAACCTTGCATTGGGAAGAAAACACGATTTCAGTTAATCAATGATAATGCACATCTTCCGTTGAATATTGACAAATCCACCATCCAAAGTAAATCAACTTATATATTAGGCTTAACAATGAATTCAGGTATCTGAACCTTTATCATTAAATAAGGGTCTGCTATCCATTTACGTTTCCCATAATAAAAGTGCCCACCAGATTTCAGAGTCCCTTTTTTTCGGTGTGATAAATTAGCAGGAAAGCGTGACTGCCACCAATCGGAGATAAAATCTACTAGAGCTCTGATTACTTTTCCTCATTGAAGTTAAAAGGAACTTGCATGAAAATTTCTGGTGAAACAAATGATGGCGACAAACATTACAGGAATAGCCAAACTAACATGAATACACGGAAGAGCTCCCAATATTCATAATTAATGATGGGCATATTAACGCAACAAGAAGTATAGCTATTTTCATCGGGGGAAAAAAGTTCAAGAAACAGTCATGACTTCTTGATTGAGTGTCGTCATTCTATATCAAGTCAGGATTCGACACTTTAACATACCAAGACTAAATTGCACATACGATAGCACAAAAGTTAAAACTTACGGGCTGAAAATCTTCCCTTTTGAGCCAAACATTGTTACCCAACCTTTGGGAGAACTTTGGCGCCAGCTGCAACGGTGATTCAACAGCGACATCATAAACCTTAGAAGAAAGTATATTGGTCAAGTAAGTCATTGCATTGATTGCAGTATCATTTGCGTCAGCATCGGAGCGAATGGGTCTCGCCCCGAGGTAACCCGATGGGTATTGTAGCGAATCAGGGGATAACCTTGGACGAGGAGCTGGAACAGACGACACTGGTAACAGATCTTCGCCGGAAGTAACAGTGGTAGAGAGAGAAGATGCGGGGGATATCTCAGCCACCTGTTTGGAGAGCGTGGCCTTGATGAATGGCTTGGTGGGGCGTTCTCTGCTTATGGGGTTGCCATTAACGGATTTCCGCGCCGTTTTCTGGAAAAGTTTCTGGCGAAAAGATGGTGGCTGGGTAGGCGTGAATCGAAGCGCTTCCATGTTTGAGTTGAGAAATTGAATTTAGTTAGAATGCGTTTGCAGGGTGGCGCTGCTCCTGCAAAACAAGCCAAGGCTTTGTTTGAATGGAGCCTCAGCACCAACCCGAGTGTGAGGTGATTACCGACGAACACCCAAGGGTTTTAAAATTTTGACATTTTCCATTTTATAAACGAAAAAAGCAAGCAACTCGCTCTAGCGAATCAATGGGTACGATGAATGATATGTACCCGAAATGGACAGACAACGTGGGCCGTCCAAAAATGACTAATCAAAACGATATACGACTCCGCAGCAACGCACGACCAAAGTATGGCCGTTTCTCTTCTGAATTGGGACACTTGCACATGAAGTGTCCTTACTATGTGGGTCCCACTCCATCTCCTTGTCCCATCAGCAGCCTAAACAGTGAAGTTTGGTAGTTCGCCATGTTTCAACACCCGATAAATTACACGTACGTTAAGATTCCAATATTTATTTTTAGCTTATAGATCTGAATATGCATGTGGTGTGTAAAGAATTAACTTACAAAAATTTAAATAAATTATATCACATAAAATAATTGGACTTAAACTTACCTCCTTTTAATATATATAAATATTGTGCTTGCTAATTAGATTAACGATGTCACTGATTCCTTACAAATTTTATTTTTTTTTGTCTCTTGTGGTGATGGGATCTTTTCTGAGTGAAATGTTTATTAAGTCACCTTTGTCTTTTAACAGCTTGTTATATAAAAATGACTTTAGCTGATAATGTCACCATATAAAAAATGCTTTAGTCTTACACATGCTTACAAATACCAAAACCGAGATGGTCTTATGGCTAAGAAAATAGATGATAAAAAAAGTTCTAAGGTATCTCTTTGCTTGGAAGAATCCAAACTACTGCTTCAGAAAGATCACGAGGAGAGAACCAAATTACTTGTTTTATGGAGTAGATAATGAATGGTCCTTTAGTATTAGCAAAAGGAGGCACTAAATTTTGGGGAAGAAAATCATAAGAAAGGTCAATAATGCCGACTAAATTAAAATCTTAAATTATATATTTAATCAATCAACTTACCGAATTTTATGTTTGTTTTATCAAGTGCATGCAGTTTGGAACCCATAAGTCGAAACTCTTACCACAAGTTCTCAGAGGCGGGGCTTAGCACTGATATTCTATTCTATCTCTACCTTTGCAAAAAGACATAAATACCCTAAAAGCTATCATGCATGATCTACACACCCTATCTTAAACTACAGGAGGCTTGCTTGGATTTTGGGAAGGGGGATTCGCCAGTCAATCTGGTGAGAAAATTTTCAAAAGTGGAAAAGAAAGACCCAAGAAGAGAAAAAAGAACGTTGAAATTGGAGAAAACAACAAAAAAAATATGAGAATGAAAGGCGCAAACTTTAGACCCAAAGACACGGTGGCGAAGCATTTTTCCAAGTTGTTGTTTCAAAATTAGCATGGAAAGGTTATCCCCAGCTGCCACAAGAACTTGGTCGTTGACACTTAAAATAATGTTTTACAAAAGAAAGTAATATTATGATTAAGATTCCAAAGTTCATTAGCCCCAAAAAATAATTATTGAGTATATAGAGACAAATGGGGTTGCTGTTAGCCTCATCCGATTGCGACATGCTAGAGTTGTCTGATAGCCCATCTTATGTAAATTGAGTCTTATGCATTTCATGCTAAATTTAAAACTACTTTAAAATCGCAGTTGTTAACAAATGAATTTATCAGTTATTCATCCATCTTAAAGATATTTCACACCAAAAGATGTCACGATATCTAGATGCAAACAAAAAGAAAATCACAGGATATAAACACAGTTACTGCCACTAAAGATTTGCTAAAAGAAATGATGAAGCTGCGAAGGTCCAACCAGACTTAAGTTTTAAAACAGTAAAAAGGGAAGCTACGTGTCGCTTTATAAAAATAGCAACCCCACCAAAAAGCATATACTGTCTATGCAACTTTCTCTACCCTTTGTCATTCATTATGTGCAAGAGGCAGACAATAAAAGCAAACGAATCCTTTGACATTAACCTAAAAGCTATACGGTAGATCTGAGGGAGGAATACACTTTTTTTCTGCACATCAGACAATACAAAGATAACTTTTGATGTATTCTGCAGTAAATATTCTGAAGGGGAAGGTATTTTTGACAGAACTACCTTCAACATGCCGAAGCAAATTAACCAATATTAACATGTATTCTACAAATCAATCATAAACATTCTAGTACGCTATAGATGCAAAGATTTCTGAGCTTTCTACATTCTGTCCCTATATATATATATATACATATATATATGCCCATTGTTTAGCATGTGTTAATTTTAGTTTTATTTTACAATATAGAAGCAGCGTTGTCAGTTAACTTTCTCTCTTGGGTATGAGGTCAATGGCCAATATCTGTCTAAATATCCAGACTTATCAAATAAAGAGCCATTCAATCACTTAATAGCGAATTACTGAGGAAGGGAGCATAGAGGCTAATATACTAAAAACTGAAACTACCACATTTAGCTGGGAAAGAACATGGACTAGGTTATTATAATCTCCTGTCAGACTAAAAAGAAGGCAACCACCAAAAAGAAACTAAAGATGTAGAATACAGGAAAATGCAAGCACATAAATTACCGTATTTAGGATGACTAGAACGGTGAGCCAGTCAACGAGAAGAAAAGCTTCCTAACATACCAACTCTCATGCCCACTGCCTGCCAAAAATGAATAAAATAAAAACAGAAAAAGAAGAGAACGAAAAGGGATGTGACGGAATGATCCAGGTTTATGATCCAAGTGCATGATGTAAAGAAATAGAAACTAAAATATCTTTTACGAAATGAATCTGTAACTTCACAGTTGATGGACTCTTGTTCTTCAAACTCGTGGAAATAGACATCATGGAGTAAAGAAACTTCACGGGATATAGAAGTACCTCCTCACAGAATTATATTAAAACAAGACTTCAAGAAGCACGAATGATTAGCACAAAATCATTTACTCATATTCAAACTCAAACTTTACATGCATATATTTTCTTCCAAGTTGAAGAATAAATTCAGTAAATTTAGCAAAAATTTGACACTCTTCATGACTTTTAACCTCTGAAACAACCCCATAAATGACCAGTTTTTTCAAATTGGGGCATCTTTCCAAAAGTCCAGCTACCCATACTGAGAAGAGATCATTGATTGTAGTCCATCCAAGTTCTAACACAACCACGTTCACCAAAAGATACAAACCCTGCAAGCCATAATGGAGAACTCCATCTCTCAAGTCATAACTTAAGGACAGGTGCGTCAATCGAGGAAAACAAACAGAAATTGTCTCTAAATCCACAACCTCATCCTCATCATCAAATACAACACCCCACAGCCGAAGCCTATATAACTTTGACGCTTTTGAGATCATATGATAAAATTTTGGCCACATAATTGTGAAATTACTCACATCTACAATCTCAAGATTATCTGTATTCTCACCGATATCAAGATGGATGACGCTCACATCATCAATCTTCAGAATTCTCAAGGTTCCCTTGCCAATTAATTCAAAAACTTCAAAGGTGCAATCCTTCAAATGGAGATTCTCAAGTGAGTCTCCCTCTAATATAAATTTGTCCAAACCAAATGATTCCACATAGAAATCCTTCAAGGAAGAGCTGCTGAGCTCCATGGAAGCCTGAGAATCGGACATGGCAATCTCCGGATTAACAATAGACAAGGTCTCAAGTTTAGGACAAGCAGTAAGTAGAAGGCTTAGATCCAATGCTGAGATGCTAACATAACTCAGTGATAGTGACTTCAAGCAAGGAAATTTCAGATAAATGGGCTCAACACCTGTAATAGAATTATGAGCCAATGCCAAAAGTTCTAGTTTCTGCCAGCCGCATTTCTCAATTATATTCAAATTCGGGGTTGTCCTTACATTATAACGCAATTGGCGCAAGGAATCTCTAGTATACATAAGCCAAGCAATGACTGGGGCAGCGGAAAACTCATCAACGTCATCCATGAAAATTGTTAAACACTGCAGCGCTCTGGTTTGAAAAATTGTTTGAGTGATTAGTATTTCCAATCTACTTGGGGTTAATTCATGATAGATGGGCCAATCGCTAGAATTGAATGAAAGAGTGTGAAGGTGATTGCGCCAAGCTTCTCTCCATTTTTTGCAAGTTGCTGATGCAATCACAACATCCCGGGCAGAACCAAGATGGGATAATATATTCCCGATCACTTCAACTGGAAGGTGCTCCATGGGAAATCAAGGACGAACAAGAATGAAGCAGAGTAGCAATCGTCTCGAGAACCAAATAAAAAGAGTCCTATTTATCAGAACCTGTCCAATATGTTAACGTTTCAAGAATTACACGTCGTATGAATACAGATTAAAAGAATAAAAAAAATAGCTAAAACCCAAAAAAGTTCAGAACTTCACAATGCAATTAATCAATTATAGGTCCATAAATCAGAAGTATAGTGATAACAAGACTTACATGAGTATCTAAGCAGAGTAAAAATTTGCAATTTTTCCAGATGGCATGAACTCGAAAAAGAAAAAAACCAAACTAAAGGGAAGGAGGAGCCAAATACCACCATAGAACAAATTGCGATGATTGATACTATAGAGAACGTTTTCTAATATTCCAATAGGTTGACGACAAGCATATTCTTTGATCGTTAAATGAGACAAAATACAAAGTTATACGCAAACACCGAACAGAAAGATCAATTATCAAATATAACTGAAAAAAACGGCTCACCAGGAGAACGAAACGATCATATCCGGAAGAGAAATCGGAAAACGATCATCCGAACAGGCAAAGCACGAATAAAATAGAAGCTTTGATGAGGGTCAGCTTCGCGATATGGAATTTGATTCGACGAATAATTAAAAGGGAAAAGGGGAAACTTGAGCTGCGAATCAAGGAAGAGGGCCTATTTCCGTGTCCGGAACACAGAAATATTGGTTTGTAGAAGAAGAGGGTGAATGGAGTGGGTCTTCAAACTCGTGCGGAAAGTCGTTTGCACGTGACAAATGACCCACTCCGCTCAGAGTCAGAACTAAGCAGTAGCCAGCGTTTAGCGTCGGCAGCAGCAACCACCAAAACGGAGACTATGGGTGGGGTGAGGGGCAACAAATAGGCATATTTTGAGCCTCAAGACTCATTGTAAAAGTAAGTCCCTCGGCTTAGTTTGATTTTGTGAGGAGAAAGTCTTTTGAGTTTTGACAATATGATACCAAATTGCCAGTTGTGTTAAGGTCCAGTGAGAGGAACAGTTGAAAACTTACCAAATATCTAAACAACCTTTGCCATGATTGTTATGCTGGTTTGTCTATACTCCAGCAAAGTTCCTTCTTTAGATGAAAAGGAAGTACACAAGAGCATCTCTAAGGGTGCAACTCACATTTATTGTATATAACATTATTTAATAATTTTTTTTATAAATTTTACATTGACACATCACTTATCACACTTTATACAACTTAAAAACAAAATTCTTTTTAGTGGTGCAACTCATATTAGTTGCATAAATGAGTCCCACAAGTTATTCCACATTATTATTTTATTTTAACATTTTATTTTTGTAATTTTTCATATTTAAATTTATTTTATTTTATTTTTAATATACTACATATGTGTAAAATTAATACTAGAAAATTTTAATAAATTTATGTAGATTAAAATACATAATGCATAATAATACATTCAAATAGATTAAACAATTACTAGCATACATAACAATATTTAATTAGGACAATATCTAATTTTATAATAAAAGACAAATAAAAATAATTTTTATAACAAATTACAATATTAGGATACAACAAAAACATAATCAATTATAAGTTAATTAGAATCTAAAGCACTAAGTTACAAGAAACCGTAAACAATCCCATATTTTTCCCTAATCATGTTACATATAACCTCATGATCTTGGCATTGCCTTTTTTGGCATTTGGGATGTGTCTGTCATCGAGATTTTTAACTCCTTTGCCTTCAATTTCTCCTTCTCTAAACGTTGTCTCTGCTTCTTTCGCTTCTCATCCATCTTCAGCTTCGCTTGCTCTAAATGAACATTTCTTTATCTAATAGAATCCTTTCTTTTTCTCTGTCATTTTCTTCTTTCTTAAGAGCTGCAATGACATTAAATGCTTATACTCTTTAGATCAATGTTTCTTGTATTGCACCGTAATTGACATTATTAGGGACAGTGTCATGTACTGTTGTTTTTGCCTTCCTTTTTGTCGCTTTTTGGCCAATCTGACAGACTAGTGTAGGAGATGAAGGGTCATAATCACAACTTATTGGATCTGATGGATTGGAAGATGATGAGTATGCTCCAAAATCAGAAGTCTTTGTTCTTTTTTAAGAACATTCAAATGATTATCCTATCCATTTAGGTTCATGTCTCAATAATCACCACACATGCTCAAACTTAAATTGCTCACCGTTTTTGTTATCTGCAGCCTATATCATCTTAGCATCAACTATGATATCATTCTCGGAGCTTCCGTCTTTCTTCCTCTTAACAACTGATTTGTAACATCTAGCAAATTTTGAAACAACATGATTTATTCTATGTCATCAAGATTTTAGTGGGATTATATCCCTTTCTCATAAATCTCCATGATACTTGTTGTAATTTTCACTAATCCTTAACCAAAAAATTTATGCTTTTTTATCAACCCCCACAAGTGGATCCTTCGAAATGTTGAGCCACAATTGAATGAGAAGTTTATCTTCCGCCATGTTGAATTTAACCTTTGATTTTTTTTTACTAGTAAATCCTCTTTCTTCTTTAACTTGGGTAGAAAATAGTGATACTTGAGATTCAAACATAGACCTGACTGTTGTTTCGGGTTCTTTATCAACGAAATTAGTGGCTATTGAAGTCTCATGGTGAATGGGATGGTTACTTGGTGGTGGATAAATTAGATATTGATAAAAAGAATTTTGATATGAATATTGATACGAATAGTGACTTGGTGGTGGATACATTGGATATTGATATGGAGGATTTTGAGAAATTTTTTTTTTTTAAATTTCATTGTAACGATTAAATTTATAACTGTTGGACTAATTTCATTGTAACGGTCATCAGCCCATCTTCTCTTCTCATCCGCAGCTCCTTCCTTGCCGTTAGATCTGTTTTATTCTCCTCTCATCCAACGGTCACAGGAAGGGGTTCTAGAGGCTTCTTCACCGCGTCTCCTCTCATTTTCTCTCTGGTTCCACGGCAATTTTCTCTAGTTCCTCTCCTTCGTTCTTCAACTCGTCTGCATCTCTAGGTCTCCTTATTGCCAAAGCTATGAACTTGTGGTTGCCTGGAGAGGTCGCGGGTGTGAACGCGTGGAGACTCGGTGGCTCCTTGTCTGCTCTGTATTTGCTCCACCACTGGTCATTGCCTCTCCGATAGAAGTAAATAATACAAAAAGGATGGTTCCAGCTTCTTAGTTTCATTTATTTGTAGTTTTTTTCTCCTTTTTCATTTTTCTTTTTGGTTTGAAACTGATTTTGGTTTTGGGTTTAGAAAAATATTTGATTTTTACTACATTTAATTAGGACAATTTTTTGTTAAATCTTTGGTTTCATTATGTTGTTGGTTTCTGAAAGAGAGAATAAATTGGCTCCAAATCTGGTTATGCCGCTTTTAAGTTTTTTATTATTTTTCTGTACAAATTAGGCCCCTAAGCATCCGTTCTTTGATTATGCATTGCATCTCCTATCTCTCTGCCAGCGAAGCTCCACCATGGAGCTCTGTAGTCATGGAACAGCACCTGTCTTCGATGCATAGCACTGTGCAATTTAAGGGAGAAATTTACACATATACACTACAGGAAAAAATTATTACCAATATATATTACTTTTAAAAATATTTATCAATATATACGATTTTTTCATATATTGTATTATGGTAATACGATATTTGAATAATATCACATCACTGTGATGTAATATCTGACAAAAAAACTGACAACTTACAAATATCGCATCATTTTAATGTGATATTAATTAAAAAATTAATTAAATTATTTGTTTTTATTTTTTTACAAATAAAATATAAAAAAAAATTTAATAAAATTTTTTAGACACATACACAATATCCCAAAAATTATTACCAATACATATCACTTTTATAAATTATTATTAATTTTTTTATTTGTTTAAATTAAAATAAAATAAAATATATTAAAAAAATAGAACATAAAAGAAGAGAAAGACGTAAAGATATATATTTTGATTTAAAAAAAAAAGTATAATGTAAAGGAGGTGAAGCTGACTATGTATAAATATAAAGATGATTTTTTTTTATTATTATTTACTTTATTTTAATTTAAAATAAATAATATATATATATATATATATATATATATATATATATATATATATATATAAAAAAAATAAAGATAAAAATTTAATTTTTTAATGTATTTTATTTTACTTTAATTTAAAAAAATTTAAAAATTATACATGTTAAAAAAAAAAAATTGATGATAATTTATAAAAGTAATATATATTAATAATAATTTTTGGAATGTTATATATCTAAAAAAATTGTATATATTAGTAAATATTTTTAAAAATAATATATATTAATAATAATAATTATTTTTTTGTGATATATGTGTGTAAATTTCTCAATTTAAGGTCATCATCACTTATGCTGTGAAATACAGAAACTTTGTGCCGCTCTCATAAGTTAATAGCCACTCTTGCCTTATCATAAGGTTAGTGGCATGCAGGTCATCTGGGATTCAAGCAAGGCATAATATCTGCAGGCCAAAGGTAAAAGAGTAACACCTTTTTTATTAAAAATAAATAAATAAAAAGCAGAAGAACAACTCTAATTGGCTAGCATTAAGATAGTTGCTATACATAATTCATATTATCTTACATCACAAGTACAACAATAACACAATTTTGATCCCAACAATACTAATGCGAATCTTGGTAGGGAGATTTATCATCATGACAGACAAAAGTAACACAATTGAAGCATCTCACTTATAGTCGTATTGAAAATAAGTGGTAACACAATGTCCGCTAACAGACAAGATAAGCACAAACTAGAAAAATAATCATTTCACAGAATTTGTCAACCAACAGAATATACAATGTTGCATAATACAAAAACTTAATACATTAGATATCAGAATCATATGAACAAATGACAAGATAGCACAATTTGGTGCTCCAAGCCTTATTAACAGCAGCTTTAAGGAATTCTGTTGACTGAAACCATGTCAGTATCATTGCTCTGAGTAACTAAGCTATCACTGTCCCCCATTCTCCGAGGCAAAACTATAGAGATCAATTACTTTGAACATTGATTAAATAAATCATGAAAGAACAGAGATAATAATTTGGATCTACCCGGAGAAGTATACCAAATTTAACCACTTCCTGTCTTCGAATATCCGGTACTAGTCGTCGTCATGAAAGATTCACCACAACCACACTGGCCTTTAGAATTTGGATTAATAAAAATGAACTCGGAGCTGACAACAGAAGGAAAAGAAATTGCAATTTAGACAAGGGCATGACAAAAGAAGCAGTCCATGGGTTACACGCGTAAGGGGTTGGGGTGTTAAACAAATAACAAGATAAAGCAAAACGAATAAGGTACACAAATATTCATTTCACATCTGATCAAAATCCTTTAATAGAGTTGCAGATGAAATCCGAGATTATTAACCACTGATTATCATCAAAAACTATAATCAGCATATGTTCAGAGGTGAAGGAGAGTGGAAGAAGAGGTCTGGCAAAATCTCTATTGACTCGTGATTGCAATACTAGTGAGCTCTGGCTTCCTAAATTGTCTTCATAACAAGGAATAGTTTAGAAAATATGAAAGTTTTCCAATTTCAAACAATCCTGCAAGAAATACGTGTAAAAGAGAGCACTCAGCAGATGGGTAGATTACTCCAAGCAAACGCAACCAAGTGACAGGATATAATTTATTAAAATTTGTTAGAAGAAAATCCCTAAGTTATTTTGGTCAACATGGAGTAGTTGGTGAAGGCAAAATAATCCTAAACACAATTGTATGTGAAGAGTTCATAAGGATGAAGAATTGGGAGAAATAATCATTATAAATGGTTTACCTCAGTTTGTTATCAACAAAATCCATCTTTGTGCCAATGACATGCATAAGTGCCTTTGGATCAATCAATATCTTGACGCCCTTATCCTCAACCAACTCATCAAATTTCCCTTTCTCATCTGTCGAAGCAGCAGGAAATATAAAATCAATCACTGATAGTTATGTCATAATGCATCAATCTCCAGCTGACCATAATAGAAAGACATAATCTGTATGAGAAATGGAAAATGTCGGACATGCCTTTATAATTTTTCATAATGTTATTTACCCTGTTAAGGTATGAAGCAGTACTACTAGGAAAGCCAATTAATTGGTTTATTACTAGTCCAACTTCAACACACACAAACTTCAGAGTGCAATTTATTCCATGATTCCATCATCTATTTTACACATTCCAGTTTTTCTAGCAATTTTACTTTCTTCCATACCCCAAAATACTTAGCTAGTGTAAAACTAGATTACTTTCAGTATGCGCTTCAATGAAATACATACAGTCAACCAAACAAACTTTCAGTATGCGCTTCAATGAAATACATACAGTCAACCAAACAACAAAGAGAATAAGAAACAGTAATATGTGAAGAAACATGGAAAAGGGTGCGGCCACAATGAATACAGCTTCTCACATTCAATATGCAAAAGACTGGATCTGTATGCTGAACCACAACAACATCATACGCCAATTCAAGCAGGAGAGTAAACAAGTCAAGTGATTGTCTTCAGTTGTTATGAAAAATATCTAGCAAACATGTTAAGGCTTCTTGGTGGAGCCATGAAAATAACACTACATAGCCCTTTCAAAAAGGACTGAGAAAACCAATAACGATCTATCGATGTTTGCCTCATACTAAGCCAATATGAAAAAATATTAAACGCATATGGCTACTCAAGGAGGCATTGACCTTGGGAAGATGGGGGAGGGAGGAAAGGAAGAAACATCCACCTAACCAATTTGCCGACAAGATAAACAAAATCAAACGCATCCACTCATCTAGTTTCATGAGATAAGACATGTGAAATGATTAAGACCATCTCCAGAATTTCACTAGTTTGGTATGGTTAAACTCAAACTAAACGAGGGGGAATTAACGAGAACACTGTTTTCCTTCTAATCCTAGCCGTTAGAACAAAACTTCAAATTTCTCACAAGACAAACATGTCATCCAGAAACCATTTTCCCTATTTCATTGAAAGCCAGAAAGCGTCCAAAAATTAATAAAAGAGGACGAGATCGAGGAAAGCCGAAAGAATGAGACAGACCTGCGTAATTTAGAGTGTACGATAATCCGTTGCATCCGCGGGCCTTGACGCCAAGCTTCAAGTACGGCCTCTGACGCTGCTGTAGTAAGTGGCGTATTCGTGAGGCAGCGGCGTCGGTTAACGTCACGGCTTGGCGTCGCGCCGCCGTTCCTATCTTTTCCGCTGCCATTGCCATCGCCTTGGAAGCCATTGATCGTTAATCAACAGATTGCTTGGGGATGCACCGTCAAAACTATTTTATAACTATAGGGATAGTTTCGTCACTTTCCTACCAGTAATTTAATCCCAGGTAGGCGCGTTGCCTCCACGTTGTGCTCCAACAAAAAGCTCGTAGAAAATTCTGGAAGAAACCCAGTTGCTTATGTGGCCTAATCATAGCGGCCAGTGGGCCAAGATTACCACAATTGCCGGTGAGATTATCAGCAGATTCAGGGAACTAGGCGCTTTTCTTTTTTTTTTTTTTTCCTCCCTAGGAAAATTTTTAATTTATTATGATAAAATTAGTATTAAGTTTATTTTTTATGCAATTAGTATTCAATTTTAAAATTTACAGAAAATATTATTAGTTTCAAGTATAAGAAATTTTAATTTAATTATTTTTTTTTTAAAATTATATCAACAAGTATCACATCTTAAATTAGTTTCATCTTTTTTTATTCTATATACGGTATACCATGAGTTATTAGCCTCTTGTTAAATATGGGTGAGGTAAATTATTTTATCATAACATTAACTTAAATAATACTTAGAAAAATTTACTCCTTCTATGATACAAATCATATATATATATATATATATATATATATATATATATATATATATATATATATATATATATATATATATATAAAACAATATTAACATAAAAAATAAATTTAGATTCGTTTTGGCGTGAAAAAAAAACTAGGTAGTAAGAATTGACATTAAGATTATAATAATCTCAGCGAGTAAAGAAAAGATCACAAAATTATATTAAAAAAAATACGTGTCAATAGATGCTTGCAAAATAAATATCCCAAGTACTTATTGTTAATATTTATTCGATAGTTTATTAATAGATTAGATTAGATATATATTTAAAAATGCTAAAATTACCCTGGCCAACGAGACGGTAGGAATTTGTATCCTAGTTGTTTCTTAGGAGCCACGCGCCCTTCCCACGAAAAAAGCAAGAATTGGTTGCTCAGTCTCACGCCTCACAGATTTTTCTTGCGGACGATTTTCAATTAATTATCAACAGAGCAAACAGTGAAGAAGAGCTGTGCTGCTAAGTTCCAAGCCAAACCCCATTTTCGCCCCTTTGGCTTCAATACTCAAATGCTTCCGAGTGCTTTGCTGTTTCTGTTTGTGAGCTGTTCAACTTTCGCAGGTCAGGTTTATATCTCTAATTCCCGGGCCATTTTCTCTCTCGGTCAAATTTTCATTTCTGTCATGAGTTATAGTTCGTTTATCATTTGCTATTGTCTTTAGTTTATCCTCCTCAGGTAGAATTTTCTGAAATTATAGTTGCATTTGCTCTTCTACTCTTTTTAATTGCGTATTGGCTAATGTTGGATATTTTGGAAATTTGTAGTCTCGAGATTTGTGTATACGAACTATATTTCTATAATGTCCTGTTGTGGTTGCTTTTACTTGAACCGCATCTCAAGGGAAAGCATATTTCCTTCATCATCGCGGCACTAATATTTTTGGGCACTTTATTGATCTACTGGTTTTTGATATACAGGTGTTGAAGGAAATAATTCCGGACAAATCGCAGTTTGAATCGTTTGAACCTCTGAGTTTCCTCATATATTGACACTGAAGTTCGAATACCATATAATGGCAACTTGCATGTCGACAAGCTTTTCACCTTCTAACGCTAGAAATTCAGCAAGGGTGCTAAATGTTTTTGGAGGAAGAACACTGACAGAGAATAACCCAGTGAGACCATGTTGGATGAAATCGTTTGACAACAAGTATGGGCTTTCAGGTGCCAGCCGAAAGTCAACTTCACTTCATCTTAAGTGTTCAGCAGCCAATTCCCAGAGTGTCAGTCCATACCCTAGTAAAGACCCTTTTCTAGATCTACATCCTGAGGTGTCAATGCTTAGAGGGGAAGGAACTAGTACTGTAAACAACCCAAGAAAGGATAATTCTGGTGGAAAGGTCTCCGAGAGTTTAGAAGACACACCCAGTCAAAGTAATTACAATGAAGCGAAGATCAAAGTTATTGGGGTGGGAGGTGGTGGGTCAAACGCAGTCAATCGTATGATAGAGAGTTCAATGAAAGGTGTGGAGTTCTGGATTGTCAATACTGATGTTCAAGCCATGAGGATGTCACCTGTCTTTCCTGAGAACCGTTTACAAATTGGTCAGGAGCTTACCCGGGGTCTTGGAGCTGGTGGTAACCCAGAGATTGGCATGAATGCTGCTCAAGAAAGCCAGGAATCAATAGAAGAAGCAGTTTATGGGGCAGACATGGTCTTTGTTACAGTAGGTTCAACCACTTTGCACCATTTCAGGCCTCTGCATGTTCATTATAGTTTCATATTATGAGTTTTCTTTGTATCACTTTTCTAAAGATTATACTGTTACACATAATATGAAAATATCAAAAATGTTTATAAGATAATTTCTTCGAACTAGAATAGAATATGTTGAACAAGAAGTAATAGGAGAACCATAAAATTGTGCAATAGTTTACCAAGGGACAACATTAATGGTGTAAATTGGTGCAGTATAATGTTTGCCTTGCTCAATTTGAAATTGGTCATGTGGCTATTTCCTGCTTTATATTGTTATCAGCCGACCCATTAACTTTAATATGATAGTGCCCAAGTGTATGGTCGGAATTGTAAGATACCATACCTTGCTTATGATTGTTATATTTATACTGTCCAACGTCCATTCCCCAGCTTATATAGACAACCTTTCAATTTCAGTTATAATTATAATTTTTGAATCTGTGTTATGGCTAACGCTTCTTTTGTTACATGCATTTTTCAATTTATGCTCTTAAAACTATTGGTTTTGTTTATTTAGGGATGAGATTGCAATTTCATTATGAATAGCATGCCTCTTACTTATTGTAGAAAAGTTGTTAAGAAGTATAATATTTATCTATGAAGAGGAATTACTTCTCACTTCAGAAATTATCATGCGCTATGAAGTTAGTAGTTATTGATAGGAGAGTTCTCTTACAAGAACTTGAATATTTTGAGTCGCTAGTATTAACTTTTGATAACTAGTAGAACAAGCATTTTTTTAAAGATTGAAATCATTAATATATTCAATTTAATAAATTGGGAATTCTTGCTATATTATATCGGGATTCTTGTATGTGTGCCTCAATTGTTCATTGTTTTTATGTATTAGTAACCTTGGAACTTAAAATTCATTTGTGCAGGCTGGAATGGGTGGAGGAACTGGCACTGGCGGAGCTCCAGTTATTGCTGGTCTGGCCAAGTCAATGGGCATACTGACTGTTGGTATTGTCACCACCCCTTTCTCTTTTGAAGGACGAAGGAGAGCGGTTCAAGCCCAAGAAGGAATTGCAGCCTTAAGAGATAAAGTTGACACTCTGATAGTCATTCCAAATGACAAACTACTAACTGCTGTTTCTCAATCTACCCCTGTTACTGAAGCTTTCAATCTAGCAGATGATATTCTTCGACAAGGTGTCCGTGGTATATCTGATATTATTACGGTATGGAATCCTTAGATATCTTTTAATGAGATGACATAAGCAGTGCTTCATGTACTGTTTTGAACATAAAGTTGCTTTTTAGGTTGATATAAATTTCTCAAATCTAGATTTGCTGGCATTACTATTAGTTTAATTTAATTAATTGTGTTTATCAATTCCGTACACATATTGATAGGACTTATTACAGTCATTCCGATGGAAGGATATCTTAATTATATGTGTCTGTAAATCATATTGTGTTTAGAATTGGTTGTATTTGTCTGTAAATCATTTATCCTCATTATCTTGTTACTTGATTGCAGATACCAGGGTTGGTAAATGTAGATTTTGCTGATGTTCGAGCTATAATGGCCAATGCAGGTTCTTCATTAATGGGGATAGGAACTGCCACTGGTATGTATGGTAGCTGTACATGCGGCTGTAGCGCTTTCTTCTATTTGACTCATAGTGTGATGTAATGATTCAGATTAGGAGGAGCTTTGGTGCCTCTCAACTGATCAATGAAATTTGTACATGTGCGGAAGGGCAGCGTGTTACCCAAACTATATATGTTGGTAGACACGTGTATATTTTATCTTAACATGTGTTTGTGTGTATGTTCAGAAGGGAAGGATTATATAGCCAAATGGCTTAGGAAATTAGGATGCATAGCCGGAATTGCTTTGCAGCTATATTTAAGATTTTACACACTCTTTAATATAGTTTTTTGGTAGTTTTCAGAAATAGTTTTTGATTTTTTTCTTTATTTTAATTGAGGCATCTTTTCATTTGCTGTTTTAGGGAGAACAAGGGCAAGAGATGCTGCATTAAATGCCATCCAGTCTCCTTTACTAGATATTGGTATAGAAAGGGCAACTGGAATCGTATGGAACATAACTGGTGGAAGTGATCTGACCTTATTCGAGGTTCTCGTTTACTTCTCCTCTTTTGTTTTGGAATTTAGATCATCTAATGGTTATGTGAGGTTTCTATTATCTGCATGCTAGTCAATAATTTAGTTGGACTTTAAAGCATTATTATTGTGCTTCTTTCTATGAGACTCATCCGCTCTCATGCAGTCCCATCATAGGAAGCAATTTCATCATTTGTCCTAATGAAGTTACTGTTCTATCCCAGCATAGGCACGGCACATGCCTGATTCTACTGGAACAATTTATAAGTGGGATTGAAAACTATAATGGCGGATAGAAATTTGTGAAGAAAAAGTTCACCTCTATCCTGTGATTTTTACTCTGTTGCTGCCATGTAAGATTATCCTTTTGTATACTACAGTTTTTGTTATCATTCTTTACAGGTAAATGCTGCAGCAGAGGTTATATATGACCTTGTGGACCCCACCGCTAATTTGATATTTGGAGCAGTGATAGATCCATCGCTCAGTGGTCAAGTAAGTTAAACTTAGTCCTAGGCAACATTACCCCGCCGAAGTATAAGGGTCATTCTTGGATACGAAAATCAGTACGGCGCATTGGCGCGTTGTGCCAAACATGCAATTAATAATATTAGATTATAGAGTCATAATAAATTTTGGTGTTTTCAGCATAAAAAGATTGAGCCGTGTATTTTGTTATCATATATATAGGTAAGCATAACATTGATTGCTACTGGATTCAAGCGCCAAGAGGAAGGTGAAGGGAGGTCCTTGCAGGTATGGCCAACTCTCCTGCTGCCTGCCCCCTTGTTACTCCTATCTTTATGTTCTTATACCTAATGTCCTAAACGCAGGCAAGTCAGCTTTCACAGGGAGATACGACAATTGGTATCAACAGGCGACCATCCGCTTTCACTGACGGTGGCTCCGTGGAGATTCCTGAATTCTTAAAGAAGAAAGGACGCTCTCGCTATCCAAGGATTTAATATTCATCTTCTCTCAATTATAAGCTCCTTTGGTCCCTCGCATTTCTTCACTATTTCATCAGCTTTTAGAAAAAACATTGGTCTAGGTATTAGGTCCCCGTTTTGCCCTGTTTTTATAGGTTACTAGTGCATACGCGTGTTGTAGACGCTGTTGTGTGCTAAAGTTCAGACATTGCTTTTTTGATGCTTGTTATTTGCTGGCACATTTAAAGCAAGTTAATATAGCTTGTACAGTGAATGTTCCTTAATGATCAGAGCGTGTTGTTATTACTGTTTAGTATGTGTTCATTATTCGAGTAGATTGAACAGTCCAAGCTGCATCATTTTTCTTCCAAATGAATTATTTTCTCATCTCTGAAGAAGAAAGAATGAGGTGAAAACAGAAACAACTCAATTAGCAATTATATGATCAAAACTAAAGCAGAAATCGTCTTCAATGTCAGCAAAAGCCTAAGCGACTACAAGTTAAATCTGGTCTGCATCAGTCTATATTCGTAAGTGCAGTATTTTGTTCCGACTCCATCAATATCAGGCCTCTTGGTCAAACACACTGTAAAGCATTCCACCTCTTTAGTTTAATACATACCTGCTAGTCTGTAGGGGGTTCTAAAAGCAAAGGGGATTATTATTCTTATCCCCTAATCTTTGCAAGTATCTTTAACTCCTTTGAATTGTAAGATATCGAAAATTCCCATAATGTCATTCCCGAGAACAAAACTTACATGCATTGTAATTGGTTTTCTCCTTCCAAATCTTACTCACCAGTTAGCAGTGATTTTTCAAGATCTGAGCGAAACATATGATGAACGGTCTTGTTGAGTGACTATATGTTCCGTTAATGAATAAGGCAGCCAGCCACATGTGGTAAGGGATCCTGGGAGACAAATTTAGAGAAGGCTGTCCGAAAAAGAGTATGAACAATACAGCCGCCGTGAAACTTGAACCCACGACCCTGATACTCAATTTAAAATTGGTAAACCATAAGGCATGGCCTTCTTTTTGAAAAGGCAATGCAAACGGTCATGATAAGAATTGCAGGTCATCGGAATCCATTTGCCGTGGTTTCTAATTTCCAAGCATCAGATAGATCTTCACTAGCATTACCAGTAATCTCCGCAGGAACACAAACCATTCGAGAAATGATGGAATCTAATATTATCTCTTATAATGATATTTCTCCCAGTGACCTTAGATATGTACTTGATGGCAGAATGGCAATCAGTACAAATTCTTAAGTTCTTCTTTACAATGATTGGCTTCCCAGTTGGCATGTTTATTAGTGAATAAGCCACAGCAATCCTCTCACTGTGATGATGCAGAAGCTTCTCCTTCGTAACATCATCCATGTCTAATGGAATCAATTTTGTCTGAGGGACATATCCAGCTCTTTTAATCTCATCAAGAAGACTATCAAGCTTTTCATAAATTTCTTTCTGTTGAGGATGAGAACAATCTTCCGCTCCAAATATATGGATTTTGTTTCCAATTTCAACCCAACTATAACCTGGCAACTTCTTCATATTTCCGTCTCTTATCATCTTCCTTAAACTTCTTACGTCTTCCCATTGTCTTTCCTTTGCATAGATATTTGAAAGCAACACATGAGCGCCACTATTTTCAGGTTCAAGCTTCATCAATTTCTCTGCTGCAAGTTTGCCCCTTTCCTTATCACCATGTATTTTACAAGCCCCAAGAAAAGAACACCAGCCAAAAGCATTTGGCTCATAAGGCATGTTATTTATAAAATCTTCTGCTTCTTTAAGCTTTCCAGCTCGACTAAGCAAATCAATAATACAACTATAGTGTTCTTCTCTAGGCGCTACCCCATAAAGCTTATCCATGGAATAAAAGTAATTCAACCCTTCCTCAACTAAACCTGAATGGCTACATCCTATCAGAAGACTTACAAATGTTATTGCATTTGGCTTCACTCCTCTGTGGATCATCAGGTTAAAGGTTTCAATGGCATTTCTTCCTAAACCATTTTGTGCAAAAACACCCAGCAACGAATTCCATGCTATTTCATTTGGGTTTCCAATCTCATAAAACAATTGAACTGAATGATCAAACAGCCCACATTTACCATACATATCAACAAGTGTTGAAGAAACAAAAGTGTCACTGACAAAGTTGAATTTGACAACTTGACCATGGAGCTGGCTCCCATGTTCTAGTGCAGCTCTGTTGGCACAAGCCTTGATTAAGCTAGAGAAAGTGAATTCATTGGGCTCAATTCCTTGCCTTAGCAAGTCAACAAAAGCACTAAAAGCCTCCTCGATTTGACCTGTCTCTACATATCCGTCGATTAGAGCAGTATATGACACTATATTTCTAAAACCTGAATCAATTTGGAAGACATTTGAAGCACTTCCCATATCTCCAGACTTTGAATACATATCTGTCAGAGCATTTCCTACAAAAGGCTCAAATTCAAATCCCAATTTCACAATAGTTGAATGAAGGGACTTCCCAAAATTAAAATCCTTAACTGCACTGCAAGCACTCAGAGTACTACATAATACATGTTGATCAATGAAAATGCCATCATTGATCATTTTCTTATAAGCTATTAAAGCTTTCTCAAAGTCTCCATTTTTTACATAGCCATCAATCATGGAAGTCCACAGCACCTCATCCTTACAAGGTACCTCATCAAAAACCTTACAAGCATCAGGCATTACCCCACATTTCGAATACATATCAGCCAAATTACTACCCACAAACAATTCGTTGCCAAACCCACATTTCACAGCAAGACAATGCATCTGCTTCCCAAAATCAATCGACCCGAGAGAAGCACAAGCACGAAGGACACTTGAAAAGGCGAACTGTGTCAATATCTCTCCAGCAATCCTCATTTGACAGAAAGTATTCAGAGCCTCTTGAAACCTAAAATTTTGAGAAAACCCAGTAACCATGGACGTCCATGAAACCACGTTTCTTTGATCCATTTTGTCGAACAGTTTAACAGCATAACCTAGTTCTCCGCATTTAGAGTACATGTTGATGAAGTGATTTGTTACAAAAGTACATAGCGGATACCCACCTCGGATCAACTGAGCATGCAACTGTTTTCCTTTGTTTAACTCTCTAGTTTGTGCGTAGGATTGAACAAGGTCCGCCACTGCTCCAGAGTTCTTCAGCTTGTTCCTGCTCAAAACAGCGTTTACAATCTGGCTGCTCATGAATTCGTCAGAGTATACCACTAGAAGAATATAAAAGAAACTCAAGATCAGTTTACTGGCAAGAAGAGTTTGAAGCGCCTCATTTGATTTTTGCATAATCTATCAGTGCTGCCGTCGCCTTCATCATCTCTTCTTCCCAACGCCTTTGAACTCATCTCCCTCCACCGTCTGGCTCCACGGTAATTGTCGTCAAGTTATGTCCCCTCCGTCGTCAAGCTTCGATTTTCTCCAGCCCAGATAGTTTCTTCTCCATACTCCTTTGCCGACTTTTCCGCCCACCATTTTTCAGCTACCAAAAAAAATCTTTTTCTTAAAATGTTGTTTTAATGTTTAATTTTATTAAATGATACTTCATCAAAAATAATTATTAAATAATAAAAATATTTTTATTTTTATTTACGAGTAATATAATATTTTTACTATCTTTCCATTGCATTCTTTTATTTGATATACCAAACAAAATAAATAGACTATTACACTTATTTTTATTTCCACCATTCTTGTTTGTCTTTCTCACCAAAATAAAGATTACAACTTGCAATCTTCGTAGGGGCAGAACATGAATTTACTAGAAATTTATAGTCAAAACTTGGAAGTTGTATTATTTTTTTTTTTTAAAAAAAAAAAGTCCAAGCAACTTTCATAAATATTTTGTAAAGTAGTTTCTAAAACATGCATTTTAAAACTTTATCAAATTTTAAAAAAATATATATCATCTTAAACTTTAATTTCTATTAAAAAAAAATCACATACATCTTAATATTTCTTAATTAACTCTTTTTTTTTTTCAGACAAATGATAACATGAGTAAATATAGAGGAGCAAATGAGATGAACATGACTTATTCTTCTGTTAAACTTCTAAGTAAATTATCTTTTTTTTACTAATTAACAATAAACTCGTCTTTAGCCACTTTAAGACACTAATAAACATCCATGACATAAAATCTATTCGGGTAGGGCCCGATGAAAAACACACCATGTAGAGTGTATGACCCACATCTTGTACACTTGAAAATACATATTGTATTATTACAGACTCCCACCGGTACTTTTATATCATTTAATATTATTATACACGTATTAAAAAAATAATTAATATATCAATATTTTTTTTAATTTTTCCAATATACTTCAATTTATTATAAATAAAAATAATAATAACAATTAATGAATTATAAAAATTAATTAAAATAATAAAGATATAATTGAAAAAATAATCTTTAATATTAATTTGAACTTATAACGACATATAAATAGATTTTTTTCTAAGACATATAAAAAGAGATGGAAGGAATATATATTAAAAATTAATTTTTTCATTGCATATATATTATTTTAATCTAAAACACTGTTTATAGTAGAATTTAAATACTTATAATAATATTTACAAACGGTATATTAAAAATAACTCTTTATAATGAGATTTGAAAGAACCAATTTCACTGTTTCATGTTAAAATAAATAAAATACCGGCTGGAAATTTTATGAATACAGTCTTTATTTTTTTTGATTGGAGTCTTTATTTAATTCTTGTACATAAGTCTTTAATCAAATTAAATTATTAAATAAATTAATAAGTGCACAATGACGTGAAACACAGCTCGTGTAATCAGCATTCCTTTTTATTTTTATTTTTTTTTCTGAATCCACATGCTTAAGAAGTTACATTTGATGGCATTAGCTCAAAAGGAAAAGTTACTGACTTAACGAATAAAAAGTAAAAAATGTATTGCATGTTAAGAATAACAAAAAAAAATGTAATTATTCACAATTAACTAATTAATCTCACATAAAAATCTAATTAATCTCTTCTTCACAGTAACAAAAAGATTGAGATAATTATTTCAAAGGGTAACATAAAAATGGGATTTATTAAGAAATTAAATACTTGTCATTAAATAGCTAATTTCACACTATAATTGGGTTTACATGTTTTATATTGTATTTTAAAATTTGAAAAATAATATTTCTAACAATAACACAACTATATTTAATATAGAGCTGCCACCTTAAATTTGTAAACATCTATAAAAATAATCGACTATAATTTCTATTTTCTCATCCATAATAATTAAATTAATCAAAACTCATTTCATTTCACATTTTTATTTCTCTTGTAGTTTGGTGGTACCTTAAAGCCTCATTCCCATTTACTACCATTGAATACAAGATAATGAAATTTGAAAATAAAAGTAAATGGAGAAATTTGTGCACAATTGAAACCGAAATAAATGGGTAATCACTTGTCAATTGTAAAAAGAAATTAATACTGAAAGTTAAAGTAAATGGTGGAAGATGAAGAAACAAAAAATTAAGAGTCATAATGCATCGGGATGCAATTATAGAATTAATATATATAACTACAAATAATAATAACATGTAATTGAAAAACCACAATTATAGAATTAATATTCAACTTTAAAAACATAAAAAGAATGACTATTTTAGAAAATAAAAGCCAATTAAAACTAATATATATTTGATGACTTTTAAATAGATCATGTAAAATAAAGGCCAATTTAAACGATGACTTTTAAATAGATTTTTGCTTGATATGCGGCAAGTCTAATTTTTGCTATTAATTCCTATTTATTATCATTCCGGTTGGTTGCAGAATTTTGTCAATTAGTAAAACCGTTTTCTAATTGATTAATTAATAAATTCAATTGAATGACAATTAATGAATTAATTAATTAAAATAGAATGTTGATTTCCAATTAAAATGAATTATTAATTGAGATAAAAATTAAAGTAAATGTTTAATTGTTAACGCTAATTGAATAGATTTAGATAGATATTCTTTTTGCCACTACACATGCTTAAAAGTCATGTTTAATAAGACTACGCTGACTTCCTGGCTAAAAAGTAAAAATATACTGCACGTGAATTTTTATTTTTTTTTAAAAACAAAGAAATAAAGCAGTAAATATTCATAATTAACTAATTAATCTAGTTACAGTAACCACTAACAGAATATAGGGACAATTATTTCAAAAAGTAACATAAGAATGGAATTTATTCAGAAAAATAAATGCCAGTTTAAAGGTACCCATCGCAAACAAAATATCTTTTGGAGCACCGAAAAAGAGTCTCTATCTCGTTAAAAGTATTCGTTGACTCAAATTCTATAGAAGAAAAACATTAATAACAAGAAAATCAAATCCTCCCATCTCATTGGTTGAAAGCCAATAATAAAATAAAAGTTGAAATAAAATTTCATTATATATCACATTTATATTTATAAATGATTAAATGATACAAATAATAACATTCCTCAATCAACGTCAACCTAACAAGGGATAAGTGACAAACCTCCAAAAAGCTAAAAATCCATCAGATGATTTCGTCACTCCCATTCCATTCCATAGAATTGCCTATTTCTTTCTTTCTTTTCAATTTTTTTTTTAATTTTTAATTTAGTTATTTATTTTTCATTATTTGAACTAAACCACACATATTAAAATCCCATCTCAAACAGGACACGTACATTTGTCACTTACCATACAAAGGCTGCTCTTGCGGGTGACGTGTAAACTAATTTCCCACTCATTCCCATTGCTTTATTCCCCACACATAACCACTCTCATCATTCCAAATCTGCTCCTTACACACAAGAGATAGCAATAGCAAGAATACAAGAAGGAAACTGCTCTGCATGAAAGAAAAAATCCATTTCCTGATGGCTCACCAACCTTGCGCTGAATTCTCTGAAAGCCAATCATCCTCTCATCTGCCATTGGAATTACAGAAATTCCACAACTCAGAAGATGATCTTATTGAGCAAGAAAGCTCCTTTTTGAGCAGTTGCAGGCTTCTGCGCGATAGTGATGACGAAGAAGATGAGAGACAAGACCCATCTGCTTCGAAGAGCAATAACGGGGAAATTGGATCGCAGGAGTTGGAAGCTGTTCCAATTAATGATGTTTCAAAAGACAGTGTTGAGTCCGAGATTTTGGGTTTGGCTGAGGATTGCGGTCGTGAAAGGCTGAAAAGGCATAGAGTTGAAGTGGCTGGAAGGGTCTGGATTCCAGACACATGGGGTCAAGAGGAACTTTTGAAGGATTGGATAGATTGCTCTGCATTTGATGCTCCTTTAGCTTCGAGCAGGATCATGTCGGCACGTTCGGCTTTAGTTGAAGAGGGTAGAAGAACTACTGCTGGTGGATTAAGAATAGACAACAGGTGTTGAATTTTCATTTCTATAATTCATTTTGAAACTAAACTACGACGCTTTTATTAATCAATCCTCAGTCCTCCTCCTATTTATAATCCATTTTGCTACTCTTTTCTTTGTGGACCTGCGGTTGGGATTGGATTTCTGTGTCGTTCAATAGGTTATGAAGATAAAATGTGCAAACAAAACTCCACCACCTAACCAAATGCTTTCAAAAAGCAAAAAAAAAAAAAAAAAGACTTGCAAGAATTTGATTAATCAGTATCTCTCTTGTAATCTCCCTCTATTTTTCAATAAATTTTGAACCTGAAATGTGTAAATTCCCGTTTTCATGCACCACTGTAACCCATTGGTAAAGAGAAGTACATGGAAGACCACAACAGCAAATGGCATTACAGTTTGTTCTGTGTTGTAACCAAGTAGCATTATCAATTTTCTTTTTCTTTTTTTTTTTTTCCTACACGAGTAATCTTATCATTTTTTTTTTTTTGGTTGAATGATTAATCCAAGGACAAACGACACCTCCTCCTCCCCCCCTCTCTCCCCCCCCCCCCCCCACAACAAAGGGGAATCATTAAAAAAGTGCAAACCAGGAAAATTAAGCAATTCATAGAAGAATGTACAAGGACAAATTCCAGAATTTTGTGGATATTTCGTAGATAAGTAGCTAGCCGTTCCACACATCAGGAAGTACTATCACAAGTCTTTATGATTCCTTATCTGCTTGTACGATTGATGAGGTGAGCATGCTTACGGAGTCAAGTTACTGATTTTTTTTTTTTTTTACTGATTTTTCATATTCGGGTAAATAAATTTTGCATCCAAACAAACAAGCAGACAATTTTTGAGGAAAAAAAAAATTGGAGAGTAACGACCAGATTATAAGCAAAAACCGTTTAGCTTCTATGTCTGATATATTAATATCTGATTTTTTATTGTCGAAAAATTCCTAGAGGGAAAATAAAAGAACTAAAAGCCCCGCGTCCGCATGTGGCATGTGTCGCATCAGTCTTTCACCATTGTAAAGTTGTTTCTGCTATCGATACAGCAAATGTCCAACACTTGTATCAGCACTGAGATGGTGATACCAGTTCCCAAACCTTGATAGTCCCATCATCACTTGCTGAGGCTAATAACCGTTTCTCCTGAAAAATAAGCAGCAATAAAATAGAAGTTTGGTAATCTTATCACTTGCAGAGATAATCACAGAAAGCAAAGACACTGCTAAGACAACTCATCATACCTTACATTTCTAAGCTGCTATAGGAGATTAAACTTAATTCTTATATCTTAACTATTATGATCTTCATGGGGCAAATTTTCTACTCGTGATATGATTGTCAGTTCAAAACTACACATCTGCTAGTTGTAACCATTTTTCTTGATTTAAGAGCTCATCACTATTAACAGAGGGAATGTTAGCACCTAAACCCCATCAACTTGATACCTGTGGAAAGAGTCACTTCATCATTAACTAGATTCGATGAAAGCAATGCTTGAGAATCTTACCCCAGGGCTCCATTGCACTGAATTTACATCCATGTCATGGGCCTTCTCCTTCTTCAGCAGCAATTTATATCGAGAACCATCAGCCTACATCACAAGCATGCAGAAAACTTGGTACGTTTGACTTGTTCCCCTGATATAGTGAAATGCATCTATAATATCTACGAATACTAGAAAATTATGTTGTTCCTCTAATAATTATTTTCATATAGAATTTTGCAATCTTATATAAGTTCGAATAATTTTTCAGGGAATAGGATTTCAATCTATACATGGAATTATCTTTTAAATAACAACTGCACAGATACTGTGAGTTCCAACACTCTCACTCTCTCAGGTTTAAGATGCAAGAAGAGCACCGAAACAATAAAGACCGCTGAATCCATGACTACAGGGAGAAAATTGAGAAAACACATTCATTCCTTAACCAGTACACTCAAAACCACTTGCTCCTGCCCACTACTAATTTTGCATGATTTCGAATGCTAAGGTGAAATCATTATTGCCTGTCTCCACAAATGGAACTTGGTTCAACTTAAGAATTTAAGGCAGATAACTAGAGTTGCAACGTAAGTCCGGGTTACCTCAGTGTTCCCTGTCCATTAATAAAAACATAGAAATGTTTCGCATTCATCTTTCAAGTCGTTTGCTGCTCTTGAAGTGATCAAGAAATTTCAGGTTTATACATAAATGTAGGCACTAGAATCATCATGAGTCCATCATATAATGTGGAGGAAAATTATTCGGGACGAGGAGAAAGATTTCAAGGAAATGTAAAGAATTCGATGCCCCCTTCTGATCACATTTGGATATTTTGTTTTGGTTTCAGATGCTAAAATCTTCTGAGAGAAAAATGTACATTTAAACGGTCACTTGGGCTAGAATTTGATACGATAGAATATCACTATTCTCCCACTGACTTTATAGGGCAAGAAGCCGAGAATCAAAATTTATATTAAAATAAAAGAGACCAAGTTATGAGTATTCAAGTTTACATTGTCAGCTGTTCGTTCTAAGGGTCTCATTTCCTTGACTATTATCAGTTGTAGATAACCTAATTTATAGCAATCACAGCAGTTTCCTGGCAACACAAATTTATATATTGGCTAAGTTGCAACAAAATTTATTAGAAGGCAATTAAACTGCTTATGAGTTAATGATAGTGGATAGCTATAGTGAAGAAAATTCTGAAAGAGTACTCAAAAAAAAGTGAGAAATATACATACCGAATTCTCATTACTCTCCACAAATAGTCGTATAGCATCATCAGCTGCTCCGCTGGCAATGATACCTTCTCTGTCATATTCGCACAAATTAAAGTAGGATCAGAGTCGTATAACAGAAATTTTAACTAAATAGGATAAAACGCTCTCTTGACAGATATATATTGCATGAATCTCTCTGTCTTCGCATCCCACTTTCAGTAATTAAATTAAGAAAATAAGAAATGGCTTGAGAATAAATAAGTAAAAAATTGTTATACTTTTACTAAATCCTCTTCCTGACCCAATTAATGGACCCGGGTAATTCAATTAAAGTATAGACAGAATAGTCGGTGTATGTCCAAAGAAGGAGATTGGGTGGTTTACTCTTCAACATAATAGTTAACCTTGATTCAGTCTTGTATTTTACTTGAGTGTAAATACTTAACAGTAGGAATGTGATCCAGATAATAATGATCTTACAGCTGCCTTGTGAAAACATATATATGAAATCATGAGTCAATAGTGATCACGGGAGGGTTAAATCTGTCCAGAACTAGATGATTTACATCTCTGCTGACATGTGTGATACAAATTCTATTTCAATTAACCAAGATGCAACTACCTTGACCAATGAACTGAGAAAATTGTCCGATCATGATACCCTGAGAGAGAGCAAACATGTCTCCTATTAAAAAAGAAAAAAGAAAATTATTTCATTATGCAGAAAAGGAAATCATAATATGCTACCATCAAATGATGTACCCCTCGTGTACAAATGCTGCAGTTGACCAAAGATTACTACCCATAGAAGTTATAACTGCATGAAAACTTGATAGCCACAGTTTAGATCATGTATCAATGGAAGATGCTCTGTCAGATCTTACAAAATAGAGTATGACAATTGTGGTTGAGTTTTGAATGATCAATAATGGGTTTGGGCTTCGAAGACCTAACTTCAATAATGTTCAATATATGCATGCATGGCATATATCACACAATTTTCCATTAAATACCTGAGACAATACAAGATCTATCAAATATGAATTCTGGAATTTCAACCCGGGGGGAGGGGGGAATTGATGAAATGATAGGATGGGTGTCCCTTACCAAGGTGCAAATCCATCCCCAGATTGCATCACTGTGTTGTCTGTTTCCCATACCTTCAGGGTAAGATCATCACTGTCATAGGAGGGGTCAAAATGTCACAGATGTTCAACAGAAGGCCAAAAACAATCCCCAGTCATGTACATGAGACAGCTAAGACATACCTACAGGTAACCATTTTGTCTCCTCTAGCATTGAAGGAGAGGGCCCAAACAGTGGAAGTATGACCGCTGACACATAACATTGATTTAAAAAATTAATAATCCTACATAAGCTAGCATACCAAATATATTGGAAAGGCATTTTATACGTGATATGGAAAAAGGAAATAGCCTAAAGAAAAGAAATCAAAGAAGCCGCAGAAGTGACAGTGGTGAGAGAGGTTAAGGAGTAGTACTTATTAGGTTCGCCTAAAGTTTGAACACACTGCCAATCATCACTGTCACCTTCATCTGCCCAAACCTAAAAGTAACATCAATTGCATTATATCATGATCAAACTTTCCAATTACACACAACAAAAGGAAATATATATATAAGGCCATAACACAATAGTGAAAAAGAACAATGTATTTTAGCATATGTATCACCTTCACATTGTTGTCATAGCTACATGAAAATAAAATGTCCACTGTTGGATGCCACTGCACCATTTTTACGTCTTGTGTATGTCCTTGCAGCACCGAGACACACTCAAACTCGTTACCTGGTTGCACTTCCCATATCCAAACAGATTTATCTCTGCCACAAGTTGCAAGTAAAGATCCAGATGCATTCCAGGATACACCCTTCACTTCATTTTCATGGCCCTGCACAAAAAAATACATGTGTAATTATGCTATTGAGTTTTGAAAGACCAAAAAAGCAATGATCAGCAGACATTGAAGAGAAATAATCAAGTTTTGGGTATATCTGTAGAAAATAAGTTCTTCATTGTAAAACTATACCTCCAAAGTAGAGACACAGTCGAAATCACCCCCAACATTTTCCCATATGGCAGTAGTGGCATCGAAGCTTGCAGTAGCCAACAATTTCCCTGATGGTGACCAAGCACAGGATCGAACTGTTCTAGTATGCGTTTCTTCCAAAACTGCCTGCATTTTATTATTAGACTCATAATTTTGGAAGCACCACCTAAGAAAAAAGAAAATAATTTCAAACAATATGTTCCAACTTTGTTAACTCGCAGACGAGATTTTTATATTTCTCAGTAAGTCAAGGATATGCAACCATTCTGTCTTTACTACATTATTTGATCATCCTTTTATCTCTCAGAACGGAGTAAGATTAGACCCAAGAGCCGTAGCTGAATAACAAGACAGCCCAAATTCTTAGCCTTTGTTATCTGATGATCATCACTGGAAAGGCAACAGAAGACATTACTAATACCAGATTAATGCACCTACTTTACAAAGCATAAAGCATAATTCAGATGGTCACAAATAGAAATACACTGACGTAGTTGATGCTTAAGTTCCTCCAATTTGTTCATACTACCGCTACAATTCAAATACACTGATCAAAGATTATCGCTTCTTTGTTGACCATGCTATGATATCAAAGTCTCTAACTCCCTTTCCATTTTTTTCTTCGCAATACTATTTTCTACTAATCCGCATAGGTTCCTGGAATCCACCGAGAGTAAGAAAACAGACCTTGCAGTTCCAAAGACCAGAGGTCAGATTTTGCTCCCAGATACGGACGGTTTTGTCGCCGCTACAAGAAGCAAAGGAAAGTGGAATTCCAGCATGTCCAGTAGCAGGGTTCCAGGCCAAGCTCCAAACCCTATCTGTGTGACCTTCGAGTCTCTGAATCTCCCTTAGTTCAATATTTCCTTCGAAGCTCTCCATCGCAACAACTATTGCAGGTATTATCAGAGCACAGGTTAGCTTCTTACTTCTTAGGAGCTCCGTCTCATCTCTCCCACTTTTTGGTGTGAGATTAGCTTTTGTTTTAGACTCTGCTTCTGTAGTGCTGCCTTGATGAGCCGTTGAACTGTTTCAGCGGATTTCAACGCGCAGCACACGCGCCGTAGGGAGGAAAAAAGGGTCCGCTAATTTGGCCGCCAACGGTTGACGGCTGCATAAGAATTTGGGTGGCCAGCTCTACATCCCGTTACATTTGACGGTGCTGTAGCTTCAATGCCGAAACTGTCCCTCGAGATTAAACTTTTTCCTCCTCTTTTTCCATAAAAAATTATTTTCCATGAAAGAAAGGGAACTCAATTTTAAGTATGGATGGACATCCATCTTTTTTTTTTTGCCACAAAAATTATTTTATCATACGTGTAAAAAATTATGTCTATCGTATTTTTTACACAAAATATGTCTATATATTTCATTATTATAATTTTTTGAATATAATAAAGTGTTGACTTAAATAAAATAAATTTTAACCTTGAAATAAAAATATCTGAAGTTAAAAATCTTAATTTTGTTTTATCAAAAGCTTAAAGTCTTAAATTTAAATCTTATAATTAAGTAAAAAGCTAATTTATTTTTAACGGACAATTTAAACTATAGAATGAAACTCACTTGTTGATCATATATTTTTAATTTTAATAAAATTTAAAATAAAAACATAATTTTACTCTATTTTTATGTAGTATTTTACCAGCGATTGAATTTGAATTTCCATAAAATTCTGCCCTCCATTCGCGGGCTGTGTGGACGGTTGATCACGGTCAAGCGCTGACAACGCCCGTAACCGTCCAGTCCGAGTGAACCGGTTCAATCCTCCTTCGGTCCGTTTGATACACAGCACACGAGATTCGGCTCAACCATTTCATTCGTCTTTGGCAGCCATCGAAGGAGAAGAGATCTCTGACCCTAGAGCACAAATCAGAAGGAAGCCATCGAAACGCAGCAAAGCCAATTACTGATTATCATGGATTCAGTGGTTCGAAGAAATAGAGGAGGCCTTTTTGAAGGTCTTTACAAAGTGATTATGCGCCGCAACTCCGTCTATGTCACCTTCGTCATTGCTGGTGCTTTCCTCGGAGAACGGGTGAGTTCTAGGTTTCGGCTTACTATTATTACTCTTCTTATATGTAGAATCTAATTGCGACCTGATTAGTAATCTAGTGTTATTCTTGTTTTCTTTCATGTCATTTCACTCGGAAATGCTAGGAGTAATTACATTTATTGTACTGGTTAGCCTAGATTCAAAATTTAGATTTTGTTTATATGGCTCTTGGGAACCAATACGAGCTGGGGCCACCATCATCCATCTTAGAAATGATTCCAGCGTCTGATGCAAATTAATGACTGTGAAAACCGTGGGTTGGAACTTAGAATAGAGTAAAATCATTTCGGTATATTTTCTTAGATATACGTTTTCTCGAGTCCTAATATGATTCAAACGTGGTAAATAAGTTCTAATACTTTTGATGGAGACAAAGAGATTTCTGTCTTATAAACTATCATACATTGCATAAAAATGATTTGTAAATGAGTTGAATTCCTGAATTAGTATGATTTCAAACACTTTCTTTTCCTTTCGTTTTTGATAAAAGATAGAGCAATCTATTGAGCGCATATTTTTAGGATTTGTAAGCATACATATCTGATGCCTAAAATCTCACATTCAGTGAGTGAGTGCTGGAGGGTAAATCTTACTATGTAAATTATTAAGGGAAGGATTAGTTGCGACCTTAGAAAATCTGATGGGGATTTAGCATATGTGGTTTTTTGCTCTTTGGTTGTTGTTAACATTATGCTTTCCATTCTAGATGCTTATGATAAATAACTACAATCTATTATTTTTTTCTAAGAGGTCAAACTATTTTCAATGACCTCTCTGACACGAGTTCATATGCATTGGTGTTTTTTTTTTTTGAAAGAAGAATAACTAAGAGAGATTCCCTGTATTGGTTTCAGGCTGTGGATTATGGAGTTCACAAGCTCTGGGAGATGAACAATGTTGGGGTATTATATCTTCTTGACCTAATATATATGAAGATATACTATACGGTTTATGTATCAATTTTATCTTGATACGATTGGTTTGTTTAAATATCATATTTCACTAATGTGGATGATCTTCCTAGTACTTTCGTTTGATTATCTTTCTATAAATTTATTAAACTGCTTTTTTTTTTTTTTCTTTTATAAAAAAAAAAAATCTGGAATATGGTGATGTATAATAGTATTTTCATGTACTCTTACCAAATTAACAGCATGATATTTTTAGTTTTATATATGTTAGACATTAGATTTCTATGTATTCGTTGGTTGGATTCTTTGTTATTTGTAATTATGAGTCAATTCAATACCTGATGAGACTGCCAGAACAGTTTGGAACTGAATATCATAAAGAATTTTCTTGCTCTGTACCTACATTCTGATGTATAACTTATATCAATTGGATTTACTTTGACATTCTGGTGTTTACTGTCATTCTGGAAGATTCATTAACTATTTCATTTTCATTTGATATTTTCTAGCCTTTGAATCAACAATTAGGTAGATCCTCTACTGATGTTTTAGCGTTCTACTTTGAATAAGGGAAGGAAAACTTTTTGCAATACGCTCATTCTGCATGGTTAACTCTTCATGAACTTAGTTGCATGTTTATGTTTATTTTCTAATATTCATTTTTGAGAATGGATTGACCATTTTTTATTGTTGAATGTTTTCTTTGCCCCTTCTATGCTTTACCGAAGTAAGATTCATCACTTTGTCTTAAAACTAGGTGGGACTGGCTAGTTTCCAATCTTTGGTTGATTTGCATTGTCCAACTCCTTTATGCTGGTAAACAAATAGTTACAAACCAAATATGATGCGACAACTTGGGGTTATGGGTTATTATATGATGCAATGGTATTTTACTATGGCAATGATACTTCACAGTATTTTTATCCTTGAACTATAACTTCATTTTCTTTTTTTGCAGAAACGGTTCGAGGACATTCCAGTTTTAGGGCAAAGGCAATCAGAAGAGTAAATTGCCGGACCATCTTGTTAGCTATCTTTGAAGCTTCATTCTTTTGGAATATGGAGTAAAATCATTAACTGGATAGCAGTTTTTATTTTTGCAATAAATGTCACCTGCTTGCCTCAGTCTAAACCCTCTAAGGATGGTTTCATTCATTCTGTTGGAAGTATTTAACATTGAAATAGTACAAGAATTCATTGTTTGTTGAATCATTTGTCTCAAACATTGATTATTCTAGTCACTGGCTTTTGATTCGCACTTTCAGTTTCAGAAAGTTTGTCAAAGCTGTTTTTTTATTTTTTACCGACTCTTCCAAATTTGTTTATTGGGCAATGGAAGTTACAAAACTCAGAAAATTCAAAATACTTGTTAGCATTTTTTTTTTTTTAAAAAAATACGAATCAGTTATATTTGTTTGAGATGAAAAATATTTTTCATTAATTTCTTAGCTGATAGACATTAGACTGCCGATATAGAAAATGGCACTCCAATGATTTTTGGTAAATAAATAAAAGTTTAATTATTCTTGATCTTATAATTTAAGAAAAAAAAAAGTCGTTTTTCAGTTCATCTTCATTTAAAATGGGTGATAATCATTTTAAAATGGTCCAATTAAATTCACGTCAACAATCTCGATTATCTGGATGGTGGATAATAGTACTTTCGATGGTGTGATTGTATTTAACGTGTTTGCTGAAATAAGCATACCAATAAGGTTGCTAAGTGCGCTTTCCATTTTTTTAAATTGCAGAGTAATTTCTAAAATGGATTTTTTTTTTTTTTTAAGTTGTGAATGAGAAGGATTATTTATTGGAACGTTTAGTTGAATCAATTTCTTTTTCATAATAAATCACAAAATCATTCTTATAAAATACATTTTTCGCAACGTGAGAATTTCATGTGAGGCCACACTGAGGTTGTATTGCTTTAGAAATTGAGATGGTTTCGCAGCAGGGGGAGAGAAGAGGAGCACAACGTCTGCTCTTTGATCGTTGAAGATGGCGGTTAAGAGGTTCCTAAAGCCCATCACAAAACCAGCACCACCGCCATCATCTTCGCCTCCTCTTTCTCCGATCCCCAATCCTCCTCTCCCTCCCCCACCAGGTAGGTCTCTGGCCCCACTTCCTACTCTTACTATCTCTCCCAACTCCCACTATCAGCACCTCCTTGGCTTCGTGAAGACCCATCTTTCTCCTCCTTTCACACCCGATAGTCTTCTTCACTTCCTCAAATCCAAGCTCCATCATCATCCTAACTTCACTCATTTTGACTTGCACATCTTCAATTGGGCTTCCACTATTGATTCCTACCGCCACAATCACTCTACTTTCGAATGGATGGCTCGTACTCTTGCTATCACCAATCGTTTGGTCGAACTCCGGGCTCTTCTCCAATTCATGGTATCGAATCCTTGCCCCTGCTCCGATGGTATTTTCTCTTGCCCTCGAACTGAACCTATATTCCAGTTTGTGATTAATGCTTACTGTAAAGCTGGGAAATTGGATGACGCTGTGTTTGCATTTGATTGTATGCGGAGATTGATTGATGGGAGGCCTTGTGTGGTGATTTACAATATATTGATTCATGGTTTTGTGAAATGTGTAAGGCATGATAAAGCACTAGAATTTTATGATAAGATGATTAAAGATAGGGTCAAGCCGGATGTGTTTACGTTCAATATTTTGATCAGTAGTCATTGTCGAAATTCACAGTTTGGGATGGCTTTGGAGTTGTTTAAGGAGATGAGGAAAAAGGGGTGCAACCCAAATGTTGTTACTTTTAATACTTTGATTAAAGGACTCTTTAGTAAGCGGAAGATTGAAGAAGGGATTGGAATGGCCTACGAGATGATTGGATTGGGGTGTCAGCTCTCAATTGCGACTTGTGAGATTCTGGTGGATGGACTTTGTAAGGGAGGTCAGATTTCACAGGCTTGTGAACTATTAATAGACTTTTCCAGAAAGGGAGTTTTGCCCAAAGGATATGATTATTTTGTTTTGGTTGAAGTTCTATGTGGGCAAGGGAATGCTCTTGGAGCATTGGAGCTCGGATATGAACTATGGAACAAAGGAAATATTCCAACCATAATTGCTTGTACTGTACTGATTGATGGTTTAAGAAGATTGGGAAATATTGAAGAAGCATTCAGATTGTTGGAAAAGATGCTTAAAGAGGGTATGGTTGTGGATACTTTTACTTTTAATTGTGTCCTTCAAGACCTTTGCAATGTGGCAAGAACAGCGGAAGCGAATAAATTGAAAGTATTTGCTTTGAGCAGGGGTCTGAAACCAGATGGAATGACCTATAGAATTTTGGTTTCTGGGTATACAAGAGAAGGTAATTCAAAGGATGGGGAGTTAGTGGTAGATGAAATGTTGGATAGGGGATTCATACCTGATCTTGCTACGTATAATAAATTAATCAATGGCTTCTCTAATTGCCGGCGTTCCACATTCCAGCAAGTTAACAAAATTGGCCGCTGAGGATGCAAGAATTTCAAGATTTAACTTGGTTTTCAATTTTAACATAAGCTTGGCGATAAGGCTATTTAGAAATGTTCGAGAGCTGGGATATAAAATAATTAAAATGATTAATAAGAATTGTCATATCACTGTGTAGTCAGATGGAGGATGATTGGTTGTTAACATGAAGATAATATGCAAATTGACTGTGGAGGTGATTGGTGCTCCAAACTTCCATACTTTTGGTTTATTTAATCATGATATTTTATATCTCACACAGTTAAATGCCATGCAGATTGGGACAGGATTGACAGCGTTTTGTTGAAGGACCATCTACTGCTGATCAATTGAAGTCCTTGTAAGTGTTTTTGTAGTGTTTAATTGTTCTTTCTGATGTACTTCTGTCCATTCTAACACCGAATCTGAAGTATCAGATTTTTTTTTGGCTATGTTTGAGGAATGCAAAAGAATAAATTCGAAATTTCTTAGTCAATTGTACTTAGCTCATGACACTTCTTTTTGATATGTTTAGTTTAATCATTAGTTTCATGATACTTGTTGGTATATGCTTATACAACTATGAACTTGAATTTTTTTTTAATACGGCGCACAATTTCCTTGTACATGAACTTATTTCATATATTTGATTTTAAATCTTCTAAAAACAAGAATAAATGAAAGCTCATATGATTTAGCCATTAAACATATGATAGCAAGTTAGCAACTAAGATGAAGGTGTTTTCAGAAATTCTTAGTAAACCTTAGGCACCTAAATCTGTGCATTAACTGATCTATCATCGAACAGACGGTTGATTCCGAAAGGACCATTAAAAAAAAATAATAACTAGGGAAGAGGGTAGACCCTGAAATTATATACGCTTCTGATTCATGTTTCTCTTACCGTGCTCTTCCTTGATCATATCCAATAGGTTTTCTGGGAGAAAGGGAGAGGGTTTTGTGTATCTACAAAATGCATATCATGATCTTGTCTTATCATAAGATCTTTACAAACTTAGATGTTGAATTTTTAATTGATATCACCTCCTGTAGATATAGTCTGTGTCTGATTCAGCATAGCCTCATGAGACAATTTGTTTCTCCTTTATGGCACTCGGCTTATCGGTCCTCGGGGCATGGCGCAGGGTCGGGATCAAATTGTCTATAGCACGAACAAAGACTTTCTTGAGCAAGAATATAAAGCTCCTGTCGGATAATAAAACATTCTAGGGAATGGTGACATCAGATTAAGAAAAATTGACTGCTCCTCCATTTTTCGATTTCTTTCAGCACACTAAAATTACCCAATTGTAATTCCGATGGCATTGCATCAGAATGGCAATATGTCTCTGCACGGATTGGTTCATACTCGTGCTGTTGTTTCGGAGGCTCAAACTCCTATATGCCACCGTTCATCGCCTTTGCTACCTTATTGAGAAGCAGTAGCTGCGGTTCTGGTGAAATTGCAGCAATAGAAGTTGGATTCTGCAATCTCTCAGATTACCGGCCACTCTAGATGCTTATGAAAAAGTGCCAGATAGTATGAATATGTACCCCATTGGGAGTTCATTTGTTCAGATATGCTTGGTCAAACAGATACGCTTTTTTTTGGCATTGCCTTTCTGTCGTATAAATTTAAAGTTTACAAGGCCCCTTTCTTGAGTTTTATATGCACTTGATAGTTGATACGGCGAACAAAGAAAGAAAAAGGCAGCATAGAAATTTACCAAAGCAATCAAAAAACAATAGACCCTCAAAAACCATGCAATTTCTTTTCATTAGTTTATCATAATTGAACAACACACAATCAGCAGCCATGTGAGAAATAAATCTGCACCTTGAAAGAAAAGAAAATGGGGTAATCAGAACAACTATTCTTCAAACGAAATACATGACCATCTGAACTTCTTTTTGCTTGAAGCCACATTTCTCGTAGAACACTCTGTTCTCATGGCTGCAATCAAGAATTACCTTATAGCACCCCATTGAATGAGCATGATCCGTGAGAAACTTGATTAGTTTCTTTCCCAATTGCTTCCCACGAACGGTGGAATCAACAACGACATCCTCAATATGTCCAACCTTTCCACAATTCCTCAAAAATTTCTTCTCAATAAATATTGACCCTGTTGCAATAATCTTCCCAGAAAGCTCATCCTCTATGACACAAACAACATGATCATCCCCAAGGGAACTGAGCTCTCCAAATCGATCCCCAAATTCTTTGTTAGATACAGAATCACAAACACTAAGTTGTTGGAGTAATTCTATGAATCCTTTTCCGTAGTCCGAGACCTCTAATTTTCGAACTCTAAACTTCTGTTCTTCATCTGGTAAGTTACTGTTTTGCATCTTCTCTGCGACTTCAAATCAATTTGATCAAAGTTAATTGTAAAATTAACAAAATGGAAATTATTCTGTCAAATCCAAATTCTCTACATCTGTGATAAATCTAAGATTTTCTTTATTCATGAATGGGAGAGAAAGATCAACATAAATATCAGAAAGAACCTTACAAAAGGAACAAAAAAGAGATATTGGGTGGAGCGAGATCCGAAATTTTCACTTTCTCACCTTTTTTCTCAGCAATCAAGCAGAACAAAATCACTTCGAACGAGCCAAGGAGGAATTTTTAACTTTTTTGATGTGTTAAGATTTCTCATTTTAACTTTTGCTTTTTCATATTTTATCGGAAATGCCTTTGACCCATTAGATCTTTTTTTCTGATGAGGTGGCAAATTCTATGCCGTTAATTTCAATCTTAAGACACAAGCTGGCGGAGCGAGCTCCCTTGTATTGGAATAAACGGTTCTATTACTTCTGTAACAAAAAGCACAAGCTTGTGCATTTTCCGATCAATGGTTTGGTGGGAGAAAGAAGAAAGCCATAGCCATGCCGGGTTCGCTGATTCGACGCCTTATTCCTTATTTTACATCTCGAATTCGACAGAACCATAGGCTTCTAAGCTCTTCTTCTGCCCTTCATCATGTCCCTTCCTCGTCTCTATCTTCGTCTTCTTCCGTGGAACCTGTTCACGTGACTGACAATTTCATTCGGGTATGCTCTCTGCTCTATCAATAAGAATATTATTACTTTGCCATGTTATGATTATTTGGAAAAAATTTCCAGCTTTTGACATAGTAAAATTCTGTATTAATTTATGCTTGCGTTTTGTTTATCATTAAATTTGGGATTCAATTTTCTTTATTTTCATTCTATCATGTGTGCCGATGAAACCAAGCGGAAACAAAAATTCATGCCTGAAAAAAATGTGGCTTTGGGGGAGAGGAAGCCGAGGGTAGCATTATATCTAGTCTAGGGAATGCATGTGTCTATAAACATCTATATAAAAGCTTGGAATGAAGGAAGCTAGGGCCAACTCTGATGAGGGAATGAAGAGTGTGGCAATAACAATGTTGATGAAAAGTTTTTCCAATATGCTTTTGACGACAGAATTCTTTAGCAAATTTTAGGAGCCGAAGGAAGACTTCTGTAACTAGAAAGAAAATCTCACCTTGATTAAGCACGGGATTTAGTCTCCTGCTTTGTTATTTGCACGGTTCCATTAGGTTTACTTTGATTTCATTTTGAGAAGTAAAAAGTTGTATTTTCAACTAAAGGTGCTTTACATCAAATATGAGCAAACGACTGAATTATTTGCTTCACAAATAATGTACTATTCTGGAGCAACACGCGAACACAACAGACTTATATTATTAGGTTCTAGGAAGTTGGTATTGTCATGTTAAAACATGAAAACTTGTCTCCAACTCCTTGTCCACTGTATAATAGTTTTTTTCCCTTTCTTCCACCTGCAACTAATGGAGGCTACTATTTATTAATCAATGTTGTTCAGGAGTGGTTAACAAGCGGCCTCACATTATCAAATTTCTTTCCAAAATTGTCCTATGGAAACTATGATAACAAAAAAAAAAAAAAAAACTATTTGTCTGGAAATATATATTTAGTTATTTAAGTATGACTGGCTCAACTTGAGAACTGGGCTATTTTGAACAAAAAGAAACTTGTAACTCTCCAACTAAAGGTATTCCTGCAAGATTCCTTCTCTGTAAAGATCTTGACAATGATGATTAATTAAAATATGTGGGAAATACTTTACGAACTCTCCAGTCATGATTAGACCCTTATGATTTGCTAATGTTTTATGAAATTGTCAAATCCGCACATAGATTGATTGATGGTACTTCTCTCCCATCCTCATATATTCGTTAAATGCACATCCGAAGTTATAAATCGTTACATTTAATAAATGCCAACCACTCATCCATCTTATTTGATGTGTAACAGAGAATGAAGGAACTGGAAGCTGATGTATCATCAGGAGATGGAAAAAAACTTCGTTTGAGTGTAGAAACTGGTGGATGTTCTGGGTTCCAGTACATTTTTAAACTGGATAACAGGATCAACTCAGATGACAGGTCTCACCTTTATCCTGTGAAATTTCACACATGATGACCTTGCTGTTTGTGTGTACCATCCATGTATATACTAAGCACTTATTTTTTACAACTTTTTCTTTGACAGAGTTTTTGAGAAGGAAGGAGTTCAACTGGTTGTTGATAATATATCATATGATTTTGTAAAAGGAGCTACTGTTGATTATGTTGAGGAGCTAATCCGCTCAGCTTTCGTAGTAAGATTATTACTGCTTATAAACTGTTATGTTTGCTCAAAACTATCTTCATGTTCATTCTTTCGCACCTTACCAATATTGCAACACAGTACTAGTTACAGTAATAATAATCTGGGAAGATTTTTCCTAAAACGTACACCTTGGAAGATTTCCTTTAATTTGCTTCCAATTTCAATTAACGACTGTCATTCGCATCCTATTATCTAGTTAAATGCTGAAATCTGAGGAACGTAGTGAGTTACTCATACTAGTAAAGCACATTTATAACTGTATGCATATGTTACAAGTACCCTCACGACAGCCTCTTCTAGGAAATGTTCATTATCAATTTGAATTGGAGAGAACTAGGAACACGGGGCAAATCATATTTAGGTTCGGACTAGAGTCTGAGAATTGAGGTTACGATCATAAGCTGAGGAACTTACTTGGAGAAACATTCAGTTGCTCTGTGATCTTCGTTTCAATTAAGCAATGCTATTAGATGCCCTTAACATTATTATTTAGTAAGAGGCAGTCTTGAATAATTTAACAGCATTTTTTGCTTTCATTATTTCATCGTGACATGTTTAAGATTTAGTGGGCATAATTCAGGTATTTCCGACAGTAAATTTACAGTCACTTTGTGGTCTCATGCAGGTGACCGAAAACCCCAGTGCAGTTGGTGGTTGTAGTTGTAAGAGTTCTTTCATGGTAAAACAGTAGCCTTCGTTCGTGTCCTGACCACACCACTGTTCACATATTTGTGGTCTATCTTCTGTCAAAGCACATCACTTTTGTATCCCAAGGTCCCTGAACTTACATTTTGCCAATTCTTCTTCAATAAGGAAACAAGGAAATTGACAGAGTTGTACAGTCTGGAAAATCTGCTTCTCCATCATTGTGGAGTTTAGAAAAGCAATACCCATACAAAGAACCTTTCTAAGTTGAAACTCAGCATAGCATGAAACTTCTTGCCGAGTTTCTGGTTTTTATTCCCTATCTTTTCTGCCTGCAGTAGAAAAGATATAAAGGTCATGTAAATTATCTGGAATAAATATATTATACATTAAGAGTAGTCTCTGCTATGATATAAAGAACAAAAATGACAAGCATGCAAATCTTCATCTTAGTGCGAGAAATATGAGGAAGCCTAACTGAGCCACTGAACCGCTTGTCTTTCTGAGGATCATAATTCTTTCATTCCAATTTACAGCTCAATGTTCTCGGTATAATTAATTACGTTGCCTCTCACGGTGGAGTATATCCACCTCTTCGCTCACTCTACTGCGATGCCATCTCCATTTCTAAGCAAAACAAAATTTAGTACTTGTTTGGCCTCACTCTAAAATGCTAATATTTCGATAATGTATTTTCTAAGAATGTTTTGTCATTAATCACAAAAAAAAAAGAAATTGATTCGACTATACGTTTTATGTATTCGTTTCTCATTAACAACTAAGGAAAAAAAAAATCATTTTACTATCTGATAAAAAAATTCGAATTCTCGTTTACAGATAAAAAATCATTAGGAAGTGTAGAAAAGCACTTTTATCCGGATAAAAAGCAGTTTATAAAATGTCCGATGTCACAGCCAAACAGGTACTTACGCACGTGTCAACTCAAACGACAATATACAATACGAGCATTAACGTTGACTGTGCCGAATCCATTTTCCTGCTCGGGGCTGATGTGCGTTTCACCTCTCTGTACACCCTAGCTTTGAAGAAGAATGAGAATGCGCTGTCTCTCTGCAACTTCAATCGCCAATGCTCATACCCTTCCGGCGCTCATAAACTGTCCAGTCCATGGCTTCAAAAAGCGTAGTTTTTTCATAATCAGGCCTTTCTCCACCTCGAGTGAGTTTGGTTCCTCTTATGTTTCGCATTCGCAGTATTACTCCTTGTATTCTCCCCTGATTTTCCAATTTTCTGCTTACTAGGGAATTCTCGACCTTCCATTCAATGTGCTGTGCAATTCCGGCCTTGCATCGATATACACAAGGTGTGTCGGCTTATTAGCTTGCCAAGTTTTTCTTCTACCCTCTCAAAGAATTACCATTTTTTAAAAAACTTCAACGACTTTTACTTTAGATTGTAGTTTGATTGTTATTAAACGAAGGGGGAAAACAGTGCTATTTTTATGTGATTATTCTCTTTGAAGTGACTCATCTGATTTTCACGTTTACTGCAGGGGAAAGTTAAACAAATTGTTGGGTCGACTCTTCAAGATTTAAAGGAGGATGGGATAAATCCTGTGACTAATTTTGAATCTGATAAGTCGGCAGCCGAGTATGCCAATCTTTACAGAGAAGATGGACTTACTGGTGGTCATGTAATTATGCTCGGAGCCGATCCTTTGAGCAAAGCCGCTGCCCTTGGAGCATTGCATGCTTATCCTGGTACTATGCTCCTCAATTTATTGGCTTTCTCTGGATATTACCGCTGATTAGTGGTGTTTAACGTGTAATGCTTCAAGTAAGTAGTTGGTAGTGCTTATCCACATAGCACTGGGAAATGGCGCAATGAAAAACTGACTATGTGGATGGGGAACTTCATGTTACACTGCTCACCTTTGTTCTTTATGGTTGATGATATGTTTAAAACTTACAGATTTTTCCTCTGCTGAACTTAACTGTGGAGGACTGAAAATTTAGGCTGTCTGCAAGTGGGAGGTGGAATAAATTCTGACAATTGTTTGAGTTACATAGAGGAAGGAGCAAGCCATGTTATTGTCACATCTGTATGTAATTCTTGTTTTCTTCCTTTATTTTGGTTGTTCAACCTTTTTATTCCCCACTGCATTTATACATTGAGAAAATATGTCTTGATTATCAACCATAAAGAAGTACTTCTAAAAGTAATTGTTTAATGCTAATAAATAATTGTAATTGATGTACCATTTATCATTCCATGGAAAAAGTGTAATTGCATTACAGCAAGCTTAAACATTGATCTTCTATCTTGATTTGTATAACCTCACAACACTATTTTACTGTATTTAAGAATTACTACCAGTGATGCTTGGTCCTTAACAGAAAAATATCTAGATATATTGTATTAATTGATTTCTTTCCTTACAGTATGTATTCAACAATGGAAAAATGGATCTTGGAAGGCTAAAAGATCTTGTTCGAATTGTTGGAAAACAGAGGCTTGTTTTGGATCTCAGTTGCAGAAAGAAGGTATAAATGGGTCTTATCTTATTCCAAAGTAAAATATACCTGGAAAAGGTTATGCTGGTTGAAGATCAGGCACAAACATTAGACATGCAACAAAACAATAATAGCATGGATTTTAATCAAATATTCTTATAGTGATTTTGTATTTTTTTATTTTTTAATATATCGTTAAAAGTTGTAAATCTCAAGAGCAAAGCCATGTGATCTGGGAGAGAAGAAATCAATAATTAGGTGATAGTTGCGCGTGATATTAAGAATTGAAACGTCATATAGTTCTTTCACCAGATCGTGTACTCAAGGATTTTCTGATGTTCAGGAAGGCAAATATGCTATCGTAACCGATAGATGGCAGAAGTTCAGTGATGTGATTCTTGACGCGGAGGTGTTACAATTTCTTGCGAACTTTGCTGATGAGTTTCTTGTTCACGGTGTTGACGTTGAAGGAAAAAAGTAAGTAACAATTTTTAATATCTTCAAGCAACTACATCTATGGACAAAGATATTGTAGTGAGAATCACTAGGAGAGTGACATTTCATTGATTGCTGATCTCAGGTTGGGAATTGATGAAGAGCTTGTGGCTTTGCTTGGCAAGTATTCACCGGTCGGTAACAGTTTTCAACTCCCCTGATTTAATTATTGGTATTATATCAATTTCCTGTCTTGTTACTACGAAAACCTCATTAAATAGGATGCTTTATGGTTTTGCCAGATTCCTGTTACTTATGCTGGGGGCGTCACCGTGATGGCTGATTTAGAGAGGATAAAAGTGGCTGGAATGGAACGTGTGGATGTTACTGTGGGCAGTGCATTGGATATTTTTGGGGGGAACTTGGCGTATAAAGAGGTCGTTAAATGGCATGCTCAACAACAGGCCTCAATGGTTTAATTAGTATGGTTAGGGGATCTTTGTTAAATTGACTCTCAAATGTTTGGCAATGTACTGTGATCATCGTTTTTAATCAAATCTTCAATAACTAATGACACATTTTAAGTATTATTTTTCAGCATCTGCATCAACCATTTCTATTTTTTCGAGGATGCCCAGGTTGCTATTTGTCTTTGATTTGAGAATCAAGTTTGGGAAATTCTAACAAGTGATAACAAGGATTTTTTTGTTTTTTTACACCTGTCTCCACACTCTTTGGGATCCTGTTTGGGAGGATTTTTGGCAAATGGGAAATGTTGTCGCATGTTCGGTCAAGTGTAAATACTTGTGAGTAGGCCTCTTATTTTGTAATTATTTATAAAAATAAAATTATAAACAAAAATATAAAAAAATAAATTGTATAAAAAGTGAATATACACGCGCTAATCTGCAATTATTTTGTGGTGTGATAAAGAAGAAAGAATGAACGCATTAAACAAATTTACAGACTGTGGGTCCATCTTGCAAAATAACTAGAATGCCGGGGGCCTCTATGTAATTTAGATATACCGGGAAAAATCTCAACGACTACTGGAAATACGGATTGACAGGACTTGTGCAGTGCCCTGCAAGATGGACTCTGAAACAACCACTCGCTGCCCAAGTCGAAGGTCGTAATCGAAGTCCCAAGAAACGTGCTTCTTTGCAAGCCTTCGTTGCTCACCGAATCCCAATCGAGAATCCTAAGATGGATCGTCTGCATTTCTTACATTTGTGCCCTCGTCTCGCTTCCTAGGAACCCTTGCAGATTCTCGTCGATTATCACCAACTCTACGTCCAGCAATAGAATAAGCATAACTCCAACCCGGCCCAGAGCTATGTCTGCGTTCCGAACCCGAGTCTCGCTGGTTTTTGCTCCAGCTTCTCAATCGAGTTCTCTGTCTCAGCCACGTGAATGTTAATATTCTTCATATTTTCTCTTGTGAGCTTCCATTTTCTTCTCTCTTCCATCCTCAAAATTTGTTTAATTAATTTTCCGGATTATTATTATTGTTTTGTCACAATTCTACCGGCTGCGGTTGCTGAGACAGTTGAAGCCAAAATGTATATAGATAATTTATTTTTCCCAGGGAATAAATTCTTTTAAAAACTCTTTGACATTGCAAACTGGCTTCGTATCAATGTTTTTATGTTTTTTTTTTTCTCATCATTCTTTTGGCGATTTCATTGTCTCTTTATATGATCTTTTTTTCTTATGGGATTCTTTATTACGATGTTTAAACCTTTTCTCCTCCTCTTCCTTGCTCTTGAGTTTCTTTAAGAATGTCTGTTACTTTTCTTCTTCTGCTAGCTGATCTGTATCCATATTGTACGAAGGGACGGTGAAGTAAATAAGATACACAGTAAAGAACCATTAGTTGAATATAGGCGCTTACTAGAAGTTGACTTGTCTAATCAATTTGTGTCCAATACGGGTAATCATGGAAATTGCACTGCATGCATAATAGTGAAAGCAATAGGAACTTCAGTCTAAATTATATTTGAATGGGAAACATCATCATATTTTCTCCATTAATGTATTTTTATCATGGAGTGGTGGTTTCTGGATTTGAAGAGTGCCTGATGAATTCACACTTCACCTTCCAATCCTGCTTTTGTCTTTCTTTCGGTTCCTTCAGCTTTTCATTTATGTTTTTATTGACTTAATTGGTTAGGGGTTGGGAGATGAAGGGGCCCACATGTATGGCCATATTACTTTAATACATGGAGCTTTCCAATTTTCTGCATGCAACGTCAGTGAAACCACCATATGGCAGAGGATCATTTGATTGAAACAAGCAAAGTGGGATGTTAAAATTACATGGACCTGTGTTTTTACTGATCATTACCTGATTCTGTATAGATGCTATGTCTAATTTTCCAACAGCTTTCATGGCTAGATGCTGGTTCTTTTTATCATCAGCATATGAACAGAATATGAAGATGAGACTCTAAAGTGTGTTTTTCTCTATATATCTTTGAAGTTTACACTGTACTTGGCATGTTGAAACAACATGGAATTATATGCTGTCAGAGAAAAATAGGAGTTAAAACTGCAAAATCTATTACTAATTTACTTCGGGTATGCTTTCCAGCGCTGGCTTCCACCCTACACTGGCATCATCAGCTTTTGGGGACATGTCTTCCCCATCTGCTGTTCCTTTATCACCATGAACTAGAGATAACATCTTGTTAAGTGAAATCTCTCCTCCGTTTTGTAGCATATCCTGCAGTTGTTGCTTACTGATAACCAGTTTAATCCTCACCACACTAGTCTCTGTCTCTTGTGCACCTTGTACTTCAGGATTCGCAAACGTCACCTTCTTCTTGCCGATTTTCGGCGACGGCGGTGGCAGAGGTACGAGGTAGTATAGCTGACCACTCAGCAACCATGTGTTGGGCTGAAGATGCCGGAATCCAGGTAAGGAACCAGATATTGCATGGCCTGCAAACTCTGTCAACACTTGCTGTACTTTAATGGGTGCCTTGTATTCAATAACTTTACCATCTGTTTTCACGATCTTGACAACGTTTTCTTGCAGAACCAAGCAATTCCCCATTGCTTTTTTCTTCTTATTTTAAGTGCCTGCCTGCTTTTGTAGGCAAAATGCGAGTTGGTTGGTGTTTCAATTTTCTGAATGGATGGACTGCGTACCGCGCTGTATTTAAAAGAATTGGTTTTGGAAAATACCCTCCGAGAATTGCAGATATTACAAAATAACCTTTTTGTCTTTTAGGAGATGTCTGAGGTGGGTTCATAATCAATGACCTCATGAGTCGGCTGTTTGTCGTTGCGGCAATCATGTCGCACCATTTTGCAACTCCAACTCTAACTGGGGTGGAATCGTTCAGTGACCGAGTTAACTAGCTGTAGAATCCAGCGCGAGTTAATGACTCACTGTGTCAGATCGGTTGTCGTTTGTTGGTGCACCGGCGGTCATTATGCGAGTGGATTACCACCAGATCACCGTGGATGGCCCAGTGGTACACTGAAAGATCATTAATTTTAATTATTAATGGTAAAAAAAGATGTAGTAGGAAATGTTGGTGGTTGACCGGGGTGGGCATTGGTGGTTTGGTTCAAATGTTAAAAAAAATTTAATTCAAATCATAAAATAATTTTTAGTTTGGTTTGATTCGAATTTTTTAAATTTTTTTAAAAATTTAAACTAAACAAAATCCTTTAAATATGGTTTGATTCGGTTGATTTAATTGGTTTGTGAATAATATTACAAAAAAAAAACATATATATATATAAATATAAAGTCAAAATTATCATAAAAAATTTAAATAAATTATAATTTTTATATAAATAATAAATAAACATAACATACCATTTATATTTTTTTTTTCTTTCAAACTTCATCAATTAGCTAGCAACCAACAGAGAGGCGAGGAAGAGAAAGAGAAAATAATACGTTAAAGGATTTTGATTTTAAAAAAAAAAATGAGTTAAATATTTATTGTTTACTCATTTTTATATTTATTAATATAAATTTATATTTATAATAAATTATTTCATAAATATATAATAAAATTTAGTTATATTTAATATATTTAAATTATATAATATAATATAATATAATATAATATAATATTTAATTTATTTGGATTAGTTTAAATTTTAAATATTTAAATCTAAAAATTAAACTGTTGTATTGTAATTGATAATTTTGTAAATCTAAATTATTAATTAATAGAATCAAATCGATTTTTATACAGTTCAAATCGGTTCGGACAGTTTAAACAGAGATTTTGTCCACCGGTACCACTTGCAATTGACTAATCCAGTGCCACATTGACTATCTGCTCCACGTTTCCATAACTGTTAACATCAAATCAAATCATGATTATTTTCAAGTGGGTTGGAATTAAAAGCATGTCACAATTTTTCCTCCTCCCTTGGTACCACATGAATCTTTACAATAGAAACTAAGACATCCAAACAATAGAGAAAGGATAAGAGGAGAATAAAAACGTACATGCTTATGTCATAATTTCTCTACATGTTTTATGAATGAGTAATTAACTTAGAAATGCATTTAACAGTTTTATCATATGCTGGATATATTTATAAGAATCATTTAATTTTCCTACTCTAATCGTGATATTAGATACTGAATATTGAAGTCACTGGGTGTGAATATTAAACTCATAAAAAAAAAAAAAAAAAAATCTTCAGATTCTCGCTAATTTTCATCTATTATACCGTTCTATTTTTTTATATTAGAAAGTTCAGTTTCTGATTGGAATTGTCTCAAAATTCTTTTTTTAATAAAAAATAGAGGTTCAAATACGAAGAATGACAGTATGGAAAGGAACATGAGTTTTGCATCACCCATGTTACTAATTCCCGTGTTTTATTTGAACGCGTTTAGAGGGAAGTGGAAATTGGGAGACCACTTGGGTATTAATGCATTAGTGTCTTCATCACTATCTGTCCCATCCTTGTATCCATCGAGCTAGTGGTGGTCCAGATGAGAAATTTGTTCCAGCAAGATGCAGAGCATCTATTTCTGAGCAAAACTTGGTCAGTTCCAAGAACTTGAGGCTAAAATTTGTAATGGCACTTGGAAATCGAGGGAGATAAGGAGCAACTTGACATTTCGAGAATTACTTGCAGAAAAAGAAGGGCTTAGTGGTGGGTAATGCTTTAAACACGCACGCATGCTTGGAATAATCTCTTGCAGGTTATTATAATTTGCTGGTGAAGGTGGGAACTGACGGATGATTTCAGTTTAAAAGTCTTAGGAATAAACATTAATTATATAAACAGAAAAAGACTATGCCTAACTTGTTTAGCGGGGCATTCAGGGACTTTCTTGTTTATAGATAGATAATAACTGGATGAGAGACTATTAGATTTGAGTAATAATATATATGTATATATCAAGTATTAAGGACATTTAACTTTTATCTTTCATCTAATCACATAAAATATAACATTTGATCATTACACGAATAATCTCTTTTTAATATAATATTAAATTTAAAATAATTTTATTGAGTTAATCCTTTATTAGTACGAATCACCTTATTTGGGTTATATTCTTAGAACATAGAATTAGACCCATAAGGACTCAAGGCTCAAAGTCAAGCCTACACCTCTCTACGCATACGAAAAATACCTTAAGAACCATAGTGCTATAAAGGCAAGAAGAAAAAAGAGCACATCATAACACCCAATCAAATAGTTTCTATGAGTGAATTTTTATTTCTACCCAGAAAACATCTTTCCATTATGAGGAAGCATTGCCAACTTAATCATCACCCTTTTAGAACTTGCAAGGAAGATCAGTTTGAAGAGTGAATCCTTGTTGACCAACTAACATTTATTAATATTATTTTAAATAAAATATGATATGTTAAAATATATAAAAATCATATGTAAGTAATAGGCGAGAGACCACTCTAAACACGGATAAAGAATTTAGTAAAACCTTTATTATAATTAAAGGTCTTTTTTAAGTCAGCCTCGCTTCTCAATTAATTAAGTATGATTGCCAGCATTTTAAGTAGTTGATTCAGCCATTGAAATTCCCAGGAGATGCTTTGCTTCCCGATTCCATTAATGTATGTGATTAGTGAAAGTGTCTTTGAATGAAAGCAACAAAGATATTTATGTTTTCTAATGGAAATAACATCAAACTCATGATGCGAGAAAGTTGAGGTACGTAACTGGCTTAACAGGTACTGCCCAGCTTCTAACACAACCGGATAACTCTCTGCCCACTGCACCCAGTTGGTTCAAAATGCTTTTCCACTTTATGCTTTTAAACTAAACCATTAAAGAAAGATTCAGATATTTTAGGTGACAGAATTCATCGAAGCAAAAATATCTAGCAGATATTTTCCCAAGAACTTTAAGCTTAAGCTATCTGTCAACACAGAGATGGTTCTGAAAAGGGTTTAAGGTATCAGATGGTGTAGTTGATTATGTCAGCCTGATGAATGCAGCCCTGTAAAATGGCGATAATATTACTTCCATTAATTCTTTTTAGAATGATTAATATTACCCTATTGTGCCTGTCTAGTCTACAATTCACCAGTTGACCAAAGTCTCCCCCCTTATGTCATAGTGCTAACAGTAATTACCACTCGTTTGCTCATTGTGCGCTATGACGGTCGCAACCAACTTGAAAAGCAGCAAGCCAACATAATTACACATATTTCAGTCTAAGAGTTAATTGGATAGACTAAAAATTGAGTTTAAAGTTTTGAATTTTTATTAATTATTATTCCGAAATAAGTTAAAAGATTTTTTTCTTATTGCGAGTACTTTGAATTTCACTCTCAATCTCAATCTCCGCTATTTTTAATCTCATACAAACTACTAAGCATTTTTATGTAAATAAAGTAATCGTGTTCAATTTATTATTCTCTTCTCCGATCGGTATTCCAAAAATGTGGTTGTAGCCAATACTCGTCACTACTAATAACCCGCATTCTCAACTTCTCCATTGATATTAATTACTCCCTTCTATCCAAGATATTGGATATAGGGTAAATTTAATTAATCTATGCATTTATTTAGTTTTTATAAAAAAGAATTTTTTTTTTTTAATTTCATCTGTATTTTTTTATAATAATTAATTTAGAGCTTTAATTGTAATTTGGGTTCTTCCCTCATCGATCAGATTCCGTTCCTAACTCACCAACCCATTAGATCATATCCTTATTCGAGAGCCTCATAACCATTTATGTAAACCAATGTTTACAAAAATTCATCTTTTACTACTTATTTTGATAGGGATAATTTTGTAGTCCTTATAATTTGTGAAACTCAATCAAATTAATAGTTATTTAATATAGTAATAAATTAATAAAAAAAAAGACTGAGTGCGGTTCTCCATGATCAGCTTATTTGTATTGTTTTATATATGCAGCATTTTCTCGAAGGAGTAAGATCCCACTTTTCTCTTTATTAAATATGTTTGACTTGAACAACTCAAAATGAGAACGCTCAGCTCCACCATCAATCCAAGAATAACTATTCCTTTCTCACTTCAGTGAACTCTCAATTTTTGTTTTACAAACCCATTCAATAAACCGATAATTTTGAGGACCATAGTCAGCTGACATGGCACTCGAGAAGGTGACACTTGGCTCTCAATGGCTGGACGGCTGTTGTCTTTTTGAATTTCCTACTTTTATATGGTTCATTCAGCACTAATTATGTCGTTTGAATTTCTACCGACAACTTTTTTTAAAAAAAAAATTATCATGCCACGTGTCACTTGATGTACTATTTTACATAGCCCTGTAGTCGTAGATTGACTTGCATCTGTTCTTGTTCCTACGCAGAAGGCATATGCTTCCAAGAAAAGGTGGAGAATTTTGGAATAACCAACTTTATGATTGATTGTGAAAATCAAACTAACATGCGCTGCATATTTCAATATGTAGGACTAGATCGAGCAGTAGCAACCTTGGTTGTTAATGTTGTGCAATTAGACCTGAATTGCTTCAATATTCATTCATGTGAATTACGTCACTTTATTCTCAATTAATTGTGACCAAATTTCAAATAATTACAATTAATCTTAAAGATTAAAGATCATAGTTGCCAAAGGTGTTGATGCAAATTTTGGAATTATATTTGTTAAAATAATTTATTAATTATCATCTTCATTTTAAACAATTTTTATGTGTTCTCATGTTATTACATTAGAGAGTGTTTGATTAAAAAGAAAGAAGGGAAGGGATTTTAATGAAAAAGAGAGGTCTTTTCTTATTTAGTTTATAAGTAGAAGGAAAAAAAAAAGGTAAGGGAATATGTACATTTACTATTATAACTTTATACGTGAGAATGAAAAATAAAATGTAAGAGTGTTTTTATTGAAAAAGAGCAATAGTTTCTTTCCCTTCCAAAACTCTTCAATTTTTGTGGTGAGGTGATAGAGAAGAAAGGAGGAAAGATAAGTGATTACAATCTCTCCCTCTCCTCCTATGTGATGAAACAAACAAGTAAAAATAAAAAGAATCTCTTCCCCTCCTCCAAATCCCTCCAACCAAAGATTGTGTTAAGGTACTTGGGTGGTAAAAAAAAGAGCATGATAATTCGTTAATTCTAGCTTTTCCAAAACAAGACTCGTCGTTGGTAAACTACCGACCATCGACAATTAACACAAGTTAGAGAGAAATGTTTTGAGAATATGGTTGTAACGTGTGAGTGAAAATAAAGTTGGGTTACTTTCTGATATCAACTTGTGTTATTTCGATGGGGTCGATGTTATTGAATGTGATCCAATATATGGATACAGTCAGAAAAGCATATCAAGGATTTGGATGTATCCCATGAGCCAAGATTCTATTCATAATGTTCATATAAAAAGGGTGATCCTACTGGATTTGGTATCATTACTATTTGACTATTCCTATAAAAGGTTAAATGTACTTGGATCGATCATATAATTAAATATTAATATAATCACATTCACAACCCTTTCACTTATATAATATATATATTATTAAGACTTTGAATTCGAATAGGAAACCATTAACCTTAAGGATATTCTCAGTACAATTTGACAAGACGAACTTAATTTAATCAGCTTTAAAAATGAGAATTAAATGTTTTAAGAAATGAGGCCATGGTTGAACCATGCAATTCTTACCCCTTAGAATCTTGTTCTTTTGCAGTAAAAAATCAGACAGGATATGGTTGGTGACGACTCTAGACTATATAGAGAATATTATTTGAAATCAATAAGAAAGATTTCAGACGACTCTTGAAATTAAAATTCATCACTCAATTATATATCGATTAAATTGAAAGAAATTCGACCCTAAATAATAATTCAAGTGATTATGTATCTTATTCGATTAAGTTTTTATGAATAAAGATTAACTTTTTCTTGTCTGCTTCTTTGATGGTCGTGGTGTTATTGCTTATTAGTAAATAGTAATTTATATTATCACTAGTCATATTAAATTTCAACGAAAAAAGAGAGTATATAAACCATTTTTTTACTAATTGTTCTTTTTCTTAATTTTCTTGATATCACTGCATACTCTTGTCTTTTACTTTTATTTATTTCGAAGGGAGTCTTCAATATGATCTAAAGTGTGGTTAGAAATTATGGGGTGTACCAAAAGAATTCCCTAGCCCACCGCCTTGGAGAAAGAACCTGGTTTTCCCGCTAATTTGATTCTGGGCCTGGCCACTTATCAATTTGTAGTGGCCCATCGTACACATCAATATAAACCGACTCTGTTGGAGCAAAAAAAGGGGACCCGACCCGTTGATCCCAGCACTGACGCTTCGCTTACTAGACATTGACAAGACGAGAAGATTGGCTTATAGCAGTCATCGGTTTAGAAAATGAAATCAGAGACTTTGATTTGAGTTATAGGCCCACGTGTTATCTTACTATTTGTTTCCCTCCAAATTAGATTTTTTACGTTTAAGTGCTTGTCGATCTGCCAACTGTATCACCCGTCCCTTTCTTCTCGGATTCTCAATCTAAATCATACGTACATCGTTACACTATCACTGTTCTGATGCACTTGTAGAGCACACGCTGGTTGCGTTGCCGGGAAAAAGCCATGGCCGGTGCTCTAACTCTCTCTCAATTATCAATTTTCGGGCCTACTTCGTTGCCCACGAAACAATTTAGAAGTAGCGCTTCAGTATCCATTAGAGCAACTTCAGAAACCCCATCCACTTCCACTTCTGTGAGTGCGCAAGAATTCGCCGCTCCGCCCAATTTCAAGGCTCCTGAGCCCAAACGCTTTGGAATCAGACCTGACAAGAGTGGTGATGTATTTGGAGCTTTTCTTCCCTTGATCTTTCGCTTTGCTACGGGAGTTTTTGTTTCTGGGTAAGTAAATTTTCTCCGCTCGATTGCTCCGTACCTGGCTTCCATTTTCCGTTTTATTTTGGTCACCATGCAAACGTTTGGACCCCCAAACTTGACCCTAGTTAGACGGGAGTAGAAAGACAAAACATCAAGAAACTGTACGTGTACACAATATTTGATTGTGCTTCTGCTAGAGGAGATAGATATTAGATAGGTCTTCTGTCTTTTTGCTCTTAGCCCAATTATTCTTTAAGGTCATGTAGGAAGGAATGGTTGAGGACCTTGTGGTTGCGTTCCCATGAAATATGATTTTATTATGTGCTATATTTAGAATGGGATATTACAAAATTTGTCTAAGCATATACAATCTATGATTAGAAGAAGCTACTGAAAATAGAAATCAAGTCCTGAGCTGGACTAATCTTTTAAGGGGAGATGATACTTCAAAGGTTTGTATTTTATTCGATGTCAATGTGTCTTGAACGTCAATGAAATCTGGACACTGGCAGAAAATGTGAATTTATGGTGTTTTTGTTGTGCAATGGCAGCTATTCTGTATCCTTCGTTTCCAAGGATGAAATTCCATCAGACCAGTATGCTTTGGAAGTTGGTGGTAAAATCTGCATTCTCCTACATTTAATGTTTATTGCTGAATGCCAGGTTATTTATGCCGAAAAGTTACGAAATGTGTCGTTGAGTTGTTACTTCGAAAACAAAATGGGACAGAAATAATTTTATGCTGATATTTGAGAACCAAATGAATTTCTTCATAGACAAGCATGTGTCCTGAATCACCTCTTCATCACAGATAGTGCTCAAAGTCAAAAGTGTTTATTGTTTTTGACAGTCCAAAAGTCTTTCATTCAATTTTTATCTTGTTCCTTTCTCTCTTGTTAACACTATTGATCTAATGTCAGATTATAAGGTAAAAGAAACATCAAAGATAGGTCCTCGCCCTGAGAAGCCTATTGAGATATATGAATTTGAGAGGTACTTTATTTTTCTACGTTGAGCATCTAAACATCAAAGAGCTGAATACTTCCTTCATCCTTCTCCTCCTCCTCCAATGAAAAGATAAAACCTGACTTTCTGTTTTTCTCATTCTACCTTTACCTTCAGTCTTTTGACCTTTTACATGCCACTCCATTGACTAACTGATTCTGTATATTGTTTTTCCTTCTAATTATTGGCTTTTCATGGATCATGCGTAGCTGTCCATTTTGTCGAAAGGTATGGATTTTAGTTATAAAGGATTGACATGATTTCTTTTTGAAGAAATTTTTTCTTTTCCTTGTCCATAATCATGTGAAGAGGTTGGGGGCGTTGAATAATTGGGGTCATTAACAAAGTTAGGCCTCCTGAATCTGGCTGATTGAGTGTTTACTTAATTCGGGTATCATATGACAGGCCTTCTTTTGACGTGGCTAACATTTTGACTTTGTGACTATATACAGGTTAGAGAAATTGTTGCTATTTTGGACCTTGATGTTCTCTTCTATCCTTGCCCAAGAAATGGCCCAAATTTTCGTCCCAAGGTTGCCCAGATGGGTGGAAAACAGCTGTTCCCCTACATGGTTAGATTGATTCCTATTAAAAAAAAAAAAAAAAGTAGCTTCTTTGTTATGGTGCTTTGAACATTTTAAAATTAAAGGGTCAAAATGGAAAGGCAGCCGTTCTCCTACTCTACCTTCTACATAAATTAGTCGAATGAATGCAAGCATTAGGCTCCAGCTTTTTATAAAACGTTGGGGCACTTATGTTTGTGGGCCATAAAACATTCGGGCGTCTTGCACTTCACCAATCTTCTTGTAAATAGGCTGAGAAAGTTTGCATTTTATGTGATAGACGTATAATACTACTACGAGGTTCAGAAATCAAATGCTCCATAAAGGAGAGTGCTTGAGTAGTGTAACACTCTGAGAAATAATCTTTGCATTATTGTTCTTGGTTTCAGGTGGACCCAAACACAGGAATGTCAATGTATGAATCAGATGATATAATTAAATACTTGACTGGGAAATACGGTGTGTATCATCACATTTGCTTTTTTGTTTCTTGTGTTCATATTTTGTGTCTTTTATATGTTCTGTGCTTTATCAAATGTATACATGTATAAAAGGAGCAGAAGGGATTACCACAATATTGCCAATTGCTTTCCTATTAGGCAAGAAAGAATAGGAAGTTCATATGATTTCTTCTTTTACACGTATGAGAAATTATCTTCCCGCATCGTATTCTATTTACCGTGAAGGACTATCACAAATTATTGGTACTTTCTCTTCGTTTTTAAGCGCATTACTTTTTGCCTCTCTGTAGGCGGTTTTGGAATTTATGGTTCACATTTTCAAATTTTACTTCTTATACGTTCTTGCCCCAAAACATTCTATTGTTGACTCTGTTCATTATCCATTCTGTAGGTGATGGAAGTATTCCTTTTACTTTATCACTTGGATTTCTAACGGTTAGAGCTTAATCCATTTCCATTATCAACAATTTGTCACCAGAAAATTGAATGTATAAGTTTGTTAGTATCTAAGAATTATCTTTTGCTGCAGACACTGACTGCAGGCCTTGGTATGCTTGGTCGTATGGGAAAGGTACAACTGGTGTCTAAGTTTCCTGTGGCTTGAAGAGTAACTCTTTTTCAAAATTACATAGAAAACTATTTGCATATGCCTATCTGTCTGGCAGACAGCATATTGTCTTGGAGGCAGTTTCCATAGTTTCATGAAGTTTGTTATTCAGATTTAACGATCATCAGTACAAAGAAGACTAAAACAATTCTGAATTCTTTTTTTCAGGGGGCTACTTATACACCGGCAAGGTTACCTCCAAATCCACTTAAACTGTGGGCATATGAGGTGCAAAGTCATGCGTCCTAATGCTTAACGAATTCAAATCAATTATTCAATCTTTGGTTATGCATGACTATGTATAATTTTCAAAAACACTTCCTTGTTTCAATCAGGGGTCTCCTTTCTGCAAACTTGTACGTGAAGTACTGGTCGAGTTGGAGCTGCCACACTTGCAGATCAGGTAATGCTCATATAAGTAATTGATTGTAAGGTTCGATGCACTAAATTTTATTATGGTCTTATAAAGTATCTAGTATCTTCAGTCATTTCTTAGGCATGTAGTTGGCCCATACAGGAATAACCATTAAGAGTAAAACATTAGCAACTACATCGCTGATGAATCCAAAAGTTCTAGTGAGTTCCAAAATGTCCTAGAAGTCACGACTGTATTATACATACACTTCCTTTGCATTCAGAAGAAAAGTTATAGAATTTTTTCTTCATTCCCACAAAAGATATACTAACAATATACTATAACTGACAATGTGATATGCAGAAACGTTGACGTAATATACAGTTGAAATACTTTATTTTACATATATATGTATATTTCTTTTCCCTTTGTGCACGCGCAGCTGCACACACACACACACTACTTTCATAATTGTGGCTTATATGTACTCATGTTTGTACATGTTACACTTTATTTCATTTTAGTTGTGCTCGGGGTAGCTCAAAAAGGCAGATACTATATGAGAAAACAGGACATTTCCAGGTACTAGATTGATTTTAATGATAAACTTCTCAACTTTCTCTCTCCCACACTCACGCAAAAACACATTACTATCTTCATGACATGATATCTTTTGGCGAGTAGATAATGTCACAAATTTTGATGGTCCTTGTTGTCAGGCACCCTATCTGGAAGATCCAAACACTGGGATAGAAATGTTTGAGAGTGCAGAAATTATGGAGTATCTAAGGGTAACCTATGCTCTTCAGTGACTGATGCTTTCGGAGACTTACGAGATTCTTACTTTCATTCTCGTGACATGCGAATGTCTTCTTTTCCGCTCGTAAATGTAAAATGCAAATCATTCTAACATTGAGACAAATCAATTTGTTAGTATGACAAAATTTCAATTTAGTGGAATCGGAGGCTCAACTACGACTTGATGCACTTAAAATTGCAGAGCTGCAAGGTAGTAGTGGCACGTTTTTTCTCAATTTAACTAGACTTGAGCTGGTTCACTAGGATAGCATGTCCAGAAAATGGTGGAATGAGACACTAAACAGAGGACAGATGGGTTCCCCGTTCAAATACAAGCAAGACGTGGGACTGAGTACTTGCCTTCTGGCCCTCTTTGTTAGGAGGATTCCAACCCTTCTTTTATATGATATTAAGAATTAATCCAATAAAAAAATTTAAGCTGCTACGTAAAAGATGGAAAATAAGTTTAATTCTAACATGTATAATGAATAGTCATTGCTCCTCACGGTATCGGGACTGGAGTATGTTCATTTTGGTGCTTTGGAACTTGGCCTTGGAAGTTGACCTCTCTCCCTATCCTTTTCCAAGTGGAGAATCCATATCGCTTTAAGAGAGTTGTCGATAGACTGGATACCGTCCTGGCCACTTTCAGTGGGTGTCGGAGTGTTCCACGCTTATAAAAAGGAAGTCTCATCTTTAAAATATACGTGCCGAGGACAAATTAGTTACCTTCGTGATCAATCAAGCAAGCAGAGTAGCAGATATTAGCTACCCCAGTAAAGCCTTTCTAATCGAGCTAAATGCAACGGTCAAGAAAGCCATTTTATAATTCAAGCGGGTTCGTCTTCTCTGAGTTAATTTTTCTGTTAATTTTATATAGTCTGCTAAACTTGATGTGATTATTTAATAAATATGGTTCTTACCGTATAGCAGGACACAGAAAATGAACTAGAGCGATTTAATATGGGTCAGACAACTGTAACCCTTTATGTAGGGACAATGACTGACTGAAGCTTTATTCTCTACCGCTTTCCTTTTTCAGGTATTCCAACAGGAAGAGACAAGTATGACAGATACATGTGATTGTGGAACCAAACCATATTACTTTCGGAGAATATATATGCAACACCAGAGCTCTTTAATTGAATCCCCAACTCTGATTGAAATTTTGTCATGTAAATTAAATACAGATCTTCAGTTTCAGTGCCTTCAAATTTAGTTTGTTGTTGGTGCCAATTTTGCATCATGAACAGTAGTCAAAACAAACATGAAATGAAATCAACTAAAAGAATAATCCATGTTATGTGGATTATATTATTGTGCAAAAGAATTCAAAGAATAACAATTTCTTGACACAAACCCAAACGGAATTATCCTTTCCTTGCCAGCCTCTTAAAGTGGTTGTTTCTTTTGTGTCCAACTCTGTGTCACCCAAAGTGGCCTTCTTTTACAGGGACACGTGTTCATTCCAATTTGTTGAAGCCCAAAAGCTTGGTGTATTATGGAAGTTTTTGTTGTCTATGGTGTGACAAACGGAACCTAAAAAAATGAATTTATTCTTAAGCCCTGTTTAGCAATTCTATAAACGGAAACTGATATTGTATACCCAAACCCTGTTGATAACCACCATCTAGGTCGCAAGTAAAATTCCAATCATAGCTAAGGACCAAAACGCAAAATCATGGACTTAAAACTGGTAATAACAGAAACTGATACTGTATATGAGTTAGAGGGTAGCAGAGCGTGTATAAATAGATGAAGAGTATAGGCAATGTTGCTCCAATCACTTCGCAGTAACTGCTAACCACGCCCCCAAAATGTAGGCTACGATATTATTAACTTGGAAGCTGTGATATAGGAGAAGACACCAGCATCTCCTAACAGTCATCAATGGCGATAGTGTCCATTCGGATTTCACTCTCAATTCTTTTCATATCATTGCTGATAACTTGCACTTTGGCATATAATGAACGTAAGATTTCTTTCCGCTCAAGTTTTTAACTTGTTTTGGTTCTCTGCAATCAGCACAGCGACCCCTGTTTTTCCACAAGAAAGTGAAAATCTTTTTAAAAAAAAAACTGAAGCATAGACCATTTTTTGTTGGGATGGGTTTTGATTTTGTGGTCCTTGGAATTTTTCAGATCAAATTGCTTATGTTGTTATAATTTGCTGATTTGTTTTATGCTGTGCAGACAAAGAATGGGCTAATTTCAGTTATAGTGGTTCGAATGGTCCTGATAAATGGGGAAGTTTAAGTCCAAATTTCTCAGATTGTTCAAAAGGGAAAGCTCAGTCACCCGTGGACCTTACCATGGCTAACATAATCCAAAACAAGCAGTTGAAGCCCTTAGACAGAAACTACTCCCCTGCAAATGCCACACTCGTTAACAATGGATTCAACATTGGGGTTTGTTTATTCTTCAACTGCAGAAAGCTTTTATCTACAAATGTATCGTGTTTATGTTTTTCCGTTTATAGGTTCATTTTGATGGAGACGTAGGAGGCATTACGATAGATGGAAAACGCTATTCTTTGATACAAATGCACTGGCATTCTCCCTCTGAGCACCACCTCGAGGGAAAGCAGTACGTTCCTCCTCTTTTCTTTTTTGCTATTCCATAGAAAACGAAACACACATGCACTTTGTCCTTTCTGCCTTAATTTGAACGTCAAGCTCTATGCCCTGTCCAGTTGGGGTTCTACTCCAACAAAACAAGACAAGACAACCTCGGCCATAGCTTAAATAAAGATTCTATTGCAACAAAATGGTGTGGGGAAAACCTTTGTCTTGTCTACCAGTTTTTGGCTTAATTTAAACCTAAAGCTCTATGGCCTCTCAATCTAGTTTGGGTTCAAAAGCCGGCTGGTGTCAGAGCTTAAGTGTGCTATTACAACAAAATGGGTTGACTTGGTTTCCCTTATAATATATAAATCTTTGTTTGGGCTCTTCTAATGCATTACGGGAATATCCAAATAATAAAGCTATGTTTTTACATTGTTGTGAATTTTAACAATACAAATATTGTGAATACAGACTTGATGCTGAGCTCCATCTAGTTCACAAGGCCGATGACAGAGGCCTAGCAGTTGTGGCAGTGCTTCACCATTTTGGTGATTCTGACCCTATGATCTCCAAGGTAGAGTTAACTTCAAATTCACTTAATAACTAAATTTCTCTGTTACAGAATTGAAGCAAACCAATAATTGGAATTTGGAAGCTTGACAGTGCATGTGGGCTCATGGGTGCAGATTAAGGACAAGTTGATCGAGTTGGGCAAAAAGAAACCTAAAAGCGATGAGGAAGCCCATATAGCTCTCGGCACCTTTGATGTGAAGTGGATAAAGAGAAACTCCCACAAGTACTACAGATACGTGGGTTCCCTCACCACTCCTCCATGCAAAGAGAAGGTCATATGGACCATTCTTGGCAAGGTATAAATCTATTTTTGCTTATGATTATGCATGAAGTGGAGAAGTAGCTAATGATTAAGAGATGCAGGTAAGGTCAATCTCCAAGAAGCAGATAGATCTTCTCAAGGCACCATTAGGCGAAGGGTTCAAGAACAACGCAAGGCCTCTGCAGCCACTGAATGGGAGAAAAATTGAGATGCGTTATGATAACGAGATCGATTGAACTTAAAGGAATCCTTCTCTATACCCTATGGGAATTAGCTTTTTTTCTATTAGTGAAATCAACGCTTTCATTTTCTGTATAACTTGTGACTTGGGTTTTCTTTCTGAATCCTTGATTGGAGTTGACGGCCTCAGTGTTAATACTAACCTTTGTTTGAAAGTCTAGCTAGCTGTTTCACTAGTCAAGATTTGCAGATAAACCTAACCTAATTAATCAACAAACCTCCTTTGAATTCCACTGGAATTGGTTGAATTCACGGAGGTAGAAAAATAAATAAAGAGGACGAATAATAACAAAGACAACATTAGCAACGTGGACTTCAACAATTGAGTAATTTTAACAACCATGATATGATTATTTTATTTTAAAACCAGTTAGTCCAATTCCTTGCTGTGAACTCTGTTATGGACAAAAGCCCTTTTAAAGGAGGGCAATCTCTAACATACAGGCAAGGAAAACAACCGGAGCCTACCCTTCCCACCCCAATCCAAAGTACGCATGGGCTATTTTTCTTTTTATTTTTTGACTTTTTGGTCACTACTCGGGTGAAGCAGTCATTCTCCTTGACGTTTAAGGCACTAAAATGTCAAGACGCCAATCCATCTATATCATTCTCTTGCTGGCAATGGTAAGATCAGATTCAACGTTCAACTCACTAGTAAAACCTTTGAAGGTCGCTTGATATAATAACATTAATTGGAACGACAAAGGAACATTCCTTGACGCCCATCAGTTCATACTTCATACCCACCATTCTGGAATTAGTGCCGTTGAAAATTATCAGTCCCCCCCAAGAAAAAACAATCAGAACAATATCTCTCAGGCTTCATTTATTTTAATAGAAATCGTTTCCTAGCAAGTTACTTTTGCTTAAGAAATTTCATAAGTTGAGGAACACGCCCAGTTCCGAAGCCAGCCAGATTGGACAAAATTGAATTGAAACCATGTTTCAAACAGGAAAGGAGATTCGAAGGGGTGCCATAAAATGCAAGACGTAAGAAGGATGATTACTTATTATAATAATAATTAATAAAGATAGTTTGTTCTATGGCAAATCCCCATTGTCTAAGAATCTCTTAGAAAAGAAGAAAAAACATAAATTCATTCCGCGGGAGAATTGATCATTTCCATTATTCAAACTGCCAATAGAGAATTTACATCTGCTCACTTCAAAAACACTCATGTATATTTACAAAAACCTTACCGCTAAAACAGAGAGGGAGGAAAACAAGCAGCAATTTTCAATTTCATTTTTGACCGTAAAAAGCAAGAATTACCTTCCAGCGACAGAAGCAAAGCACAGTTGCAGACCGTTGTTCAACCTGCCACGTCACCCAGCGACTGTTTAAAAGGACTCGCGAGTCGCGAGAAAGACATCAATCAATTACCGACGCAGCCAGCTTGGCCCCACTGCCAGTCGTCGCCGAGGATACCGGCACCAATGCTATTGTGGCACGCGTATTTCAGAATCACCTATCCACGACTCAGACCGCCTCCCAGACGCGAACCGCTTCACACCACCCAAACCGGGCGGTTCACTCTCCAATGCGCTATTTCTCCGGATCGGCTCGGCGAAAGATGCGTCGGTATCTTTTGCCGTATCATGCCGCAATTTAGCGGCAACATTCTTTGACATAGGTGCATACTCTGATGGTGGAAGATCGGATTTCTGAACCGGCTTTTCTCGGCGGCTGGACCAGAAAATAGCCCGAAAACTTTCAAAGAAACCAGGCTTCCGTCTTCCGCTTCTTGCCGATTTTTCTTTGGCAGTGGCAGTGGCAGACTCAGATGTTGACCTTTGACGATTTCTCAATCGACGATTTCGATCCCTCTTGGATCTCACTCTTCCCATACAAGACACCTTGGGCGAAGACGGTTCGACGAGTGACGATTCCGTTCTTCCAACTGATGCACTATGTCTTGGAAACAACCCAGTGTTGCTTGGTTTGGTGGTTCGACGGTGCTTGGCGTCGACAAAGGTAGGTTTCTGAGGCTTGGGCAAGCCAATGATGGAAGCCTTGGACTTGAAATTAGAAGAAAAGCGCTGAGAATTGTTGTTGGAACCTGCAGGATTCAAGTTGGTGGAATTAGAAGATGAGTTGCCTTTGGTGGATTCATTACGCTCGTAGACGGCGTTCCGGTCCCACCAATCGAACTCCTGGTCCTTAGAGAGCCAGAAGGATTCCGGCGGGGAATCCGGATTACGCTCCTGGCGATCCATTTCTTCTGTCGGATTATTATTGTCGGCGAGGGTCTCGCAGGCGATTTTCCGATCGTTGGATCCGCCGGCACACGCTGAAACCAAATCAACTTGTGGCATCGTAGTTCAAAAACAAGAAAATGTAAAGTTGACTGATTGCAGAGAGGTGAGTTGTGCAAAGAAAATATCAGAGATAGAGATAGGGAGGAGGTTGTGACGTGTGGTGTGCAAAGAGGAGGAACAAGAAGGAGTGGGGGGAAAGGAAATTGATTTCAGAGAGGTGAGTCGTGTAAGAGAGAGGGAGAGAGACAGATATTATATTTTGGAGGGAGAGAAGTTTCAACTTGCTGACTCGTGCTGTGAGTGCGCGGTGGTTTTGTTTTGTTTTGTTTTGTATATTTCAGAATCAGTGAATGAAAAATATCACTCCCCTATTTTATATTTTTAATTAAGCTTCTAGAATGAGCCAATTGGGAAAGCAAATGGGAGACACATAGCATCTACTGGTCCTTAATTTGGAACTTTAAAATTTGTACCTATAATAATTTATTTGCTTATGGATAGATAACTATTTATTATATAGTTTACATGAAAATGAATTAATTAGACTAAAACTATTGTTTATGATTAAATTTTTGCCTCTCGCTGTTTAGAAGAAAAATAAAAATTTTCCAAGATGTAAGATACTAATGATCTAACTTAAATACGTTAAACATAAATTCATAAAGTTCTAAACATTAAACATTTTGACAGTTCATAAAATAATATCCAACTCAAAAATATGCATAATCAAGCAGAAGGTTAATTTGTTAGTCATTATCTATTAAAAAATTGATAGTTGAAAGCCAGAATCCCTTGCATTTTGCAGTTTTGGCCGCAGCTGTTACCAATCTAAACTCGTACGAATTTTGTGTGTCCTCTTAACATAAGGGTAAAACTCATGGAAAATTCATTCCTACGCTTTATCGTAGTTCTCTTTTAAATTACTCCAGTCGTTTAAACGGTAACTATTTTGAAGACAAAAACATTCGCTAGAAAATCCTGATGTAGTTCACACGGCAGGCACACTGCTTTCTCGTTTGCCAATTTGCATAAATATCTTATGAAGGGCTGGGGTGGAAATAAAATTATATTTTTTTTTTCTCGTGATCTTAAAGGGTCACTCAAAAATTACTTAGCAGAGAAAGTAATTTTTTTTTTTTGGGGGGGTTAGTTATTGCAATCAGGCAAGAGCGAAAAACAAGATCTAGAGGAATTATATTTTCACTATTTAAATAATTTGATTACATTTTTGTGCGTATATGTCTAGGAAGCTCCACACCAGTGCTGAATATTATATGCATTCAAATTCGGTAATGAATATAAAATGCTACTGAAACTCTGTAACCAGCTTATATGATTAAGAAGATGTTTATCGTTTTTAATTGGCAAATTGAATAGATGACGTATTGAATCAGTAATCTAGCCTAATCTAATACAATGCCCACAATTCATGCAATCTGCTGATCTCATGATAAATAGATTAGAATGAATAATGTACAGCTCAATCAACGTGACGATTCGATAGAGGCTATTCTTCGTCTGGCTCCAATTCTGATAAGGGGTTACTTAAGGCACCCCCGCCTTTACTTCACGCACCTACCTTCAAATTTTTTTGAAATTTTTAAAATGCCTCGCATGTTTTAAAATCAAATGGTTATAAAGGACCGTTTGAAGTGAAAAATAATTCTAGAGAATAAAGTCGTTTCATTACGAAGTACACGGGATATTTTAAGAATTTTTAAAATATTTTAGTGAAAGAAGACTGGGAGGGCCTTAAGTAAACCCTATTCTTATATGTTATCCCAGTTATAATTTGGGTAATTTTAAAATATATCATATCATAAAAAAAAAAGATTATTTGAATCTACGAAATAGTAGTAAATTTTTTTTGAAAAAAAAAAGATTATCATCATAGCGTGAAATACATTAAATTTATTTTCATTAATTGTGTGTTCTTGCCTTACCAACACAATCCATTATTACAAACATGAGTTTAATTAGTAGTTATGATAGCTTTCGAAGACATGTGTGGACTTGGAAATCATGCGTTCCTGCCACCAATTGAATTAATGGTTACAAGTTCTTAATTACCGGTAACTGTATTAATTTGCTTCCTCAATTTCATTGGTTAAAAAAAAGGACCATGCATCACAGAAAAAAGGGGACAAAAAAGATTAAGGACCATATCGTATTAATGTTGAAGTCGCTAAAATAATGGTTACGTTTTTGGAGGAAAGCATATAAAGCATCTACTATTGTATCTATTCAGTATATTAAAGCATTTTATGTATCTTAATTTATATTCTCAATAATAATGTTTTAATTATTCGGTTAGGTAGGTTTTTAGCCGTTACAGAGAGGAAAAGATATGATACGATACAGTTGTAGTTACTAGTTAGGTATGATGTGATATTCATTTATTCATAACCAAACAGTATATCCAGGTTCTTATATACTGATCATTCAGCAGCAGACACCAGACAGCAGTTGCACCATCATTTAATATTTCACACTTACTATAACTTCAATTGATAACAACCAGAGCTACGAGTAAGCAGTCCAGAAAAATAATTAATAATTTTCCCTAAATTAACGGCAAGAGCAAAAAAATAAAAATAAAAACAATTAAGGGTTTATATTTTAATTTCGTATAAAAATTTAAAAGAAAAAAACTGAATGCATGAATTACTTTTGAAGATCCAGGCCCTTCCATCACCAATTCCTCGTAATCATATCAAGGAGTGGAGTGAGGAGGAAATTTCCTCTCGTCCTTTCTATTTACAGTGTGGCACAATTATTCGTAATTCAACTAACAAGTTTAATCGATGATGATAATATCTATATCTAAAAGAATATATGGATTTAATTCTTATTGTCATGTGAATATTTTGACTTACATAAGCGTATTAATGAGGTTTTTGTTATTTTGCGCCTTATGAGTCATGTCCATTAGTTGGGGGAACTATAAATGCAATTGTCCATTGGTGTTTTGATTTATTCATGCCTAACTTATAATGATGTTCTCTCTTTCTTTTTTTCCCCCTAATTTTTTGTGCTATTAGCGTGGGTGTCTGACTTTATTTTGGCAAAGTGTGACTTCGGTGATGGTTTAATTCAAAGGTAATAAAAGGATTCTGAAATTTAAGGCCGTTATGTTTTCATGAATGTTTCAACTGTCTTTTTCATCATTATGATTTTGAATTTTATGCAATACGGTTTCTGCTAAAATTTGAAAATCATTACATGGAAAAAAGTACTTTATGTTTAAAATTATAAAAGACTAAGTAATTAATAAAAAAATAATATTTTATCTGTATAGTAAATGATTAAATAAAATTTTAATCAATAAAATACTTCATATTTTTAATATAAAACTTTTTAAATAATATTTTATATCTTAAAAACATTTAGGTCAACTCTGCTGAAAAGAAACAAAAATGAAGTGCTTTTTCTACGGTGACTTAATTTACAAACAAAGCCATCTATTTCTGTTTATGCTGCAAAGGATATTTTTCTGCAGTTAATCCATCAAATTTACCAGCCAGTTTGAAGTTGCGATTTCTGTTAATTGCCAACAAGTTGGACATTTTGCGGAAAGAGAAATTTCTATGGAGTCGATTTTATTTCACTCAATGAAATTTAAATACTTAACTTCCATTACGAATCATTTAGAGCATGTTTAGCGGATAGATTTTACAAATTTTTGGGATGGTTTATTTTCATATTATGTATGTATGTTTGGCTATTATTAGAAAGAAAATAAATTATTTTAGGATTGCTTTATTTCTCAAATCTAAAGAAACTATAATTATCAAATATTAATGATATTAGTTCATTATTATAAATGTTTTGGTCATTTTAAGTAAATTAATGTTTTATTATATTAAATGAGATTTATTTATTAAAAATTATAAAATTAGTTTATTAAAATTTTTAATTTATTTTATTATTTATCTAATTCTTATAACATAAGAGACATAATAATAATAAAAAATTATTGCCCTTTTTGTTCCTCCATTCAACAATTCCACGAACCAAAACGTGCTTTTAATATTCTCTTTTAAGATCCAGGAAAACCTGGTGCTGAGTGTGGATTACGTTGGCCAAAGCTACTAGCTAACTAGCCCAGCCGCTCTTTCCTTTTTTTCTAACTAACGTTTTCCTTTTAGCTCGAAAACTTTTGGCAAGAAGAACAATTCAGGAAAAAAGAAGGATAATATTTAAAGTTAAATAAAATTAGGAGGCATTTTTGTAACTTGAAAATTTGAAATGTAAGGCGTCTACGGAAATCCTTAGAAGTCAAAGTAAACATAATCCAAAATCCTATTTCCGAAGGTGGCATTACGTGTGGCGGAAAAAAGCCGTCGCCAACACTTTTTAGCCAAAATAGGCCCATCTGATTTGCCACTGCGTCAGCTGCGATGAAGCTTCATTGGACATCATACCTTTGCCTTCTAGAAGAAAAAAAGAACTTCGTGATTCCTTATTCATTCTTTTTCGAATCCGTCTATGGTCACTTTTCTCTTACTTTTTTTTTTAAAAAAATTTTTTTAGTGATATTTTCTCACGTTTTATTTATTATCTTTTTCACAAATAATTTACCCCACTTTTGGGAGAAGGTAAGGGCGTTCGTCCGTTTCTTTGTTTATTTAATAAAACGTCTGTCTTATGAAGTAATATTTTATTCATTACAGCTAAGAGCATAGAAAATATATGAGGATGGAAAACGAAAAATGTTTGTGGGAAAATAATAAAATTTGAGATTTCTAAGAACATTAGAATAAAAAGGCAATATATTCGTTACACCCAATGTTATTAACCAACCACTCTAAGAAGTTTAATATATCATATGTTTATACGAGGAATTAATCATTTTAAAAAGTAATTTTCAAGTTTCATTCACTAATGAGCAATGAGTCTTCGCCACCATCAAAATAGTAAGCCCAAGTCTCAACTCTCCCTGATATATCATGAACCCAAGCCTGAAGTTTATTGAAGATGTCCTTTTGGGCTTCGGTCCAAATTATTATGTTTCCATCCTCTCGGTCCAATGTTCTTTTTAGGCTGAGTTAGCCCAATCTGATCACAACCGAAGCTTCGATGGTTAAATGATTTCGTTGATGTTATTCTCCCATGAACTAGTTTCAACCCGTTTTTCAGTAGAAAAAAAAAGGTTTCAATTCTGGATTTGTTTCGAGGACTCAAAAGGTTACAGGGATGCCTTGTGAAATATAATATTTATATATGTACATATATTGTAAAATGATATTTTTAACTCTTCTTTGTCTTCACTTTAATGTTAGATTCTTGACCAGAATCTAACAAATTATAAATAGAAATATGGCGTTTCCTTTAGCAAAAAGACATAGTAGTTTTTTTTTTAAAAAATGTTGACCTAGTAGGATTTTGTAGCTTGTAATAATTAACCAATCATAGAACAGAATTATCCCCGCCCCAAAAGAAAGGGGAAAAAATAATAATTTATAGTCAAGTATTGTTGAAATTATTATTTTTCTTGATCTGGAAATTATTTTTTTGGATTAATAAATTTTGTGTATCAATCTTTTTTCTTTTTTTTTTAAGTCGGTGTTGACTGCTGTAAAGTTATATGTACGGTTACAGGTCAAAGTGTGACAAATCCGGAATTATCAGCAATTACGTGCCCTCGTTAGCAAATTATGCGAAATTGTATGTGCTTCCAACAAAATTCCTTCGGTACAAAGTCGATTCGAATTTTCGGACCGTTGGGGCCCGTTGCAGACAGATAACGGTTGCCATTCGGGAAAAACTTCCAGACCCGTTGGCTTCACTTTTTCTTCAAATCTTGGCCTTAAAACAAATAGAGGAAGACAAGAGAGAAAACCCCCACTCATCAATGGGCTGCGTTTCCTCAAAATTCGTCAGGAAAGACCTCAAGCAAGAGCAAGTCCTTTTCAACCATGGCGGCGATCACGTAGTTAACCACGTGGTTTCTCTGACTTCAAGCACTTACGGAGCACTCAAGTTGGACAAGGAGCAACCAATCACAGACTCTCTTGCAGATTCGAAGAGAGTGCAGACATCGCCTCCTCGCGATGAGCCAGAAGTTATCAACACTTGGGAACTCATGGAGGGTCTTGAAGATGGAATACCCATCTCAAATCAAGCTAAGAAGAGCCCCAAATCGAGTGTTTTCCTTGGTGGGTTTAAGGGTACTGATACGAGGAGTCCGTTGAAATTCTTGAATCAATTTGGGTCTCCCAAGACGGTGAAGAAGTTGGGAGGTAAGGAGAACAAAGCACAAGGCAATGGGGTAAGAAGTGGCATGAGACGCTTGGATTATACTCCGAAAGGGATACTGAAAACGAGTAACTCTTCCCCAAAATCATGTAAGTCACTCTTCAATTCAAACTTTCCAGTCAAAGGGTCTCCTGTTGGTGCTAGAAGGAGCAGTTTTGGGAGTGATTCTGGTTATTCTTCGAGGAAGAGGAGTCCCAGGCCTCTGTTTGATCCAGAACTTGTTGCATCTTACGAGAAGGAACTCTCTGAAGAAGAAGAACAAATCAAGAGAATGGTTTGGCCAACAACCAGGACCCGAAAAGTTAGACATTCTGTGGATTTAGATTCTGTTCTGCGGCTGTATGAGAAAAGGTGTCCTCCAGGTGGGGAAAATTTTGTTGTGCTTTACACGACCACGTTACGAGGAATTAGAAAGACATACGAAGACTGCAACAAAGTTCGATCAATCATTGCATCCTATTGTATACAAATGTTTGAGCGCGACATATCTATGGATTCTGGGCTCAGGGAGGAGTTAAGGAAGCTAATGGAGTCAAAAGAAGTTAAAGTTCCACTTTTGTTTATAAGGGGAAGATTGATTGGAGGAGTGGATGAAGTGATGAAGTTGGAAGAAGAGGAAAAATTGGGCATTCTCTTTGATGGGATTCCAAGGGCATTAGGTGGGTGTGAAGGGTGTGGTGGTGTCAGGTTTGTAATGTGCATGAAATGCAATGGAAGCTGTAAGGTTTTGGACGAGGAGCAGAAGAAGACTCTAAAATGCGGTCAATGTAATGAGAATGGGCTAATTCAATGCCCTGTCTGTCGTTAAGTTAATTGAAATTGGACCATCTAGGTTTGTTGCTTGGTACAGATTTTGGGATTCTGATGATGTCTTTTAATGTCAGTCTCATGGGAGAGACAGAACAAGAATGTTGTTTTGTTCATGCCATATTCCTTTTTATGTTTATTTTTCACGTGTGTCCTAGAGTAGGGTACTAAAGCGTGTTTTACGGCCCTTGTTTGTGCTTGATCTTTTTGCAGGCTTGTATTTTGGGACTCTAGTTGTTCCCTTGACTAATCTAATTCATATTTATACATGTACGACGGATATTTTTTTTTGAAAGAATTTGTAGTTGATGCTTGAATCTGAATTCCACAGTCAGATTACTACTGCAAAGTGTCACTTTGAGTTTGCTGTTTAGAACTAATTCTCTCTTTGATAACGACCTCTTTATCCTTTTCTTCTCGTTTCTTTGACTTTGCTCCTATCAATATCATTGAATTGACATTTCAAACATCTTTTGTTTTAAAAGATACCTATCTCCCGAGTCATTTTACAGAAAAAAAAAAAAAAAAAACATTCTCAAACCACCTTTTGTTGACAGCAGAAACAGATTTAACCACTTGATGTTAAAAGGTGAAACTTGAAACCATATATGTGAACAGTTGGGGATTAAAGTGAAGATCCAAATAATAGCATATATCAATGACTTCTGAATCTTACCCATGAATTCTCTCTCTAGTTATCACCCCCAGTTCCCTATTACACTATGTTTTGAAATTGAAAACAAAATATTGAAAAATCTAAATGTTAAATTTATGGACTATGGAGTACGGAGCTTAGTTTTATTATGAACTAGTTTGATTTTAAGTATGTACGTATAATATATAAACAACAATGTTGGGTCAGATTGATTTAAATTTTATAAATCTCAAAAGATTAATTCTCCTTGATTATTTCTTTTGGCACATTAAAGTTTACGTAAATTTTATTTTGACAAAATTATTATAGTCTTCGAGACTAAAAAACATTAATAAAAGTTTAACAAAAATATTTATAAATTACCCACTTTATTTAAGGACGTATCAAAAATTAATTTTTATTTGATCTCTTTTCATGGACATAACAAAAGAAAGAAATTCAGTGGGCGAACGAAAGGGAAAGAAATAAGATCGGAGCATTGCATTGGGTGGTTTTTGTGTTGACTATGGGCTTGCTGCAGTGTTTTCCACTTTGTAGTTACAGTGTGCTTGACCAAGTTGTTGTCTGTGAAATGTTGAACTGGATTAGAAAATGCTGAGTGCATGTATATTTTAATTTTAATGTATATATATTTTTAGTTTATAAATTATTATAAAATTAAAATTCTAAAAAATAAAAAATATAAATGTCCATATATCATTGTTTGGAAATTTTGAATTACCAGTGACTAGATATTTGCCACGATATACAGTATGTTCAGGACGACTAGGAGAACTAGCATCACGTGACAGTCACGCGGGCTTCAAGCCATACATGCAATCGCCGTGGCTTCGTAGCAGCTCTTACACGTTATAAGTAGCCATTCGCACGTGTTCATTACCATCACTTACTTCATATGCCTTCTTTCTGTTCTCTCTCTAGTCACGACCCTCGCTCTGCTCGCTCTCTCTTTCTCTCTCTAGAAAGCGACTTCATTGGATAATTTAATTCGAAGAATGTCGGGGAAGAGAAGGAGGAAGCTGAAATCGTAAGTTCTTCCCTGTTAATGCAAAATGAATTTTTATTTATAATAATACAATTTTAATTTTTTGGTTTGAAACTAGAATACTGTAACTCTTTATTTGTAGTTTCAACGATGGATCAGTATGAATTTTTGGGAATGCCGCTTTGTTTCTTTCCTTTCTTCCGTTATTGAGTCTTAATTTAGAAGAATTGTGTTCTGAATTTTCTTTGGTATCAAAATTAACTCGATTCAGAATGTTCTAGGGTTTAGAGTCCGGATCAGCCCTCAAATTTGACATTTCTTTTTTCTTAGAACAGCTAGGTTGAATTGTTGAAAGTTAAAGCGCTGTAAACTTCATATTTGTTTCTTATCCATACATTAAAGTTATACCTGATTTTAAGTAATTATCAAGGTGGAATTAGGTCATGCGAGTTTTTCTATTGGATACTTTTAAGATGATTTTTATGGATTTTTCTTTTTATCTTTTTAAGTTTCATACTTTCATTTAATGATCAGTACTTTGATTTGCGTATACTTGAATGTTGGTGTTTTCTTTTCAGTTTGTACATAATAGTTCACGAGAATCATGACCAGTACTATTGGTTTTTTCTAATCTGAGGCAGTGAGGCATGCCTGATATAGATTCATATATTCAGCTTCTAAAAACCTTATTGACGGTGGTGGTGGTATTATATACACTTTATGAATTGTCATAATTAAACCTCCAATTCTAGTTACGTTGACTACTTGTATTAAGAAGGGGTAAATTTCATCGAATCTTATGTGAATTTTTTTGATTTTTCCCCATTCTTCCTTTGTTCTTTGCTTTGATTTCCCTGTTCGAATCATAAAGTTTTAATATCTTCTACACTTGTTGTTGCCCCTTAAGTACATTCAGTTGATTTTTTTTCCAAAACTAAGTCTGATTTTTGTTATTCAGGTTAACAGATACAATCACAGACAATAGAAGAGCAGCAGCTGAAGTGAAAAGTCAAACGTTGGAGCTGCTAACCTGGTCTGATCTTCCTGCTGAACTCTTAGAATTGATTTTGTCCCGCCTGACCCTAGAGGATAATATTCGAGCTTCTGTTGTTTGCAAGAGATGGAACTCTGTTGCCACTGCTGTACGGGTAGTAAACCAATCCCCATGGCTTATGTATTTTCCAAAATTCGGTAACTGGTATGAATTCTATGACCCCATGCAGCGTAAGACCTATTCCCTTGAGTTACCAGAGTTGAGTGGCTCTAGAGTTTGTTATACAAAAGATAGTTGGTTACTGCTATACAGGTCCAGATCTCACCGAGTTTTCTTCTTTAATCCCTTTACTCGAGAGGTGATTAAACTACCAAGATTTGAGATGACATACCAGATAGTTGCCTTCTCTTGTGCCCCAACCTCTCCTGGCTGTGTTCTGTTCACTGTTAAGCATGTTAGTCCCACAATTGTGGCTATTAGCACATGTTATCCGGGGGCAACAGAATGGACTACTGTAAATTACCAGAATCGCTTGCCCTTTGTGAGTAGTATATGGAATAAACTCGTCTTTTGCAATGGACTCTTTTATTGTTTAAGTCTGACAGGTTGGCTAGGGGTGTTTGACCCAGTTGGCCGTACATGGAGTGTTCTAGCTGTTCCTCCTCCCAAATGCCCTGAGAATTTTTTTGCAAAAAATTGGTGGAAGGGTAAATTTATGACAGAACATGCAGGGGATATATTGGTAATTTACACATGTTCTAGTGATAATCCCATTATTTTTAAGTTGGACCAGACAAATATGGAATGGGAAGAGATGAGAACACTTGATGGAGTTACTCTTTTTGCAAGTTTCTTGTCCTCTCATTCAAGGACTGACCTCCCTGGTTCAATGAGAAACAATGTCTACTTCTCTAAAGTTCGCTTTTACGGAAAGCGTTGCATATCGTTCTCACTTGATGATTGTAGATACTATCCTCGTAAGCAGTGCCATGATTGGGGTGAACAAGACCCTTTTGAGACCATTTGGATTGAACCACCAAAGGACTTCTCAGACTTTATGTGAAGAATGTTATCGAAAGAAGTAAGCATTTTTTAAATCAGTAATCTACAAAGCTCTTTTTCATTACTAAATTTGAGGAACATATAATATTTCTGTTGAATTTATGCTTTGATATATATGCACATATATGTATTGCACAATAAGTTCCTCTTGGATCCAGTAAATTATTCTTTTACCAAGTACAAAAAATAAATTTGAATCAGTAAGCGACCTGAGAAATTTGAAAAGCTATACAAGGCTTTTGCATGGCCTGCTCATATGGTAAAAGAAAACTTAAATCTATGTTGCCATTATGAACTTTGTTCTCTATATGGTTCTATGGTTAGCATACTTTATCTAGCAACCAAAATTCAATTATAATAATACATAATATGATATTTCAAGTCGGGGAGGGGTGGTTTAGGCTGCATCACTGTGAGGTATGAAGAATTCTGACAATCAGTTGGGGGAATAATAGCCCAAGCAAGGGGGCATGTCATCTGCCTAGAAAACCTTGTAAAACAGTCTGCGGCCTTATTACTTTCTTGTCAGAACCAATTTCTACTATTGAGTTTGACTTGCCTAGAAAATTAGTCCGTGGATGCGCTAATTTGACTTTACCCCCTCCCCCAACCCTATTCCAATGAATATAGCTCATTTGCATCTTCCTTTTTCTCAGAAATCAGGTCTTGAGTTGTCATAAAAGAAAATGTGAAAACAATCCAGCGTTCCTGAATGCTTTAACAAGGGACTTGGTTACCCTTTTTCTGGGTCAACTGCGCCGAGCAACTGTCTGACAGTTTAAGAATTTTCTTTAACTATGTCCAAAATGATTTCAATTACTGTTTGCACTGACCTCACGGCTGCTTCCTGATTTTTCTTGTTGAACTGGATCCAGCCTGTTAGGATGTGTTTAAAATTATAAATGAGGTGTGGAAGTCAATCTTTGAATAATGCATGTCTCAATTTTAATACATTCTTTCTACCCAATCGTATGCTTAGATTTTTTTTCCCTGTAGCTTTAAAGTTGTACTTTTCGTTCCTTAAGCATTTTTCATCTTTAGAAGAATTTTATCTAATATGAAATCTCTATTCGAATGCAGCACTATCATTCAGCCGCATGAGTGCTATAGTAATTCAGAGCATGATAAATTATCCCTATAAGGTCAGATTCATTCTATGGCTGGAGCAGACTAGCTGTTCACTAGTGAAGCTTCTTTGAGAGCATATTTAAGGCTACATCTTTGCAGAATGTATATAGGGAGCTAATATATGGTAAATCGGACTTACCCCTTTAGTTGTTTCTAGTTTCCATAGATCCTGAATTTTGAAGATTTTTCAGTAACACAATGCTGTCATGCTTATACAGAACTATGCAAGTTTATTCTAGAATGATCTATAGATTTATTAATCTCAATTGCTACTTGTGATTCACTTGGTGTTTAATTTGTTCTGTGCATACTGATTCAATCTTGATACCTTCACAAAGTTGGAAGATGTTTTAAGGCACCAACGGGGTTCCTTGTGTGCAGCATACCAGTATGCCATTGTATAACACATGATATTTCATCAGAGATTAGGAATGTCTTGACCCTTTTTTTGTTCTAATGATGAAATGAGCTCACTATGAATGGATTAGCGACCATTATTAGTAGTGTCGCTTTGACCATTTTTAAGAATTACCTTGGAGAATGATTTTAACATAATTTTGTCGATTGCAAATGGTATTTTTAAAACTTAGCACTGGCATCCATTTCCTTTCATCACTAATATTCCTGGGTGCTATTATCATCCATTTCTATTTGTGGATTGCAAAAGTAGAAAGATAGCAACTGGAGAATGAGGGAAATCGAGTAAATTAAATTGACTCCAAAAGAAATTTTTGTTTCAATAAAATTTTGATTTGTCCCACATTGGTATTCTATTTCATGTTTTAGTTATTGTGAGTAGTCTAAAAAATGTAAAATAATGTTATTTAACGAGTGGTTTCCCATATTTATACTAATTGGATGAGATTTTAAATGAGACAACAGATTTGTACTGTGTGAGATAATAGGTTGTCAGATATGCATGACGTTGAAATCGCGTAAACCAAATACTTGTTTGGGTAATAATTTAATTGTTTTCCCCATATGTTGTAAAGCAGCACAACTTTCTTGTCTAGTGAATAAAAGAAAGTTGAATGTACGTTCTAATATCGCCAATTCATTTTTACGAGTATTTAGTTTATGAAGAAAATGACGAAGAATCTATCCGTTCCGAGGGGGCTATTTTATTATACGTGATAAGAAGGACGAGCGATTCTATCATCTAATATCTCTAAAGTAGCAAAAGAAATAATGAGTAATTCCAATGATGCTATAGCACCAACTCCCAGGGGAAAATGATTTCACGTTTCTATTTGATGACGAAGATCTTCATTAGCAACAGTAAAGGAATAATTGCAAATACGATTTGGGAATAGCGGCAAGCAGATATTCATATTAAGAAAAACCCTAACTGCTACTTATCAGAGTTAGAATTATTCACCATATTGCACCTTAATTTTTCTAGGGATTAAAAAATTTGCTTCCCAGAACCAGGGAAAAATATGCTTACACTGTGAACTCGTACCATATAAATGTGCTGAACTGCATTTCAAAATTCAGCTACCCCACCACACAATCCCAAACAAAAAAACTCCTTCTGACATGGATGATCCTGAACTTTGATCTGACAGCTCAATTTCCCCATCCTAGGCAAGCCGCATTAATTAGTAAGGGTTATATCGGTTATTAACATTCGTGCGTTTCCCACCACTTGAGCTGCCACCCGACTTCCCACCACTCCGGAGTGCTGGTTGAGGGGAGTGAGGTTGCAATGCAGGTTGTTGCCTAATCGGAAAAACAAGGAATTTCAACCGAATTTGTAGTGTTTGGCATGTAGCCAATATGCAGACTAATTTAGAACAAGCTGAATATCTAAAAGTAGCAAAAGCAAAGATGACACTTACAACACGTATCCAATTCTTCCATCAGGTAAAAGCATTGGCATCATTGCCATGCCAGCAGGAGTTGCTCCCCTACCATAAATCATCGGCTGCAAGATCAAAAACTTCTATTAGCATCACAGACACATTGAAGGAAACAAAGCATGCCTATGCCATAATTGTTCGAATGAGCAAAGGGACTGCATTTACTTTCTAAATACACCACTATGACTCGGTTAGTGTGTTAAACTAGGGAAAATAATAACAACTTCCATGAGTCAGTTGTCCAAGTTAATATAAAATCAAATAATGTTAAGAATGATGATGAGAAATTGGACAATGCAAGTTGAGGTTTTAAAAGAGATGCCAGGTAAAAGTTTTTCAAACTCCACTTGGCATTACCACTGTTGTTCAAGATAATATAATTACACAAGCATCAATCTTTGTCAACCTGTCAAGAAACACTAAACATCAGAAAGTCTGGAACCATTTAATGTCAGTAGAATTCCGTTGCCTTCTCAAAGAATAAAAGTTATCCCAATCAAATTGTCCACGCATAGTGACTCACTCTCAAAGCTAAGTTGAAAATGTTCCCCCAACCACCCAAACTTATCAAGAATATGAATATCATATGAAACACCAACATTTCTAGCAGGGTAAGGCAATTTACTCGTGTGAAGCCTGCAGCACCGTATCCTGCACCCAAAGTACCATAAGCACCCCCAACTACGCCATAACCAAGATGAGGTGGGTAAGTTGGAAGTACAACAGGCTTCTGTGAATTTGGCAGCCCAGATGATTTCTGATCTGCTTGGGGCTTTGCTAGTGAGCACTCCAAAACTTGGCCTGTCAAGCACACAAAAGCATAAATTATCCACACACACACACACACACACACACAAAAAAAAGCATAGAATGCAACACTTATTCAATGTAACAGTTACAAAGTAGAGAATGTATGAACACATTTTTTTTTTAAAAAAAGGGAAGAAAACATACCGTCAATTTCATACTTCTCAGTATTATTCAAGGCCTTCATGGCACTTGACCTTTCAGTAAAGTGAACAAAACCAAATCTGCTCTTTTCTTGTCCTGCTTTTGCAGGAGGGAGAACCACTTTTGTAATTTTGCCATGATGTTCAAATAGTTCCCTAAGCCGATCTTGGGTAATGTCTTCTGGTAGATTCTTGACGTACACTGCCTTTACCTGCATCAAACACACTAAAACACATCTAAATTTTGGATCACTACCACTAAACTAAAGATTTGACCAAAATTTCCAGGGAAAGGTCAAAGAGAAAACAAATACATGCAAACTCAAATTTCCTGAGCCAACAATAACGTCAAGATACCACCATTTAACAGGAAATCATGTCGATATCACCATAGTAAACAGTTGATCAATGTTCATACAAATAATCCAATATGGCAATCCGGATGGATATAGAAACCCAGGAATAGATGACATGAAACAATTTCCATACAAATTTTATTTTGAAATTTTGGAAGACAGTCATGCATATAATTTTACTTTGAAATTGTAAAGCGCAGAATGGATTACCTGGGAGGCAGCAGATGATTCAGAATTCTTATGGTCAGCCCAACTCACTGTAGGAGCATTATTGTCAAGCTTAAAATTTGGGTTTGACATCTTCTGCCTTGAATATTCTGCACAAGCATGATTGTAATACTCAATAAAAGCAAATCCCCGATTACGGCTGGAATTCTGTGGGTCCTGTAACAGTTAAACACTCAGGGCACAAACAGAGCAGTGAAAGAGGCAACTTGCAAATGCAGCAACATAACAAACATATAATACATACAATGTTTTTTTTTGGGGGGGATCCACCAATACAATCACATACCTTGAACAATTCCACAGAAATGACTCCAGGCCCAATTTTTGTTACAACCTTCCTCATATCTTCTGGTGTCCAATTTCTTGGGACATTACCAATGAACAACTTATGCTTTGCTTGGGATGTTGAGCACTTTATTTTTCTCCCCTGAAAAGATTAAGTTAGTTGGAAGATTAGTCCAGTGTCACAGCAGTGAGCCAAAATAATTGGATTGTTAGACATAAAAAGTTCAAAAATAGAGCCATCACTCCATAACACGAAGCATCTTTTTTAAAAGATTAGAGGAAAGATTTTTAAAAAAATTGTTTTACGTTACCTTAACTTCACAATTATTTAGCTTCTCAATGGCCTTAGAAGCTTGCTCCTTTGTCTTGAAGGTCACAAAAGCATAACCTTTTGCTTCACCTGATCCTTTTTCCTTCATAATCCTAACCTGTAAAAGATTTAATCAATCTATACAAACATGCAACCAAAAAATTAAAGAACTTCAAGTATCTTACCTCTAAGACTTCTCCCACAGATCCACAAAAGTTCTTCAAATCCTCTTCAGAAGCGGTATGAGGAACACTACCAAGGTAAACCTCTGTCCCATGAGGTGGAAGTGCAAGGAGCTCTGCGTGCTTCTTTTTTTCATCTTCATCCTCCATGTCAGCAACTTTTGTCTCCTCCTCATAATCTCCATTGGAGGCCCCCTTATCTTCCTCCTCTTCTTCCTCTTCTACCTCCTCCTCTACTTCTTCATACTCAATTTCTTCCTCCGTTGTCTCCTCCTGATCATTCTCATCATCAAGGTCTACCTGTTCTTTGGGATCAGAAGGTTTTTGAGGATCATTCTCAGGTGAATCATGATTACGCGCTGCTACATCACTCTCTCTAGTTCCCGGCATTTTATGTATCTAAGAAAGAAAGCAAGCTTGCAAGGCAACTGTGAAGGAAGCACAGAAGCCAGAAGCGTTCACAGGAGAGAGAATAAAATATGGAAAGGTGGAAACATATGAGAGGCCGGATGGAATTGCAGAGTAAGAATTTTGATTTGAATCTGTGCCATGGGGTATGGCCAGGAAGTTGCAAACTTGCAATCTGATTGTTTTTAGTTCCAGGGACCATAAAATAGCCACAATAGCAACATAGACAGGCAAGAGAGAAATCCGAATCAAAATCAAGAGGATAACAATGCTCAACAGGACCAAAAAGAACGTAAACCACGGGGAAGTGAATTTCTCCAAATTAAGATGCCGAATGTTGCCCAGCAAAAAGTGGCCAGTTTAATTGTTTAGCTACTGGTCTAGGAAAACACAAGCAGATAATTTGGGGGGAGGGAGAGGAACAAAAGTAAGGAATAAGAAGTTGTACGATATGTTATAAAATTTATAAATAGATCAGTTTACATAATCTACAGATACTGATAGTCTGATAATTGATAAAGGCAATTTTAATGCATAAGTTAATTTGAGGAAGGAGCAAAATATACAGTATGCAACTTAAGTCTCCCCTAAACAATACAACATCAAACATAGACTTGAAAGACCAGTGATACCAAGCAAAATTGGGTTTAATTTCAGACACACTTTGTCTTGTCATGTGCATTTGATTAATGAAACGAAGCTTATTCTTTTACCACTGTTATGTATTAACCGCGAAAATCAAAAGGCCCTGAACCGTCCCCGTGATACTTCATATGAAAATGAGATTTTTTTTTTTTTTTTTCCATATTTACAATCTCTAACGCTTGACCAGTTCATAATTGCGGCGTGAGCATAATAACGGTACTCACACTCCCCTAAAACAGAGATCCTAAGTTCGAATAACTCCTCTCCAAGTCCCTCGTCTCCACCAAGAAAAACAAAAAAAAAAAGAAGAGAAAAAGCCAAAACAAGAAAATCAAATTCAACGTCATCTGTAATACATCTCAACAAGCTAATTAGAAATCCCATATCCTCCGTAGCTTGCAACAGAAAACAGCCCAACTCATCGAGCACTAATAAACCTAAATGAAACGAAACTTTCTACTTTATTCTTGAAAATTCACATAAATGCTTTGTCAAATTGCAAGATGTATATAAAAAGAAAAGGAAAACACAAAGACTTGCTGGGAGGAGTACCGAAGTTACTAAAAGGAGAAAAACCACATTACAATATTTGCATATGGGCGTAAGAAAAGGGACAGTACCTGAATGCGCAAAATCAGAAAGAAGCTAAGCGTGAGCCAACAAGCACTGATAGTATTCTCCGGTTTCCAAACCCCGATCCTCTGTTACCCGATTACAGAAGCATTGCTGTAGGGCACGCATCGAAATGAAAGAGATTCCTTGGTAGTTAGTGGAGGCAAGGAAAGCGCCTGGGCCGTTTACATTATGTGGCCCAATTTCTAAACCAGGAGACCTTTCAATTAAAAACTAGATTTTGAATTGTGCGTACGGAGATATAGATTGAATGGGTAGAGTTTGATTAACCGATGATAAAATTTAAATAATTTTATAATATTTTAGTAATTTTTTAAATAGATTTACTAATTATATATATATATATATATAAACATCAATTTTAGGATTTTAATAATAAAAAATATAATTTTCCCTCAATCAATTCTAATTTATTTATATGTATGTCTAAAGAAATAAACACGAGAAAATTATAACATATCACTAATTCTAATATATTGTACTATTAATCATTAACAATGTCAAAATATTTTTTAAAAATTATAATATTTAATTATATAAAAAATAATAATTTAAAATTTTATAATATTTAAAAAAAATGTAAAAATATTTTTTAAAAAAAAAAACAGTGATCAATAAATAGGGCAAGTGGGCAACCAATCACATTGAGAGTGAAAAATATAAAATTATTTATTCTATGTTGATATTTATTAATTTATATTGATATTGATTGATTTAGAAAGAAAAAAAAAAAAAAGAGAAAGAGTTAAATGTATTTTAAAAAATAAAAAAATTATTAATATGAATATGACATGTGTTAAATAGAGAAAGTTATACTTTTTAAATACAAACTCACATTAAAAGACAGACGAAAGTTTTAGCAAAACTCACCTCACTTATATTATATTAGACATGTAACCATGAAAATATAAAAATAAAGTCAGGCATCCATGAGTGAGAGGAGCCCGCATATCTCTAATTTCAGCGAGAAAGGGAATTTGTTACATTGTCTTTTCTTTTAAAAAAATATATTAGTGATTTTTCCTTTAACAAAATAACCGATGCAGTGAGATCTATAGTAACGAACAAGAATTGTCTTGTTCCATCTTTCATTTCAGATTTAGATTTTATTCCACTGTTTCATGGTTGTGCAAGGAATTGTGCTGGTATAAGCAAGTTTATTTATCATATTTCTAAAAACATTTATTATTAATAAAATTTTGTTCTTATAACTTAAAAGATCTCTACTACACTCCACTTGAATTCAGCCAAAAAAGATATATGTTAAAATTTAGTAAAATATTTGTTACTTATCTTATAATTCTATAAAACTTGAATTAAATTGATTAATATTTAATGTGATGAGAAATATCAATAGTTTGTTAAGAAAGAGAAAACTGCATGCATACTCTTTTCGCCCTTTCGTTCTTAAATTAATTGGAGGTAACGATCATGACTATTTATGTGACCACGAAACTTTTATATGGTGTGTTGCAAAAGATATTCAACAGATGATTTTTATATGAAAATAAGTTTGATCAAGATAGTCATGAAAAATGTCATTTCTTACGTGCAAACACAATATATTTATGTTCATGGCATAAGTTTTAATTAGTTGAATTTACTTAGATTCTAAGTATATGGTAAAACGCCATCAGTAAAAAGGTCAACTCAACAGAAAAAGACAACCAAGTATTTGGCCCATAATCATCACTTACGGTAAAAGAAAAAGTATATGATCTCTTACTATTTTACTCAGAGCAAGATATTTACCAAGAGAATCCAGACCAAATTCAACTGGCTGATCAAATGCTATTGTTGACTCAGCTGGGATTGAGATCCGCTCTCCAATTTCCCATAAGAAAGAGGCCTTCGAATCGCATAGCTTGATTAAACTTACAGGAACAAGTGTTTAAATTCTCCGTTTGCAAGTTGGCAAAGTTTATTATAACTGAAGGTATCTGTCGACAAGACAAAAAATTGTGGTTAGAATCCACAGCCTCATATACTTTTCTTTTAAAAGAACGCTGGAAAATATAGCCAGAGTAAACATGAGCGCGAGAAGTTTATGGTAAAACGGCATATAGCCTTGACATTAATATACACCTTAATAGGCTCAAATGAGAATTGCAACAAGAGCAACCTGTTGATTAACTTGGACGCTATCATTTCTCGATCATTGTTACCTTCAGACACGAATGTACATACCACGAAAAGGGAAAACACAGAAAGGTGCTTTAATCCCAAAAATAGTGACCTCATAATACATGAATGCACTTGTGCAAATATATACGTGTATCTAAATCGTCAGATATGTAGAAAATTTATATCCACTACGTCCAGAGCACTTTAAGCATATAATACTAACAGTTGTCATTTTACATTATCATATGGTTCACGACAAAAAATTGCGCTAGGCCATTGTTTGCTGACACCAGATTCAACAAAAAGTTTTCTGTGCTCTGGCGTAATGAGGTCATGTTCCCCTAATGATTATTTAATTCTGCAAACCCAGCCTTATGTTTGAAATTTCTAAAATCATCCTGAAAGGCCTGTATTATATGTTTGTTTCTTGTAGTGGCAGTGACAAAAATAACCCTTACAAAACCATCTTGAAACTGTGAGTAACCATCCTTTCTAGTATTTAAATCTTCAAAATTCAACAATTCCTATTAGATCAAGCATGAAAGGACTTTCGAGTTTCTACTGTGCTTTACTGCCATCAAGATTTATTCAACATTATCCAAGTTTCTTTTGACTCTAAAACTAATCAAAGAAAAATAGCAAGGATATCAAATTGCAGAATAGAAACGAAATGAATACCAATTGTATCACCAAAATTGGTCCATATCTCGGCATGGATGGATTTATCACTGTCAGCAACACCAATAACTTCCACAAAATTTGTAAGAGGGGTAGGTGGGGGCAAGCCTTTTACAACTAGCTGCTTCTCATCTGTTGATTTTCCAATTACACTACCACTATCAGATCGAATAATCTGTATCACTGCCCGAACCCTCCGTCCTACATAAAAGCGTAAGAGTTCTCCATTAACAAAGGCCGCAGGATTCGACGTATCCATATACTGCAAAACAAAAGAAGAGATTACTCATATTTAACTTTTTTATTAAAAAAAGACTAAGTGTTTGGCGGTAAATAAATGCTATATGCTGAATTTATTTGAGTCAAATTAGTACAACTGGCTTTCATCCACATAGATCATAGAGTCTCATCATAGACTAGTACGATAGGTAGTAGGACAGAATTAAAAGTCAAGAACTGCTTCTACTGTTTCAAATTTCAAGTATCCTTCATTGAGTAAGACTCATCGTTGCCTTCTAGTGTTGTTAGTGTCCAAAATTACTTAGTGAATAAGTTTGGAAACAAAAGTCAAAAACCATGAGGGGAGTACATCATGCACTGCTGCAACATTCAGTTCATTTTAAATGCTCATATCATGCTGCTCCTGTGCTAGAAATGTGAAAAGTGATTTTCATTTGTCAACAATATTCTAGCAGGTTCGTGATGCATGACCATCCGTACTTAGGATGCATAAAGATATTTTATCCAAGAATACCTCTCAGGTAAACTGATGCAATGAAAACCTAGTATTTTCCCCCTAGCAATATTATGGCCAGCCTGATGAGGCAAGTAAAAACTATCACATGCCAACAAGGCAATAGAACAATACAAAGATAGTTTCAAGAACATAAATAACAGTCTTAAGCGATGATTGTTATCAATGAGTCCACTGTTTCCATTATAACGACTAAACCTCAAACAATGACCAGGATTCTTCTATTACAGACAAGCAATTGACTCTCAACCATTCTAAGTTCAGATTTCAACAGCTGTCCAATAACTATGAGAACTGAAAAATGCCATTTACTTGAATCAAGTGTGCACAGACCTAATTGTAAATTCTTCACGCACAGAGATGGGACTTTTTGTAAATTCACCAAACAATAGAAGCCGAAAGCTAGAAATCATGGCCCCGAGAGGAATTAAAAAAAAAAAATAACCGCCAGGTACTAGACCAAATCGAATGCTGCCTGTTATAAGTAATTCCAAAATATCCGCACGAATCAGGTGAAATTCACAAGAGAAAAGGATGCATATTCTCAATACAAAATTCCACCGAGCGAAATGAAGCAAGTGCTTCTGTTTGGTTCCCAAAAAATGTGAAGATATTTCACCATATTGTAACTGCAATTGAACATCGAATATATCTTTACTGACAGAAAATATGCATCGAAGATGAATCGGATAGGTTTTCACCTGATTCAATGCAAATTGCGAGAAGACGAAGCGGCTATGGCAAGGAGATGCTTCAACGGATAAAAGGAGAGAGCGCGAGGGAGCGCGGGTTCTTGAATTCTAAAAGCGGTCTCACTCAAGGGCCGCGTTACATAGCGGGCATTGTTGGCTTGATGGACGACTCGGATTCGATCTCACCCGTAAACAGTGCTTGTGATAACCGCCCTAGCAAACAACCTTTTTTAAAAAAACAAAATCGAATTTTTTTAAGTTTTATAACATAAAGAAATTCTGCATTTTTTGAAATTATTAAAATAATTTTAAATTTTATCTAGTTATTATTATTATATTTAAATAAAAATAATTAAAATTAAAAAGTACAACGAAATTGCATTTTGACAAAAAAAAAAAAGAAAGAAAAGTATACCATCATCAAGTACTATCAAATAATTAAAAAAAGAAAAAAACTCAAACTAATTTATTTTTGGAAAAAATAAATATCATTAACCAGTTTGTATTATTAAGTGAAAGGAAAATGTTCTAAAAGCATTTAAAAATTCCTTTCAGAAGCCTTGTTCTCTGCCTTCAGCTTTTGTCCCCTCCTACTACTAGCTTGTCTCTCGTACGGGAGTTCGAAGCCTGCCGAGATTTGTGTGTTTTACACGAAAGAGTGTCCATGGTTCTTCTAAAGCCTCCATCTGCATCTCCATTCCTGACTTCAATCCACCACCCAAAACTGAGACCCGCACCCCTTTTCTTCCCTACTTTGCCAAACGCAAAACTCGGGGTTTCCTTCCCAATCCTTAACTGCACCAACCATCTTTCAAGTGGCAAAATCCCCAAAAGCCACTCACTCTCTCGGACTTTTCAATTCCTCAAACCTTACGTTCTCTCTGAGCACAAAGCCATTCTATTGGGCTGGCTCTGCAGTGCCATCTCTGTCTACTCCCTCTCCAATATCGTTTCTAAAGTTGGGAAAATCTCTGCCACAATCAACGGCATTGATACAATCAAATTGCGAGACCAAGGTTTAGTATTGGGTGGTTTGGTGATTGCCCGCTTGCTTGCAAGTTATGGGCAGCAGGTCTGTCTATGGGACGCCGCGCTGAATGCTGTATATAAGCTCAGGGTTCATGTTTTCGACAGTCTTTTGGACAGGGAATTGGGATTTTTTGAAGGCAGGGACGGTGTGTCATCCGGGGATATCGCGTATCGGATCACTGCCGAAGCTTCGGATGTTGCTGATACGTTATATGCTGTTCTTAATGTGGGTATCAGTCTTTTGAAAACATCTATCTAATTGTGTTGTTTAAACGCCATCGCTAAACAGGCTCGGTTAGTACTGGCTCTTGTAATTCAAAGTAGTAGATAAACTAGTATATAAACAATATTCCATTCCATTCAATTTGAAACCGTTTTCTCAAATCAGTAGTACTAGTCTATGAACAACCTATGGATAGGTATGTTGGGTGGACGCCATAGATGTAGTCATATGTGTGCACAACGTTCTGTCCATTTGCAAACTCACTTCTCTCTAGTATTCCTAATGATAAGCTCCTCTGTTTGACAGACTATAATTCCCAGTACTCTGCAGTTGTCAATAATGATGGCGCAGATGTTGATTATCAGTCCTGAACTTTCTTTGATTTCAGCTTTGGTGAGTGAGTCATATACTCCACAGAACCTAAGTTATGTTTTTATGTGTTTACTTAATTGTTGAGGGTAATTTAATTTTGCCGTCTTGTGTTTACAGGTTATTCCTTGCATGGCCTTTGTTGTTGCCTTTCTTGGTCAGGAACTTCGTAAAATATCTAAAAAGGCACATCTTAGCATTGCAGCTCTGTCAGCGTATCTAAACGAGGTATATTTGTTGGCTGGCTGCTCTTTATCATACTTTCACATGAGAGCTTAGCGGAATGTTTGTTTGTACAATCTGTTACTTAGTTTAGGTCTCTTACGAAGTGTTATCATCATGGTTCATTAAAAATCATTTTTATTCCTCTTTACTATTTAAATGTTGTTAGTTTCTATTGTAGGTCCTTCCTGCTATGGTTTTTGTGAAAGCAAACAATGCAGAACTGTGTGAGAGTGCCAGGTTTAAGATGCTGGCCCGGATTGACCTTTCTCAACGCCTGAATAAGAAGAAGATGAAGGCGGTCATTCCTCAAATTATACAGGCTATTTATTTTGGAGTGCTTTCTGTACTGTGTGTTGGTTCACTATTGGTCTCAAGCGGTTCATTTGATGGCTATAGATTGATTTCATTTTTGACATCATTGCTGTTCTTGATTGAGCCTATCCAGGTAGTATAATCATTTGGGAACTTGTCACTTCTCCGTCTATTTTTTTCCCCCTTTGCTTTCTTCCCCACTCTTTTTCCCCCATCTTCCATTGGTTTAGAAACATTTTTCTGGTGGTGCAAATAGGTTTTTTTTTTGACATTATGCTTTGATGTGATTTTAACTTTAGTTTGCGTATCAAGCTATTAAATTCCATTGCGACCTTTTCCTTCCGCCAATAAGTAGTTGAACAGTTTTTTCTTCGTTGGCAATCTTCTTTATTTCTATTTTTTTTTGTTTTGTCTGATTATTATTTGCACTGTTATCATGGTTCAGCCTTTGAGGAGCTGTCTTAGGTTATCAATCTGAAAATAAAGAATCACGCAGGATGCGGGAAAAGCATACAATGAACTGAGGCAGGGAGAACCAGCTGTTGAACGCTTGCTTGATATGACTAAGTTCGAAGATAAGGTAAATGTATAACTTTTCCTCCCGCCCCGCCACCCCACCCAAAAAAAACGTATACTTCAAAATTTCACTTGAATGTTCTATTTGAAGAAGTTAGCAATCCTGATGATAAAATAGTGGAATGCTTTATGGGCAAATAGTATATATTGCCCTGCACTTTAATTTTGACTTTCAGGTAATTGTAATAACAGATCAAATTTATTCTGCATAACAGGTGGTTGAGAAACCAGATGCTATTGATTTAGACTATGTTACAGGGGAGCTAAAATTTTGTGACGTGTCATTTAAGTATGGTGATGACATGCCTCTTGTTTTAAACGGATTGAACCTTCACATTGGTGCTGGAGAGATAGTTGCTCTTGTAGGTCCTTCTGGTGGAGGGAAGACGACACTTGTCAAACTATTGCTTCGTCTTTATGATCCTATATCTGGTTAGTCATTTGATATGAAGATAGGTGCTAACATTTATGTTTACAACAAACACTATTTTGGTTTGTGTAACTTAATTTGGTACTGATAACTTTGCTTATACTTTAAGAATAGGGACTGGTTTTATGCTCATTAATCCTTTTGCTTGCCAATCGCATTTATCTGTCTTCCTATGCTTGCAGGCTGTATCCTGATAGATAACCATGACACCCGAAATATTCGGCGGCAAAGTTTGAGTAGGCATGTTGGTCTCGTTTCTCAAGATGTAGTAAGTAACTTATATTATTCTGTTCCTTTCTTTTGATCTTAATAAATATACCCTGGAATACATTTTTTGTCATTTGCAATGTTTCTTCTCCCCCACCCCCTAAAGGAATTTCACTATCTGATCTTTTGACAAGTATTTAATCATAGTAATTGTTCGATTTCCCAATATTTGTTAAATGAGTTGATGTTGTCATGCCATTGTTAATTTTGAGGAGTTCATAGCTAATGTTACTGATTGGTTGTTACATGACATGGGGTCTTGATAACTGGTTAGGATTGACCAGCAGTCTTTCTTTAGCTTCTTCCAAATAGCTATTTCAATAATTCCTTTGTATACTTTAGACCCTTTTTTCAGGAACAGTTGCTGAAAACATTGGTTATAGAGATCTCGCAACAAAAATTGACATGGAGAGGGTTAAGAATGCAGCACGAACTGCTAATGTGGACGACTTTATTAGAAAACTTCCAGAAGGATACGAAACATATATTGGACCAAGGGGCTCAACTTTAAGTGGTGGTCAGAGACAAAGGTAAGCCATCAAATTTAAACCTCATTCCGTTCTTCTACCAAGTCTTGCCATAAAAATGAACAACTAAATGTTGTTTCTATTTGAGGGAGTTTTTGGAATACTTGATTAAATGTATTGGCCGATTTGATGTATTGAGTATATATATCTGAAACTGAAAGACTTTATTATCAATCTATTCCTTCTTTACTCGTAACAGAATAGCTATTGCAAGGGCGCTCTATCAGAATTCATCTATATTAATACTAGATGAGGCAACTTCTGCTTTAGACAGCAAATCTGAGTTATTGGTGAGACAAGCTCTCGAGCGTTTGAAGAAAAATCACACTGTAAGAAAAATAGCCTTTTCTGTCCTTGATGCCTGATTTTTCTTAATCCCATATTAGATTTAGTAGATACATATTGTGGCTGGCAGAAATAGGCACTGCATACTTTCATTGCATGATCCAGCTAAAATTTCATTATGTGTGTTTTGAGATCTCTAGATGTTTGACACTTCCTTTTAAGCATTCAGTTTTTAGTTCATAACATAGGACCCAAGTCATTGAACTTTTTATGTTAATGTTCCATCTTCTTTTGGCTGTTCTTTGTGAATTTTATATTGTATATGGAACTGGAAAGACAGTAACACATGTTAGGAATATAAATTGAAAATGTGAAAATGACTCATATTGTTGGAGCATGCACTGCCTGTAGAGCCAGCTGAAAAGAAGTGTTCATTGTACTATCGTAAGTTAAATTTTTGCATTTTATTGATAATTGTATGTTTTTTCTCCCCTAAAAGATGCAGTATTGAAACACTCTTCCTCTATTTATAGGTGCTGGTTATTGCGCATCGCTTGGAGACAGTTCTGATGGCTAAACGAGTATTTCACTTGGATAATGGGAAGCTAGAAGAGCTACCTCGATCAACTATGTTGAGTGGTGACAAGGACTCCCTGTTGTCATCTGGCCTTGTGCTGTGAATATTTCTTATCTCTCCTTTCTTTCTCTATTTGGCAGTGCATGATTTTTCTTTCTTCAAAATTCAAATAAACAATAAAATTAAATAGGATAATATTCATGTATGATTTTGTTAATAAAAGAAAATGCTCGCGTGATTTTTCTTGTACCCAGAATAAAATTTATTCATATTTTTGCCCAAGACTTGCTCGAGAATTTAAGGTACGAGACTTGGTCTATCATCTATAATCCATACATGTGAAAAAAGTTTACCATCTAAAATGGAATAACATGAACTTGTATATACTTTTTTTTTTTAAATGCAAGGCTCGTCATATATTATTCAACTGTTTGAATAGTTGGGTGTTTGGAAGATTTCTGGAGAAACTTTCATAGCAAGTAATGAGAATATCCTGTAAAAGAGATAACGTTATAATCAAGTAAAAATTACTAAAAGGAAATAAATTAATGCTTCACAATATTGGACAGCTTCCTCACAAGCATTAGACGCACATAACCGGATCTTGCCAAAGTACTTGATTTGGTTGAGGAAGTAGATAGAGAGCATGTTAAGCTATTAAATTCTGGCGGTTCTAATGAAAAAGAATGTTGAGGGTTATAATGATTTCTGTCTCCCTTAAGGATGGTATCGTCCTGAGCAAGCACTACTACAGATTTGATCAAAGAGGTAAAGCTTTACAAACATAGCTCCATTCTTTAAATTTTCAAGGTTTTATGTCATTTGCCATCAAGTTTTTCTTGAAGATGTCAAATCAAGAGAATATATCTCGTTAAAAATTGAGGAAAGAATCATCCTTATGAACAAGGATGAGCAGCTAAAAACAGAGTGGGGCTGGTTAAGATGGTAAAGTTGTTTGATCTTGTAGTAATTTTCATGTCTTTCTTTTTAGTAAATCTAAGGTGGTATTTTCCAGTCATTTATATATACGACTGTAACGTTTATGATTGATGGCCTTGAGCCTTAAAGAGATCCATCGTCTATGGTTCTTCTGTTAAAGTCATGATTGTTTCTACGTTCATCAATTTATGGGGCACCCAATTTCTCAAGTTATTTTTCTGGTACCCTCCCATAGAATCAATTAACTCAATTCGTCCAAAAAATGCTAGCCCTTAACAGTAATCTGATGGACATTAATGCCCATCTAACAGTGCTCATTGAAAAGAATCATATAATTCAGATGACAGTACATATAATTTGCATTAATTTCAACGAATAATATTGGGGGTGGAGATTTATTTCACGACCTAAAAATTTATGAACTAATCAATCAATCAAAGGGAAAGAAAACTGACAGTAAAACCAACCTAGATCGTTAGCTAGTTCATCTCTATAATTTTTTTTTTTTTTCCCAAAATTCACAAGCAAGGTCATTTCTCTCTTAACTTCTTGGCTATGGCAAAGGCAGCTCCAGCCACAGCCACAATTATGCCTGAAATTATAATGGCCGACTTTAGTGTGTGAATGGCCTCCCGCTTTTCCGTTTCCTTTTTCTTCTCATTGACCTCAGCTTCTTCCTTCAACCAATAGAATGCAAGTTCCATTTCAATCAGTACAAGATACAGAAGAATGCATGAGAGAAAATAAAAATAAATACAAATTAATTGTTTAGTTACCTTGATTTCCTTGGAGACAGCTACCTCGGATGATACGGGATCGACTTCAACCTTGTTTTGTTTCCCAGGATTCAGTTCTGAATCAACATCTGCGGGTGGAAACTTTGGGTCGGCAATGCCTTCAGTAGTTGCCATTTTTTCTTCGAGCCTTTGAAATTAGTTATTGGTGATTGAAGAGGAGAGGGGAGAAGAGAAAGAAGAAAGACTCATGATTAAGGTTTCAGCCAAATGAACACCTTAAAGTTTGACACGTGCCGGTGTTTTGGATGATGAGGTTGTTATGATTTCATGGCTCCTGAAGAAAATGCTTTCCTATTTTTAAACTTCCCGGTATACTTGTTCAGATCAGCTAATCTCTAGGCAGTCAAACAGTTAAAGAAATAGTAGCCGTGTTCCGTCTTCTTCACATTTCCTCTTCATTAAAATTTCCATCCTCTCCCTTTTAAATGATCATTACCTAGATATCCATCCCATTTGCTTGAAATAAGTTGTTTTTAATTTTTTTTTTTAAAATATATTATGTAATGCATGTATGTACATATTATACGATTTATATTCAAACCAGTGTGACAAAGTAGGTATCTCAGCCTTAGCCCGTAAAATTATTTATTAAAATCTCCTCCAACAAAACGATAGATAATAGTCAAATTATCATCCTACTTATAATTGTGTTTAGGTTCTAGATTTTATTCTCATTCTACAGAAAACAAGTGTGTGTACATATATATATATATATATATATATATATGAAAATATTGACAAGAGACAACATTGTTCACCACTTTTGATAAATATATCATTTTCCAAACTACACATGAGGGGATAAAGCCAGTAGAATTGCACGTCAGACGTACAAATTAAAATTATTGGAAGGTCTGAGTTGCATGTCAGTAAAAAACCATTGGATTACAAGATACATAGTTGAGATTGTACAAGAAAGATACTCGTATAACCTACACATCCAAATCCAGTGTCCTGAGGAAACTCATCGCAAAGGAGACAATCAAGTGAGTAGAAAAAATAATGGTAGGTGAAGAAGGCAACAGTAAATTACAGTAAATATGTTGAACGCTGGTGACACTTTGATCCAACTCCCCACTATAATGTTTCAAGTTTTCAATTTCCGGCCCCAAAACCACGAGGCGCTGGCCTGGATGAGGCTGAGTCTGCAAATTTTCTTCTTGATTCTGATCTCCTCCTCCTCCTTGCGGTACCAGGTGGTGCCTGATAGGAGAACCCAGAAAGCATCAAATTCTGCTTACTATATATATAAGAACAACATTTACGATAGTTTCCTTCATTTTTTAGACACTGGAGAAATGGAAAATGACTATCTAGATTCACTAGGACTTTCGAGCGAAAAGAGATAGAGGGTCCCTAAACTTCTACCCCAAGCATTGGTTGACTGCATTTTCTTAATGCATTGCAATTACAGTTAAATTCAGAATGTAGAAATTGTGGAATTTATCTCTACATGCAATAATGCAAAGCAGAGGTTACTTCTCTGGCTTCTCCTATTGAGATCCTTATTTTGATTTCTGCTGATATTACGAGGGTGGACTTTACCAGAGGGTGTCATTAAAGTCCATTTCAATATCATTCTACAGTGCATGCAAAGCAGACAAATTTTGACCTTTAACATGTACGTAAAACCAATGCACAAGATGCATTTACCTTTTGCTCCGCTTTAAGCGCCTCCTCAAGATTACTCAATGTTGGAATAGATCCACCTTCCATAATACCCATCAGATTCTTCATACGAACACGCATTTGGAAGAGCTGAGCTACAAGTTGGCTTACCTGAAATTGTTGCCATACATTTATTAAGATAAAGAAAGAAAGAGAAGCAGTGGAAGGCAAATCAGAAATTTTCTTCCTGCTAGGACAAAAATTAAGTTAAAACTTCAAAGAACATCAATTATATGAACCTGCTGCTCCGTTTTCCCGGAATCCTGAGCAACTCTTTTCCTCCTAACAGGGGATTCTGCCAACAGTTCTGGCTTTTCCCTCTCCTCTGGAAATAAACAACGAAGATTAATTTAGTGCAGATTCAATGAAGTGTAAGGTAAGTTAGCAGGGAAACTGTTTGTTACTGCAAGGAAAAGCATATAATTAACATCTTTATCACGTGATAACCATGGGGACTCTCCTGGGTTTTCCTTGCAATTTTCTTATAGAAGATCATCTGATCATGAGAATATAGCTATTTTAACTTGCAATGTGGTTATTGATGATTCACAGCACATGATCTATCAATACATTGCCTTGTGTAAACGAATAACGTCACCACACTTGAAGTTTATGAGCAATAAAAAAAATCTATTTCATTCTAGTTCAAACCTAAATGGAAAAACATATCTTGTCCAGGAAAACCAGGGGAAAAATAATGACATTGTTAATTGCACAATTGGGAAAACTAAATTAAAGACAAAGGCAGCTCTCAGGAAGGATCCACTTTGCTTGTTAGGGGGAAAATGCAATCAGGTTGAACTATTTAACAAATTAAACTTTTTAAGACCGAGTCACAAAGACATAAAGGATTACTAGGGAGTAGGGATAGATAACTGAATAAGCACCAAAAAAGAAAGTGATGGATTGACGGACAAAGGTCAAGTAAGTAATGCAAGTCATTAATATATGTTGTATATTGCTGCATCCACTGCTAAGCCAAGTTTTTGATTTACTCGAGATGATTTCAAGCTAAGGAATAAGATTGTGTAGCTGAAGATGATAGGGCAACTTCTATTTGAAAAATATGACTATATTAATCAGTACAGAGAAAGCACCAGGCGTCATTGCTTCAATCATTGCTTCCATTAACTTCAAACTCTTCTCTGCTTCTCGAATCTGTGCAGGAGTAACCTGTTCACAAACAATTACATAAGGATTAACCGAAGTTTCTTTCCCATGTTCACTTGTTTTATTAATTTGACCTTAATTACAGAGTCAAGGAAACAAATACAATTGATGAAATTTGTAGATGCAAGCAGTGCTGGAATTTCAGGTTCATAAACAAAACTAGGGAGATTTTCGCAGGATAACTGCCTCTTTAGGTCTCATTTCTTATTGGAGCATCACAAGCATCAACTCATCATCAATACAACGATTTAGGCAAACTCATACACTGGATTTCATACCTTTCCCATCCCAGGAATCATTCCAATGACGCGAGACATGGTACCCATTTGTGCAACAGCACGAGTTTGCTTCAGAAAATCATTGAAGTCAAACTTCGCACTCATTATCTTCTTTTGCAGTTCTTCAGCATCTTCTTGACGCATCTATTATAAAATTTGGTTAAGAACCTAATATTCTGTTTTCATTTTGTGAAAGGAATTTTCTAGAAGTATGAGACTCACAACTTCTTGTGCTTTCTCTACAAATGAAAGAACATCTCCCATTCCTAATATGCGTCCTGCCATTCGGTCAGGGTAGAAAGGTTCAAGATCCTCCATACGTTCCCCACGTCCTACAAGCTTAATTGGCTTTCCAGATACCTACCATCATTGAGCTAACCATTCAGGTAAAAAAATAAAGAGCTTATCATTGGTAAACGGGTCACTGCATAATCCAAGTAAGCTAAAGACATAATTTAGTCTGTTAAAATTCCAAAACAAATTCCAGGGAGGCAAAAAGGATATCACCAAATGTGTACAAATCCATCTTTCAGAGAATTATATGAAAGTTGATATAGTAGTTCATACATTCGGAGATATCCCAAGGGCTGAATAAGATAAAAATTTATGCAAAAACTTCTTATGAAGTTAAACCTTCAAAGAAAAACAAACCTCTTTAACACTCAAAGCCGCTCCACCTCTTGAATCACCATCTAGCTTCGTCAAGATGGCACCCGTTATCCCAACCTCAACATTGAAAGTAGTCACTAAAGCTGTTAAGTGAAAATAGTAACGTTTCAGATGATTATAATTGTAATTGTATAATGAGCTATATCAGAAATAACCACACCAAACCAAAGACAAGGATGATAAATAATAAGATAACATTTCTTTTCTTTAGTTTTTTTTTTTTTTTTTTTCTTTTGGAATGAGTTGATATAAATTACTGTTCAGTTCTACATGGACAATTTCTTCATAATACATGACAATCTGATGGAAACAGGAAGTTTCAATTAAAATGCAGATCTTTTAAACTGTTTATACACCAAAGGGGTAAAAGTCCAATCCCGATAACCTGCTGCTTCTTGCCCTGTCATTGCATCCACCACTAGCAAAACTTCAGTAGGATTTATTTTTTGCTTCACTTCTTTTAACTCATCCATCATTGCTTTGTCTATCTGTTATTTAACAACTAGAAACATTGGTTAATAGAACAAAAATAATTACATATAATAAATCTGGAATCGGGAAAAAATTATTCACTATATTGTTACAAATTGTAGAAGGAATTACCTGGAGTCTACCAGCTGTATCAACAATAACCACATCAATTTTCTTCTTTTTTGCCTCTTCTAAACCTTGTTTAGCAATTTGTGAAGGTTTAACATCAGTGCCGGCTGTATAGACAGGCACACCCACCTGACATAAGCTATATCTAATTATGAATATGTGATTAGATAAACATTAAAGAAGAAAAATGAACAAGAAAGAACTAAAATACTGGTAATTGTATGTTGATGCTTAATGTCCGAATTAAATTGATTAAAAGTTATAATTGAAAAAAGTAAGAATGTTCACAATATATCTCTTGTTTCTTCCAAATTTTAAGAGCCTAAACATGAAAAAATACAGAGACAACGAGGAGAAAATATAGCTTGATCATCACCAATCAAGAATAAATAATTTCAACAAACTTATGAATAACACATTAACTTCCAGAGGTCCTCATTTCATATAGTTTTCCTAAGATATTAGGAACAACAATAAACTGTGTACCTTTCCAAGTTAACAATAATAAAGCAAAACAGCTCCATGTAAAAATGTAAATTTGATCTGACATTCCAACTGACATGTCATAGACTATCTAAGAGGAGCACTACAATAGGAATTGAAATTCAACTTCAAGGAAATCAAAGCTCAAACCTGTTCACCCAAAATAACAAGCTGATCAATAGCAGCAGGTCTGTACACATCTCCAGCAACCAGCATGCAACTCTTCCCCTAAGGTCAAGGTAATATACCCGTGTCAAGAAGGGGAAACAACTGCTAATTATATGCACACAAACTAGAAAGGAAATACATAAGAGAGAAACTAGAAATGAACCTGCTTCTTAAGATAATTTGCCAACTTTGCACAAACAGTTGTCTTCCCAACTCCTTGGAGTCCAGCCAATAGAATGACAGTAGGCCCAGATCTGGAAAACACCAGTTCCGAGACCTCTCCACCCATCAATTTTACTAGTTCACCATGGACAATCTGCAACATCCAGTGACCATTACAATGGTCAGCTTAAAAAAGAAAAAAAAAAAGAAGCTCTAGTTGATGTATTATTCAACATATGATTGTAAAATACGCTATATATCATATGCTGACAAGTAATGTCACCCTCATTACATGAGACTAAACACAGAGCAAGCTGAAAGAAAATGATATACACAAACATACAAAGAGTGATTTAAACTTCACAAAAACACTAGTACAGTAAATTTTCTCTAGCAATGGACTGGTGTGATTTGATTGTATAGTTTCCCTTCAACTCAAGTGAAAATTTTACTTTGACCAGCTGTTGATCAGGTCTCACTCCTCGAATCAGGCCAACACCCACAGCTTGATCGCTAACGGCTTGCACAAACCTTCTGACAACAGGAAGACTTACCTGCCAAGGAAAAAGGTATTACCCATTTAATTTCATATGGATAAATTAATGCTCCAAACTTCATAAATCTTTCTTACATCTGCTTCCAAAAGAGCTCTCCTAATGTCTCGCATAGGCTCCACTATATTCTCTTTGGTCAGAACCTCTGAAGCACAAGCAATTTATTCGTAAATAATTTAAAATATATTAAGAAAGGCAGACATTTTTTTTCCCCTCAATGTAGAAACCTAAGATAAATGAACAAGTAAAGCGGCAGTTTGCAGTCTCCTCATTAACCATATCGAACTTCGTTAGTGTTTGGGGTTTATATAGTGTATAATATCCAATAGCTACTAACCGCATAACATGTATACACCTCTGCATTTCCCCACTCCAACAACTGATAGAAGTTGAAGGGGGAAAACAACCAAAAATGCACATAGAGAATTGAAAACTGATGATGCAAACCTTCTCCTTTGAGCTTGTTCCAAGCAGCCTCAAGGCCACTCGTCAACTGCCCGAACATTTCTGCCCTTATCACCCCGCGCATGTCCCTTCTGACGGTAACGCTTCTGGAGTTCACCCAACCCCATATCTCCTTCTGAGACAAGAACCAGATTGAGAAATTATTATCATGTAAAATTGTAAAATTAACAGAAGTAAACTGGTGAAAATGCCCCTGTTTTACATTTTGTCCATAAAACTATCATGCTTCTGCTATATGCTCAAAAGTTACTAGGGTTTCAAGCAAAAATATAACCGCAGTCTGGTTATATATTTCCAGGACTTACTGTGAACAAATTTCTGGAAGAAAGTTTGGTAGCAGCTGTTGAACCTATCCAAGAAGAGTAAAGCTTGGTAGATTTGGTAGCGGAATTTGAACAGCAGAAGCTTCGGTTCTGAGAGAAAGAGTAGGATGCAGCAGTAGAGAAATGGCGCGAGGCAACAGTTGAGAACTGTACAGCCTCCATCTCCACTGCACAGTTTGAAGCTCTCCTTTCTGCTGCGTTTTATCCACAATGATCTCTCCACTATCTACGTGGGCTTTGTCTATAAAATAAATAAATAAATAATATCTTTTTTTAGGTAAGTATTATTTAATTATTTATATTTATTTTTCTTACAAGTTCTGTTTAACCTCTTTATCTCGTGCCCCTTCCCTACCCCTAACCCACGAAATGATCGATATAAAACCGGCGTCCAATAACAGTCTGCATCATGTTTCAACAGCGCGTGGAGCCTGGCTCCAACGAGCTGCTACCCCTGCAACCCGCGAGAGTTGCAAACGCAACTACGCCATGGAATTCTCGCTTGAGAGAGCTGGCAAGGGAACGCCAATTCCCCCAAGCTCTCACTCTCTACCGCCACATGCTCCGCCATGGCTGCTTTCCCAACACCTTCACTTTCCCCTTCGTTCTCAAATCCTGTGCGACCCTCTTGCTTCCTCTTATGGGTTCACAACTCCACGGGCATGTAGTCAAAACCGGGTGCGAACCAGACCCTTATATACGAACTTCTCTAATTTCTATGTATAGTAAATTCTCAATGGTTCATAATGCACGTAAAGTGTTTGATGAGAATGACCAAGGCAAAAACCTCACTATTTGTTATAATGCTCTGATATCTGGGTATACGTTCAATTCAAAAATTTTGGACGCGGTTGTGTTGTTTTGCCGAATGAGGGAGGTCGGTTTGTCGGCTAATTCGGTTACGTTGTTGGGCTTGATTTCAGGGTGCACAATCCCGATCCATTTGGATATGGGGATGTCTCTTCACGGTTGTAGTATTAAGTTTGGATTGGATAGCTATTTATCTGTGGCAAATTGTTTGCTCACGATGTATGTGAAGTGCGGCGAGGTTCAACTTGCGCGAGAACTGTTTGACAGTATGCGGGAAAAGGATTTGATTACTTGGAATGCGATGATTTCGGGGTATGCACAAAATGGGCTTGCTGGACATGTTTTGGAACTTTACCGTGAGTTGAAGTTAACTAAGGTACGTCCAGACCCTGTGACTCTTCTTGGGGTTCTATCTTCGTCTGCCAACCTTGGAGCCCAGAACATTGGTCGTGAGGTAGAACGGCAGATAGAGGCCTGTGGGTTTCGTTCCAATCCTTTTTTAACAAATGCCCTAATCAATATGTATGCTAGGTGTGGTAATTTGGTAAAGGCTCGTGAAATTTTCGATTGCATGGCTGAGAAAAGTGTCATTTCATGGACAGCTATGATTGGTGGATATGGAATCCATGGACATGGAGAAATTGCTGTTAACCTATTTGATGAAATGATCAAATCCGGAATCAGACCTGATAGAACAGTTTTTGTGTCTGTTCTTTCTGCTTGTAGCCATGCTGGATTGACTAATAGAGGCTTGGAATATTTCGAGGCTATGGAGAAGAAATATGATTTGCAACCGGGTCCAGAGCATTACTCTTGTTTGGTGGATCTTTTAGGGCGGGCGGGGCGATTGAAGGAAGCTATGGAGCTCATAAATTCAATGAAGGTCAAACCTGATGGTGCAGTTTGGGGTGCCTTTCTGGGTGCATGCAAGATTCATAAAAATGTAGAGCTGGCAGAGTTGGCCTTTGAACGGGTTATTGAACTTGAACCCACAAATATAGGCTACTATGTTTTGTTATCCAATATATACTCAGATGCTGAAAACTTAGAGGGAATATTAAAAGTCCGAGTTATGATGAGGGAGCGAAAACTCAGAAAGGAGCCGGGGTATAGTTATGTTGCATGTAAAGGAAAAGTGCACCTTTTCTACTCTGGGGATAGAAGTCATCCTCAAATTGAGAAGATACATAGAATGTTAGATGAATTGGAAAATCTTGTGAGGGAGACGTATCAATCAGCGGAGAAACATCAAGGAAGAAGGAATGAAGAACTCTTAATTGGCACGGGGATCCACAGTGAAAAGTTGGCTATTGCTTTTGGTCTCTTAAACAGTGAGCCAGGAACAGAGATTACTGTAATGAAGAACCTGAGGGTGTGTTTAGATTGTCACTTGTTCATTAAGTTGGTTAGCAAGATTGTCAATCGGCAATTTGTTGTTAGAGATGCTACTCGCTTTCACCATTTCAGTGATGGAGTTTGCTCTTGCAAGGACTACTGGTAAAACTGAAGCGACATTTTTCCTAATACAAGCAAGTGGAATTGGAGATGAGAACGAACGCCTTTTATGTTGTAAAATCCCTGATATTCTGCATGACACTGAGAGTCCAGTATTTATTATTTATTAAACTCCGAATCTCAAGTTGGGAAAGGAAGCCAGAGACTCTAACAGGAGTTGCAAGTTTTGCTGAAAGCTGGATGGTTTCTATCATCTGCAAATGTTTTAGTGGGCTTCATCGGTAACGAGATCGGTTAGATGATCCCCTGGCTTGGAAAAGAGCCGATTACAGCGAGGAACTTTCGCTATGCTTTGTGCTCACCAAAGCTGCACACACTGGATACACGAAAATTTTTAGAGAGAAGAGATCTTGGCCTGCTACATTGAGCTGCAATTCGGAGACACCGCAGAATATTTTCGTATTTCTGTCTTTTGCAGACTTTTTTTTTTTTGTTTTGTGTTGACATCTAATTTTCATCAAAATTCTGTTCGCATGAGTCATTGATTGGCCATTGGCCATTAAATTTAATTGATGTAATTCAAAATATTATTTTATTGTATATTAACCGATCATAGATCTAGTAACACTATTCTTTTTAGCAAAAGGAAAGAAAGAAATGGTGCAATATTGCGAATCCAAAACTTGCACGAGCAGCGTTACTCTACAGAATGACCAGCTCGGACGGTTAAAGAATCACCAAGAGGGAAGGAGAAATGCGAGTGCATTAAGATATTTCTAGCAAAAGGCCAATTAGCATACACTAAGAATGAAGCCGTGCCTCGATAAATAATAACAATTAGTCAATTACAGAATGCATTTGAGAAAATGTATATGTTTCCGAGTATTTTCATTTTCCTTCCCAAATTTCGGTATATCTGGTAGACCTTATCCTAGGCACTCCAGAGAAAAAGAGAGAGCCCATAATAAATTATAAATCACAATTCCTGACAGAAAGGCAGACCGCAATCTAATATCGATCAGACACTTCATTTTTCAATGAAGCACCACTAACCCAACAATCTAGCCACAGCAGCAGCAGCACTAGAAATACATTCATCTTCAACATATGGTACTGTTTTGCGTAGTGTCAAATTTACTGGGATGGTCTTTTCACCTGGAAAACACAAACAAGAAATTTGAACAACCACCTTCAATTCAATAATATTTGTTATCACTTGAATCATGAAATAAGATTCACTACCTTCGTTGATTTTGCCCTGCTCCAAACAGATGGCAGCATAATGAGAACCAGCCAACTCCAGAAGCACAAACTGCCAATTGCCTCCAAATCCAAGATTCTCTGGGTCATCACATGACTCAACAATTATTTCAGGTACCTATCAGCATAATAAAACGCAAAACGTATATAATTCATATGCCAAAATGACACTGAAGAAAGAAAATGGTAGGAAGATAGGTTATATAATAATAGCATCAAGCATTTGAGAGACGGTTGGCCGATAGTGGTCAGTACACTGCATTGCAATTCCTGCCTGGAATCTCCACCGAAATATTTCAACCTATGGCCAAATGGCAGAGATCGATTCCAGAATATGATTTAGATCAGGAATTAAACTCTTGAAGTGCGAGGCCTACCTCTGAAATCATATATGGGGGAAGATGGGTGTGTCCTCCCTTATGGTCCCTTAATCGAATGGTAAAAGTCTTAAAAGGTGAAGCTGAGAAGCCTTTCCCCAATGCTTTTACATATGCTTCCTGTGAGTGGGAAATGTTATCAATGGCCGCAGAAAAGCAAAAATAACAATGAATTTCAATCAACGACAGTGAGAAGCTATGCTCATTCACTGCAGCATTATAATTATTGATAAATAAGTTTCAAATGAAGTTTAAGCACTATATTCAACTGCCCAATCGAATACCTTGCATAAACTGAAAGAAACCCATAACTAACTATATCAAACTTCTTAAAAGGGTTTTAGGTCTCCCCTCTGGGCAGAGACCTGTAAAGATTTTTTTTCTGAGTAGTTCCGGGTCCATAATAATAGGATAATATATACTCCCAAAAGGCAATATCATTGTTAGATAGAACACTTTAACATGTTCCCACTCTATCACCTTCTATTTCAAATAGTCACTGCTCAAAGGAAAACAAAAAAAAGGCACTCCAGAATTCTGCTCATGATGTTAAATTAGCTTTCGACCTAAATCTTGACTCAGAATTAGAAATTTAGAAGGAAACCCAATAGCAGTTTTAACATTAATGTTCCCACTAACCTTCAGAGTCCACAATTTTATAAACTCCTTACGTTGAATTTCAGGGTCTGAAATGTGAGTCAGCATTTCTAGTTCAAGGGGAGAAAAGTACCGTCGTGCAAAGGCTAAAGTATCATTCTTCAACCTCCTTTCCTTCTCTTCCACATCTATACCAATCTACAAATATAATGGCAAATTAAATTAGTTCAAAGACCATACTCACTTCAACAAGAAATACAACAACAATACAAAGAAAGTAAAGAAAAAAAGAAAACATCACGGAAGATGATGAATATATAACTTTGACATCACAGGATACATACCGGGGAGCCCACTGTTACTCCACAAGCTATCAAAGATGAAGTATGAGAGATATTAAAATGCAGCGGTGGCAGCCTCCAATCATCAGCATATTGCCAGTCCACCTATTCAATTAAGCTATTTAGAACCTTGAGTTCTCATAAGAAAACTTGATGCATGTGTCAATCAAGAAAAAGCATCGGCAATCACACAAAACATTCCAGGAGAATATTAGCAATTAAAAATTCACCTCAGGCTTTCCATGAATGTTCTTCCAAAACTTTAAGGATTTGGGATCAATCTGACGATTCATCTGATCTAGTCATAAACATTAGTATTTAGATATATGAACTATGTCACAACTCATGATAGTATCTCTAAATTGAAAGATCAAAACCAGTTGAGGGAAAGTGTGGAAAAACGTGACAAAATGTTATGGCAGAGTTCCATTCATGCAATGGTCCACAAAACATACAGCCCATATGTCTGCAAACTGAAAACTTATAAACAACGTTAACATGTAAACAGGGTAAGAATAGGAGTTAAACAGTCCTCAGCGCGTTTTATTTTACATATTTATTTTTGTTTGTTTAATTTCTAAAAGGCGCTTCAGATACATAACATGGTTGATTCAAGATGAAAAGGACAAACATATGAATAGGTGTGAACAGCATAATTGATACTAGAAAAATAGCTGAGTGCCGGACTCAGGGAAACAAGCATATACACAAGACATCTGCATAAACTGGAAGTCGATACTATAAATAAAACTGATAAAAATAAAAGAAAGTCATTGTAAAGATAATGAAAAGTCAATTAGGCGTTATTTGGAAACTTAGGTAACCTTACAATTTCAGCACCTGACAGCCCATAATTAAATCCATTCAAGATAAACTCTAACGGAAAGCATAAACGCGATACAAAAAACAAAAAGATTATTAAATAAGTCGTTGAACAGCATATATAAAAGAAACCATTCTACAAGTTGGCACTATGACATATAAACAATTCATTAACTGATCCAGTATCTCATATATCATGGACAAATGAAAAGTAAATGAAAGAGGAAGAAGAAACAATAAGAGACAATACTAGAATAATAAAACTTACATCTTGCTAAAGTGGTGCGCACCAATGTACGGGCTAAAAGTGCTCTTTTCTTGAGCTGCTCTCCACTCATGCGGAAAATATTTTCTTTCTCACATGGTGATAGAATTTCTAAATATCGGTTTAGTAGGTTAGTGCTCTTTATCTCATCAGGTAATATATACCAAAAATGGGCTTCCCTACACACATACAAAAAAAGTGAGCAGATCTAACGCATTAATTGACTTTTCCAGAAGTTTATATTAAAGCAACACAAGAATTTATTCTATGCAGTCACTAGCATGCCAATAAATAGTTAAATACCCAAAATAATCTCATACATTGGGGCTGGAAGTTGCACAGGAGGCAGAGGGGATGAAGCAGTGAAGAGATTCCTCCCAAAGGAGAATATATTCATCATAAAACTTGATTTGTCTCGCAATAAACTCATGCATACTCGGGACCAGGAACACTGTCTCTCCTGACAGTAACTTGTAAGAAAAGCATTGACAGCCAAGATCAATAAAGATATACCCTAAGAAACATTAAAATTCTTGTGTGAATATAAACCACACGGAAAGTGGACACGGAACACAAAAAGATAACATAATAGCAAAATTATAGCAATGCTGTGACTAATGCACTTTTAGTGCCATAAATTTTTAGGATATTTATATGCTGAACCAGGTAAATAGGTGAATAAAAGAAGCCACAAAACCAACATGTCTATTGTTAACTGATGGAGATTTAAACGTGAACAGAGGCAGCAGACATCAAAGTAATATCGAAGGGTACCTCTTCCACGAGGTAAACCAAAATGAGAAATGAGAAAGTAACATCCATTCATTATATTACTGAGAAATTAAAAAGAGAATAATCTTACTCGGACTGAAAGAATGAAAATGCCATAGGAAAAAGTACCGCCGTCGTCGATGATGTCAGCGGAGGTAAGACTCGTATACTTGAGGAACGACAAAACCAAAGGGACGGCGTAAAACTTGAGTGTGAAAAAGGTACGAAGATTCGGAATCACTAATGGCGGTGCCACCGATCGGTTTAGGCTTTGATTCTTACTGGTTTTTCATCTGCATCTGCCGCTGGAGATGATTCAACGGGGACTCCAATCCATTGACTTCAACAAACAGCCAGCACCCACGGGCCACTGCTCAGCACCGAAAACTGAATGAAAAGTGTAGACAGTTAACCACCGTTTTCTATTCGAACCGTGAAGCCTCGTATCGGGTCAGATTTCCTTTATGTGGGCGTGGGTAACGTGGCATTTGATTTTTATTTTTTTGACATATCTATTTTCGAATAAATTACGTTTTCATTTACTAGCAGGAACCATTTTTCTTGGATACTTAATTGTTAACTGTTATTAACTGTTAAAAGAGGCTAAAAGCAGAATATAGCAATTCTGAATTCATAAAAAATTAATCTACACTTCGGAGAAACAGTGTTAGAACTTTACATTACATGGTTACTGAAATACAATGAAAAACATGATTAAGAAACTCACCCAAAAACAAGGAACAAGAACACGCATGAGAAAATCATCCTAGTATTTCCAATAGTGGAAACACAGATTAACCTCTGAACATGTTGCTACTCAGTCCCCTCCAAAATGGAGATTTTCCGGTTCACTCGCAGTATCAATACTCAGTGATATAAGCATCTGTGCAATTCACCAACTAATGTTCTTAGGGAGCATCAGAGTTTTCTTCTCCCATTCTCTTCTACCAGAAGCCAGATATCAGATTCCGTTCAACGCCAAGCTTCAGCCAACTCTGTTCTAGAATTTATACGCCTAATAATTTCAGTTCCCCGGTTCTTCTCTGCAGCTTCTGCAGCTTGCAGCTCAATCACCTTTTTGGAATATATGGCCGTATTTGGATTACTCGAATTAAGGCTTTTGCTCTTGCAAATATTTACTTGACCCCCCTTAGGCAGACCAGTAATAAAGCTACCCTCTTGAAGTCCATTTGACAAGGAGCGAACTTGGGAGACAACAACACAAGGACAAGTATCAACCAGCAATCTATTGCCTCCTTGAGTGATAGCTTCAGTGGGAGATACCAAATCTTTGGATCCACTCAGAGTTTCAGAGCCGTCTTCAGTGTGGTGACTGGGACTTTGTAAAGAGGGTTCCTCAGCAAGAAAAACTTTTTCCTCTTCATTACTTTCATTTTGATTTACAGTATCGTTCTCGATATTCAGTTGCCAAGAGCTGTGGTGCTCATCATCATCAAAAGAATTTAAGTTTGAAACAGGATTTGATCCTAATATAGACTCTTCTCTTTCTCTCAGTGTCTTCACGACAAGAGTCTTGAGAAAATTCATCACTTGTACCGCATACATCAAAGCAGTCAAAGGGTCTGCCATCTGCAGTATATAAAGGTCAAAAACACTGTTATCAGCCATCAGCCATCACTAACACCAAATCTAAAGGATTATGCATTCTTCTAGAACCAGCATTCTGATGCCTTCGAAGAACTTTAATAACGTCAAAAGGTAAGGAATAAAATATGATTTGAAAACCTTTTCATCAAAAAGAGTAATGAACTACTTCAATGGTAAACAAACTTGGATTATATAAATTGAAAAACAAAATATGGGGAGAAATTTATCTTGTATACACATTCACCTGAGTCATGTTTGGTGCAAAAACCATTGCAACATTACGTGCATTCATCTTATTTAGATGTTCCATTTGAGCAACATCGGCCATTAGGTTTATAGCCCAGTCTAGCAAAGCAGCTTCTGTTGGAGGAAGAAGCCTCACGAGCTGAGCACATTCCTCTTCCGACTGGGATTGCATCACCTGCTCGTGTGAGAGAGGGTCCAATATCCCAGTTGGAAGTTCTCTGAACCAAGCCTACGAAGAAGTACCAGTATGTCAAATTAATGGAAAAGCCCTTTATATGTCCTTTCAAATCCTACAATTTAAGAACCTAAATCCAAACAAATCCCTCACGTCTAAAGAAATGATTCTGAATCTGAAGAAAAAGAACGGGGTAGTAATACCTTTATAAGACCTGCCAAGCAGTGCACATCAATGCCATTTGGTACTACTCCTCTATTTAACTGTTCTCTAACATACTCCTCTTGACTATTCTCAGCATTAATTCTGAAGATTCCTTCAGCCTGCGGTATAATTCAAGATTAAATTTGCAAGTCTAATTGTATTAAACAGCAAGTTAAGCAAAATACCTGCAGGCCTCCTTGTGCGTACAAATGTCTTTGCATTAACAGGAGAATAGTAGGTACACTATTTCCTCTGACATCAAAAGAGAGCTGCATAGATTCCGTTGAAACGCCAAAAACTTTTGCACTGCAGAAAATAAAAGAAGATATATGCATCAAGTAGAAAAGACTGTCAAATCAAAATAAACAGTATGACACTGTTGACTAATTGCGATGGTGTGTACATATCTCACCAAAAGTAATGTTAACAAATGTGAAAATATCATCATCATGGTCTTTTCTCATTTGTGCCATCTCAGTTGCAACTTCAAATAAATGATCAAATGTTTTGTGATGATAACCTAAAAACAATTTTTGAAGCGGACTACTATATTAAAGAAAGAACTGATAGTAGAGCCATCACAGAAACAAAAGGAAGATGTGGCATAGACGTTATAGATGGAAGTAAAGCACCTAGAACAGTGATCTTTACTTATTATCTCTTGAATCTCTTATATTCTTCACTTGTTACCATTTATGAGAACTTTGCAAGTTTAGATGAGTATCAGTATGCACGAAGACAGAAGGTGCTCAATATACAAATAAGACGGTGATATGAAAACACAAAGCTTTCAACTGAACCTCCCAGTCATCTTCAAGCTTGCCATGGACATGAAATCGAGGAAGGGCGGAAAAACAAACAAGAGGTGCTGAGTTGAGTATTGGGAAAAGCGACGGAGAGGGGAGGAACACTGTTTCATGTAACACTCTTTAACTGTAAGCAGCTATTGGAACTCCATATAAAGACCATTATAAGGGATAACTAGGATCAGCAGATTTAAACATAAAACCTCTAATGGAACTACCAAAATTCGTATTTCCTAGATATCAGACAACTAGTATTTATAAGTATAGCTATTGTACAAGCAAACAATGTGCGTTCTCAATCACAAGTTCTGCACAGGGAATTTCAAGTGGCTATACAAGTTTGATATTGGGTATCTGTTTTGCAAACTGGACAGACATAGTCTTGACACCAAATAGTTGGAATTTCATTTTTCCACTCAATGCCATTTGTTACTCAAATAGGGATTTCAGAATTTAGAATTTAACATAGCACAAATACATCTAAGTTTTTGAGACAGTAACAAAAATGCAGAAAACTATTAAAGGTGGTCCCCAAGAAAATGCACAAGGGGTTTTTTGTAGACAATCCCATCCAGCAGTCACAGCCTCACAAAACTCAACTCTTCAGGAAGATTATGACACTCGCTTCCATACAACATGTAGAACAACTAAACAATCTTGATGCAATAATTAGTACTGCATATAAAATTACATAAGCAGAAAAGAGAGAAAAACCATGATATCCGCCCAGTGCATATTTGACAATTATATAAATGAACTGACCTGGCGCTAGGAGCCCTCCTGGGAACTTCAGGTTCGAACTCAACAGGCAAACCAAGAAAACCATTAAAGCGATCAAAGGTAACATGGGCAACATGCCTGACATTGGAAGGCCAGCCAATGTCCATGGAAGAGAGCTCTCCTCCGGTTGTACTGCACCCTATTATAGATTTCTTAAAAGCAGCAACCAAAATTGTCAAAACAGAGAGCTGATTTCCCTCTCTGTCCCTTTCTTTCCTTTTCCTGTCGCGTACTTGAGCTTCCTCTTCTTGGACCTCCTCTGAGTCTGAACCCAAATGATCCTGGACCCCTCCCTCCGCTGTTGGACTGTTAATAAGGGCACTTGGGTGTGAACCATCATTGGATGTGAGACGCCCACATGGACTGGAAGAGCTTGAAGGTGAAGTGAAGTGAGATGGGGATTGGAGTACTTCGGTCATATTTGGACAATTATTTTGCGGGAAGAAGCAGTCTTTGTGTTTTCCCTCTATTATTTATTCTATCCCTTCATGAAAAGCCAAGATTTTGATATGAATGTGGAGTGGAGTTTGATTCAAGAAAGGGTTTCGGAAGGTGAAACGTGATTATCATAACTGTGCCTTCACCTGGCCGCCTTTCCCCGAGGCTCTGATAAAAAGAAAAGGAGAGGGGGGAAGGGGGGGTCCAGATTCTCGAGTATGAGAGAGAGGGAGTGAGGTGGTTGGGGTGGAGATGGAGGAGTGGAATTGAAAGAGAAAATGGCATGTACAAGGAACTTCGTTATGCCTGTACAGTATTTTAAAGGTGGCAGTTGACGCTTTCCACCTCAACGCTTCAATGGAATTAGAAACTTTGAGCGTTCTCTTTGCAAGATTCCCACTTCCCACAACTACAATGGAAGTATGGAACTACTCCACTAGCCTACAAAAGTTAATTGAGCTTTAGCCAATCTAAATACAAATTTTCCCCGGAACCAAACACGGTTTACAAGCAGTACAAATTAAAAGACTGAAGTTTGTGATATGGAAAAATGTCCCCAATACATTTATTAGCTCATTAAAACGTGTCTATTCAAAGGGAATGACAGGTAAGTAACAGGAGATTAATTTATAATTTATATCCATTGTCCAAAAACTAATAACTACCATGACATGTGAGAAAGAAACACCTAAGGGGAAGATCAATTATTTTCTTTTAAGAAAATGATACAATATTTATTCGTTTCAAAGCCCTAATTATTACCCTGCTATTTTTTTCCCCCTTTTTTTCTGGGCCAATTTTCCCCTTCCCTGACGTACCATTTTATTCCACATAACTTTTTTTGCCAATTCACAGAGAAATGATTTTGCAAATATTTACTTGTCACGTTATCATTAATGGTTGTTGTGCACTATTTTTTTATCATTTCATTTTGCGCCATACGAAAACTCTAGTCATTAAGATAAGAACCTTTAAATCCTAGGTTTGCCTTATGTTATTGCACTATTGACTGGGGATCCTGGTCCGCCATAGTGCCCCACCTCGTAACATCCGGAACCAAATCAGCTCCTCAGAAGTCTATGATGTTGTCTCTGGACCTCCTTAACTTTACTATCAAGTATCATTATCAATGTTTAATGCTCCCTTGTCGGTAGAAGGAAAAGATAAGAATGTTTAGTGACATGATAAGGTCCTAGCTTCGGAAAAGGAAATTATAGAATAAGAAAGCCATCATCTTCATAACTAAAATCTAATTATACTGTTGTTTTCTGCATAGAGATGCTGGCTGCATGTGGTGTCTCAGAAAAGGTGTGCCTAACTAATCTACTTTCTTTTGTGTGTTCTAATAATAAAGCTATGTGTCACGGTCTTAAAAAAAAAAATAATAGCCATTATAGAGAAGAACTTGGAAATTTTTTTAAGTTTTAAGCTAAGGCTTTCTAGTCCTGCAGAAATTGACTTGGGGTTGGAGAATGAACGCTCATAGACTTTTTCTTAACGGTTATAATGCATAAAGTAGAGGCTCCATGCTAGTACTTTGCTCCGTCTTTATACATTTAACGACATTTTGTATCTCGATTCTCTCCCGTTGTACAAAGTCACAAAATTCGAAGAAAAATTCCAAAGTGGAAAGGAAACTATGCCCACTAGGAGTAGGGGCAGAAAAACCAACTTTACATAAGTAAACCGTTGCGGTTCCTCAGATTTTGATCGTTTCATGTTTAAATTCAAAAGGCAACCAACCACAAGACTCGAACACGGTTTTAATAGTTTACTATTTCAAGTCGACCACATTTTCAGATGTTACGATAATCACTTCCTCTAGCAGAGTTGGTTGTATTGGTTTGTTGTGATCGAGCCCCCACGAAATGTAAAGTGTCATATCCACAACTTGAATCCTTGACACATATATGAGCAAATGCAATGAAAAGCACTAATTCAAGCACAAGAAATCAATTAACAGGAAAATAAACTTTAATCAAGATTCAGCAAGAACCTGCAAACAATTTCCATCGGGACTAAACCACATTGTAGTGCAACCACAAATAATTAGCCTAATCTACAAATTAACCAGTAAAAAGCTTCAGGTTGGAAAATGCTAGAGGGAAGAAGGAAGAGATTTATTTATCCAAAGCAGAGAGGGCTTTCTAAACGTATGACATTGGAGCATCTTAGATGGGGAATATTTTATAACCAAAACAGATGGGGAAGGAGAGTGATCTCCGATTAACTGCTTATAAGATTTGGGAAAGCTAGTAAATTTTTAACTTATCTTCAATTTCATCCGTCCGTTCCCAGCTACTAGGAAAATGAAAAGAGAGGGGGATCCCCAAACACGGGTCCAAAGCACACAAGCACACTACTAGTAAATCCCGGGACCAAATGCAATGGAAACTTCATCACGGACATAATGCACAAATCCTTTCATAGACGCAACTCTGTTAGAAAAAATCTTCTATAAACCGAATCTATAGTTACTAGTTAGAAATTCTTTTAGAAATGTATGATAACTATTCAGTTTGAAGCTCCTAAGTTGGAAAAGTTCACATTATATTACTACTCTTCACCTGGAAATTTTCAACACCACCAAAATTCAAGAGAATTATATGTCGCAAGAAAATCAGACAAAACCATATCACAAACATCAGTTATAACTTCCCATCAATTTCTAATCCCGGAAAAAGAGATAATATTACATAATACAATGGATGAAGATGATAATCCAATTAAAGAGGATATATAAACATCATACTAATTGAGTCAAGTCATTGCCATGTGATCCTCCCAGGACCCCTGAAGAGGGTGTAATAACAAATCTGCCTGGAAGAGGAAACCCAACATTAATAGCTATATGACCCTCTTAAGATCCAGAATTACATGTTACTCTCAGAAGCTACATGTCTACATTGTCCAAATACCAATACCAGTTGAAAATACATCTAATCAATGTCAAACTATGTCCTGTTCACAGGTTCAAGTGCCTCAACAGTGACAACGCTATTTCCTCTGATCACCTGCAGCAGAAGGAACATTATTAATTTAAAAATGATAGGCTTTATATAATCTATCAGTAGAGTAGAGTAGATAGATCTTGATTGCTGATATTAAAACAGAGAAAGCATGAAATGAGAACCTACCACCATCCCTATATCATTTTTCTCGTTGCCATTCACTTCTACTGTATTGTCAACGACCAGGTTCATAAACTGGTCAAACCCACGGAGAGTGCCAATGACCATACGGTTCGCGTTCAGTTTGACTGCAAGGAAAATCCAATCCAAACTGTAATCTTGTAATCTCCCTTCATCTTAGGAGGATTGTTTACAAATATACAAGTTACAACCCTATAAATTAATGGTCTAACCTTACCAGCACAGTTACATACTAAGAAATAGATAATACACAGAGAATACTGGAATAAGAAGTGCAATAAAATGAAGGCAGATAATATAAAACGGAGCCAAGGGATCAATCACTAATGAAAACATTCTGGCTGGTCACCCTTTGAATAAGGTAAGATATTTTAAAGATTCCTGAATGACCATCTTCAGCAATGAATAAAATAAACTCATAGCTAACTAGAATTCCCCCGAGAGCCAGAAACAGGTAATTGAATGAGAATAACTAAAACTCAGGTTCTTTAAGGAAAGATACAACGGTAATGAAAAATGCTCTTCAACATGAAATTTCCCATGGAAAGGAACTTGGAGATACAAATATGAGCTCCGTCAGTCAAAATCCCAACTCTTTTTGACTAACTAGTCACAGCAGCTCTCAAATTTCAGTTTCAGTTAACAATTCGGGGAGTACTAAGAACACAATAGTAATGAAATCAGCCAAGGAATTGAAAGAATGTAGAAACGAACTTACTTTGAAGCTTCTTGTCCATGTACTTCTTCAGATCCGGAGGCTGCCCTGACCTACTCATGCTGACGATTCTGATTTGAGTAGAAGAGAGGCCAAACCAGAGAAGAAGAAGATTTGGAATTTTAGAAGACTCGAAAGAAACCCTCGTACGTCTTCTTCAACCAAAATACTACAATATGGGGAGCGCCAATCGGTCGGGTTGGATTTGTTAAAAGGCCCGTTAATAACAAAATAACTAGGCCCATGGAATTCGTCCGTCGGGTAGAACTTAAAGGCTCATTAAGAATTAGGCCCATAAAAAAGAGCTTATCTTGGCCCAAATTAATATTGAATGGGGGGTGTTGCGAGAATCGAACTCGCGACCTCTCGCACCCGAAGCGAGAATCATACCACTAGACCAAACACCCTCTTGTTTCAATCGATTTTATATTTTATATTTATTCTAAATTTTAAAGTTATAACAAATTTGAAAACGCAATTGCTAGAGAAATATTAGAAGATGTGGGGCCTGCTTTCATATTTTTCCTTTTTCTTGTTTATGTTTTTATGTTTGATTAAGACATTTTTCAGATTTTTTTTTAACATCTGTAACTGTAATCATAAAGAAAAACACGCGCACAACCATTATGGGTGGCATCGGCGTCCCTCCTGGGTCGTTGTCTCCACAGTGTAGAAGTCACTATCATCGATCATTACTAATGTTCAAACTTCGCAGCCCAAATTTGATTTTTAGCTCTAGTTAACTTGTCTTGCCCTTACAAATAATTTAACATATTTTAATATTTGCACATGCAAGATCCCTCTTCAATTAATTGCCTTATCAAAATGTCTCTTATGGTTCTTTGAAATCACACAACACAGACTCGTCAGATTTATAAAACATATACAAAAAAAGAAAAGGGAAAGAAGCTTCATTTTGAAAAAAAAAAAAGAAAAAAAGCGGTGCCTTTTGATTCAAGTTCAATCAAGTTGCTCCCTTATATTAAAATTGGGTGGTCGAAAACCAGAAACATTACCAGGCAGTTTCCTCCATTTAATTTTTCTTTTTAATATTTTCTTGATTTTTCCACATATTCATTTTAATCTTATTCAGCCTCATTGACAGATTAAGGAGTAGCGTAGGAAAAAAGGCAACCGCGTCCAGTTTCAAGTTGTCTCCGCTGATTATAGTACCCGTGCAATTAAACTGAACATTATTTTCAAAATCAAAAAATAAAAATGATAAATATGAGGCTGTGGATTGTGGAATGGCAACTGGGGAGTATTTTTTTATTTATTTATTTCTTTATCGCCATGGAGGTAATTAATTAATAGTTATTATTTATTTTTGGCCAAACCCCCGAATGGGAACTTGGAAAACTTCCCACCAGCGTTCACACCGTACGGAGACGGCCTTGTTTTTCCTCCTTATTACTAATATTTTGTTTTCCTAGTCAACTACGAAGGTACGAAGTACAAAAGCTGGTGCCCCAGTCATGGGCCATAAAATGACATCCTCCAATCTTTCTCATCCTTTCATCGAGTCAATTCGTCACTAGAAAATTTTTCCACAATTCCATTCTTCCACATCTGTTCTTCAATGAATGATGCATATTCTTAGTCAACCGTTCTGTTCTAGAATTTTGCTTTTTTTCTCTTTGCTTTTGCTTATACCCTATAGTTAGTGTCCCTTTGAGCTTTGAGGAGGGAAAAAGAAAACTCTTGGCCAATCAGCTGAACCCACTTGGCACTTGATGCTTTCGTGGTTTCCTCTTAATAATTTAGATTTTCAATTTTCAACTCCTTTCCTATTTGCTTATCTCCCCACACGTTGAAGGGTCTTCTTCGTGAGAGCGGCAGCTGTTTAATTAAAGAGCTGGAAAGTATTTCAGTTATGTAATGCAAGGCCATAAGAAAAACGACGAGCGTTTGATGTCATTGATTCACAGAATATCCCTTGCCCTTTGTCCTCATAAATTACTAACTTGAAACCAGCATACAATTTAATTGGTAATGTTAATATTTATTTATTTATTTCGTAATTATTGGAGTCTAAGGATATTCTGTAGCTTCAATTGAATACTGGGAAAATTGGAATAAACTATTAGTGTGTAGTGTTAGTTCGGTTGTCAATACTCTACAGCTTCACTTTATTGCCGTTTAGAGGCATAGGAGGTTGTTGATATTGGTATAAGACTCCAAAACAAATTACCAATAAAAAACAAGCCATTCAATCAATTAGTGGAGCACTAATTATTAACTAGACCTCTATTAGTGTAGTTCAAACCAATTTTAATGGATGTCACATGTTTAATTTGGTTCCAACAATATCAAAAGTTTAGAGTCTTCACCAAACCCTTAACATATGCCACTTGATTGACTCATGTATATCCTTTAGCAACCCAATAACGCACAATCAATAAAAGTGGAGTAGAAACTGCAAAATACCACCAATTATTATTATTATTTATGGGGTGGGCGTGCCACAAGTAACTAATGTTTATTATCTCAAGATTTACTAATGTGGAATTATCTATTACTAGGTCAAGCTTAGCTAATAACTACTTTAAAATCATTAAAATTAAGATAAGATAGTCTTCACTTTTAAAGATATAATGATATATGAGGTACAATTTTTAAAATTTCTTTTTGTGTGTGCCATTTTTTTAAAAAAGAAAAAATAAAAACATAATGAGATGATTTTTAATACCCAACATACACTCAACTGCCATAGATTCCCAATTAATTACTCAAAAGTCAAAAGATGACTCATTCAAAAACATTCTCCCCATATTCCATACACCTTCGATTACAAATATAAATATAATCCCAAGTTCTCCCTTCACCAAACCCAAATGATAGAGGCAAGCCACTCCTCCTTCAGATCTCGTCTTCCTCGAGTTAAGTCCCAAAGCTCAAAACCAAAATGCTGGGGAAGATGGTATACTTGAAGAAACTAGCCAAGAAGGTGAAGTCCGCGGGTGGAAGCGACCCTGAGTCAGGGCACCACGAGTGTTTGCTCAAAGGGCACGAGGAAGAAGCTCCCTCCAACAGAACACCAACTGGGTTTTTTGCTCTTTACGTGGGCGAAGAACGCCAGAGATACGTGGTCCCAACAAGCTACCTTTCTCATCCGTTGTTCAAGATTTTGCTGGAGAAGGCATATGATGAATTTGGGTTTGAGCAGAGGAATGGCTTGGTAGTCCCATGCAGTGTTTCTGCATTTCAAGAGGTCGTGAATGCTATAGAATGTAGCAATGGCAAGTTTGACTTGGGCAAAATTTTTGAGGAGGTCGTTTAAATTTTACAGCAAAACGGAGCCTTTGTGTTAGCCTGTTAGCTAGGTTACTACGTATTAAATTGCAGTCAGAAACGTAGCTTCTTTCAAGGATAGAAAATAGAAACAGGACTGTAAATTAGTTTCTGGAGATGGTATAAGTATTGCCAATTTTGGTTTCTTTTTCTTTTTTTTATTGGTTCCCTACTTTAGCAAACATGTTCCCTTCTTTCACAAATGTCATCCAGGGTCCAAAAGTGGCCTCAGCAATCGATGCCAACAATTGCGCACGAAATTTGCGACAACTCACGAATCAGCTGGCTGTCTGATTGAAAACCTTTTTCACCGTATGCAATCCGAGAAGGAAAATGCTAGATGTATTATTATTTGTGTCCATTTTTGCGTATATTCTGCATTTATCAGTTAATTGTAAGAGTAATTTTATAAAAAAATAAATAAATAAGAGAAATCTATAAAATAATAAAATAAAATAATAAATATACTTATAGCATATTTTTTAAAAAAATAAAATTAGATGTACTATTTTTTATGTTCACCCTACATTTGATGTAGAATATAGTTATGGCATATCTCATCCGAGAAAGTCAAGTCTGTAGTAAACGTACGTGGACTCATGTAACATGACAGAAGACGGGGTGAAAAGGTAAGCGCAATTGATTTGGCCGAGCTGGATCTAATGGATATTTCCAGATTTGTTGCATGTTCAGACACGCATTCAACCTAAATTGCGTACACACTGAGTTGGGACTTCATCGCTTCCACGCCACGAATTGGAAACTAAACTAGCCAATTGGATCACATTAATTAATCTGTAAACAAAATGTAAATGAAAGGGAATTTCACATGAGTACCAATATTTTTCCAGGATAACAATCGTAACATGATTCGCGGGCCTTTTAGGATCTGGATTCTGATACTCTGCTTGGCTTTTCATTTTCCTGTCAATAGTTAATTTGCTTATCTTGACCATGTATAAGAATTTGGTCATAAGATTCTGGAAATTCTAAAGTTGGCTTGTATGTATCTTGATATCTAATCAACAATTTGCCATTTTTATATTTAATTTGCTTAAACAAAATTACAAGTAGGCAATAATTTAATTCGGTCATGAATTCTTTAAGGTAGTGGCTATTTTTGCAAATGCATTTTCGTTTAAATTGCGTCATATTTCCAACTTCCATTTTATTTTCCCGGGAAAGTGTACGTTCATAACAGATCATGCAGAATCTTACTGCATATATGAATTTTCCAGAATTACCATACAACCTTAGAAATGGTATTATAATTCAAGAATTCATTAATCTTCACTCTTCGCTGTTACAAGCATCCACTAATATTCTCTTCAAATGATCGATCAATTCCTGCATAAGCTCCCTTGAGAAAAGTGGTGATGGATACACACAAGCACAATCCAAGCTTCCATCCCTTATGGTATCAAAAATGGCAATGGATGGGCCCACCCCATGGGCAGAGGCGCAACCAATATAGTCTTCCAGTCCAAGTTGTTGAGCAATTCCATTTGAATCATCAATGACTGGGTCTTCAAACACTGAAATCAAAGCTGTTCTCATCGACGATGATGGTGTCAGAGCAGGGTTGTCAATGGCCTTGCACATCAGAAAGTTCAAGTCAGACATGTCCGTGAAATGCTTGTTTGAGTTCTTAGCATTTTCAAAGGCCGAGTAGCTTCTCTTTGCCAGCTCCCATAATGTTTCTCCACAAACATCGTGTGTGTTTAAGATGGCAGAATGATAAAAGCCTGAAACAAATACGCAGCCACAGTAGCAGCAATATGATAAAACAGATGAAAAATGACACAAGCACTATTGGAAACCATGGCTTACCAACGTGGTTACAGGGAAGGACTGGGTCAAGAATTGAGCGGCAATCGATGAGGGTCACTACGGCATACTTCTCTCTTTGATATTCAGGAAGATGTTTAGAGGACCATGTGGCAATCATTCCAGCTGCCGCAAGTGCCCCACAAAGCTTAATCCTTCTTGATTTGCATCCCTGCGCGGCCAATATTGCATAATTAGCTTCACTCATAAAATAAAAAGAAGGTTCGGCTGATTTAAAATTACTCAAAGTTGTGTAATTTGTGTTGACAGGAACAACCTAATATCATGATTATGGACCAAACATTGTGCAAAATAACGTATGTAGATAACACAATATCACCAAAGAAACATTGTCTGCATAAATAATCATATGCGATCAATTCTTACAATCATAAATAACATGCGTAGCAGGGGTTTAATACTAGTTGTCAACATAAATAATAGCATATGCGATAAATCTTCCAATCATAAAGCTATACCATGCTTCCTTTTTTGAGCGGTGTCATATATATAGAAGTTTGTGTACTCACCTTTTACATCTCTTTTTTTTTTTAAGCAAAAAAATTATTTCTCTTTTTTTTTTTCCCTCTATAAAATAAATACATATACAGAGTGTACAAATAGCATTTGATCTTCAGAAATATGTCAAGGTCGCAATAAAATAGGACATCCAATGTGATGTTCCTTCGTCCTATGCTTGGGCGTGGAGCTATTAGAAAACATCAGCAATTATTGTATCTCACAGACTACAGGCCCAAAATAACCAGCGATGCCCATCTTCAATGTGGCCCAAAAAGAGAGGGTGGTTATATACAAAAACAAACTAGAAAATATACTACTTTTTCTTAAAAAAAATGAATCAACATACTATTAAATTATTAATCCATAAAATAATCAGAATTAGTACTGAACTTATGGTTAAAATATTACTAAATCACTAAAATAGAATGTTTGATGGAACAAAGTTCTATATTTATAAATTTTTACAAGTATACGACTATAAAATAAATGATCGTTCCCATTTCAAGAAATGCGTCGGGACATGTCTAGTAATTGACATCGTCCTATTAATTCAGATGCATTTATGCGTTTTTATAGATAGCATTGAATCTTGTAATTCATTAGATTAGATCATAGTGCAAAGTTTAAGTAGCATTACTCAATTTATAATTTATAGTAATTAAAAAAAAGAAAAGAAAAGAGAGCGACTCACCGCAAGCAGCCTCTCTGTTTCGTCCGTGTTCAATCGCAACCTCACCACGGACGAGCTTCTAGGCGAATGAGCATCCACAAACTCCAAATTAGCTAGCCTGAACGAGTTCAAGGAGTATCCAAGTACGTCCAAGCCACGCGCCCAAAATGGCTTGTTCGCCTTACCTTCCGGGATGAGATCCTCAATGGGCAAGTTGATATTTTTTTTATCCCCAAATCCCATTTCTGCCTCTTTCCCTTCTTTCACTCTTCCACCCACCAATTCCAGCAGTTCCCTCAGCAGTGCCACCGCCGCCGCACGGTCACATGCCGACGTGTGCAGCCGGAGAAACACTCCCCATTGTTGGTCGCTTATCTTGTACACGCTCACATCAAAGACGTCGGTGTCTGTGGGCAATGCGTCGCTGGGAGTACGCCAAGTGTTACGGTTCATTTCGTGCTCGTGGATTAGATGGAAGAGATTGGTGAAGTGGTCGTTTGAATTGCCGTTGATGACGTCAGACGTGGATTTGAGATCAAACTGGGTGATATGGATGTGAGGATTCGGGGGTATTACAAATTGATAGCTGTTAGTTGAAGTGTCTAGGTGGAGCTTGGAACCGAGGATGGGGTGGGAATTTTGCAGGTTTTGAAGTGCAGTTTGGATAACTGGGATATTTGGGGGTTTAGAGAAGAGGAGGCCAAGAACTGTAATTCCGGTGCCACCGGGTACGGCCTTACACCAGCTGAACTCGGTGCCTCCGACGGGTCGACTCGTGGAGTCGGGCATTTGTGATTGCGGGCGGAGGGTGTCGTTCTCTTCGGCCATGTTGCAGTGAGTGAGAGAGGAGAAGACGCAAGAGCTGAGCTTTCAATGTGGGTGATAACGATAAGGTAGAAAGAAACAACAATAATGAACTCTGTCTCTCAGCGAAGTGTAAACCCCCATTGGCCCATTTTGTCCTTTCGGTAATTGCGTCCCTTTGCATTTTGTGGACATCCAGTAATCCACCACGTCAGTGAACTATTTGTCCAGTTGTCTGGCCGTCTATGCCCCTCCCAGTTAATTAATAATTACCATAAATATATAAATATATGCCTATACCTATAATTTTACATTTCTTATTTTTTTTTTATAATTTCACTTTTATATATATATATATAAAGTGTAAAAAAAAAAAAAAGTTGCCCATACAGTGGCATTTTCTTTATCCAATCCATTGAACCCTCCAAAGAGTTGTCATCCGTCAAAACCATAGCAAGATAAGCTAGTTGATAAGATTAATAAAATAATAAGATTATATATATCTTATTAAAAAATAAATACTAAGATGATTATAGATACCTTGTATTATATTATTGAGTAGTTATTCAATTTTATATTACACATAAAGTATAATTACACAGGACAGTAATTAATAATTTAGCAAAAAATAAGTAACAAATATCTCACATAAAGAACAACTCCAAATTACAATACACATTTGATTAGGAATACAACCCTCGTCAATGAAATGAAGTTGCATTTCAATTCGATTCAAGTTTACCTGTTAGATAGATATTTAATATTTTAGAGGTCTTCTCTGAGTCAAAAATCTAAACTGGACCCGAAGCCCAAAAACAAAATTTTCGCCTGTCATAATGGGGCCTAGTGTGTTAATTCCTCCAATTCCCAAGGAAACAAAATATATACGTACTTAATAAAATAATGGTTGTCAATAATTATGTTCTAATGTTGTTTAAAAAAAAAGAGTTAGAATCTGATTTTGAAATAAAAAGTTTACGAATAGATAATTTATTTTACCATTTTTTGTTTGTTTATACCTGAATTATTAATCCTTAATTTATGTTGTTAAGATTTTTAGTTTAAAATGAAATACCTGAGCTCTCAAGTCATAACTTGCTTCCATTAAGTTAATATATTGGTACATTTTTTTTTTATAACAACATTGGTATTATGATTTGTTCTACTCTAAAATAGGTGTAGAATCACTAGCAAATTTTGAGCAATATTCTTGATATAATATAATAGAACTCCAACTTTCCAAAATAATAATAATAATAATAAACATGGTTGAAATCTCACATATTTCATTGAATAGGAAGACATAATACTCCTCAAATTCCGTTAGTAAATTTCCTATTTCTGATAAAATTTTCCAGCTTCAGTGAGGATAGCCTTCATCTTATCAACAAGCTCTTGCATTTGTTCCCTCGAGTGCAACGGCGTTGGGTACACGCACACGCAATCCAAGCACCCATCTCTCACGGTGTCAAAGATCGCGATAGAAGGCCCCACGCCATGAACAGAAGCACACCCCATATAGTCTTCTATCCCAACCTCTCTTTGCTCCTCGCCTCCATCGTCCATCACAGTGTCCTCGAACACCGCCATAATCGACGTCCTCAACGAAGACGACGAGGTCAAGCTTGGATTTTCTATCGCCTTGCACATGAGAAAGTTCAGATCAGCCATGTCCGAAAAGTGCTTGTCGCAGTTCTTAGAGTTTGCAAAAGCTCCGTACGTCCTTTTGGCCAGATCCCACAGGCTCTCTCCTCCTTTCATCACGTGGGTGTTGAGGATGGCAGAGTGGTAAAACCCTAAACATTAATAATCAGAATCAATTAATTGCTCTTACAGACACGGATGAATTTTATATGATTTCATGTTTACAATTTACGGAAGTCTGCTTTTTGATGTTGTCTTTCTCTTGTCGATAACGATGTTCTTCGTCCGTACATACATGATTTAAAGTCTCCAACCAGTTTTCAAAGTTTAAGATGCAACATTTATAATGGCCCATATGCCAACCACTATTCCGAGATGCATTAAAGTTGTGGTAGCTACCAGTTTTACTTTTATTATTATTTTTAAACGTGTAATGTATGTATAATTAAGACATGCACATGGCAATGCATGTAGTGTAAATAAATTTTACTATTTATCACTAAACTATAGCTACCGGTTTATGCAAATGACGTTACCCTGTCTATAGTAAATTTATCTTCTCATACACATCCTCTTTAAGTATCTGCCTGCTTTCTATGGGGACAGTGTCGCACAATAAGGAATATATGAATTGAACTTTCGTGTGTTCAATAAATATGATGGGCTGAGATGAGGGGAACTTGCCTTTTGCAACTCACAAGTCATTTTCAAATTTAAAATTCATGAAAGAAAAGAAAAAAAAAATATAGTTCTCATAATGAAGCTAGCTAGCAATGCAAGCCCATCAATTATATCATATTTATATCAGTTAATTAGATGAAGCATGAATGAATCAAGGAAAATGGTTAGCCATGATCAAAACAGAAATGCTAGTTTAATTACCGAAATTGTGAACGGAGAGAGGTGGCTCCAGACTAGAGCGGCAGTCTGTGAAGGTGACTATCCCATACTTCTTCGAACTACGCTTAGAGCTGTGAGCAGCCATCAGTCCAGCTGCTGTAAGTGCCCCGCACAGCTTAATCTCACTCGTTTTGCAACCCTGAAAAAATTCCATTTAACCCTCTTCTAATTAATTAGCTTTTTTTTTTAAAAAAAAAAAAAGAAAAAAAAATAATTTGAAGACGAATACTGTGACTTGTTGAGTGGGTTTGGTGGGCTTACGGCTAGAACTCTCTGAGTATCATTTTTGCTGAGTTGCAATCTCACCACCTGGGAAAATCTAGGGTTCTTTGTGTCGTGGAATTTCAAATTTGTGAGCCTGAGAGAGTTGACAGAGTAACTAAGCATGTCTAACCCACGCGCCCACATTGTTTTCTTGTACTTCGCTTGAGGTACAAGATCTTCAATGGCCAAAGTGACTTCCCCTTTATTCCAAATTTGCTCCTTTGTTGTTCCTCCGCTGTCGTCCTTTTCGTCCGTGATCAGCACGCGCAGTTCCTTTAAGAGTGACACCGCCGTCGTACGGTCACACGCGGAGACATGAAGCCGCAGCACAACCGCCCAAGCTGCATTAGGAAGCTCATAAACGCTGGCAAAGAACATGTCAGCGACGATGGTTTGTGATGTACGGCCAGGATTCTGCCAGGTGTTCTGGTTTAGCTCATGTTCTAGGATCAGATGGAACGGAGAAACAGGGTTATTCTCAACTAGTTTGGAACTTTTAGAGAGGTTATGGTATTGTATTTTCACGAAGGGAGTGGGATAGGTTACGAAGGAAAAGGTGTTTGTGGTGGCGTGGGAATGGAGTCTAGACTTAAGGATAGGATGGGAATTTTGTAGTTTGTGGAGTGCAATTTGGAGACGCGCAATGTCTGGGGATTTGGATATTAGCAAAGCCAGCACAGCCACGCCGGTGCCACCGGGAACTGCTCTGCACCAGTTTTGCTCGGTGCCACCACCTGTTCGACCTTTTGCCTCAGACATAGTATTTTAGCAAGTAGCAAATGTGGCAGTCAAATAGGTTCGTCTTCTTGTTAAATATGGTGGCACACTAGCACCACCAACAAGTATTTATAGAGTGTCGAAGAGGGTTAATTTATTGGTCTATGCGAAATGGGCTTGGAGGGTATGGTTATACTTGCTGGAGTAAATATAGAGACGTATACGCCATTGCCGTTGTGCGGTTAGGCAGGAGTCTTTAATAACATTTACTGATATCCATCCCTTTGTAAATATCTCTTGGCCAAACCATACAGGTGACCAGTTTTATCCCATAACTTGCATACATGAGACCTCTCACTTTGCAAGCTAGCTGTACTTGCATTACACTTTTGATTCTGCATCTTTCCAACGATGGGCGTTTAACTTTTTATAAATTAGTTTCAAGTTTGAACCAGTTGCTGACAGCCACGTTCAACTTTTATCGTAACCAATATAATATTGGTTCCAATTTCACAGCTCGGTTTGTCAAATGTGGCAACGTCTTGGGTTAGATTTAATTTCCTTTTTTAGCAATTCTTTATTTTTTGATAGATTTTTTCATTTTCTTTTTCCCTACTGCCATTGCTTTTCCAAGGACTATGTAAGAATCCATGTGCCCGTTGCTTCAAAATGTGATGGACCACCGCAACCTCCATGTTCTAATATTAAATTTCACGCGGCTTTTCCATTTTTGTGGTAACAAATTTATGACGCATGAACTGAGGATATAATAAAAAAATACAAAAAAAAAAAAATTAAGAAAAAATGAAAACAGTGTAAGAACTTTAGTCCCGCGCATCTGCCCTTCTTCTGTTATCTGTTATACACAGCTATAATGCATTTGCACGTTAACGTGGGTGGCGCAGTGGTAGGTATTAAATGCCAATACTGTACCGTCTCGCGCCGAGTACTTTACTTCTAAACAGTTGTTTTTGAGACAATTTAAGTCGAGACATACTCCATTTTGAATGGAGTCCTATTTTTTTTCCAGAATAAATTAAACTCCCTCGCCAAAAAAACACGAGAATGATCTTTAAGCTTTACTGTGTGATAGTTTGACATGGTAATAATTAGAGCCTCTTCTCTCCAGACTCTAGATATACCTGAACTCTTTACATGGCTGGTTGTTCTAGTTACGAGTTAGCGTGGCTTAAATTTTTAAAATTTTCAAATAAAAATTAAATTAAACCAAACTATTCTATTGCAGTTTGGTTCAGTTGATTTTAATAGTTTGTAAAGTTTTGAAATTATCTAATAAAAGAAAATCTAACAATTATCCGACTTACAAAATTAATAACAGAATAATGGTTTTAAAAAAAAATATTATATAGAAGTTACAAATATACACGTCGTATCTATATGAAACATAAAAAGCTAATATATCTATATCACATTTAAAATATAGTAATTCAATTATATATCTCAAAATAATAGATAAAGAAAGTCACGATATATTTACATGAAACTCTCAACCCTTATGTATAATTTTCTTTAGTAGTTTGTGTTAGGATAAGAGATTTTGTAAAAAAAAGTCATTTTAGTTAATCAATCTTTTATATTTTTATTTTACATATAAATTTAAAAAAAAAATCATCTATGCAGTTCGATTTAAATTTTATCATTTTTGAAAAGACTAAATTGCAAATGAAACTATGGGCTTTGGTTTAGAAATTTTGAAGTTTAAACTAAACTAAATATAATCATATTAATTTAAATTTAATGTTGTTTAGTTTTGTTCAAACAGTTTGAATAAATTGATTTAGGTTATGATTACCTTAGTTTGAGTTAAAACCAACTCTATGCAATTGTGAAGTGTGTTGGCTTATCGGGCTTAATTTTCTATTTTATTGTGAATTTTACTTTACCATGTTTAAGGATAATTTGATTTATGTTTCTTGTTATTACTTGGTTCGCCTATAGATCCCCTTAATTTAGGTTGGTCAATATTAATTACTCAATTAAGTCAATCCAATAAACCAGTTGATAGGATTTTCAACTAAGGCAATCTCTAGTTGGAGGTGCTTAAACAATTTTTTTTTTTTTTATTAACAATTCTCTCTTACTAATATTACTACTATATATGATGTGAGGTAAAAGTGTTAATATGAATTTATTACTTATATAAGCAATGTTTTTAAATAGGCTCACATATAAAAAAAAAAAAAAAAAGGAAAAATAGAAAAGCAAGAAAGAATGAGAAAGATACATAAAAATTGATGTAAGATTTTGTAGGTTCATTTAGTAAATATTTTAACAATTGCACCACTAAAAAAATTGTTTCAGTTGTGTAATTTTTTTTTTAAAATAATATATCATAGTAGAACCTATAAAAATATAATAAAAAATAAAATTAATAGTGAGATCCACTACTAAAAATGCTCTAACATTTCCTTATTTTCCCTTTTAGTTGATGGGATTTCTAATTAACTACTTTGTAATTATTTTTTATACATGCAATTAAAACTAAACCTCTTTAAGTATTATCTCACCTCTTATCACTGCACCATCAATTTTTGTTTAAGATTTTCACACAATAATTGAAAAAATAATAAATAATTGAACGAGTAATATAATAATTTTATCAAATATCTTTTATAATAAATATGTTTAGTTATTCAAAAATCACATATTTATTTTTTGTCAAGGCTGGAAGAAAAGAAATTGTATATTAATATTGTAAAATGACAATTTTTTTTTTGAAAAAAAAAAAAGAGAAAATGTAAATGAAAATGGAATGGAGGGAGTAGAGAAGAAATCAAGCCATCACAAATGTTGTGGATCAAATCTTAGTTGGCCAAAGGATTGTAAGTCTACAACTGTCAAATACAGAATTCGAACCCCAGAAATAATAAATTTGCTTGGTGGGCAGGAGAGATTATCCAATACCTAAAGACAAGTTAAATAGCCTTCTATAAGAATAAGAACAAGAATCAATAATAATTGTAGTATTTTCAGATAAAAATAATAATTGCAATATTTTAGAATATAATCATAAGGATGAATGTTTTCTTGTTCCTTTTTTGAATCCAAAAATTATTATTATTATCATTGTTATTTTTTTGTCCTCTTTCTCTTTTTGATCCATGAACACTATCAAACGGCCTCAATTTCAACTTCTAGTTGACATACTTGGGCCTAATTAAATAGTTTTATGGACTGACTGGCCCATTGAGTGCACAGCATACGATACATCGAATCGAAATCGAGAAAACGGGGCGAAACCGGGCCATGTGGTGAGCCGGGGGTCACTTTACAGGGGTAAAATGGTCAAAGGGACAAAATCCCTCATTTGAACAACACCTTCTTCATGACCGTCAGATTGGGATTCCTAATGGTTGAGCCGTAGATATATAGAAAGCAAGAGCGGCTCTCCAAAATTCAAATCTCAAACGCACCCGCTCTTTTCCGATTCATACATCCCCGGTAGAGACTACAGAGGGGGAGAGAGAGAAGCAAATTTGAGAAGCGGATCCACCAACGAAAGAGTGAAGGTTCGCAGTGCTTCAGGTTCTTGATCTCTATACGTTTATTGAAAATGTCTGGTCGCCAGGAGAAAGAGAAGGGCGTAAATGTTCAAGTCCTTCTTCGATGCAGGTATTGTTAACCTATTCTAGTAACTTTTCGGCATTGATCTGCAGAAGCTCCTTAACATTTGAACAATTCGGGAACTTTTTCTGTTTTTGTGGATGAGCTCAGGCCTTTCAGCGAGGAAGAATTGCGCAGCAATGCACCGCAGGTTGTTACCTGCAATGAGTACACCAGAGAAGTAGCAGTGTCTCAGAACATAGCTGGGAAGCATATAGATAGAGTTTTCACTTTCGATAAGGTATCTAATTTCAGCGTATATCTGTGTGGTATATTCGTTGAGCTGAAAATTATGTTTATGTCTATCAATTTTGGATCGCGAGAAACACGTGCCAATCTGCAAGTTCTTTGATGAGAACTACCGGATTTAATCCATTTTTAAAGTGAGTTTTCATACATTTCTTTAAGTCGTACGTTGACCTTTTAATCCTTTAATTACCGATTCACAAGTGGGAAAAATGCTAAATCGACATTTGAGGTGTGCTCCTTAGAGCTGGAACTAAGTATTGTGAAAGAGTAGGTGTTACTATGGCTTCTTCTGGACCCTGATTGTCTTTTCTTTGGACAGGAGAAATGAGACGCTTAGTAGGCGACAAATTTATAAGACAGAAATGCAGAAAAATGGAGATATTTAGCTTCAAGTCCTTTGAACAGCGTAGTAGCTAGTTGACTTTTATGTGTTAGAATTGCGATTCCAGTTGCATTTTAAAGTCGTAATGTTAACACTTCTAAGATCATGTATATTTTGCCTAGTTTTGAATTAGCAGAAATATGTACTAATATATCTTTATTGACAAACAAACATGAACATCATAAATGTTATCACATTCTTATGCATTTGTGCTGTTTTATAAGTCTAATTTGTTCTCGGCAATTCCGCAGGTTTTTGGTCCTTCAGCGCAGCAAAGGGACCTTTATGAGCAAGCAGTTATTCCTATAGTAAATGAAGTCTTGGAGGGCTTCAACTGTACCATATTTGCGTACGGTCAAACTGGTACGGGGAAAACATACACAATGGAAGGCGAATGCAAAAGGGCAAAGGTGCAAGTTACTTATTTAGTGTCTATATCATAATCACTCATTAGGTCACATATGCTTAAAAGTTCATTTATCTGTTCTACAGAGTGGGCCCAACGGAGAATTGCCTCCAGAAGCAGGAGTCATACCTAGGGCCGTTAAGCAAATTTTTGATACGCTCGAGAGCCAGAATGCTGAATATAGTGTGAAGGTGACCTTTTTAGAATTGTATAATGAGGAGATAACTGACTTGCTTGCCCCAGAGGAAATTTCAAAAGTAGCTTCGGAGGAGAAGCAAAAGAAGCAGCTGCCACTTATGGAGGATGGGAAAGGTGGAGTTCTTGTACGAGGTCTGGAGGAAGAAATTGTGACAAGTGCAAGCGAGATTTTTACTCTTCTCGAAAGAGGGTCTGCCAAAAGGCGAACTGCGGAGACTTTATTGAACAAGCAATCAAGGTAACTGGCCCTTTCTGTACAACGTACATATTTAGGCCAATTGTTTAGTTTTCATAATTATTGAGGTTATGTTTTCCATTTCAGTCGGTCACATTCTTTGTTTTCCATTACAATCCACATTAAAGAAGCAACCCCGGAAGGTGAAGAGCTAATAAAATGTGGGAAGCTGAATTTAGTTGATCTAGCAGGCTCAGAAAATATATCTCGTTCTGGTGCTAGAGAGGTAATGCACTTTGTTTGATACTTCTTTAGCTGTTGAGCTTATATTCTGTCTGTTATTCACTTATTCTAGCTGAATTAAGTTGGATTTTGTTACAAATATAGGGTCGAGCAAGAGAAGCGGGAGAAATAAACAAAAGTTTGCTTACTTTAGGGCGGGTCATCAATGCTCTTGTGGAGCATCTTGGACATATCCCTTACAGGTTTCCCCTGCTCTCTTCAGTTCTCCAAGCAGTGCTTCTTTCTCTTTGACTCTCTACGCAGGTATCTTTTTCTGGTTTGCTTACTTGGCATAATTGGAATTTAGGGATAGCAAGCTGACACGTTTACTGCGTGATTCACTTGGTGGAAGAACCAAGACCTGTATCATAGCCACAGTTTCTCCTGCTGTGCATTGCTTGGAGGAAACGTTGAGCACACTGGATTATGCCCATAGAGCAAAGCACATAAAAAATAAACCCGAGGTTTGTCTCCTTAGAAAAGGGAGCCTCGTGCTCTATTTTTTTTTTAATTATTATTTGGAGAGAAACTCTTATTAAAAATTTCAAAATCTAATTAAGTTTGTTTCTGGTCACTTTTCCCTTCTATTTTCTTAGGTTAATCAAAAAATGATGAAATCGACTCTGATCAAGGATCTTTACGGTGAAATCGAACGTCTTAAGGCAGGTGGGTTGCTGAAGTCAAAATTATTTGGCTTTTCAGGTGTGTTTACATTTCTGAGCTTACATTAAATTTGTGCTTATATCAGAGGTTTATGCTGCACGTGAGAAAAATGGAGTCTATATACCAAAGGAAATATACTATCAGGAAGAGAGCGAAAGGAAGGTTGCTATCTAATTCTCCTCTTGTTTTCTGAGTTGCCTTTATCATAAGAAGTCTGATATCCAAAAATGATAAACAGGAGTGTTACATGTTACTTTGATACCTTCTAATAACATGCGGTCTTCTTGTGATCAGGCCATGGCAGATCAGATTGAGCAGATGGGGCTTACACTGGAAACTCATCAGAAGGTCTCTTTCCTTGAAACTGGTACCTAAATAAAATATTATGGGCCTTATTCTTGCTCTAACGTGGTTGTGTTCTGATTTGTTTCGACCAGCAACTGGAGGATTTGCAGAATAAATACATCGACCAGGTCCGGCAATGTTCTGATTTGAGCAACAAGCTTGATACCACTGAGGTGAGTACTGTTAGATTTTTTATTATGTTGGAATTCTACGTGGCTATTTACGAAGAATGGAAAAACCCAAACAGAAAAACTTGGGCAAGACCACCAAATTGCTTGCCAGCACAGAGGAAGAGTTGAGGAAATGTCGGTACACTCTGAAAGAGAAAGATTTTATCATATCTGAGCAGAGAAAAGCAGGTAAGCCTCTTGCATGATTGTAAGATCTAATCTTGCCTTGTGCTGTCATTATTATTTGTTTTACTGACTGCTTTTATGCAACAGAGAGTGCTCTTGCTCATCAAGCATGTGTTTTAAGATCCGATTTGGAAAAAGCTCTTCAGGATAATGCTTCATTGTTCTTGAAAATTGGTGAGTGGTCTTATTTTTCTCTGAGTGGATTGACTACTTTTTTTTAGAGAATATTGGATACATCACTGGTACCATGTTGTAGATAGAGAAGACAAACTGAACTCGGATAACAGAGCTGTGGTGAACAATTTTCAAGTTGAACTCTTCCAGCAAGTTGGTTCTCTTTGCAACACTGTAGCAACATCACTGTCTCAGCAGAATGAACACCTCCAACAAGTGGAGAATCTCTGTAATTCTTTTCTGGGAGTTCATGATAAGGTCGAAAAATTATTATCTTGCCTCTGTTCTATTCCACGACGTTTTTTGCCTTACTCTTTTTCATGAATTTGTTCTTGTTGGTTTTATATTCTGTTTGAATTAACTTGGCTTTCTCTTTTTGGTTCATGCATTATCTCTTATCCTTTGACACTCTATCATTTTGTGTTTCCTTTAGGCGATGTTAGATTTGAAAGTGAAAGTGACAGCTTTGAGGGCTTTGTATATTTCTCATATTGAAGCAGTGCAAAATGTTGTGCGTTTGCATACGGCGAGCTCTAATGCTTCGTTGGAGGAAATATCTTCTGTTATTGCTTCCAATTGTTATTCTATTGAAGAAGTATGTAGCAGAATTGCAAGTTTATTACTATCTAGTTTCCTTTGTCTTTTATTGGGTTTTTATATTCATTCTTGGGAGGTTGTTTGACCGAAATGATTTTTTAAATGGTGAATCAGTTTCTTTCATCCGAGGCCGTTGAAGCGGGTTCAATATTTGACGATCTTCATAATGCTCTATCAACGCAGCAGGATGAATTTGGAGTTTTTGCACGGGAATTACGACATGTGTGTGCTTTATTTTTTCCTTTCATCTATCTCATTTTACTTTCCTACAACTAAAATTTTGTCAAAACTTTGTAATCATTGTTTTCAGTGCTTTTGAGTATTCCCATACACTTACCCCCTGCTATATCACTTAGCTTTGACCTAAATTATCTTTGCATTTTGTATTTATTTTTCCCTTGTGGACTTCAATTTATAGAGGTTCAATGTCAGTATTGAACAAATAAAGGATATATCTGAGAGCACACAAGAATTTGTGGATAAGATTTCTGAAGAATCAGAAAGGCTCGAAAACTTTGCATCACATGCTGATGAAATTCAAATGAAGAGCATCACTGAGTTCAAGAAAGCTTACGAGGTAGTAAACTGCGTTATAAATTCTGAAAGACAAATTGTGGGTAATAATATCTTGATACAAAATTTATGTTGTGCAGGAGCAATCAAGATCTGATGCAGAAATGTTTATTGCTGATATGACCAATTTATTTTCTAGTCACATTCGTCGTCATATGGATCTGGTCAGTCTTGTGTTTCTTTTTGACTGTTGTTTATTCAGGCGTGGGGAATTTGTATTCCTGCCGATGTTAGTTTAATTTTGTCATGCATGGATGGTTGAACTTGCAGGTTGATGCAAGGCTTGTTGATCTTAGAGAAAAGGGTCTTGCAAACAAGTCGTTTTTGGATAAACATGTTTCATCAGTGGGAGATATTGTGACCCAAGCAAAAAGAAAATGGCAGGCTTTCTGTTTGCAAGCAGAAAAAGATGCCAAAGACTCTGCTGACTATTCTGCTGCAAAGCATTGTCGTATGGAGGTAGTCGCGCAGCAATGGTGAGTATGATTACTCCTGCAATTTATGATACATAGTAGTCGTTTGCATTTTAATCAGTTTTTTTTTTTTTTTTTTTAAACTCCTTTTTCAGTGTCAATACTGCTGAATCAGCCTTCAAGCATGCAAAAAGGACACATGAAGGTGTGAAAGAGAAAGGGACCAAACATGTTTCTGAAATGGTCTCACTTATCAGGTGTGTGGCCATTTGATTCTAACAACCATAATATGCCTATATTTACAGAAAATGAAAGCCATTTGGTGTCTTGTTTTAGGATGCAGCGTGTGGTGGGCTGTTAATATGTGAAGTTTTTAAGTGGGTGGTTTATCTCTGCATTGTTCTTAAGAAATTTATTCAATTAAAGTATGCTGGCAGGGTTATGGTTTGGGCCAAGATTAAGCATGTTATATTTATGGCTTGTTTTCTGTTTACTTAACTGGTAGTCATCAATCAGTGGTCGGGATTGCTTTTGTACAGGAATGCTTCAGACAGCAATGTGCAACATGATGTTGAGATCAGTTCTGCACGAGTTGCAGCAGAGGAAGATGTGGCAAAGAACAGTGACGATGTTCTTGAGAAGTTTGATGGTGAGTATTGTGTTCAAGATCTTGGTTCCTAGTCCTATGGTTTTATAATTATTGTGGTGAAATCTACCCTTTTTTTTGCTTTGTGATCGTTGCATAGAGAACATTTATATCAGTTGATTCATAAGATTCAAGTAGTGTCTCCTGTCAGAGTATGTGAAATTTGCATCAATCTGACATTTTTTTGCTAGTATTACCTTTGTAATTATTTTGCATTTTTGCATATATGAGCTTTAAATTCTGGCATCTTTTACAGGCATGTCAGCTCAAGAGAGGGAATCTATATCTGCCATGTTAGAAGTTGTAAAAGCCCATACAAGTACACTTGAGACGTTCAGGGAGGATCACTCTGGCCAAGCCGTTTCAATGGAAGTGAAAGCAAGTGAAACGTTTCGGCAGCAGTTTAGGGTAGGTTCACTCAGTATTCTATTTTATGCCCGGAAGATCAAATTTACATGATATGAAAATGTACCTGTAGTTTAGGGTTTACCTACTTACCATTGAACTGTTGGTTCTTATGTGTCTTGCAGGATTATGAGCCTAGTGGGACTACACCAACAAGATGTGAATCTGATGTTCCTGGTAAGGGCATCATAGATTCTCTTCGATCGTTGCCAGTGGAAGCCCTTCTCGAGGAATTCCGTGAAAATAATTCATTTGAATCTTTTGAAGTAAAGGAGTTGAAACCATCACTTATACCACGGTCTCCCCTCAGCCAACTAAACTAATGGTGGTGGAAAGTTTTCTCACTTTCTTGCTCTTGTCAAATTCGTAGCTGTAACACTAGATTGTTATTGTCACCATTTGTGGTTGTAAGCATGGATCGGAAGGTGATAAAATATAATGTCAGGTGTAATCCCATCTTGGGATTTGGTGAGGTATAAGATTAAAGATAATTGTATATTAGGGCAGCGGTCACTCGTGGCCACCGATTCTGTCAATCATTTGGCTGTCACCTTTTATCCTGATTCTTGATATTTTTTGCGATTACCTTTGTAATATCGATTGAGTTATTAAAGAAGTATTATTTTCCTCATATCGGCCTTTAAATTTCTTCAGCGTCTATATATATATATATATATATATATATATTCCCAACACAAGGCAATGGGTGATGCCTATGTTAATTGTTATGCGACCTTCAGGGAGGTTATACAATGTGGGATTAGACCAGATAATTATACTTTGAACTTGTAGGGACAGGAAGGACCTTCAAATGGGTCGAGCAATCCATGACATTGTTTTCAAATAAGGGTTTCATTTGGATCATTTTGTTTGTGAAGCATTGGTGGACAAGTTCTACTAGTGTGTTGTAATTGAGGATGTTCAAAAATTGTTTGAGAGAATGCCATCTAAGGACCTTGTGACGTGGACAGTATTGATTGGTGCTAATGCTGACCGCAAAAATGCCTATGAATAGTTAATTTTGTTATATCAGATGAGGGAAGAAATCAAGGTGTTGTTCCTGACAAAGTTGCTACGGTGAATGTTGTTAATGCCTCTAAGAAATTGGTGGTTATGCATAGGGCTAAATTTGTTCACGAATATATTTGCAGATTTTTTTTCCCCTCGGATGTTATCTTGCGCACTGCAATAATAGATATGTATTCCAACCTCTGCTATGGTAGTTTACATATATTAAGTTTGAAATATCCTTTTGGTTCCTTTATCATTGGTCCTGACCTTATTCCAATCTGACTTAGATCTGTTACTCCATTTTCAGATGCAGAGCTGTGAAATATAGATTCTACAGTTGAACATCAGCTAAAGAGATTAATGTAATTTCTAATACTATGTTTATAAGAAGTTGCCAGACGTTGTTTCATAATGAATTATGTCAGGTTTGTGTTACTCCCATGATACTCTTGTCGTCTTTTCTTATTTCCTGTTACAGGTTTACTTTTGATAACATCACTAATTATCTTGTAGTAATTTTTAAAAATTAGACCCATTTTTGACTACTGTGGGATCATCAATTGAATTAGAAAATTTAATATATATATATATATACACACACACACACACACATATAAAACAAAAAATAAGAGTAAAATCTTAAAATAAAATATAAATTAAATTATTAATTTAAAATAAAATCATGATTTATGTATTATAATCTAATATGAAATGTAAATTATAATTTTTTTTTTATTTTTTATTTACATATATACGTAAAATATCTCAATTTTTTTATGCAATGAATTTATCTTAAATTATGTTAAAGTTATTATGTAAGCATAGATTTGATAACTAGCTTGATACATTACAAATGGTGATGCCTTTTTAGTTTAAGGCAAAGGATTCAAGATTCGAACCCTTCCTTCCGCATTTTCTTTAAAAAATTGTCTTTTAAGCTTGAATCAATTTGATCGAGTTTTTGACCGGTTTAATTGCATATTTGGTATGATAAAACAATTTGGACGGGTCTCATATTCGGTTCTCAATTCAACCGGTCGAACCGACGGGCTCAATCCGGGTTTTAAAACTAGAATCATGTTATCCATGAGTTAATGATTTTGCCGCCATAAACGTGGCCAGTCTAAATGCAACCCAACCCCCAATGGAGATGGAAGAATCTGGCTCCATGTTTCTTCGGCCTTAACACTAACTATGTAAATGGTAAGATGGGACATTTGTGACCAATTGATCTTTCATAGTGGGCTCGCCGTCATAATTCATAAGAGCACGTTAAAAAATCACTTGCTATCCTCTTGATTCTTCTCACCATTGGAATTGACATTGGCATGCACTGTGGTCATTTCTCTTATCGTACACTCGCATGCCATTTTTCTTTGTGCAGTCTCTTTGTCATTATATACTTATTCCGTAACAGATACTCCTCATTGAATTAATTCCTTCGGCTTAAATTGATAGTTTTTCAACTTTTCCTTGCACCAATGTTTGAAGACACTTACCATATTTCTGTTCCTCCTTTTTCTTTTTCTACATAAATAAAAATAATGAATATACAATAACATCGATCAAATTTATAGAAAGCTGTCATCTAGGTTTAATCTTATTAAACATCTCCAAAATTTACTCTCAGTCATTTGGAATGTAAGGAATAATTTAATTTTTCACCATGTAAATCCTATTAAGCATCTGTCATATAATTCTTAATGACTCAAAAATTAGATGGAGTCCTGTATTGATAATCAAAAGTAGAAAGACTGAAACTATACGTAGTTGAGAGTTTTAATATTTAATTATTTATTATTTGCTACCCTTTTTTTCTCCTTGTTCTGCCCATTTTGCTGTAATTTAATTTTGAGTTAAATATAACTTTTTACCTTTAAAAAAAAATCCCACAAGAAACACAGAAATTCAATTGGGTTAGTCAAAATAGTTGTTTTTTGTTTTATCTGAAATTAATTATGATCTTATGGTAATTTTTGTGCACTTAGCAAAATATATATAAAAATAATTCATTCATTTAACCAAAGAAAGATCAATTCAAATCGTACAACGTTAGAGGTGCTGTCAAATTCTAGTTCTATATTTGGAGTTTTTTTTTTTTTTTTAATGGGATTTTCAGAATTGTTACAGAGGTGGAGGTGCTGTCAAATTCTATTTTATGTGAATCATTAGGTGTGATTTAATAATAAAAAATTGGAATCTCTCAAAGGGAAAAAAAAGAAGAAGATTTACTTTATGTTTTATATATCACAAAGAATTCATTTCAAGAAAAATGACTTCAATGTTTCCCATATGTAGGATATGAATTTCACATCTATCCTTAAATGATCAATCAATATTCCTTTCCTTTTATGTTTATTTGAAATCAACATAGAATGATAATTACGATTTTCATTTGAATTTCCAATAGGTCTTCGTTGACATTTCCATTCGTTTTTATTCAATATCAATATATATTCATTCAATCATAATTATGATTTTCATAAACTCTTCAACTGTCCCAGAAAAGAATGCTGCCTTAATAGACTTTTTTTTTCTTCGTTTGAAGGTTGTTTCTACATAAACCAAACGTTTTTCAGTAAAAAAAAAAGGTTGTCATGATAAATGCAATTTAACTGAGATTTCATTTGAGACCACAAAATTAACCCGTTTAGTTTTCCGTGACCCACGTTTTGTTAGATAGCTTGTTTTCTTTTATATCGTTGATATCAAAATTAGTAGTCCTAAATTATCAATACTACAACACAAAAATTATCTATCCCGAGTGTTCAGGTGATCCTATAAATATGTTAAAGTAAAAAAAAAACTAGTATAGATTCAGATAAATATAAACAGTTGTACAGATAATTTCAATTGCAATTTTTACGTAAATTTGAATACTCCGATTTTGCAGGGAAAGAAATTATTAAATTTAGATAAATCTCATTTAAAACCATTAATTTAAAATTTCATTCCGTATTTGAATATCATATTTAACTGATTATTCATTTTCTTATTTTGCTCATCCATGTGCTTAAAAATCGGTGAAACAACCATAAGTTAGACTTATCTAAACTTCTTCCTAGTCCATTGTGTTTTTCAACATCATCGTCCTCTATTCTCTATAAATAAAGCCCAATGCAAACGTCTCTTCCACAACGATCTCTTGAGTTCCCTCTCTGTTTGCATGAACACGAACCCACGCAAAGCAAATCTTCTTACAAATTGTTTCTTTGATCTTAATTTGTTTATATAGATACTGCTGTTGCAATGGTTCTGCCAACGGTTTTTGTATTGGTTTGCTTCCTTTTGTTGATAAATAACAATGGGGTTGATGCGTTTCATGAGATACACCCACATCTTCAATCCGTTTCTGCAGTTAGTGTGAACCAACTGCACAGAACTGGATACCACTTTCAACCTCCAAAGCACTGGATCAACGGTATTGTTCCTAAATTCCTTAAATCCTTTTTATGCCGATACATGTAACATTTTAACAATTAATTTCCAATGTGATTCTTGTTTTCCCTAATTTGTCGTCACGTTAGATTTTACTTATAGCATTCTGACTTTGATTAGATGAAGAGATTTGGAGTTTGATTCTATTGATTTTTTTTTTCTTCTTCTGGTTTCACTCAGTTTAGTTGTGTGAAAAACCCTAACAAACCCTAAACTCACCAGTTCGGATGGCTGAGAGAATGAGGAGAGGAGAGATAAATTTAAATTTTATAATTAACTAAACAATACAAAATATGAAAGATAATTTAATTATGTCATGTGGTTATGTAGCTTCTCCTCCAAAATCTCCAGTTTTGGATATCCCCTACCCTCCAAACTGAGGTGTTTTTTAATAAAATATCTTTTCTTCCCTTTAAATTCCTTCAACCAAACACTGTATCTGTTTATGGCCATTTAATTGTTTCCACACATGCATACAATAATCTTTTATTGGGCATGGTAAACCATTGTATCTGTTGTTTGTTCCGGATGAAGTTAAGAAATTTCAAGCTTAGGCTTTATGGGATATATTCTCTGTGGGCATTAACTTATTAAGGAATTGGAAATTATGAAAATCAATAATGACACAATAACAGAAGTAAATAGTATAATTTTTTTTTTTTTACTAATTACATCCCATAATTTGGCTCAATCAAATTCTCAAATTATGCAGAATTGATTCTTTATAATTACATTCTAGTTCTTACTAATTCTAAATCTTAATTAATAATTAAATATACAATATTATATTGATATTTTTTTTGGTAGATGAGGACCTCTTACAAACTACACTAGTTATATTCATGATTTGTTCTCCTTTATGTAAATGTATGTATACACGTGCCAAAAAAAAAGGGTAAACTGTAGATGCCCTTTTTAATGCAGATGTATATGTCAACCAGGAAAGGAGAAAAATGTTTAGTCTGGTTATCTCACAGTAACCATATTTGGACATTTCGCCTTATTAGTACAGGGTTATTATGTTTTTCTAAAAATTAAGGCTCAACTTTTTGAAAATTAGATTGGGATGAAATTGATTAGTGCCCACCAATTATTCTCTCTCTCTCTCTCTCTCTCTCTCTCTGTATATATATATATGCTCTAGATGACTTTTCACACGTCTTGCTATCAAATGAATAAAAATGGGAATTTTGCTTATTTCCTATATCCTTGATTTATAAACCACTTTATAGGTAACATGGTTGATGTATAATTAAAATTTAAGATTATCTTTCATGCTTATTTCTCTTTCCTAACTTTTTTCTCTAATCCTTTTCATGGTGTCCAAATTGGGGCATTGGCCAAATGAATCACAGATCCTAACGGTGAGTCTTCTGACCATTCATGTGTTTCACATTTGTTGTCTGCATTTTCTTTTCGATATTCTCTGTTTCGGTTTTATGGCTATAAATAACATACCAATGCAGGACCCATGTACTACAATGGAGTCTACCATCTGTTTTACCAGTATAACCCCAAAGGAGCAGTGTGGGGTAACATTGTGTGGGCTCACTCAGTTTCAACCGACCTCATCAATTGGAAACCACTTGAACCTGCTATTTACCCATCCAAGCCATTTGACAAATACGGGTGTTGGTCTGGGTCAGCTACTATCATCCCCGGTAGGGGACCCGTAATCCTTTACACCGGAATCATTGATGAAAAGAACACCCAGGTCCAATGCTATGCCGAACCCGAGGATGCATCTGACCCATATCTCCGAAAATGGGTAAAGCCCGATGCGTACAACCCGGTTATAGTCGCACAAGAGGGTGTAAATGGCAGTGCATTTCGTGACCCAACAACTGCTTGGTTGAGCAAGGACGGGCACTGGAGGATTCTGGTGGGTAGTAGGAGAAAGCATAGAGGAATGGCTTATCTCTACAGAAGTAGAGATTTTATCCACTGGATTAAGGCCAAGCACCCGATCCATTCTTCGGGCAAGACGGGCATGTGGGAGTGCCCCGATTTTTACCCAGTTTCATTGCAAAGTATACAAGGGTTGGACACATCGGTGATAGGGGATGGGGTTAAGCATGTTTTGAAGAATAGCCTTGACTTGACTAGGTTTGAGTACTATACTGTGGGTAGATATTTCCCAAATACGGATAGGTATGTCCCGGATAATACCTCGGAAGATGGTTGGGGTGGTCTTAGATATGATTATGGTAACTTCTATGCTTCCAAGTCATTCTTTGACCCAAGCAAGAACAGAAGGATTTTATGGGGTTGGGCAAATGAGTCTGATTCAGAGTATGACGACAAGAACAAAGGATGGGCAGGAATACAGGTACTCAATTCACATGTATATATATTTTTATATAATCAATGCTTTAGTTACGCATGATACGACAAATCATATGATTGTTCTATTGCCTTAACAAGTATCTATATTTTTTAGGCAATTCCAAGAACCATTTGGCTTGACAAAAGCGGAAAACAATTGGTTCAATGGCCTATTGAAGAATTAAATACTCTTAGAGAGGAAGAAGTTAAGATGACCAATCAAAAATTTCACAAGGGAGATTATGTTGAAGTGAAAGGGATAACTTCTGCTCAGGTTAGCTTTATATGCATGCTAATAATTTTCTATGATTTTGCATTGAGTGATTATTATTTTATGTTAGTATAACTTATGCACACACCTAGAGAGTGTATATTTATTTATAGGCCTTTTTGCATATTGTCCTACTTAGCTTCTATTGACTTTGTAGGCTGACGTGGAAGTTACCTTCACATTTTCGAGCTTGGACGAGGCTGAGCCATTTGATCCTAGTTGGATGAACGCACAAGATCTTTGTGCCATGAAAGGCTCGGAGCGTCCTGGTGGGCTTGGACCGTTTGGGCTTTTGACATTGGCTTCAGAAAACCTACATGAGTTCACTCCTGTGTTCTTTAGAATTTTCAAAGCTCCAAACAAATACGTGGTTCTCATGTGCTCTGATGCTAGAAGGTTTCCCACTTTTTGTAGTACTAAAATTTACTCAATTTGTTTTTCATTCTCTTTGTTCTAACCAAAGCTATTGTTTTCTGCAATTTCAAACAGTTCATCTTTGAGGCAGGAGGATAAAATGTACAAGCCATCATTTGGTGGTTTCGTAGATGTTGATTTATCCGATAAAAAGCTTTCCCTTAGGAGTTTGGTATGGACCTATCCGCTTCGGTGCTGCTATTAAATTAATTTTATTTGCAACTTCTTTTTTACCAATAATTTTTTGGAACTGTGTGGCATGCAGATTGATCACTCTGTAGTGCAGAGTTTTGGAGCAAAAGGAAAAACATGCATCTTATCTAGGGTTTATCCAACACTAGCAGTGCAGAGTCAAGCTCATTTGTTTGTGTTCAACAATGGAACCGAGCCAATCACTGTGGAGAATCTGAGCGCCTGGAGCATGAAATCTTCTGAGCTATACTGAGCAGCCAACGTCTGTATTTAATTATATTTATTTATTTCGGACCAAGTGTTTGAGTTGGCTATGTTTCAATCTACATTTGATCCCATTGGGCCTAGCTTGGTTTGTAAATTAATTTATTTGGAGAGTTGTGTTTTAAATTATTTTTCTTCCAAATTAAATAGGACTCTCTATAAAAATATAGAATGAAAATAATTAATTAAAAAAAGCAGGAATGTGTGGAGTGATAGTAAATAACTACTAACTATGCAACTGTTAATAATTTGGCCCTTTTTTTGAATGTTACATGTAAAGAATTCGGATAATTAGTCAACTGCTGTTAGGTGAGTGTTAGGTTCTGACATGTTAAATTATAGTATGAATTACGTATCAAATTTATGAAGCTATAATTAAGCCTATGACAAAAATATTTCAAATTATTAGGTAACTGTCCTTGTGTTTAGTACATTAATTCTTCATCTTCCTTCTTTTTCTTTTTCCTTTTCTTTTGAATATACTTTCCTTTCATTTCCATGCACGTCTCTCTTTTCAGTATTTCATCAGTATTTTAAGTTGCCCTTAATTTTTTGAAAAGTGCTCTTCAAAAATAATTAATTGGGAGAGTAGGTCTTTCTTTAGATAAGATTAATTAAAGATATTAAACATTTGCCTTGGATTAATTATACGAAGGTTATGTACTCTCTTCAAAACTACTGCATTTTTTAAATTTTAAAGTTATCTCAAATTTATTTTTCATATATATTTTTATTTGATTAAATGTAAATTATTTATTCTCTTTCTTAATTATATCAAAATGAATAAATTCAAATAAAAATTTTATAATTAATATATCATAGTAATTAATAATTTTTTAATTCACATTAAATATTGAACAATAAAATATTTTCAACAAAAGGAGTAGCTTATATGTAAGATATCAGAGACAAGTTAAAGCAATATCCTAAATTACTAGGGAGTGGAAAATTTGCAGTAAGATCGTTGCGTGAAAGACAAAATTTACTTGTTGAGAATGAACCTTGTAACTTTAATTTAGAGAGTCAAAAAAATAAAATCTGAGAGAAATCAGATTCATAATTGATGGCTGTCCATTAATAATTCACAATTGTGGTCAGATTCATAATTGATGGGCTGTCCAATAATAATTCACAATTGTGGTATGGGAGGGACAAGATTATCTTTAATTCCCACTTTTTTTGGAATATTCTCTTTTCCATTCACTATTTGTTTCTTTGCTACCAAACAAAAGATAATAAAAAAGAAAATTTGATAGAGACAATAATTCCTTGAAGGGAATGAACCGTGATCAAGCGAATCCAACGTATGATGAATGATAGAGACAAATCTGATTCATAGTTGATGCACTTGGAGGGATACATTTTTTGTTTTTATTTAATAAAATCTATACTTATATGGATATAGAATTATCATCTTGATTATTCTCCATCACTAAGCAAACACATCCTGAGGCCATATAGAGGGTAAACACATAACATCTCAACATGGAGGCTACCAACTATAACCGAGCAAAGGCAGTGAAGGCATTCGATGAATCGAAGATGGGAGTTAAGGGTCTCTCTGATTCCGGCATCACTTCCATCCCTCCTATCTTCATTCACCCACCACAAACCCTCTCCGACCTCAAATCTTCACCTTCAAAGCCAACAGATATCCCAGTCATAGACCTTTCCGACGTAACCTCACAAACCCACCGCCCTAAAATCATTAACCAGATCAAACAAGCAGCAAAAGACTGGGGATTCTTCCAGGTCATCAACCATGGCGTGCCCCTGTCGGTGCTCGACCGAACCATCTTAGCCATCCAAGCATTTCACGATCTGCCCCATGAGACCAAAGCCAAGTACTATAAAAGAGACGAGACACGCGGTGTAATGTACTCCAGCAATAATGACCTGTACCGGACCAACGCCGCCAGCTGGCACGACTCGCTGCAGGCGTGGATGGGACCGGAGCGGCCCAAGGTGGAGGATTTGCCGGAGATATGTCGGGAAGAGGTGGTTGCGTGGGATTTTCATGCAACCGGGGTTGCTGAAACGGTGATGGAGTTGCTGTGTGAAGGTTTGGGGTTGGAAGCTGGAAAGTTCAAGGAGCTCACGTTTTCACAAAGAAGGGCGCTTGTGGGGCACTGCTACCCGTACTGCCCGCAGCCGGATCTGACAATGGGTATCACACCACATACGGACCCGACTATACTAACGGTGCTGTTGCAGAACAGCGTGCCGGGGTTGCAGGTCAAACACGGGGACTCCTGGGTCAACGTGAATCCTGTGCATGGTGGTGTAATTGTCAACGTGGGGGACATGCTTCAGGTTTTTATTGTTATTGTTATGCTACGTGTGTACATTTATAATTATAATCTTATTATTACGATTTTTTTAATTTTTTATTTAAAATTATAAGATATTATTTAAAAAGTCTCATCTTTAAAAATATAAATCATTTTATTAATTTTAAAAAGTAGTTAGATGATTTTTTTTAAAAAATATTTTTATTTAAGGTCTTATTTTGATTATCAACATACATTTGATTCAAATAATAAAATATTAAATAAAAACACTATAAAATAATCATATTTTTTAAAATTACTTAATTATATTCTTTAAAATATTAAATAAATAATATTACCTTATAATTTAGAAAAAAAGAATATTACTTTTTCTGGTTTATACTTACAGATAAACTGAAGGATTTTGCAACTTATTGCAGGCTTGTAGCACAAATAGTCAAATATGTTTCAGTCATATTTCAAAGTGTTCATTGAATCGGATACAACATTTAGTCGTATATTTCTTAAATAAAGTCAACAAATGTGGGGATTTTTTTTAGTTTCAAACCCTTACATCATGGTGAGCTTGAGAAAGAAAAATTTTGTTGATCAGAAAGCATAGATAATTTCATATTGAAAGTCATATATAATTACTATAAAGTATAATGTATTAACTTGTGTATTATTTTTACTTTTTTTAATGTAGATAATAACAAATGGGGAGTACACAAGTGTACAACACAGGGTTTTGGCTAATTCACGTAAAGAATCACGAATTTCAATTGTGATCTTCTTCAACTTGAGCAAATGGAAGGGAGATGGTTATTATGGACCACTGCCAGAGTTGCTGTCGCCGGAGAAGCCACCAATTTATCGAGATTTTACAGCAGAGGAATATATTGCAAATTTCTACGGCAAGGGAATAGATACCAAGTCTTTCATAGAGAAAGTTGCAATCCAAGACTGATCAAATGCTATGTTCCAAAAAAATAAAATTGATCAAATGCTACTATACGCCGCAAGATTATTGCATAAGATTTGCCACTTTGTGTAATTAAAAATAACGAAAGTTGTTGAGAGAGTTGTTGTCGTGAGAGTGAGATGTGTGACTAGGTCCTTTTTTTCAAAAGTTTTTTTTTTTCTATTTTAAGTTATGAATAACAAAAGTTATTAGACTTATCTTTAAGCTTATGAATGTGGCCAGGTTGAAGGATTAGTCCATAACCAAAGTGAAAGTTATTCTGTTATTGCTTAGTGTTTAATTATAATTTGAAGTCAAGTGGCCGACAATGGAAAATACTGTTTTGATTAATTTTTTCGATAAAAGTATTTATCAAGAAGAATTAAAGAATATGTATCATGTGACTAGTCAACATTTGATGTGTAAAATTTAATACTACGTCACAGGTTTCTCCTAGCAATGGACCTAGTAACAACACCAACAAATGGAAATGGCATATTACCTCGAAAGGAAACTAGAGTGCATGAATGGTCTTGTGGATTCAGGCCTCTAATGTATCGATCCCCGAAATATTCATTCTCCCTCGTAAGGCTCTTTGTGATGTTGGATTAATCCTATTCAACATGCAGAAACGTACCCATAATCAAACATGTCTAACTATGATTCATCATAGCAACTCAAGAAAATCGTCAAGCAAATCAAAGAAGCCACTACTATATCATGGGATTTCTTTCAGGTAATCAACCATGAAATACCCTGTTATGTGGTTGATGAAGCCCTTGCGTCCAACGAGGTTAAAGACAACTACTAGAAGCGAGGTAGCGAGAGGATGATAAGAACGCAAGGGAACAATCAGCAATGAATTACCTAAGAGCTTACGTTACGCCAAATACTGAATTACTCACTGTAGATAATCTTTTACGGATAGTACAAAAACGTATAGCATCAAATCAAATTGTCTTTGCAAGAGGATAGATATGGAAGAACTTTTCATAATTCTTCTAATATCAATTCCCAAAATAAAAATATACTTATTCTCCTTCCCTCTTTTCACCCTCTTCTTTCATTTTAATTCCCACCTCCAAACTCATACATAGCGGATACCAATTGGTGCATTTAACAGTACTAAAACTGGAAAGAATCCATCAATTATCGACCACCGCGGAATTAATCATTCTGAGAAACTTCTTTAACGAGAATTTACTGTGCAAGAATATTTTAGTTTTGTATCAAATGAACAAGAGTCCAGTGCTACGCAGACGGCAGTGTAAGATTAGTTGCCCCTCTGCCCCCTTCTTTTTTACACTTTATTCATTAAGATGCACCCCAAAGATATATTTTAATCCATGCCGTCCATGACTTCATCAAATGCTTTATGAGCATTATTAAAATTTGAAAGCGTAACTGTCGTCATTATCAGGATGTAACTGAATTTTAATCCGGAATTAAAGTTGAGGGGGTACACATGAAACAAGCCAACAAAACTCGTAAAGTATAATCTCACCATCATACTAGAATTGAATGCTAACGATGTCCAAAATCATCCATCGTTATCTAACACCAGATACGGAGTCGGTTGTACTGATGTATAAACAACAAGATATTCAGTTTCAACATTAGACAAAGTATATCATCCAGAATTTACTTGATCTTCTTCTTTGGCCTCAACTGCAGGAAAGTTAATGTTTCGGTGCTGAGTTAACGACCACTAAAACATAATGTAACAAAGGAAACTAAAACGAGCGAAGATGTCTATACAGACCTGATTACTGTGACCACACTTCTTCTTCCGGCAGTTTACAGCCCTTGGATGTAGACGAGCATAGCATCTAGAAAGCCAAAGGTATGAACCTCAGTTAAAAAAGTCACAATGAAGTCGCCTAACTTGGAGCCATCTTTGAAAGTTATAAAAACAGAAATTGTGCTATTTACAAGCAACACATACACAATGATACAATACATAAAACTTTAAAAACTTTGGAAGCTTATACTTCAAGTAAACAACAATGGGAAGCCATCCCCTTACTTTCCTCAGATGTAAAAGCCTACCAAAGCTGTGAACAAACACCTCTCATCACATACATGTATGTTTCTAAACTCTAAACTCAAATGTGCCATGCAACCAAAAGAAAAAGATCAACCTTAAATAGGGATCCAGTTCACACAATGTATACATGGTGATTTAATATTGGGACTAGGATGCCCTCTTCTACAATTAATTAGCAGAAGAGGGTTCAACATATAGTCCCATCGGAAAATACCAAGCAAAATTAGAGGATAGTAGTGTCATTAAAATCCAGTCTCTCACAAATTGAATAAGCAGTAATTTTTGGGCCATAACAAGAAGCTCATATAAAAAGAGGGAAAAAAAAAAAGCGGGGGGGCGCTGAAAGCAGAGGGCCACAACTGTCTATATTCAAAGAATAAAAGAATCGACAGTATAATATACCACCCATGAAAATCAACTGGAAACAGATGAACGCAGTTGACAAAGTTGGAAATGGAAATTGATGTTGGGAACAAATATAACTTCTGTTGCACTTTTATTGCAAAAGCAGCTAAGTAATTGTCCCGTATACCAAACTTAAAAAGAGAATTTTGGGTTGGTTTTTTCTTTTCGGGAGGGGAGACACAGTGCGTTAACTCTGTCAATCATATACACAAAGAATAAAAGCATCAACACTATAATATACCACCCATGAAAATCAACTGGAAAGAGATGAACCCAGTTGACAAAGTTGGAAATGGAAATTGTTGTTGGGAACAAATATAACCTCTGTTGCACTTTCATTGCAAAAGAAGCTAAGTCATTGTCCCGTCTACCAACCTTAAAAATAGAATGAGAAAGTGCAAGTAGCATCAGAATTTGGCTCCTTGGGCAAATACCGAAAATCAACAGGAGGATGGCAATCAAGACAAATAAAAGTTGTGACGAAGTGAAGTTGAAAACACTCAACAATTATTAGATCATATGCTGTATTAATAAAAATAGAAACATAAGCTCTAGGTTGGAGTGAACCGTACTTGCGGCAGATCATCTTATCTTGATTGTACTTGCGAGCTAAAGCCATCAATGAGGGCTCTATGATACCTCCGCGAAGTCTGAGCACAAGATGAAGTGTAGACTCTGTAGAAAAAATATTTCATATATAATTATAATTATAATTACAAAGATGGACGAAGAGAAAACCACAAGGATTGAATACATTGTCAAAAGAGAGGTTACCCACCCTTTTGAATGTTATAATCAGCCAAGGTTCGGCCATCTTCGAGCTGTTTGCCAGCGAATATCAAACGCTGCTGATCCGGTGGAATACCTGTTCAATTCAAGATAAGTTTTCATCTATAATCAATATTTAGAAGTGCTGCACATTTGGTGACTGAGAAAAAAAAGTTAAAAAGGGAAAATAAAACATGCGTATCAACTAGAACCAGCTTTTGTTCCCTATAAAGGCATTTGCAGCTCAAGAGCAATCCCTAATACAAGATTCAATTGAATATTGCGTATTGAATTTGGAAGCGAGATTTGATGGAGAGACTGCCAAAGAGAAGAATACCTTCCTTGTCTTGGATCTTAGCCTTGACATTGTCGATAGTGTCGCTGCTCTCGACCTCGAGAGTTATGGTCTTCCCAGTTAATGTTTTGACAAAAATCTGCATCTCTGCTACTATCCTCTCAAGCTGCCTCTCTGCCGTATCAGACTCCGTATGAATAATAGGAGGGGATGCCAACTACTTTATACTCTGCATTCTAGGGTTCCCCAGATTTCAATTGGGGCGACCAAGTTGTATCCCAAATTTGTTCCAACCCAACATTTGATGGGCCTAATACTCACTGGGCCTTTAACTGGCTTGGGACTTAAATATCTTTGCCCATCGTTTATCAAGCTATTCTATAGTTCTCTTTTTAAATTTCTTTCTTTCATTTTTTTAGTGCCGTTCGATATGAATAGGGACAATTCTCGAAACTTTTAGAACATCAATAATACATTTTAAAAATAGATTTCCAGAAGAAAAATACATTTTCATAAATACAGTAATAACTTACAGAGGCACAATCCTTGCATCGTTAGTTTACAATGCTATAACTCACCAAGTTACCGTTAACTCCGTCATTCAAACGTGAACAGTTAAAACTTCGGGGAATAAAAGCCTTTGCATCATTCACCAAAAAATTTCTTCCGTTCTTTTATTAGTGTCTCAGTCTCAAATCTGGGAAAGACAAACGTTTGACAGTGTCCAACTAAAACGGTGACTACAGTGATGCCAGCTTGGGAGCCACAATTTCAAGAAGTCCTTTTGGATTGTCCACATGAACCCAATGTCCTGCGTTTGGAAGAACACAAAACGAAACCTTTCCAAGAGAATCAATTTGTCCTCGACTGTCAAGTTTTTGAAGCCGCTGAATTGAATCTTGATCCCATCTGTCACTTTTTTCTGCACGCACAACTACTATCTCCAAACCTTTTGGTGTGTTGTCCAATAGATTCCAATAGGACTTCTCCCTACGGTTAGTTCAATACAGTTACTTTCATGCCATGGAAGAAGATAACACAAACAACAACTTACGACAAGAATAAAAGAACAAGTATTCTGTCTCATTTTAATATTTTTTTATCCAGTAATTTTTATTTCAACAGGCAAAGATAACCTGCGTCATTTACCAGTAAGAATTGAACATCTCGCCAGCACCTTCAAGATCAAATGCCCATGTCATGCGCTCTCCATCTTTCTTGAGATTCGTGCCTATCCATTCTGACAGAGATTTGGAGTAACCACGTTCCATCAAATGACCCACAAGCCACCTGAAATCAGGATCAAAGTACATTTAAGTCTAGTACAGTATGGATGAGCACAAGAAAGATCCGTACATACTTTTTTTTTTTTTTTTTCCAGGTGCACAAAAGATTCATATACTTTTGATACAATGTTGAAATATCATTGCCGAAGAACAAAGTGATCTGGATGATGAGGCATACGTATATGAAAATTTACTAGGCATGATTTCCAGACAACCAATCAGACCATAGCATCATTAAAAGATGGAGCGTCTTTATTGTATTGACTCGTGCAAATAATCACTTGACAATAAATTATAATGTTATCTCATCTCGAATCATGATATAGTTTCTTTAGGTTATATTTACGAGTTTGGAGGCGAAGGAAAGGGAGGGAATTAAAGGAGAAGTAAGTGGAAGGAAGGGAAGGGAAATTGGGGGTTTATCCCCACCTTGCTTGGAAACATAAATTTTGTGAGGAGAAGGAAATGGAGAGTTTATTACATTCATAAACAATTATACCCTTATTTGAAATTTTTTAAAACTATATATAGACATAGACATATGTCACTATATGTATATATACCGTTATATGTATATAAATACATGCTGTATCTAAGATATGATGCAGGAGGAATTGGGAGAAATTTTAAAAATCTCCCAAAGTCTTTCCCTCTTAATTTTAGAACTCACAAACAAAAGAAAGGGATATCAAAACCTTCCCCTTCCCTCCAATCTAAAACTCCCAAACATAGCCTTAATGTTTCACTTAAAAAGAGTATCAAGTATGCATGCGAATACTATACCGAAAATCAAACACATTGTAATGCGACTTCATTTCAAACAATGACTGATGACGATATCCTTCTTAGAAAAGCTAATGCCACATAAGAAGTAATAGCTCTGAGGTCGACACAATTTCATTAGAAGGTGCTAAGACAAACTAACACAATCATAGAAGAGAACCATTTTAGGGTAACAGAGTCTCACTTCCGAGATGAGATTTGACGTGGCAAACTTTGTAAGGTCTGTAAAACATCCCGCGCTTCTTCATTACTGTTTTCAGGGCTCACTTCTCCAGGGACAGAATCCAACACCCAGAGCTGTTCTTCAGCAGTGAAAAAAAATGAGGGCAAACTTTTAACACAATGAACTGAACATTGTAATATCCAATATCCGTTTATGAAAATCTAAGCAGTTAAGAAGAAAACTAGCCAACTTGACATTGCTGTAACACGCAAAGGACATTAGGCATATGCTGCTAATGCTTGAACATGAAAAAATATAAAAGATAGACATAAGAAACCCAAGGACGAGGAATACTAAGGCATACAATATATATATAAAGTACAGATACAGAAATTCAAGCGACAATTTATCATCAGATTTATAGTCTATTAATATAATCTTATCAAATTTTGACTCTTTTTTTTCAATGTATTATATCTAGGGATGTTAATAAGGAAATAGACGTTGGAGTAAACATTTGTAAACTATATACATTGTGGATCAAAACTTGATATGTTAGCATTCAGCTCAGAACAGGTAATAGACTTCAGTATTTGCAAAATAACTAGATTTTTATGCAAGTTTATATATTATGGGAGACTTGAACCATAAGAAGGAGGCGAATTACGAGCACACTGTAATCTTAAATTCTCCCATAACTTTCAATTGAGAGTGTAAAATACAAAGGAAGCAGATTATTAAGTTTCCCTTCTTTGGTTACAACTGGGACTGAATTTCATGGTCTAATCTTTAGATTCCCCACTCGGGTGGCATTGGATTACATGATGTAATCTTAGATTCCACAGCTTTAGTGAGGGGACTGAATTACAACATGCCGGGGTTATTATTGAATTGCAAGGGGTAATCATGAATTACAGTCTTAAATCTAATACTTGTAAACTCAACTCCGTTTCTAAATTACATGGTATCTGAGATTACTGAGTGAATATTACAGCATATTAAACACTTCTTAAGTATGAAAATTAAGTCTTTCATTAGCAATCTAAGTGAAATCTTTGAATCAAGTGATCTTTGCTTATCCTTTCCTTCCGCAGTTAAGTTGCTCTAATTTCCACGGCTCTATCTCCACATGCCTGAATGGTTCGACCTTTTATTTGAAGTGATTCACAATCTGATGCATGTTGGATCAGTGCGTAAAAAGAAAAGAGTAACAAGGGATTCAGTTGATAAAACAGAATTTGCGGCATAGGCGTTTGTCAAATTCTGTTTTAGCAAAGAATAAAACACAGAAATCTACGAACTGAGAAAGAATAAAAACCTGTTTGGGCAATGCAGCATAATCACCATAGTCACCATGGCTACAACTCTCCCCAAATTGCATAGCAACTTTCCCACCCATGGAATGGCCTATAACGACCTCAGGCCAAGACCAACCTTCAGACTTTACCAAATCGGCCAAATCCTTGGCTGTATTATCCAAATTATGAGGTGGGTTTAGTTTTTTCTCCGCTGATTTCCCATGATTTCTCATATCAATTAGCACCATTCTCCAATCTAAATAGACGACAAGCAAAATGATAATAGCCCCTCTAGTTAAAAAAAAAAAAAAACACAGAGGAGAGAAACGTATAGATACTTGAAGAAGGAGAGGAATTGGATAGAGAAGCAACGAGGCTGCGGGAAAAAGATCTCCAATTTCTGCCTGATCCCAAAAAGCCATGGATGATAACAGCTGTTGAAGTGTACGGTTTGTCTGGGTGAGCTCGCACTTCTTCATACGCTATGGTTTCCAATGACCTCGTAGTCGTTGTGCTCCCGAGATGATGAACGAGACCCGGTGAGTTCAGCAACCGAGTTCCGAGCCGGAAGCTTCTTCTGTTTCTGACAACTGCCGCCATTTTTTACTCCCATCTCATGGGCTTAACCCGGTAGCTCGGCTATATTACAGAGACACAGATGGTCCAACACGATGTCGTTTCTGCCCCAGTGATCAAGGTTCGAGTTTTTATTCTACCCAATCAGAAACGAAAATCCACATTCCGCATTATTGGGGTGAAATAAATAACGTAAAGTATAATTTTCTTAAATGGAATTAAAGAAAAAAAAAAAAATTGACAGCTGTGGGATTTGAACCCACGCCCTTTCGGACCAGAGCCTAAATCTGGCGCCTTAGACCACTCGGCCAAACTGTCGGACATTTGCTTATCTTCCAACGTGTATATCTTAACCGAACATGGATTGAACTAAACCATTACAGAACCAAATCATAATTTTTTTTGTCGTAAACTGAATCAGGAATTTATCTAAATTATGACACAATCAACTTTATAATAACGCTATGAAGTGTTAATATAGGAAAACGAAATGGGTACTCAGATTCCTTCCAACAAAATCTAAACATTAATTGTTTTCTTCATTATACTGTTCCTGAAATACACGAGGTCGGTCCGTTGTGACGACTCTCATTTTTGTTTAGTCAAATGGATCAATTCGCAGGTCATGCTCACTAGCCATCATCATCCCAGTGCAGAGGCATGTTGGACACATGACCTACAAATACTTGTAACTGTTAGTTATAATCATCTAAGGCAAAATTTACCAGTGGCATAAATTGCAGGTTGTACAAACCAGAATATTAATTCAAAATCATTGGATACCACAATCTTCCAGGGTGGGGAAGGGGAGAATGAGAAACATACAAGGCTATAATTTTAGCTTAAATCAACGAATGATTTAGAGGTGTGACAGATTTTGTACCTTTCCTGCACCAGAGCAATTTGGACACCTTCTGGTTGTAGGCACTTGCAGAGGTCTGTCAGTTGTACTAGATACTGAGATGAAATGAGTATTCAAGCATACACCACTAGCAGAACAGCGGGCGCAGGCCAAGTAACCTGTTCACAGAATGACAAACTGTAAAGAATATCTCCAAATTTCAAACGGTAACTGGGCAGAAATTTGGATTGAACAATGAAAAGATGCAAATATGTGTTTTACCAAATATTTCTCTTGCAGAACAAAATTCCAGAACCAGTAGCTAGTAAAGAAAGATCCAAATTCTCTTAAAATGAGCATGTTTGAGACTTTGAGTTCTATCAAGTGAACGAACACTTCCAGAACTAAGGTAGTTACATACCGGTTCCATGGCAGTACTTGCACCTTTTCTTTTCTTGTTGCTTAACATTATTAACTTCAACTAACATTAGTACTGAAATTACACCTACTGCTCCACCAGAAAAGGATGCCACAATTGGATCCACCTGACTGAATTCATAAAGCAAATAAGTGAAATTGGATGAATTCGTTAAGCAGATTTTCTATTCATTTAGAACGTCCAAAGCAACTTCGAATTATGAACGAAAGTTCAATCATAGCACAGCAATACCTTAATTGCAAAGGCAAATGCATGCTTCTTATGAAATCTTCATATGAGGTACCACCTAAACCTAATTTTAGCTCCAGCTGCCATTAGCAATAGTCAAAATCAATATATATCAAGGTTGAGGATTCAAAGGGCACATGTTTATATAGCCAAATCCTTAATCTGTAATCCTAATAAGACAATATAAAGTATCACCAAATTACTGCAATTACTTATCTCAGATAAATTGAGGAGATTCACAATGAAACAAAATTACCGTTGGAGCAATAAGCCCACCAAATAAAACTATTGCAGATATGAATGACATGCTTGTTAAGTACAGCTTCTTCAAGGTCTTCGGTGTCTACATCAAGAGGAAAGCAAGAGATATGCTTCAAGTTTAACCTGAACTCGTAAGTAATTTGATACAAATTACATAAACAAAAAGCAAACTATCAAGCTTTTAATAGAAATAATGATGCATTCAACTTCTTGCTCTACAACAGGTTTCTCTCCATCTTCCCCTAATACATTGCAAGACGAATCAACTAACATCTAAAGCCTGATTAGCAAGTGTTTTGAGACACACCACGTGAGGAAGAAAAGGAATTGATGATGGGATTTCTTGCATCTCATTTGTTTCCACCTCTCCAAGCTCATTGACAACTTTCATACTCTTTATGCGTTGCTGAACACGCAATCTCCTTACCTGTACGTATTTAATACTCAGTATCAAAGTATAGTATACAACGCTTTGCGCCTGACATTATGTAGGCTAAGGTTAATTAGCCCCTAAGCTGTAACGCTATAAGCTGACCTCTTCCATGAGAAGAAAGATTTTGTTGCGCCTGCTCTTTATGTTGTCTTGAATTTCCTGAAGCTGCATTTGAAAAAAATCCTGAACCGTCTCTGGCCCCTCAATAATGCAGAAGTTGCTGCTGAAAATTTTTTTGTTATCCTCAAACAAATAACAAAGTTCAAATCTCAAGTATTTGAAGACATCCAACAGACAGGAAAAAAGAAACCTAGGGCTTTCTAAGTAAACAACCTTGGGATGCTGTCAGGGGACTGGGAGGCTGCATCCTTTGAAGAAGAGCAGACAATTCGGGATTGTAAGAGGTTGCCTCTGGAAAATGCCGCTTGTTTGCTGTTTCCATGAGAGGTAGAGAAAATTGAGGTCATAGAATGCCCCAAATTTGAAGGTGCCCTCGATGCAAGGGAATGAGAGTAGAGAGATAAAGTACCCATTGCTCTGTGTCAATGCTCATACAAGAATCAAACACGGAAACAGGCCGAGTTGAAGGAAGAGGACTCTGGGTTCTTGTTGAGGTTTATGGCTTGTGGGAACAACACCTAAGCCTAATCTGATCATGCCACGTAACTCTCTTCTTAACTGTTAACGGAGTTATCAATGCCGCATTGACGTAAACCGGCGATTCGCTTCGCGCTCAGCAGCACAGTTCTTTAAAAAGAAATGGTAAACACACCTTTATAATTTTTATTTTTATTTTTTAAGATGTTATGGGTATATTTATTTATATTTTATATATTATAATTATTTATAAAGTAAATTTATCAATAAAACATAATATATATATATATATATATATATATATATATATATATTATAATATCATTCTTCTTGTGTTTAAAAGAGGTGATAAAATATTGACTAAAATAAAATTTAAACAACACATCCTAAGCAATTATATATTTTGTCTCATTTTTTTCATATATTTTTTAAAGATATTGCAAGCATTATTATTAATTTTTTTTATTGGGCATAATTATTAAATTTTTGAAGATATTGAAGATAATTTTTTCACTGACTAGAAGATTGGGAGACAAATAATAAAAAGAAAATAAGACAAAAAAAAAAAAAAAAAAAGAACTTATAAAATACAGAAAGCAGTAAAAAGAGCACAAACAGTTTAGCAGTACAAAGACAAACCATGAAGTTAATAGATGAGTGCGATGGAACATATATATTTATTTAATCCCAACTTCCCTGAAGTTAATATTCAGTTCACCATGAACAAGATAATAAAAAATTTACAAATTAAAACTACATTTGAAGCAGAAGATATTTACACTCTGGCAATTTCAACTGACTTCTTAAGGGCTCCCAGAAGACTCCTCATAATTCTGGGTTCACCAGGTGCTGCCGTATCTTTTAAGGGTCCGTTTCTTATGGCACGGAAAATCGGGGCAGAATTATCAGTTGCTGGAAAAACCAAGCAGTCAATATACACTAGCACTTCTGTCTTCCCATCTCCAATGGTGATAAATCCCAATCTGGCTCCCCCAGGTATTTTATCAACCTATCCAGTCAAAATGAAGAAAGTCACCAACACTGAAGAACCATTCAGCAAGTAATATCTTTTCATAATGAATGTCACAGACTAAAATACCAGCAAAGAAGCAATTTAGTGGAAACATGTATTCTACAAGACTACCAAGCCACAAATCATAAAGTGGTAAGGGCTAGAACTAACAATCAGATTTATTTATCCAAGCAATGCCTAGCAAAAAAGATTCAAGACTATATAATTAACCATCTGGTTATAAATAATCAGAAAAAAAAAAAAAGAAGATATAGACGGGATCAAGGGAAGCAAGAATTCCTCCATAGTCCTTGAGATACTTTCCCTTGCAGAGCAATTCCCAACCAGAAGCCAATGAGCAAACCAAATTTGATGTCCGTTTGCTGCCCCCTTCACTGTGCAAAGCTCATTTATATAGGCTCATGCAGGCATTTAAATAACAATGCACTAAGAGACATGTGCACTGTTTACAGATGGATGATTGAGTGTGAATTCTAAATCCCCGACCGTTGCAGCTTTAATGGGTTAACGGACAAGAGATTTAGTAAAAGAAATGAACATATGATTGTGGCGTTTATACAGCTCAGAAACATGATTTAACGACATGGTAGGATTCTGAAAACATGAATAGCATAACGAACGAGAGTGGTACCTTCAGAGGCACAGGAAGTGGAATATTAGCTCCCTGGCACAGACTGTTTGCCCACTGTCAGGAACAAAGGCAAAGGAAGGGAAAAGCATGTAAATTTACAGAACATGATAATGTAAGTAACTAAACGATCTTAACAGTAATATCCTTCAATAAATGTTCAGCAAGAAAGGAAAACGCTTTAAGGAGCGTCTATCTAATTATTAGAATCATAACCACATTTGCTTCTATGTGTAAATAACCAGATCTTATGATGACATAAGAAATAAAATACTTCTCCTTAGCACAAAGCAGGCGTAAATTATAAGCATCAATAATGCTGAAACACATCAATTTTTATATCAACATGATATCAATAAATATGATTATATCATTTCATCTGAAATCCTCTACCTCTATTATTCCCTCTCTTCACCCACACAATTTATCCTCAAAATTAAATATAGGCTTTGCTAAACAAAAACAAAAATCTTATCGTTTGAAAAAAAAAAAAAAAAAACGAAATTTGAAAATCCTAGCTAGTCTAGAGCATAATCCTGATTTTTTCAGACACCAGTAATATACAAAATCACATAAGAATGAATGAGCAAAAAAGAAGAGAAACAAAACAGACAAATATGGACCTGGAAAAGCAAGGATTCGAATCTCTGAATGTCAGTATCCAAAGGGAGTTTCATTGTGCCGAGGGACACTCCATCGTCTTCGTCGTCGCCGGACGATACAGAATCATTTTTCCCGGAGGCATTCACCATTGTTAGCTCCGGCGATGGATAGCGCTTGCGAAGCATAAAAGAGCGATGGTTGTGGCAAATGCTTACGCGGGAGTTTACCCAAGCGGAAGAGAGTGGAACAAGGGAATTCACTTGCGGCGGGAGGAGAAATTGCCTTATAGCACACGCCATAGAATTCCCCACTTCCGGAGACAGAGGAAATGAGATTTTCTGGGTGAGATTGGTGAATTTAGCTGCTACTGGCTATCATGTGGTTTTCTGCTGAGCGACGAGATACTTTGAGGTGCTTGTGGCTCCGAGAGCGTCCCACGCTGTGATGTCTTGACCGTTAACTCGGGTTACAAAACAACCATTTTCTTTATTTTTAATGTGATTGTTTTTTAATATGATGATCTGTGAAACCATTTTCAGTTTGGCTGTGAAGAATTTACAGTCTGGTGGGAAAATTATCCTTCGGTCTTTTGATATTATTAATTAATTAATGATAAGATAGATGTTGTAAATATGATAGTCTCGATAACCATTTTAATTTCTATCTATAAGGTTGCAATTTTCAGTTGAATTAGATCCCACGTTTGATTTGAATATTTTTCTGCCCATCATGAATACCCAATCTATAGTGGCATTATGCATGTGTGCTAGCATTTTTAATTAATTAATTTATTATTTATGTCCCACGTTACAAATGACTATCATAAATACCTACGAAGGAAGGAGGAGGCATTTTGAAATTTGTACAAAACAAGTGGTAAAATATCACACGTTTTACAGCATCAAAATTCAAACAGCAGAGATAACCCTTGAAAGCCAAAGTTTTACAGAACAAGAGTTGCCCCTGCCTGCCATACTCTGTCCCTGCAACCGCATGTGTGTGAAAAAGTGCTTCACGTCTGCTCTGTAGTGTTCGACGAATTCACTATTGAGGAACACGCTTCTAGTTTAGGAAGCAGACTTCGCCACGCTTCAGCAATACCATTTGCCAGGCGTGCCTGACCTTTGGCAAATTCATGGAAAGCAATGCCCATATCTAATGTCTTCTGTTCCTGAAAACGAACTATCTCTTCGTTCATTAATTTCACAATATTCTCGAATGTCCTTGTTGCTTGCTCACTCTCTGCCTTCAACTGCATGACAAAATCAAATTTCAGCCCAACTAAACAAATTGATAGATTTATGATTTGTTATTATAAAATGCCCATAATAATCAAACTTGCCTCATTATATTCATGCTCAGCTTCTCCTACTTTATCAGATCGAGTCAGCATGAGTTTGTCACTGCATTCACAGACACACAAATAATAAATCAGAGTAATAGAAACTAAATCTGCAGTCCATCAACCCAAAAAGAAAGAAAAATGCGCTACAGATTACAGAAATTAGGTCATATCCAGCAACAGACTCAAGACTTGTTTTGATTCACACAAATTGTTTAGTTTGGGAGAAGGAGGCTTTAAGCAGCACACCATGAATGACACCTCAGCCACAGATGAATATTATATCCAACAGGCACTGTGTAATTTTAAGCTAAATTTGGCCAAAAAAAAAAAAACAACTGTGAACTAGGAATATACAGGTTAATCTCCTTCAACTTCAATGACACCTCAGCCCCAGATGAATATTATATCCAACAGGCACTCTGTAATTTTAAGCTAAATTTGGCCAAAAAAAAAAAAACTGTGAACTAGGAATATACAGGTTAATCTCCTTCAGCTTCATCGTTTCAGCTAGTTCACAATGTCTCCTAAAGGCATTTGCCCTCTCTGATATTGTTGCCTGTTTCAAAATGTCAACCACGAGGATTAGATTGAGAAATAAAGAATAACGGTAAATTGATTTTCCTTTTGATGTGTATGTTTCTTGGAAGGCGGGGATTGGGGGTGTCCATTGTTTTCCTCTAGAGATTGTCATATGACAAAGAAAGAAAACACAAAATGTCATATTGTCATTCAATAATGAAGGAGAAACAAACCAAACTTACTTTGATGGATTGCACAGCACGAACATAATCTTTCAGAGGTTCTTCAAAGTTCATCAATAGATGATGGGCCTACTTCAAAGAAAAATATAATAAAGTATGTACTCTTGACCCTTAAATAATGCGTATATACCAACATGCAAGCCCATATATGCGAGCAGCCAGCAAATAACGTGGCACCCACAAAACTTACCTCCTTTTGCAGTTTGATCGATAAAGCCTCGGACTTTGTCCCGAGTTCCGAGAATGACTTCCCAAGAGCATTTCCTTCACAAGCACCAAGAAGTTTTACAGCTTTCCCAAAATCTGAAAGTGATTGGCCCAACTCTGCATAAACAATATAAAATTATAATCATATTAAGCAATGATCATATTAGAAGGTTGAGCAAAAAGTTAAAAGCAGAGAAGGACAAAATGCCAAAATGGAAACCAAACTCAAACATCAAATTCCATCATCACCTCTGTGCCTCTTTACAAGACGATACGCGTGTTTTTGAGCTTCAGCCAAGTGATTTTCAAGCTCAAAGATGTAATGTTTCATCTTTTCATATTCAGGATTTGATTCTTCCACTGGTTTCTCTTTCCCAAGGACAACATCGCTCACTTTAGATTGCACATCCTGCGACAATTTACAAGCAACTGAATCAGAGAAGACACCTGGACAGACAGCACAATCAACCAAATGGACAAGCAGAAGCAAATGTCTCTAAAGAAAAAAAAAAAAAAATAGTACTCCTCACGCTTCCTAATATTTTAAGTATTTATATTTATATCCAAGGAATTGGTAACCCGAGGGTAAAATACTCACATGGCGCAATTACACAGAAATAATATTTTAGATAACTAAATGATTTGTAAAATTTGAAACTATATATTTTATTATTATTATTATTTGCTTTTTATTTCATGGAAACCCATGTTCAGAGCTAGTAACAGGAAGGACAAAATACTGAATGTTGTTTTATTCCGGACAGGAAATTAGATGGAACTCAGATTCTGATATATTTGATTCAACAGATAAAAACCTTTAAAGAAAATCATAATAAAACCATCACATATCTGACCTTAAAAATCTGCATTAAATCAGCTGGCTTCTTCTTGAATATACCAGTTTCGTAGGACCTTAATCTCTCCATTGTCTGCACACCATAAAATAAAGGAATCAAACTCAAATTACAATTTTCTTGTCCCTTTTAAAAGTCAGATGTCCCGAAAAGAGCATACATAGAACATTCAGAAAGGAGTAAAAGCAAGATGCTCAACAGTGAAGCCTTGAATATTCCACATCCCAAACTTACCAACATGTGCAGCAGCTGCGAGTATGGTCGTTTTGGCATAAATTAACAAATTACATAATTTACTATTTATATAACAATCATTATATGCTCTAGAAAATTTGATCAATCATTTGCTAGCCATTTAAAGGAACAAATCCAAATTAAACAGTTTATTCAATCATTATCTTTAGATAAAAAGACTGGACTTGAAAGGCAAATGGTTCGGCAACAATTGCATAATCTTGGAAACAGAAAATGAACTAGACAACATCAAAAAAAATATAAATCAATCACAAAAAATAAATATAACTGCAGCTAGAGGAAAAAATTTTACTCCATTGTAGAGAGATCACCTCTTCATCTGCCTGCAAGAACGTCCTCAGATCTTCACTTTGCTGAAGCTCATGATGTGATGCTACCCTATTTATAAATATATCCAATGCTTGACGCCTCATCTCAATAAATTCAGCGCTGAAACGAAATTTTTCTGCAATGAAAAAACAAAAGAAAGGCACAAAAGGAATTATGGATTGCCTTATACGTGATCAACATTCAACAACAATGTATCAAGTCTCCTTTGCATATTTTGGCAAGCACAATGCTGACAATTCTCTAGAACTTTTATCAGCATAGACTACTCTATCAATGACAATGCCCACTTACCCTGCTGTTAATCAAACTACCACGTCAAATATGCAGCTCCACATGCATACACATTTCAGACCACACTAATACTCAGCAGATAGCATGTGAAGATACTCTTTAAAGCGAGGATAATGAAAATATAGATCAAATAATTATAATACGACACTAACTCAGGCAACAAAGCACCACCAGAAATCTAAGTTTCTGGAATGGAAAAGACCAATGGAATTTGATAAGACAAAGTAGATCATATATCACACTCACAGTTAATTTAAAATCATAAAAAGAGCACTCGGAGAGAGAGGGGGGGGGGGGGGGAAGGGTATAAGAAAAAATATAGTGGTTCACCACCATTAAGGAAAAATCCAACATATGATGTGATTAACCATTTTAAATCAAATGGCATAAACAGGGAGACCCAAAGTAGCATCCTTGTAAATTATAAAATCATCATAATAGCCTTTCTATTCTCAGACCATTATAAAACATTCAAGAGTCCCGTGCAGACGTTACCTACAGCACTTTTCTCTGGAATAGGAGGAATGAATATGCCTTTGTACTTTTCAAAAAGACGATCTCGTAACCAAACAAAGTCACTGTAACGCCGGATGACAATCTTCTCAGGTCCCTGGTACTCAGGAAAATTTGTCTGCCAAAATAAATTGTTGGTAGTCAGACAATGGCACTGCAGATGTTTATATACATCTTCCCCGGTATTCCAGGAGTGATGGGAAGCAGGTAGAGACCAAAAATGACGAAAGTGGACATTTTTGCATTGACTATGAGAGAGGAAAAACTTATTACTTTAATGCAAGTTTATAGAAGCACTATCCAATTATCTGGAAAAGCATGTATACAGTAATTGCTAATATTTACGTGTCAGCAGATTCAATCAAACAGAAGGATCTTCCCTGTGGACATTTGGAGTATACCAAGTTTCTAACAAAAGTTAAGCTAACTGAAAATTGACCATCAGCAGTTGGCTAAGTTGTAGGAAGCATAAATACTGTGCAAATCATATATTAAAAAAAAAAAATCTTCCAAAACTCTCTTCATTCCCTTCACTAAACCCAAAACTTGGTGAACATTCTTGAACAGGTTGAGAAAAGCATGCGTACTCCTTCTTAATACCTAACCATAACTTTTTGCATGTGTATACATCGTGTTACATATATGAACAGAATCGAAGTGACGTTTCAAACAGAAGATAGATATTGTTATGCAGAACAGTTCACCTCTAGACTCCACATCTATCTGTCTCTTCTTGTTCTCTCTTTAAATGAAACAAGCACATGCTAGGTATCTAAATAAAGAAGTATAAAATAGATGATCTCCAGGTCCTGGTGACAGAAAAGCTAGTGTTTGAATTGATGATAAAAGATATAAGAATTTTCACAAGGCTTCAAAAGTTCCTTCAATCCACTATAATTGATTATGATTACTGAGTTACTCAACATGCCCCGCATGACTTCTCAGTGAATACGCCATACAAGGATTTTTGTACATCAAATTTGTTTCAGTTATCTCTGTATTCCATCATTTTTTTTTTTTATTCTAATCAAATTATCAAACAAACAGCACAGGACAATTCGAAGTCAACAATAAACTCCATTCAATTTTACCTTTTATACTATTATTAATGCAAAGTAAAAACGCTTACAATGTGGAAACCTCATTAAGGCATCACTAAACAACATAAACACGCAAATCAAAGCGCGCGTGGAGCTCGACATCGATTTCAATAGAAGTTTTTGACTAACCAAAAATGAAAGAGGAAATCACCTTGGTGATGACGCGGTAGGAAATATAGGCTTGGACGCCATTGCCGAGCTTAACCGGATCAGTGACAGAGACAGAAAGGAAGGGCTGAGAAGAGGGAGATCTAGGGCTCTGCGCGGAACCAGAGAGACTTCTTTGCTGTTCCATTCGTGAGCATCACAAGAGTGAAAATTAAGTAAAGTAGTGGATTGTTGTTTCAACTTGAAGAAAGAAAAATCATACGGACTAGTGGCATATTAGTAATTACCGTGGAATTCATGGACATTTTGGGTGGAATATTACGGAGAGTTGAGGAAGAATAGAGATGGAGTGTAGCGGAGCTGTTCGTTTGGGTTTTGGCTTGTTCTGGGAGAATCAGGTTCAGGACTCAGGCAGGATCGTTCGGGCTGTTCCTTTCCCTTCCGTGCTAGAGTTGACACGAGGTTAACCAACAAAACCATTAGGCGACACATGGTTAATCGCACCTTTTGACCAATAGCAGCATGGCTGTGACGTCGAAACCTGTACTCAATTTTATTTTATTTTTTCTTGACAACGTGGCAAAAAATAAATGTTCGGAATAATGCCATCGTTCTTAACCTCTATCAGATGTATCAGCATTATTTGATTTTTTTATTTTTGATATACACATGTATGGGAATTATGATTTAACTTTAAAACATATTTTAAATATTAATTTTTAAAATATTTATCTTATTTACTGATATTTTTATACATTATGTTCAATTTATTTTGGTACAAACCGCACAGGAAAAAAAGAAAAAAGAAAAAAGGAGGCTAATCTCTCAAAATGGAGACTCCCGCTGCATCAGACATCGAAAGGACAGCAATGCCAGCAAGATGGGTTGTGAAAATCTGAAGAGAATCCTCTTGACTTCTCATCTAGCGAGGAAGTCTGCACATTGATTTCCTTCTTTGAGATTATGCACTTTAAAATTTAATACGTCTATACCTTATATTACATGTAATAGTATTTTTATCCTGAATAAAAACATAAATTAATTTCTGGATTCACAACATTGGAATCATTATTCTCTTCTCAAAACATTGATCCATTTCAGACGTGAACAGCTCCATATATCAATTAGTAATGGCTGCCTAAGTCCTAAAAAATATAGCTTTTGTCAAAATTTAAATTAATTGTTACTTATTATAGCGTTTAATAACATATAATTTTTTTTTTTAAATGTCTTAAAAATGAGTTCATACATTATATGTTTTAGTTTGTAAAGGAAATTTTTTGGGTTAATTTTTGTTTAGAAGGAAATATATTTTGTATTTTGCTATATATGATAAATATAAAATGTTATTTAAAAAAAAAAATTTGTTTCACAGTTTACACTGGCTCTCTGTAGAGAAACCTCAGTAATTATTTTTTGCACGATATGTATTTTATCTTTAAAATCTACAAAACTTATATTTAATTATTTTAAATTTTAAAATATATATTATCTATAAATTTAACTATTATTAAAAATTTCTGATATAAAAAAATATTATTAAATTTTAATAAAAGTTATTTTATATTTTCTTAATTTTTATATTTTACCAACTATTTTTAATTATATTAAAAAAGTGTCAATAGAAAAATAGTAAAATAAAAATAATTTTTTTATTAAATTTTTAATAAAAATTAAAGTTTTAGGAGATGATGTACCTATTTTAAACTTCAATGAAGTGATTGTTTTAAAAGTTTTACGATAAAGCAGATAAAAGAAAAGTTTTATAATAAAGTATACATTTGACAAAGTTTAGAAAATATTTTTTATGCCTTTCCCTAATTTGTAACAGATCCAGATCGAGAAAAACCCGACCCAAAGCATTAACTTATGCAATTCACGCCACGCGGATAAGGGCTTCGACGTGTAACTTTTTTTTCTCGCTACGTGGGACCCATTAGCAACAGTACTCCAGTGCTTCCTGCTTCGGGCCACGTCAGAACTGAATGCGAGGACAGGGGGCTCCACAGGCCACCATATACCAAGTCCTCCAGTTTTCCTCATCTTTCTTTACTTTACCAATCTGCGACCCTTCGCCACATCAGTGATTATTCTTTCTTCTTCGCTGACCTCCAGTCCCACACCGGATTTCCCTCTCACTCTCAAATGGACCCTATTGGATTCCACCACCGTCGATCAGCTTCCTCATCTGATCGCTTGCTCGGAGTCTTCACCTTCTTACCACCTTCCAATACTACCTCAGGCGACGAGTTTAACGAAGCTGAGCTTTTTTGGGCCAACGATATCCCCGAAACGGAAAATCAACCCCCCGTGTCCCCTCTTGCGGACAAAAATTGCCGTCCGAGCTTCGATCACCCGAAAAAATCGGGCATCCTCGCCCTCTTACCGGAACCCGATTTCAGCTCCGGGGACCAACCCGTACTGTACCGAAAACCCTCTTTCTCGTCGTCGTCTTCAAGGATGATTCCGTCAATACCAAGACCACCGGCTCAGAATCCCCAAGACAGAGAAAACTTCCCGCAGTCCATGCCCTGTAGAAAGTTCCAGCAATCGGCTCCGATGAAAGTTCCGGTTCTGTCTTCGAATGCCACGGCACGGAGGAGGAAGGGTGAGCTTGATTTCGTGGATGACGATGTTGAAGACGACGACGAGATGTTACCACCCCACGAAATCGTGGCGAGGGGTTCTGGTGTTTCTCCCAAGACCACTTTCTCGGTGCTGGAAGGGGTGGGGAGGACCCTCAAAGGGAGGGATCTTCGACAGGTGAGGAACGCTATTTGGCGCAAGACGGGGTTCCTTGATTGATTTGATTACTGGTATTGGGTCATATTCAGTTTTTATATTTCTTCAAATGGGAAGTTGAATTTTGATAGCTTCACCAACGATGATAGCTTAACTAGATGAGGATCTTTTAGCCTCTTACATGTTTGGTGTTCTATAATCTGAAAAAAAGATGTTATTTTTATGACTGTTGTAAGTGATTTATAGTATTTGGAAAATGATAAATCATTGATAGTTTTTGAACATGCTTCCGTTCAATATACTCTGCTTTCTAGAAAGCAGCGGATTAAGATGTTTGATTTTTCATTTTTAATCATGGGACTGAGAAAGGTTTGTTTTTAAATCTTTATTTGATAAGATGAAGCTAGTTGCTTCTTATTTTCTTTTCTTGTTATTTTTTGAATGAAGTGAGGATTGATAAGAGAATTGTCGTTTTCATACGATGGTAAGATTGATGTATTTTCTTTATTATATAATGAAGGAGGATAAGCTTTGGAGAGTGGGTAAGAATGGGGTAGGTGTTCAATGTCGTTTGTGGGGGTTAATGATTTAAAGAGGCCATGAATTATTATATTTGTCATTATATACGAAGAGCTGTTCCGTCTATCTACTCCAGAGCAATGGAATTACATGTTTTAGAATTCATTCAATTTTTAGCTGAAGAACATGTGTCAAATCCAGAAGTTTGTATTGAAATAAATTTGAGAAGGAAACAAAATGGAGAGAATGAAATCCATTTTCTGTATAATCTTTGTCTTTCCAGAGAGTTACGGCTTTAACTTGTAACTGCTAAGTGCTGTATTGCCAACGCCAAAAGGTCACCCCCATTTAAAATTCTTCTTCCTTATCTTCCATCATCCTTTCTATACAGTTACTTGTAAAACTGGTTCCTAGTGGTCAGTCTTACAGGTCCACCATGACATGCTCAAAACCATGTACCTGACAATAGCTACATCCTGAGATTTATAAAGTGAGGAACATTGTAACAAAGATATGTATTCTAGTATAAAACATGAGAAGGAACCAAAGGTGTATTCAATGTACAAGCATTAGAGAGAAGAGACGTTCATTAGTCCATCACCATACCTTTGATGGAGAGGATCAAACTTTGTTTTTTTAAAATAAAAAAAAATAAAAAAAGTTGCTTCAAAATTTAAGAAGATAATACACAAAGGCCACAATTTCATGAAAAGAAATTTTTCTAAAAAAATAGCAGCAAGTCAGATAATATATATAACTCAAAAATTGAGTTCAGAAAGGAATTCTCCTTTCAAACATCTAATTGATTCATCATCCTTGCTTTCAGTTTTCTTACTTAATCAATTAAAGAAAATTCAATCTTGGAAGGACCAATCAGCTAAAATCTAAGACAAACTTATGAATTAATTGAGTTGTTTCCCACCTAACACAGAGACATCGATGGTGAGAGCACCGATGGAGCTGAACTCCCATTTGCCGAATCTAAAGAAGGTAAACTGGCGAAGAGCTGTTTACCATAGAGATTAACGAACAGGATAATGTTACAGATCCAAAGGTTAAAAGGATCTATGCCTCGTGAATAAAAGAATAAGGTGGGAGATGAAGAACCCAGAAGGAAAACCCTAAAGAGTTCCAGAAACATTAATGTCGCGCGGCTATGACTCAAAACGCTTCCATGGTCGATGAAGGAAGGCGATCTTAAGGGCCGCGCTACGCATTCAATTAGCAATCTGTTACAGACAAAAACCAAGCAATAGCTGTGTGACATTAAGAGCCTTGAGCAATGAGGAGGCTGCTACCATCTAAAACCCTAGAGACGAAAGAAAAATTTGTGGGAGTAGAAAATAGACAAGGTCATATATAATTTAGATGGCATTACCAAAAGACGTATTTACCCTCAAAGGTTTTCCCAAATCATGGTTTTGCCTACCCAATCTGGGCTCAGGCCTAGGATAACAATTACAATTTTCCTTGATTCAGTGTAGATTTGCTGGGGATTTTCGATGGAAACAAAGATGAGGATTATCCTCCCGCCTTGTGGTATATTAAAATATTTTTATATATAAAATAAAGTACACATAATAATTAAAAAAAATATAATTTATAAATAATATATTTTTCTATAAATGAAAGAATATATTTATAATTTTAAAAGAATTATTCAAATTTATAATTATCTATTTATTAAAATTATAATTTTAAACAATTAAATGTATTTAATATAATAAATATTTAAAATGTAATATATTTTTATTTATTAAAATATCCATGGGACCAACATGGTTCCTTAATTTCCGGTGAAAATGGGAATAAGGACCATACTTCTTGCCCCATTCCAATTGCTACTTAGGACTAATTCGAGGCCCGTTACTGCAGCACGGTGTTAATCTTCCGGGTATATCGAATGTTAAGAAGCAGTCGTTTGGGCCATTGGGCAAATCTCTATATACTTGAAGGCTGACAGCAGAAGTCTACGCTTTCCTCCAATGTCTGGTGACGTTGGCACACACCATAATTTCTAATCACACACCCTATGCCCTTATTGTATGGGGTGTGTGGTTAAACAATATGGGTGTGCTGAAAGAATTATTTAGAAATGAGGACCTCTGTCTGATGGGAAAAAAATGATAACTTTGTTCTTATATCTATTATATAGAAATAAAGACCTCATCTTTGAGGGAGAGAACAAGGGTTAGGAAAAATGATTTGAGGGATTAACATAACCTTACCATTAAATTGGCTTTTTTTTTTTTTTAAGAGGATTGATTGTTGTGGAGGAAGAAGGTGCATATAAAGATTAAGAAGCTTTTTAACAACTTGTAGAAAAACAAATACTACTTTTGTATGTGATTTGAGAGTTGAGAGGGACAGGCGACAAAAAATTTCCCCCCACGATAAAAGGTTCTTGGCCATAGCGACGAAAAAGCTTGCACGCCAACTGTGTGAAAACTAACCATAGGCAGACCAATGCAGTCTACGGACACAAAACACACGCGGTGCCTGTGAGCTGTCTTCCGATGCATGGACCAATAGAGGTCGTGGTGTGGAACAAGGTCAAGTTCTGTTGACTCTCATTTGGCCTTCTCTTCCAAGTTTTTGCTTAGTAGAATTTAAGTATGTATCAAAGAAACCACAGTGCACATAAGACTTTGTCAAAGTCTTATATTTCCATCAAATGAATTTTTTTCTTTTTTCCCATCAGGTAATATGTAGACATGATTATAAAGTCAACTCGCTTGAAGTTTGATTGAGTCATTATTTTGATTTTTTTGGTTTAGATAGATAATAAATATTTTACTATTATTTATTTTACCCAATAATTATACCCAACATTAGTATGACCTATTCCAACTTAGTTTTAAGCTAAAACTCTTTCTTCTTACCTTCATGAAATTGTACAGCAGCCTTAAGTTTAGCTTTGTTCAATATATAGTTTAAGATTCCTCGCGATCAAGGAACAAAGCAAATTTATTTTTTAAAACAAAAAAATTATTCATCCTAAAAACTTAAAATGGTTAATTTCTATTACGTTATAATATTTTGATTTTGTTGACAAGTTGAATAGAGTAGCTTCATCAATCTCAAGTCCACGCCGGTTTTAGATGAAATATGGAACTCTTAATTATAATGATTAAAAATCATGTACAAAAACCATTTTAGTGATATATAAATGCCTTGATTGTTTAATATTTTCCAAAAAAATTATGTAAATTTTTTATTAGACAAAGAAAATTAAAATTTTAATTAAAGTTAATTATATAATGGTGATTCAAACTTAAAATTTATATATTTTTATATAAGGTTTCTCGATAAAATTATATATATTATTTTATGTCAATAACTAGTATAACAAAATCTATAAAAAAAATTAAATTAAATTTCATATTCTTTATCAATCACTAAAAAAAGTCACATGGGGCCGTAGACTTTTGTCCTTTATAACGATGACAACATATATATTAGTATTTCCACTTACGTCGTTTTCACTACCCACGAAAAGGATGAATAACACAATATTGACCATGACTTAGATCAATTTTTAACTAAACTGCACGATATATGTTAAGAGAACTCATATTTTATTTGAGATATTGTAATTTATTGGCGTAATTAATGAATTAATAGAATTATCTAGTAAATTAAAAATAAAAAGAGATTATAATTTTTAAAAATTATTTAAAATAATATTTGTACTTTAGAATTTAACTTGATATTTTTATTATTAAATTTTTAATAACTGAAAACTTTTACCTTCAACACAACCCTAACACCTAAACTCTTCACTCTCCTCGTTTTCATTTTTTTTTTTTTCTTCACCATCTTCTTTCTCCACCGTATATAATTCCTACCACGTAAATAAATAATTATTTAATTAATTGATAATAATAAACAAATATCTAGTATTTAATTAATTATTTGATAATAAATTAATAAATAAATAAAAATAAGTAGTATTTAATGTTAGTACTATATTATTATAATATTATATATCATTTGAAGTCATTTAATAAATTTTAACTAGTTACATAATTAAGTCATTTAAATTATTTATATAATTATAAACTTTTAGTTACAATTACAAATTATAATCTCGTAATTAAAACTAATATTACCATATAGATTATAAAACTTTTTTAACTCTTCTTAATTAGCCTTGAGCTTCTTAGCATATAAATATAGGTGACAATTAAGTGTATGCCACAAATTTTAAGTTGGTGTGCACTATAATAATGGATAGATAGACGACCTTGACGTCCAAATTAAGTATTTTAGTTTTTTCGTCATTACTTGGACATGCACATGCATTACAAAGACAGGAGTATACTTGTTAATTTCATCAACGCCACAAATTGCTCCAAATCACGTGCATTGATAAATTAAGTCTTTGTTTCTTTATGCTTGGTTGGCTGAAAAAATGAACCCCACACTTGAGTTACAGTCAAGATATTTCAACAAAATTTAAGTATACATATAGATATTACGTTTATACACGCTAAAAAATTTAAGTAATTTATTGTAACAAATAAAATTTACTTAAATTTAGCAAATGACTCTTGGTTTAAAGTATTAAAAAGTTAAATTTGATATATTAAATTTTATTTTTTATTATGAACACTCAACATTTTGGTCTCTAATATAAAAAAATTCATCCCTAACCTCCTGTACTAGCTTCTATAATGCATATATTGGTCTGAATTATTAGTATTAGAATTCATATTGAACGAAAAAAAGCAATGTTTTTGAATTTCACTCGTTCAAACAAGCAGTGGCGATGGATGTCAATAGATAGCCCAAGACTTGAGAGTCATCCCAGCTGTAGAGGTTCAACCTTCAACTTTGACCTTTCACCGTCACCGATGACCGTCAAGACCAACCCCGGTACGTTTCTCAGCTTGCGTTTTTATATTGATCAGTGTTGTGGATGATTACCACGTCTAATCAAAGAACAAGTGTGGAACCACCCAATTACTAATATTTAAATTAAAATTATATATATTGACAAATTTAAAACTCACTACAATTAATTAATTTCCCTTAGCAAATGTCTTCGGTCACACGCAATTTGAAATATACAGATTTGAAATCAAACTCGACTTAAACTTGGTTTCACTCAAAGCATTACACCAAAAAGAAAAATCACTTAATTTATTTATTTTTTAAATTTTATACTGGAAGGAGGTGGAATAAATGGTCTTTTATATATATATATAATTTGACTTTTTCAAAAGAGGTGGTACGGATGCATATAGAATTATTATTATTTTTTTTTAAAAAAAGGACAAAAGAAAGGAAGATGGTATTGTCGCTACGTGGCTATAAGTGTAAAGCGCGTGAAACTGGAAGAAATTTCCCAGCAAAGTGAAGAAGAAATAAGAGACTAATTTGATTTTCTCTTTCTGCAACTTTGCCTAACTTTCTCGGTCATTCATCATAAACCGCTACTGGAACTGTCTGCACTCTCTATATTATTTATAATGATCGATGGTGTGCACGAGAATATTGGACTAAACAAACACAAAAGCGTATAATTTTCTTAGAGAGAAATAGCAAGATGGAAGATATGCCGCCGGGTTACCGTTTCTACCCGACCGAAGAGGAGCTGGTTTCATTCTATCTGCGTAATAAGCTGGATGGAGCAGAGAGGGAGGACATGAACCGGATCGTACCTGTGCTTGATATTTACGATTACAACCCTTGGGATCTCCCTCGTACGTACATAAATATCTATCAGCATCAGATTCCATTCTGTCTTTTCTTCGTGACATTAATTAAATGGTTGTTCTTTTTTTTTTTTTCAGAGGTTTCGGGAGTGGCGAATCTGAGAGACACTGAGCAATGGTTCTTTTTTATTCCGCGGCAGGAAAGTGAAGCCCGTGGGGGAAGGCCGAAGCGGCTCACTACTAGCGGGTACTGGAAGGCGACGGGATCTCCGAGTCATGTTTATTCTTCTGATAATCGCATAATCGGCATGAAGAGAACCATGGTTTTCTACAATGGAAGAGCCCCGTCCGGAAAGAAAACCGATTGGAAGATGAATGAATACAAGGCCATTAAACATGAAACCTCTTCTTCAACTACGGCACCTCCTGTGGTACGTCTTTTCTTTTTGTGGGGTTATATTTTAATGTATATTAATTAATTGTTTTAATTTGTTGCATGCATGCAGTTGAGTCAGGAATTCAGTTTATGCCGAGTTTACAAGAAATCAAAATGCGTAAGGGCATTTGATAGAAGGCCACCACCGAGGAAGGACTATCCTAGGGGTAGTGGTAGCACTACTCATCGGGAGGGTTCCACTTCTTATCCTAATAATAATAATGAAGATGCGCAGAGAGCGAGCTCATCAGAGAGTTTATCATCTGGAGAACATGGTCAACCCTCTCACAGCAGCCAAATAGATATCGAGAGGAATGAACCTTTGTTGGACTGGGACCATCTGGATTGGTTCTTGGGATCTGATCAACCATGAATAGCTCAACCTCTTGTGCATGCCTATGTATTAGTTATGTATTACGACACTCAGTCTAACTTATTTGTAACGGTAAATTATCGGATCCGGACGCACTTCCCTCCATGAAAATTCTCCCTCACATGATATCCCCTCGTGATCTCTCCCGTGAACATATTGTCAATTAAGTTGAAAATTTTAGAATAAATTAATTTGCTAGTTACCCATATATATTGAGATAATCTTTGTTTTTATAGATTGTAGAATTTCCCAAAAAAACATTTCTTTTGAGATTTATAATTTTATTATAATTTTATAAAGAGAAAGTAAAATCTAAAATATGCATATCAAAAACACCCTTAACTATGATCTTTTCATGTCACCTCTGGTGACTCGCCGGGTTTTAAACCTAGTCTTGATGGTTTTATAACGCATGAAGTTTGAGATGATTCCATACGCACATATATAATTTATTGAGTATTTTTCACAATTAACGAAACAAATCATACAGGACCAGGGTAGGCAACTAAGGCATTGGCCTAAGGCCCCCTCCAAAAAAACACTACTTAATATGAAATTATTAACAAGTATTAAAAAAATTAGTTAAATATTATATATTATTATTTAATTATATACTTAAGTATAAATGTTACTACATAGGTTGGAGTTGTTAATGATTAAGTTTGAAACTACTCAAAAATTAATTATTTACTACAATTTATTTACCAAAACAAATAATATTTATTTGTTTAAATATTTTTATTTATCTAAAAAATTTAATATTTTTTTCTTTAAACTTTTTCTCTAAATGAGTTTCTAGTATTAAATTGTCATCACTCCAATAAAAACTATCTGTAGATTATATTGACATGCAATTCTTATTATTATTAAGTTCTATTATTTTTTATTTTTATTGAAATTAAAACTTTTATTTATTTATAATTTTCATACTTTGTAAAAGTATGAATTTAGTTTTAAAAATAAAAAAAAATTAAAACCTATAAAACTTTGCATACAGAATTAATGAGTTAAAATTTAATAATTTTTTTTTCTTTTTAAAATTACATATTTAAGTAAAATTTAAATTAATTTATATTTAATACGATATAGATCCCTCCAATTATTTTCCCAAAAGCCCCATAATCCTTAAAGACGACCTGAAATCATGTTCTCTGTCATCAGTCACAGTGGTTAGATATTATAATTATATATGGATGTGAACTATATGAAGTCGTAGATCTAATTACTGCCTTGCAGCTTTTGGAAATTTCCAAGAAGTTTTCCGACACAGGCACCGTGCGAGCATGGTTGATTCTGGGTAATGATAGCGAAAATGTTAAACTAAATTAAAACTGGACACGCATGATGAAAATTTGATAGTTGGAATCATATATACGATTTGACAGACAGCCATTTAACTTAATTAAGAGAAAAATAAGAAGGAAAATGATATCTTATTTATGTTACCGCGTTGCAATCATTCCATTACGAGACTAGTTCGTTGGAATCTGAAAACAGACAGGAATCCACAAATTGAGCTACCAAATATGCATTCTATAATTGCCAAGGAATTTCTGGGCAACTGCATCCATCACTCTTTTTCATATATATACTAGTACACAGAGACTGCGTTGACATTGCTATAGTCTCCCAGTTCCCTAATCTAGTTTTTTTTTTTTTTCAATTAAGTAGTGTCTTGGATGAATTGACTTCTATATACTAGTCTTTAAAAATATTTATTATAAATAATCTTTTAATTATCAAGGTTTTTAATGAATTTTTTAAAATCATTAATTTCTGGATTAATTTATTCCAAATTTAATAATTAATAGACTGTTTTATGCTAAATATAACTGTTTTAAGAGCTAATCAATATAATTATTTTTATTTTGGTCAAAACTTATTTAATATATTACTTACACATATAAGGTCACTTTTTTTTTTTTTTTTAATTTATTGTAAGGGTGACACCAGTAAATTTTATTTTTTTTTTGAAAATTAATTTATGCCCACACGAGAACACCTGCTAGTTGATACAATTTTAAATCTCGTAAGAACTAAAATTATCGTTTACGTTCTACCCGAAAAAAAAAAATAAAGTTTAGAACTAGTATTTTTCATATTTTTGGCAAATAATCATAAGTGGGCGTTAATCATACCTTCGCTCGAAAAGTAGAAATCTATAAACAAGTTATGATTTTTTACGAAATTTCGAAGAAACTACAAACACTCCGGAAACTTGAAGTCGCTGATATTGTCTCCCCGTTTGCTACACCAACTCACCGAGTGGTTACTTTGGTTTCTTAGATTCTCGACCAAAAAACAAAATTGTTTGAAGGGCATTATATGAGAATGCTGGTTGACTAATTTGGTTTCTACGTTAGATTGAGTTTGTGTTATGCATATTTCAGTCATTAATTTGAAGTATATAAAAATAAATATACTCAATATATATTTCTTAAATTTATTTGAATTATTCATATACTATTTAGTGAAAAAAAAATAAAAAAAACCCAACACACAGGTTGAACTTGCCGATTGACTACACTTACAGAATGCCCACCTTCATAAGAACAAGTCATTGATTTGGATATTTGGAATCCATGGTTATTCTTCAGTTGTATAATAATAATATAAATATAACAACCTAATTAACAATACCAAATACAAATTGACGCCAAATCACGAAATGTTCAATTCCATGTTACTCTTTAACTGTTAAATTGTAATAGTTTATTGACCTCAGACCAGAGTAAACTTTGCAATGACCATAATTCCATTAACTTCAAAGAAATAATCCATTGACTAGCCCATAACCAATTCAAAATCATATTTCTTTTTGGTCATTATACCGAAGTCTTGAGTCCTCAAAATTCAGCTGGATAATTCAATAAAAAGTGGGGCGTGCTGTTTCCACATTATTTTCCCTCTACAAGGCACCTGTTCTTCGGAGCAAAATGTGAAGTGCTGTATATTGGCTTGTCAAGTCAATAATTGTAAGAAATAAGTGTAAACGGGAAGAAAATAAAGCTTCATTGTATGTAAAAGTCATCAATTTGCATAAACTCTAGACACCGCAATTCTGGCAGAATGAATGGACGCCTAGTGTGTGAATGTCATGGGGAAAAAACCATTGGCAGTATATATGTAGTGTTCACGAACCCACAGCAAACATACTTAATATGACGCACAAGGGAGAAAGGGGAGAAAAGTGAGATACTTCAGGAATGAAATCAAACAAAAGATATACGACTTACCAGAAGAATGTAATTTCAGTGGAAATTAAGGAAATACAGTAAGATCAATATGTATCTCGGTATATGCATTAAATAGCTTTACAAAGTAGCGATAATCCATTTCTTTTCCCATGAGTAGTCATGATTTTCACTCTTATTTTTCCTCGACATGGGTATTATAAACGATCCAGATATCTAAGCAGGATGTCATGTTCCAAAAGAGTTTATCTTTATTACCAATCTTCATCAAGGCTAGCATGGTGGAAACACAGAACAGTACATACAAATATGAAGAAAGATACAAGCTCGATCAACATGGCTCCTGTCGTAATCATTTGAGCATGCCGAAGGATTATAGGAATTGCTACGCTCCCCATAGTTGATGCTCCTGTCAAAAATTTAGCTGCATCTATCCAACTGCAATACAATATCAAGAAGCATCAGAAAGATACAGACTGATGATAAGAAATCAGTATAAGGGAATATGAGAGTTTTCCCTGCAATCTACATTGACTTCTGAAATACACAAGTGTAATACGTTAAGGAGAAGATGATTAAAAAAAAACACATTGGCCTCTCTCCCCCCAAAAAAAAGAAGAAAATAATAGCAATAACAGAAAGCTAGTTGCATAGAAAATAACACCAGATATGTTACAAAGGAACCAATTCAGAGATACTAACCCCCCACCATCACGGCTTATCAAAAACTGAGTGGTACCACCTCCAAAGAATAAGCAGGGCATAGGTACCAGCACATACATGAGAGCTGCAGAGGCAACATGCTAATTTCATTGAACTTTTCACATGTAACCATAAATAATAACCAGACTACAAGCTTATAAAACTTCAATTTACCTGATAACATGGGCCACCAATTGTTGTATATTGCACATGCCTGTCTCAATGAACATAATAGAAATAAAACACACATTAAGATACTTCGGATTCAATGAATATAAGAGTGCTGTTTTACAAGGTATGACTTGTAGGATCTAGACAAACGTTCGTTGTTGACCCAACTAAAACCAGGTCAACACTGAGAAAGCAAGTAACATCTTAGTTGTCGTGTTCGGCCGATTACATAGTCACAAACCAAAAAGAGATTATTATTGGCTTCTTCCAGTACTGATTTCCACACACACACAAATACACTAATGTAATTACAATCAACAAACATTGAAACCTTGTTGGAAACGTACAATTCAGGCTGTCTCCTCAGATTTGAAGGCTAATAAGCATCTACATCTTATTAATTTTAAGCAAGTTTTTAAAATGTAACTTGGAGATAACATGTGTTAAGAAAATAAACAAAACATATCAGACAGGCACTACTCAATTCTTTCAAATAAATATAACCAGCAAATGATTGATACCAGTCTCAATAATCTCATCACAAAAACATACCAGAATCTGTAACAAAAAGCTCGCCGAAAACATAAAAGCCAGCCCAGCAAGACTGCAGAACAAAAAAACAACAACGTTGGAAAGATTATTTGACTTAATTTGACTATAATACAAGTATCAGATAATTCAGTTTTCAACTTACACTGTAAAGACAAGAACCGTTGCGAATCCCAAAATGCCGATTTTTGCACATCAGAGTTCAGGATATAATCAGTACCATAAACTTAAAAGAACAGTGGAAGATTGAAAAACCAAAAATCCTTAGCAAAACAAAGAGCAGCATGCATTTGGTCAGAGTAACATAATCTTAAAAAGTACGTAAGAAATAAAAATAAACTAAGTATCTTAAACCATACAGCTCAGAGAAGTTCAGGAAAGACGCTAAGTTATAAAGCAATTTTAATTGCTCATGCTCACTTTTTCAATCATAGAAATTTACAATTATAATTTTCTTCAATGTTGAGAAGTTTTCACGATTGTAAATGCATCAATTGGGCCCCATTGACATGACTATCACAGATTTTTTTCGTTTTCCCTTGACTAACCAACTACTGGGCTCTGCTCATTTCTCAGGGAAAAGAAAAAAAAAAAAAAAAAAGCGCACTTCAGCAATATTCCCTTCTCTTATGGCGACCTAAAGGAAAATAGGTTCTGTCATACTTCAATAAAATCACCAGGATTTTACAAGATTCAATGCATTTTCTAACGAGAATTATTTACAACCTAGCCTAATCGTCAACGATGTTTAGCTTAATGCGTAGGGTTTGAAATTGAACCCCTAATATACTGAATTTATTAGAAGATTACCAAAAACTGCAATCTCATCATGGTACTGAAAGTAATTGTGACATAATTCGACGGATCGCAGCAGGAAATCAATGATAAACACGTATCAGATTCTTTGAGTATAAGTAAAAACTGCTAACACGTACCATGTACAGTCATCGCCATACTTAAGATGGGAGTTAGCGCTCTTTCTCTTGCAAGCGACAGAAGAAGGATTTCTATTTCCGCAACCAACGAAAAGGCGAAGACGAACGAGTTGCTCGATATTTTCCCGGGTTTTCTTTCTCCGGATGTCTAACTCGCCCGGAAAACTATTAACCGTTAGTAAATCAATAATGTATTTTTTAAAAACTTTTTGTCGAATTAAAAAAAAATTACAACTTTTAAAAATATAATTTTGTTCATAAAAAACTTAAAATTTAGTCTTCTCAAAAAATGGCATCCCCCTATTAAATGATAACTTTAATTCCCTGGTATGCTTAAAAGTAACTTTAATTTTTCCAGATAAAAATAACTTTAATATTCTTCAATTATAGATTAGTTGATTTTATATAACTATTTTGGTACAAATTATGTATAATATTTAATATAAATTTTGAAATAATATGATCTTGTACTTAGTAATAGGTGACAAATTAAATTTTTATTTCTTTATATTGTGATGATAATATTTATTTTTATATGTAATTAATATTTCTTTTAAAATAGTTAAACTACCTCTTAAATATAGTTAAAAAATCTTTCAGAAGAAAAGCTATACTAAAAAACTTCATTTTCGCATAAAAAAATAGTTCATTTTTAAAATAACTTATCTATATCTTCCAAAAAAAAGTTTAATTTATTTCAAAATTTTCATCATTAATACTAATAACTTTTATAAAATAGTAGTAACCAAACGTAGTAATTTAAAAGTATAGAAATGTAGTACTAAAATTACTACAATAAAATTATATTAGAACTTAGCCAGAATTAATGGCAGAAAATAATTATTTTGGTTCTCATCATATTCCTTGTTGGACGTTAAATTTATTTCTTACTTTGTCATGTGGATGTATAATCATTAAATACTTATTTTCATATAAAATTATTATTAATTTAGTTATTCACACTTTAAATTTATTAAATATTTTATACTTAAAATTTTAATTAATTTGATCTCTTAAATTTGTTAAATTTATTAATTTAATACCTCATATTTTAAAAATATTAATAAATTTAAAAGAAAAAATTAATAAAAATTTAAAGTGTGAAAGAATTAAATTAATAAATTAAAAATATGAAAGATTAAATTAATAATAAAAAATTTATGCGTGAATAATTAAAATAAATAATTATTTTTAAAAAAATTACAGATAAATAAAACCATTGAGAAAATACTTTAGTAAATATTTTAGTTTAAAAATGTTAAAATTACCTTTATTAAAATAAAATTTTTAATTATTACTATTTAATTGATAATTAAGATAAAGATATTGCACATTCTTATTCTAACATCAAAGCCCGAATTCATCACATCACAATTAAAACTAAAAGGCTGTCACGATCTAAAAATAAAAATAAAAGGGAGAGCGAGATTAATTATATACGGTGAATAGCTACTCTTTCCCTTTCGCCTAATGATAACCTCAATCTCCATTTAGAGCTTCAAGAGCTGTAACCAATTTGATGAAGCAAGGGCAATCCAGTCCATCTGAACATGACACCAACGCACTTGATTAATCTCAGCCGTTGATCCATACCACATCTCCGGCTCGACATCCCCACCATTCCCCGCTTGAAGTTCCGTCCCACCCACCTCCCAAATCATAGCCATCGAATCATCACCAACAGAGCATAACTGCCGTCCGATCTGTGGGGACCACGATACAGCATTAACACTCCTCTTGTGCTTATTTAACTCCGTCAAAGGTGTAGTCGGTAACCTGATATCCATTATGACCACTTTATTACTGTCCATTCCGACAATTGCCATAAACCTCGGATCAGCCTTGTTCCATTCCAAACGCAGCAAAGGACAATTCTGCACCGGGTTTTCATAAATTATGGTCGATTTTTCCTTGTCCCTCAAATCAAACACCCTAACAGAACCATCCCCCGAAACAGAAGCAAAAATATTAAAACCACCCCATGAAATATCGCACACTTCCTTGTCATGTGCCACTAACTGTGTGTCCACAGCTTCCTTCTCTATATCCCAAATGGTACACGTGGTATCCACACTCGACGCAGCAATACGGCAGGGATCAAACTCAGCCCAATCAAACGAGGTTATTGCCGAGTTAAATTCACTAAATTTGTTACCATTCAGGAGGGACTTGAGTTCAATTCGTTCTTCATGGATTTCCCATAATCTTAGGTAGTCGCCGGAGGTGGCCACGATGTCGGGGTTCCCGGTGTCCTCAGACGGGAAGAACATGAGGTTTGTTGGAGCATAAGGGTGGTCGAAAACCAGACGAGGGTCGGTGGTGAAATTGAAGGTGTCGTAGTTGAAGTGAACAAGTTCAACCTTGTTGCTGTAATCTTCCAGGAAACTACCAATGGCGAGACGAGGATTTTTGTCGCGTCGAATGGACCAACCTAGTGCATAAATTGGCCACTGAGCAGTGTAGGTATGGACGCCGCCTTCATTTTTCTCCGTAGGGCTTAGCATGGTCAACCTGGCTATAGATAGAGTTCAGGGGAAGCAACGGGATTGGACCACGAACTTTCTGCATGGCATATTCAGTTGCATGTTTATACTACTAATTAATAATTTTCTAATTATTTTTCAATTTAAAACCATGAATTTGCTGGTTTATTCAACGAATCACCAGTATGGCTTATCATTTGACTGGGGTCAATCTTGCTTTCAAATATATTGGTGTTTTTTTTTTTAACCTAATCCTATGCTATTGTGAGAACAAGATCGTACAGATAGATTGAATGGAACTAATTTTAAGAGAACAGTATCACAAAACTGGGAAGCCTTTACGAGTAATCTAACATTAATAAGACTAACTAAAAAAAATCTCAAAACCCCAAAATGATAAACTAAATGAAAGGAAAACAGACTAGTAAGAGTATAGATCAGAAATGGGGAGCTTACATTATTGTCCAGACTTGATGGGAGAAAGGACCTTAATTTGATGCCTTCCTGTGTTGGGTGGTACAAAGGAGAGAGATGGAGGCGTGTAAGTATACATATATGGAAGTTTTTCTTTGCAATAAATGTACACAGAAGGGAAGGTGAAGCTAATGGTCAAATCTTAATGACCTCCTCATGGCCGCCCGCGGAAAGAGTTTGGTAATCTTGTATCGTGTATCTGCAGTTCAAGCATTTTCACGTTCAAATTGGTTTTAATCCTACCTAGCTTTGTCTCAGGTTTAATAATTTTAATGTTGCAAGTTTAAAACGGGGCCGCCGGTAGAGGTAGGCCATCCAAAAAATACTGTTTAATATGAAATTATTAACAATGCGAGTATTAAAAATTAGTTAAATACTATATATTATTATTTATCCAAAAAATTTAAGGTTTTTTCTTCCAACTTTTCTCAAATGAGTTTTTAATATTAAATTGTTACTACTCTAGTTAAAAATTATTATTAACTTATATTGGCATGGAATTCTTATTATTATCAAATTCTATTAGTTCTCATTTTTTTTTTATTGAAATTGAAACTTTTATTTATTTATAATTTTTCTTGTCTTTTATTTTATTCTTCATATGAATTTAGTTTTAAAAAATAAAGAAAATTTTTAAAACCCATATAACTTTGCTTAAAATGATAATACAATAATTGATGGATTGAATTTTTATAAGAAAAGTTTTGTCATCTTTTAAGTTATATATCTGATTGAAATTTAAATTAATTTCTATTTACTATGATATATAAAATACTGTATAATTTTTTTTTTATTTTTAAAATCAAGTCCTTCAGTAATTTTGGCTAAGGCCCATAATCCTTAGACATGGCCCTCGTTTAAAAAGTTGGAATTCTAAAAAATAAGTCATGAACACCTTTGTGCAACTCTTAATTCGGAATTCTGTTAGTCTCCATTTTTTGTTGTTTTCGACAAGAAAATCTACTTGTTTTAATTTTATATATTTTTCAATTGAGCATCTTAAAATTAATTTAATTTTAAAACCAAAAGTTTTAGATATCTACACATATTAGCTGGTAATTAGTTCGAGAGTCATGAAAATTCATTTTGCGCATGCATTAAAATTTGGTAATTAGTCAATATCAGGGTGATTTTCACAAAATAATTATTCTAAACGTACATTTATTTTTAAGCTAAATCCATAGTAATACACTAGGAGAGCATTAAAAATATTCTTAGCAAACTCGAAGTCCTCCTCTTATCTCTCCCTACATAATTGGCATTTTTTTTTCTTTAAAAAAAAAGTCTTATCTCCCCTTCAACAACACATACAAGATCTATCAATATTTGACCAAACGCCTATGCAATTAGCAAGTTTTGTTATCCTATTTAAAAATTTCAAGCTCAAATGAAGAAAAGGACATGCCGTGTCATGAATCATAATTTTTTTATTTTTTCATTCTTTTTTTTTTTCCTTGCCATTGAAGCTTAATCTTATTTATTAGATTTTTTCTTTGTTATCGAACTAAGATTTTAATGGATGTGTTTTTATTAGAATATGATCAAATTCATATTAATTTATGAAAAAGTCATTCGAGGTTGAATTGCCTTTGTACCTTCAGGGCTCCATGTTCAATTACTAGGCCATAGTCGTAAAAAAAATAGAAGAAAGGGGATGAATGGGTAGGAACCCAAAAAAACGTGTTACATTATTAATTTATGAAAAGCTTATCATTTTGATTTTTTTTGTTATTAAAAACTTATTTATTTTACCATTAAATATATAAATCAACTTGCTATTCTAGGTTAATTTAAAGTTTTAAATTCCAACATTTAGCTGCATTTACAATTAATTAGTCAATTTTATAAAAAATTAATAATTTATGATACGTCAAAAAAAAAAAAATCTCCTGCAATAGTACAATGTTTAAATTATACGTTTTGACTTCCATAAAAAAATATATCTTTGATTTTTTTTTTTTTGACGGGGGAGATGTTGTATTGAATTATTATTATTATTATTATTGTTGTTGTTGTTGTTAATAATGGTTGTTAATTAATTGTTAAATAAAAAGAGAAAATACCGCCATCAATCAATTGTTAAAACGGTATTTGTATCTGAAAAAAAAAGGGGTTAAAGAACATGGCAAAGATTGGCCCTTTGCGCCCAATGTTGTAATCAACGGACGGACGTCAGGGGGCTCTGGGTTTAGGAGACATCGAACTAACAGTGTCGGAGGGGGAGAGTGGCTATGAACTCCGACTCGAACCCCCATAAAACCCTCATTTCAAAGCTGTTTCTCTGCTAGTTTCTCTTCAAGTGGTTACTCCCCTTTCTATTTCTATCCATGAACGAATTGAATTTCTAAATAAAGGAGGCTTTTTGAGGGTTTAATTTACTCTCTCTAACTACTTTCTGCTATCTGCACGACTTAAAAAAGCTCCAAGATATATTGTGTAAGTCTTAAAGCCCTAATTAGTTGTGTGACTTCTCGCCTTCTTTTTCTGCTGTTATTGAATCTTCTTGGCTGTGATATCCCAATATTAGTTGTCTACTTGCTAGGGTTTATTGTATGACCTTTTACTGCGATCAACTTCTGTTTTTATTGCCTGAGGCTGCTGGCTTCAATCTCCCTATACTGGTTGATTGAGTTTGTTTTTGAGTCGAATGTTTTGAAACTTCAGGCTTTAGTTTGTTGCCATTCGTTTGATTAAGATACCAAATCTTGAGGTGCGCTATCTGTTTTATATATGGTCCTATGATATTAATGTCCAAAACTCTTGCTGAATCAATTTCTTACTTCAGAAATTGAGCTGGGGCAGTGGTATCTAGATGGCATGTATGGAAAATAATGTTGGGGACGGGAGAGAGAGGAAATCGACCGGAGATAATGGTTTCTTGAAAGTATCATCGCCTTCTGTTAGTTCTCGTGGCTCAGGTTTTGATAGTGATCCAGCACAAAAGAGGTGTGAAGGGAAAGATAATCTTTCTTATGCCAACATCCTACGTTCAAGGAACAAGTTTGTGGATGCTCTTGCTCTATATGAGCGTGTCCTGGAGAATGATAGTGGAAATGTAGAAGCTCTCATTGGAAAGGGGATATGCCTGCAGATGCAGAACATGGGGAGGCTTGCTCTTGATAGTTTTACCGAGGCTATCAGGTTGGATCCTCAAAATGCTTGTGCCCTCACGCATTGTGGTATTGTATACAAAGAAGAAGGTCGCCTTGTGGAGGCAGCTGAGGTATGTTCATGACAGTTCAGTGCCCTGCGTTGGCCATTATTGTTTTATTTATCTATCTGAGAAATATATTTTGCTTATTTCTATGTAAAGCTTTCATTTCAGTAATCTAATGGTGAATATAGATTTATTTGTTATTTCGGTTTGTCTTCACATGCATGATACTTGTACTGGAGACATAAGATGGTTTTTGATTTTTCTCCTTTAATGAATAGACTCTGATTCTTGCATATTTGCTCATTGTATACTCTTTTACTGTTCTAGTGTGTAGTTGGTTGACAATTTTTCTTATTACCTGATTGATTTCACTTGGAACAGTCCTATCAGAAGGCTTTGCAAGTCGATCCTTCATACAAAGCAGCTGCTGAATGTCTAGCTATTGTTTTAACAGATATTGGTACAAACATAAAGATTGCAGGAAACACACAGGATGGAATTCAAAAGTATTATGAAGCCCTCAGAATAGATCCACACTATGCTGTAATCTTCATTCATTCCCAGTGCTCTACCTTTATTGTCACATCTTGTCTGATTTTATTTAATTTTTGGTCTATATGATATGGACTTTTTTCTTCACCATATGTGCTTGCAGCCAGCATATTACAACCTTGGTGTTGTCTACTCTGAAATGATGCAATATGATATGGCCCTCAATTTCTATGAGAAGGCTGCATTAGAGAGGCCTATGTATGCTGAAGCATATTGCAACATGGGTGTCATTTATAAAAATCGTGCTGATTTGGAAGCAGCTATTGCTTGTTATGAGAGGTAGTTGACTGAACATGCTATAGCTCGCATGACTCTATCTGGGCCAAATCCTTCCTGTAATTTTTAATATTTATTGAGTTACTTGTGTACTGTTATACTATTGGTATATTTTATTGGTCGATGTCTGTGACAGGTGTTTAGCTGTTTCACCAAACTTTGAGATTGCAAAGAATAATATGGCTATAGCCTTGACCGACTTGGGAACAAAGGTGATCATATACGACCTCCATATGCTACTAAACTTTTACTTTTTCTGTTGAATTTCTCTTTGGGAGACTGTTACCTGGCCTGCTCTGGATCAGAAGGTCCTTCATTTAAGGTTGCTTTTTGTATTCCTAGTCACTGGATTTACTTTTGTGTGTGTGTGTGTGTAATGGGATTTCCTGACAACTGTGGAACCTTTCTATCTTGTTTACATAAATTACTTTTTTTTTTTTAATTTATTTATTTTGGAATTAATATGTTTGTGTAGGTTAAACTGGAGGGGGATATCGATCAAGGTGTGGCATACTATAAGAAAGCTTTATATTATAATTGGCATTATGCTGATGCCATGTATAATCTTGGGGTTGCTTATGGTGAGATGCTTAAGTTTGACATGGTAAGTCTTGCATACATTGTCTATGTGCGTATTGTACATTTACAATTGTATGCATATGCATGCTAGAAAGATTCAGTGAATATGCATGCTATGTAATAGTTTCATTGACTGAAGACTAATTTCTACTCTTCAGGCTATTGTATTCTATGAGCTTGCTTTCCACTTCAATCCTCATTGTGCGGAAGCTTGTAACAACTTAGGAGTGATATATAAAGATCGAGACAACCTTGATAAAGCTGTAGAATGTTACCAGGTAATGGTGGATTTGTGTCAATCTGCTTTTGTTCTTTTTCTTGAGTACGTAAAATTATGATATCAATCACGATTGTTGTTTTGCAGCTAGCTTTGTCAATCAAACCAAACTTTTCACAGTCACTAAATAATCTTGGCGTTGTCTACACTGTCCAGGTTAAGCATGGAGCACTTTCTGAATTTGGAATTTGGAAGTCATTAAATGTCTTAATCTTGTAACTGGTTATGTTTTCTTTCTTTCTCCAGGGTAAAATGGATGCTGCTGCTAGTATGATTGAGAAGGCTATCATTGCAAATCCAACATATGCAGAAGCATACAATAATTTAGGTCTCTGACTCTCTTTGCTTCTGATTATTTATGTTTAATCATTTGGTTTTAATGTGACATCAAAGTGGTTGTCTTAGTATGTTACTTCATGTTAGACATGTTGCGGGTATAATTTGAGATTAAACTATATGGCTTGATTAAATGTGAATTGAAAGAATGGTGTGTGAAAACGGTTTCATGAGTCTTACCTTTCAAAGTGTCCTGGTTGCGAAGATTCATTTTCACTCTCAGTTTTAGATATAACCTGCAAAGTGAATGGTGATGGAGTGACATTTATACCTTATCAACATGTCAGAGGAGGCAATGGAAAGGGTACCCAGCTAAGTTCAAGTTAATTATTTCTCTTTCATTGACTAGGCAATCCTTTGGTGATGAATGAAGTGAAATGTACGTCTTCTAATTAGCTATATAAGGTATATGTATGCCAAGAGATGGACCAAATTGCTGATTATATAGCTCATATTGAAACTACAATATTGTTGAAGCTAGGAAAGCCAAAGTTCGTATTGATCTTTTAAAACTTCCATTTTGAAAATCTGGCAGCAGACTATGTTGACATGTTTTGGTAGAGACAGCTGCTAGATTTTCCTCTTCCAAGTGTTCTGTGGATTATTTTCCTTCCCTTATTCATTGTCCTTTATTGGAAAATAAGATTCATAGTAAGGTGTGCAAGACAGCAAAACTGATAATATGGCTTGTAATATCATATGCCTGTCTTTTTCATTCTTGTTGTGTAGGGGTTCTTTACAGGGATGCTGGTGATATCTCGTTGGCTATTAGTGCTTATGAGCAGTGCCTGAAGATAGACCCTGATTCTCGAAATGCTGGTCAGGTATGGTCCATCATATGTGAATGTTTAATTTTGCCATGTGTAAATTTTCATATTCTGTACCTTAAATTCTCATGTTTAATTCATGCAGAAATGGGGTGCTATAATGTTAGAAATTTAGGTTATAGCTCTTCCAGGAAGATAAATGACAGATAAGAGAGAAATTTGACATAGAGATAATTTAAAGCCTCTCTATATATAAAATAATCATTTTTTTTGGAAATTATTGGCTCTAAGCTTAAAAAGATGGATGCAATTGATTTGTAAGCTCTAGATTGTGGTGTTGTTGTAAAGTATTATGTAATTGGGTAACTGCGCTATATTTTTTAAATTTTCTCCATCTCCTTTTTCCTTGTAAAATGCACCAAAATCAAATGTTTTGGAAAATGGAAAATTGAAAATTTCTTGAATGGGCTAGTTGAACTGTCAAGAAAGATTGCATGATACTGGAATTTTTTGGCAGGAGTGAGGAATGTCAGATTGGTATTGATTTTGATGATGAATGGTGGACTTATAATCTTTACTAGTTTTATAAAAGCAATCCAGCGTCTCTAGGCCTTGTTGCTTTAGTAGGAAGCTTTAGCCAAACTTGGTGCTACTTATGATAACTTTTGTTAATTGTGATTCCATGATTGGGTTGTTGTCCATGGCATGTTGTCTTAAGATAGAATTCTTTTTCTGTTTCACCCCCCTTCATTTGGGTCAGTTTCTTTTAATTGTCTTTCCAACAAAAAATGGAGATAGTTGAAATGGGTGTTAATTTGATTTTTCCATCGTAACATCAATTTTAATACTAGGACGGGTTACTTGATGTTGTTCTTTGCAAGAATTGTTTGTCTTATGGTTGTGGAAACTCCTTTTTCTACACTTATTTTTATCTCAGTCTGGTCCATGTTAATGTGCAGAACCGGTTGCTTGCAATGAATTACATTGATGAAGGACACGATGACAAACTTTTTGAGGCTCACAGGTTGCAGCTTTTTGTATGAACTTTCTGTACACGAATTTTGTTTTTCAATGGAAACTTCACTTGTATAGCTTTTTTATCAACTTCATAAACATTATCAATTAACTTTGATCATTAGCTGTGAATGTTTGATGCATCAACTCATCTGAAATATATACCATCTGCATTATGTTAGTGGATATAAAAATTTGTACTTTTTTGAATGCACTGTCTTGTTTTAATGGAAAAAGTATCTGTGTTGAAAACTTCATTTATAACTCCAAAAAATTGTTTTGCATGTTGTATTTAGAACTCTTATGCTGGTTGCTGTGTTGGAAACTATATCCAAAAGCCCCTAGTAATAACCAAGTCTGTCCAACTTAAATTTGTACTTACTCTAAAGGAGGTTCCTAGTATAATTCTTGTTTGAATTTAATGCTATTTGATATAGAATATAAATTCTATGGTACTGCATTATTAGATATAAACATTTACTTTTCATGTTTGGTTGGCTAGTAATGTTCCTTTAATGCGATGCATGTATGCATTTGTGGGTCATAATATTTTATCAATTAGGCATGATAATTCAGAGTTATGTGCAATGGTATGGCGTTTTGCAGCTTAGTTACTACTTGGATGTATAATTTTACGAGATTTTATTCAAATTGAAATGTTTTCATGCAGGGACTGGGGTAGGCGCTTTATGAGATTATATCCTCAGTACACATCATGGGACAATTCAAAAGATCCTGAGCGACCTATTGTCATAGGATATTTATCTCCTGATTATTTTACCCATTCTGTGTCATATTTCATTGAAGCTCCTCTCGTCTATCATGACTACATCAATTATAAAGTGATTGTTTATTCGGCAGTTGTCAAGGTACCAGTCATCTTAAAGTCCCGTGACTGTAACTAAGACTTTGAATTGTCTTGTGTCATTATTTGTAGTATTTTGTAATTTAATCATTTAAGATGATCTTGCAAACAGTCTTGAGAAAGCAATGAGACTGTCTGGAATAACTGTTTACAACTGTTTTATAAACAACCAATTATCAGAAGTAAGGTGGTTCAGTGCTATTTACTAGTTAGGTTAATGTTCTCGCCATACTGAAAACATTTATCTGTCCATAAAATATCTTATACATTTCCTTATTGTCTGAATGGATCTGCCATGTGCAGGCCAAAACCTAATTTCATAATCTCTCTTTCCATTTGATCTGGGATTGATTTTCTTCTCATGTTGCAGGCAGATGCAAAAACCATTAGATTTAGGGAGAAAGTTCTAAAAAAGGGTGGTATCTGGAGAGACATTTATGGGATTGATGAAAAGAAGGTTGCTAGCATGGTTAGGGAAGATCAGGTTGACATTTTGGTAGAACTCACAGGTCATACAGCTAACAATAAATTAGGAATGATGGCATGTCGACCTGCACCTGTTCAGGTGTGTTCAAATTATCTATATTATCTTTCAACGGTCAATTCTGTTTTTCTTCTTTCTTTTTTTTTGCGATATTACTATTTCCTTGGATCTTGCAACCTCTGTTTAGTAGTATGTATATGTCAAACTGTGATTTTGTTTATTGTAGTGTGAGATGTAGCATGTTATTTATGGTTTCTTACCTATGTTTAATAGGCTTGCGTATATCATAGAAATTAATGAGATGGTTGATCAATCTTAGTTTGGTCTGGCTACTTGTGAGCATCGAATTTTCATTATACGGGATGGTATTTAACTTATTGGCAAGGATTTATAATGAGGCCAGATGTCCTTGTGTATTTATAAATATTTAAAATGACTTATTGTGTGGAGAGAATAGATACTGAACTTGTAGCACGTCTTTCACCTTTTTGGCTGTTTCAATGTTACGCATTTTTCTTCATATATGCATTTAGTTCTCAGTTTTTAGTCGAAGCATGTGATCTGAAGTGGCCTAATTCTTGCTGATAAATGGCATGATGCTCTCATTACACATTTAATATGTTTTAATTTGATCTTTGTAACTTTTGTTGCTTGACTTGCAGGTCACTTGGATTGGGTACCCGAATACAACTGGATTGCCTACAATTGATTATAGAATCACTGATTCACTTGCAGATCCTCCTGATACAAAGCAGAAGTAGATCTCTTCTAAAACTTCTGTAATTTCTGACAGTGATCTGTACTAGAGCACCTCCTTACTGTAACTCCTATTTTACTTACATGTCTGTGGTACTTTCTGTAAATTACAGGCATGTTGAAGAGTTAGTTAGATTACCAGAATCCTTCCTTTGTTATGCACCTTCCCCCGAGGCTGGGCCTGTTTGCCCAAGTCCTGCTCTTTCCAATGGCTTCATTACATTCGGTAGCTTTAACAATCTTGCGAAGGTAATGATTGAGTTAAATGTACTATATACATAGTACTTTCTGTTTAGTAAAGTTCAGCCATGTATATCCTCCTGACTTATATTCAATGATGGTATCAGATCACACCTAAAGTATTGCAAGTTTGGGCAAGAATACTATGTGCAGTACCAAATTCTCGACTTGTGGTAAAATGTAAACCATTTTGTTGTGATAGTGTGAGGCAGAGATTCCTATTGACATTGCAGAAGTTGGGTTTGGAACCACTACGTGTTGATCTTCTGCCTTTGATTCTTCTTAACCATGATCATATGCAAGCATATTCTCTGATGGACATCAGGTAATATCTTCTCTATATTCTTAAAATGTTTTTTGTCGTTGTTACCTGAGTTCACATTTTATCATCATGTCATACTTTTGGTTTATATTTCAATTTGTTCTAAAATTTGCTTCTGTTTTAGTTTGTGTAACCATATGATGTTCTTATACTTCTCGTAACCCGTGTTGGTTTGTTTCATGTAGTTTGGACACATTTCCATATGCTGGAACAACCACAACATGTGAATCTTTATACATGGGAGTTCCATGTGTCACTATGGCTGGTTCAGTACATGCACACAATGTTGGCGTTAGTCTTCTTACCAAAGTTGGTAAGAAACTTCTGCTTCCTTTTGTAATTTCTTTCTATGCGAGATCTGTTTGCTTTGCGATAAATCTAATATTTGTTTCATGTGCTTCCTTGTGATCTCATGGTATGCCTCTATTCAAAAGCGAAACTTGTTTTGTTTGGTCCTGGATCCTGATGAAACCATGTTTTATTGGGACAGAGTTTAAAAGATCAAATATTTTGTTAATGCCACTAGTGGTTAAAGTTTTCTTTTCTAGTTTCTCTGGAATAATTTGGATATTATGTTCTTTCTTTGATATAAAAGCCATATTATGTGTTTGTTTCTGATTGAGTTCATACTTCCTACTGTATAATCTAGTTGTGGGTGGGGTGGCACAGGAGAGGAAAAAGATTTATACACTGTATTTTCTTTTCATGTCCTTTCTGTAAGTTCCTTTCCAAAAATAGGGTTTTGCTTTCTAGTTGACCATGGTTGATGACTAGTATTTTCTGCATATGCTGGTATTTATGGTACTTAAAAAAAATAAGGAGTTGTAAATGGTTTCTTGTCATCATTAAACCACAGTCTATATGCTTTGTAGATTGTGATGTTCTGGCATAAAGCTTGATTCCATCTCATGTAAAATTAAGGAGTAATTATTAAATCACAATTCATTTTTCTTACAACTGGGACATCAATGGATCTCTATTGACAATTTCCTCAGGTGAGAATTTTGAGATGTATTGCAATTCAATGTTTTTTACTAACGTGAGAATGAAAACGGCACTGTTGCCTGATGGTTGTTACCTTGATCTACATTGGCATGGTTTTATCTTTAGTATGCTTTCAAAACTTAAGGATCTTGCATCTTTGGCTTCATCTGTAAAACTGGAAATGTCTCATTTATTGTGATTCAGGTCTTGGGCGTTTAATTGCCAAAAATGAGGATGAATACGTGAAGTTGGCTCTGCAGCTGGCCTCTGACATTTCAGCACTATCAAGTTTGAGAATGAGTCTGCGAGAACTGATGGCCAAGTCCCCTGTTTGTGATGGAGCAAATTTTATGCTTGGTCTAGAGTCAGCATATAGGAATATGTGGTACAGATATTGTAAGGGAGACGTTCCATCTTTAAAGCGCATTGAACTGTTGCAACAAGCAGCGGCTAGTGGTACTGGTGACCCTTCTAATAATAAGACTTGTGAGTCAACTAGGAGCATGAACTCAATAGAAGGCAGTCCTGGATCTGTCAAGTCCAACGGGTTGTTTAATTCCACGCAATCGTCTAAGCTTAATGCCAACAGTTGTGAGGAAAATGGAGGGTCGTTGAATCACACTGGTAAACCTGAAAAGGTGAGTTCCAGTTGAATTCCACGTCACTTATTTCGAAATGTAAAACGTTAGGTGCCGTACTAGGTTGCAAGATGTATATTGTGGTTCTTGCTGGAATAGAGGCTGGCAGCAACCGCAGCATTATACAAAGTTAGCTTGAATAGAATGACAATTTTTTGGGAAAAAGGTGTAGGCTACAAGTGCAGTGGATATGACTAGGCGATGTTGCTTAGGGTGGCGCCGAGTGATAGCTCTAACACGTTTTTCCCTGAATAATACAAGTTAGATAGATGTGCGTGTAAATTGTGTAATAATATTAATTTACTTCGTGACTTTCTTTTTTTTTAATATGTTGACGGTCAAGTCTTGTACTATCATACGGGAACGAAGCTTCTATTTAGCGTAAGAACACACCATAAAGTTGTCGTTACTTTTCAAGAATTTAGTTCCAGGTTGGTCTTTGCAAGGGCTTAACATTTACTCTCCCAGATTGCTGCCATCGGTCAATTGTCCTTTCCAGAAACAAGAGAAAGGTCAGTGGGAGTAAATGCGGTGTTGCCAATCAGACTGAAGGCAAGATTTGGTAGTGTTACCTTCCGAGATTTATATTTCCGGAAAAGGGTTAGTAGCTAAGTACTAGAACTAAATTTTTGGAAATTTTATTTAAATACTTTGGGAAGTTAATTTTCAAAACTGTTTTTGATAGTTCTGAAATTTGAAATTTTTTTATGAAAATTTGAACTTTTAAAAGTTTAAAAATAATTGTTTTCGAAAATATAATCCAGAATTATAATATCAGAATTGTTTATTACGAAAATAGTAATTTCAGACGTTTTTAATTTTGTCAAAAAAAAAAAAGAGGTGCAGATATTAAATGTTAACATATAAAAATTCTTGGACAAAATTAAGTGAGATTTTAAATACGAATAAAAGGAAAAAAAAAAAAAAAATCTTTTGTATGAGTTGAATCTGCTTTTTCAAGCCGGTTCATCCGGTACGGAGGGCGGGGTCCATCGATGAGACCCATCAGGCTTCCGGAACCGCCGAGCGGGCTCTCGGGCATGCCTGAGATTTCGACGGTGGGGTCTACGGTGCAATTAGACGAGCGGTTGTGATAGGAAATGGCTGTGCAGTAGCTGAGATTCAGAGCGTTGGTTTGGTCCGTGCTCTGGGTCTCTCAAATAGGCAGCTCTTATATGTAAGCTTTTCTTCTTCAATTCAAATCGATTTTATACCTTACACAAAGGAGAGCGTTGGGTCTTGGGGTTGTGTTTGGATTGCTGAAAGTAATTTTCATGTAGCGTGTAACGAGGCCTAGAGGGGGAATTAACAAGTGGCTTCGTTGGTTACCAGTTTCAGTGCATAAAAAGTTGGAGTTTGTTATAAGGCACCTATTTGGCAATTCACAGTTTCCAGTATCAAATAAAGTGACTTATTTTCCCGCTGAGAGCTTATTGATCATAAAATCCTATTTGTAATTTATTTTTGGCGAATGGTGAATTGACGTGTTTTTTGTCCTTGAAAATGACGTTAGCTCAGGCTTGGCTAACGTTCTAGAAGTTGACGCTAAGCAAATTGCAAGAATGGCTCGTGAAACGTTTGACAGGCATGTTACCTTTTTGGTTGGTTTCTTCTTATGCTTCTTCTGTCTTTCTATTTCGATACATGCTTCACATGAAACCAATAGACGTCGCTGAGTGGAAAGCATTGAACTTGCTTTATTTGTTACTTGAGCAACAAGTCTCTTCGGATTTCTAACTAAAATGCCATTATTCAAACTATCTTCTGCTCTCATTTTCTCCGCAGCGAGGGTCCGTTGTTGGTGGTAGCATCGGGACGAGATACTATTTCTGTTGCTAGTTCCATTAAACGGTTAGCTCCAGAAAATGTTTTTGTTATTCAGGTTAAACTTCGCGCTTATTCTTTTTGTACCTTAAAAGCATAACTAATAGATGATTGGTATTTACACTCATAATTTGTTGCATCTCTAATATTTCATTAGTGGCCTAATTGATCTTCATTTTTTTAAAACTATATCCTCTTTTCACCTCATGATTTGAGCTCTAAATCTCGAGATTCACTGGCAATTAAGTACTTCCTTGTGAAATGGTTGCTAAAGATATAGGATGTTGCGTGCTTTTGGCAAACAGTGGTTAGAAACATTGTTCATTCTTCATTGGTACCTGTTATCTCCGCTCCCGTCCTGAATCCTAATGAATCATCTCTAGGTTATTTTGTTTCTTTTAAGTTGTACCATGAATTGCCCATTCCTTTGTCCTATTATAATGTTATTAATTATGAATTATGTGAATTGATGAAAGCACACATAATTTTACTTTCTAAGACATGTTATTTCAGGTACAACATCCAAGATTGCACCTGAATAGGTTTGATCTTGTGATGACACCTCGCCATGATTATTACCCGTTGACTCCTGATGCACAGAAGCAAATTCCTTGGTATCTCCGGAGGCGGATCACTCCACGGGAACCTCCAGGACGCAATGTGGTAGGTACTAAACTTGCATAATATATACTGATGTGGGTTGTCCTGTCTCAGCTGAAAGTTTTACTCTTCGTCCAATCACCTGGCTAACTGATTTTAATTTGACATTTCAGGTCCTCTCTGTGGGAGCTCTTCATCAGGCCGATTCCTCGGCTCTAGGGTTGCTACTTATACTTGGCATGATGAGTTGGGAACTCTGCCAAAGCCCTTGCTTGTAGTTAATGTTGGAGGACCGTTGAGTAATTTTTTTTTTTTTTTTTTCAATATTGAGAAAGTTATAGTGTTTTTCCAGTAGTATTTGTTAAAGTTTATCTAGTTAAAGTCCCTTTCTGGTAGACGTTTATAGGAAATTCTATTAACATACGCTCATGCACCTGATGACAGTAGAATCTGTGAACTTAAATTATGAGACGTGCTTGAAACTACGCTCGGAAGGCCATCGCCATCCGTTCTGCCTCTTAACACCAGCATGCCCATGCTTGGTGGTTTCTGTAAACCTTCACAGTTAATCAAGTATCATCTATTAATGTAGTATCCTTGACATGGAGGCTGGAGGCTCCATTTTTGGTATCCTTGGAAACTTATTGTGCGTGTGTGTAATAACAAATTTGCCGTTCTTTTTGCAGACCTCCAAAATTTTACTCAAAGAATTCAGCACAAATCCTAAGGTCCAAATATGGTCTGGTGAAGGTAATTGGTCACCTTATTCTTGGATGACGTTGGCACTTACCTTTTCATCAAGAAAGGATTACTTATTCTGGTTCTTTTTCTGTTACAACTAGGTCGAAATCCACACATGGGACACTTGGCTTGGGCTGATGCTTTTGTCATCACGGCTGATTCAGTAAGTACGTTGAGTGAGGCTTGCCGTACTGGGTATGTGTCAAGTATGATGATGAGCATCCATCTCATCGAAAAGCTTTTGTTAATCATTCTCTGAAACGAAGTTCAAGTAGTCCCATCACTTCATTTCTTATATTACAGGAAGCCCGCGTATGTAATTGTATCAGAGCGGTGTACATGGAAGTTTGCTGATCTCCAAAGGGCTTTGCAGGACAGAGGAGTTGCTCGACCATTCACGGGGAAGGAGAATGTGAGTTGCCAGCTGTGTTAGTGTTCTCTAATATTTTTCTTGGCTAAAATTTTTCAAATGGCCTCGTCAAGGAAAATTTCTATGCTGTGTTTTAGATGGGAACAACTTATATGCTGCTATCACAAGTTTGCCTTGCACGGCCTATGTTTGTTGCTTACTTATTTTGTTAAACAAGACAAGATTTACCATTAGCTGATTTGTGGTTTGGAAATACAGATAGCTGAAAGCTGTAGTTATCCTCCACTGAATGACACTGCAGAGGCTGCTAGTCAAGTGATCGCTGGAATTGCTCAGAGAGGATGGACTATTCGTACATAATGGTTTCCTGGGCCTATGTGCGATTCCTGTAGCGCTGTTGGAATCTAAAGAAAATAAAGCGTGATTGAAGAGGAAACATAATCCCAAGATCCAGGGGATTTGTGTGTTAAAACTGTAGTTGGCTTTCTTGGGATTGCTTGCGGCTATGGCATTTTCCTTCAGTTGGAATATTGCTATAATTAGTTCCAACAGGATTGTTTTCAAAGGACAGAGTGGGCAACACACCAGTTCTGCTGCAGTTCGTCTGACCACATTATTTGTTGACTCACCTGTTTCAATTAACTATTTTTTCTGGAGCATCAGAATAAAAAAAGAATGCTGAAATGCACTTTGGCATGTAAGATATACTCACACAAGATGCTATTTTTTTTCCCCAACAACGGGACAGTATTATAAAGAAAAATTAATTGTATTGCATCTGCGCGAGATGTTTTAGTCGCTTCTATTTATTTATTAATATTTCATATGCCACTTTTTTTTAAAAAAAAAAAAAATAGTTTGACATATATACATCTGTGTGTGCATTGAAGTTTCAATTCATCCCCAAAGAACTACGTTGCATTATGGATTAGGGATGTTATATGGTTTAGTTGACTGACTAATATAAAGAACTAGGTTATATAGATTATTGCACTAAAACAAATAACAGATACCACTGCTGCAACTCATAACAACTTTAATTCATATAAGTTTGATTAGACGAAATCCCCATTAATTCTTGCGTCCAAACCATGACAACGATGCATTAAACTTGTTTAACAACAAAAAAAAAAAAGTAGATGAAGAGTAACATTATTCTGTTTGACTAAGATACGTACACACTTTAAAGTGGAAATGGTTTGGTTTGTCAACAACTCCTCTTGCTCCCATCAATGAATTTATCCACACCATGCAGACCTTTTCTCTCTATAAAAGCTTCAGCCACCAAGTCATTGCCATTGCAAGCTTGCTTTTCAATCTCATTGATATTCTTTCTTTTCCATCCAAAGCAAAAAATGTCGACCAAAATCGACGTTCCAGAGTCAAGCCACGCAGCTAAAGTGGCTGTGGCCCCGAAACAGGGAGGAATGAAGAAAGGGATGGCTATAATGGACTTCATTCTAAGGTTAGGTGCTATAGCGGCTTCTCTGGGTGCTGCTGCCACCATGGGAACAAGCGATCAGAGTCTCCCTTTCTTCACTCAGTTCTTCCAATTTGAAGCCAGCTATGATTCTTTTCCTACTTTTGAGTATGTGATTCTCAATAAACTCTTCTTAATTTCTTTCCAATCCCAAAACAATTTTCACAAAAAAGCTGATTCATGTTCACAGGTTTTTTGTAATTGCAATGGCTTTGGTGGGTGGCTACCTTGTCCTATCTCTACCTTTCTCCATAGTAACCATTGTACGTCCCGGTGCAGTCAGAGCAAGACTCCTCCTTATTATTTTAGACACTGTATGCTCTCCAACCATTAATTTCGTAACTTTTTCTTTTACACGTACCAAAACAGATTAAGCTTAATTATTTGGATTGGCTTTTTATTGTTAGAAGCGCTTTTAGCATCAAAAAAAAAAAAAAAAACTCTGTGTAATTTGTAAGTGTTCGATATATTAACATTTAAGATGATTTTTTTTTTTTTTTAATAATGAATTGCAGGTGTTTCTTACTCTGGCTGCTTCTAGTGCTGCTGCAGCTGCGGACATAACTTATTTGGCACACAATGGTAATCAGGACACAAATTGGATAGCCATTTGCAACCAGTTTGGTAATTTCTGTCAGGAGGTGAGTGGAGCAGTAGTATCATCGTTCGCTGCTGTGGTTATCTTCATACTGTTGATTGTGATGTCTGCTATCGCTCTCAGAGGGCATTAGCTAAGATAATGGAGCAGCTTTAATTAGATTAAGTTACAGTGTATTATTATTGTCCATGTTTCATAATTTGCTATGTTCCGAATTATGTGAGGTTTCCTTGGAGTGTGAAGTGTAAAATTCATAATACTTGTAATATGAGCACATCAGATCAGATGTTACGTTTGAGCAAATGCTTTTTTCAATTTTCTTATCCTTATTTTCGTTTGAGTTATTAAAAGATCAATACTCTACATGCTTGTGATGGAAATTAAGGAACAAGGCTATAACGGGATTTTTTTTTTCATTAATTAGTCCTAGCGCAGATGCCTACTCTTAAATTACACCAGAAAGATTAATCAATCAAATTGCAAGGTTAAAAATTTTCATATTAAATCTTATAAAAAAAAAAATCATATTAGATAAACTTTAGAGGAGGCTAAAATCTCAGTAAATTAGAATATATGGGCATCGTAATTTTTCTTAGCTTAGAAAGGTACTGTGATTAAATTTAAGGTTTACAGCTATGCTAGTTTTATAGGTGGATCATACTGAAGTTTTAAAACTTGAGAAAAATTATTTCTCTTTACGTGATATTGAATTGTAGACTGTTTGAAATGAAAATTAAAATCAGTGCAGGCATATAACATTTTTCTTTTCCAAAAAACAAATCTATACGAGTATAACTATAAAGGATATTGAGAGATATAATACGAAGGATAGTCTAATTATTGCTCATAATCCTTCCAAATTACTCCATTTTAAGAGGAAAAGAATTAAGAGAAAAATGTGACAATTTTACTCATAATTTTTTCTTCCTTCCCCTTCAAATCTTTCAATCCAAACACTGCATAAATCTTATATGAAAAAACAAAGATAATGTAAAAATTTTAAAAATTTTAGTGAGTGCAATTAATAGAAAAAAACTCATTTTTGCTCCGTAACATTTAAATAGATCAATCTCTTATATTTTAAATTTTATCAATTTAGTCTATAATAGTTTAAAATTATAATAAATTTGTCATTCCGTTTATTATAAATATTAATTTAATCTCTAATACTTTAAAATATATTGATTTAGTTTCTAACAATTTAAAAAAATATTAATTTAATCTCTAATACTTTAATGTTAAATTGGTCTTTCTCATTTCATGTCAATAATTACTTTTCACATATTTTGGTGTGTATCACCATATATATATAAAAAAAAAAAAAATGAGAGGATGTTACTAATTTTGAGGTTTTTTATATTTCTATTTTATAAATCTTTTTTATAATAAACAAAAGTGTTAGAAATTAAATTAAAAATATTAGTGTAAATAACTAATTTGTCAAAATAAATTAAGTGTTAAAAGAAAAAAAAATTCTCTAATTAGGACCATCGTAATAAATCATCTCTTATTTATTGGAATTTTATATTTTCAATACAATTTATTAATGGTTAAAAACTGTTTTTTTAATATCTCAGGAAAATATCATTTATGTTATTTTAGTTTTCAAGAAGGCATTATGACACTAAAATAAATAATAGCTATTTTTCGAGTTGACAATTTTAGAATTATTTTTTGTTGAAAAATGATTTATTACTTACTTCTCTCCCATTACAAATTTAGTTTTACATGTAAAGAGTTTGAAAATTATAAGGTGGCAAAAATTTTCGCAACACGGTGAATCTTTGTCTCAATTTGGGAATATAATCGAGTTGAAGTGCTTACAAATTGTTTTAGACTCCACAAACCACAAAACGATCCTATAAACAATCTTTGAATTCATGCAAGTTGGTTGACCAAGAATAAATTATGCAAATGTGATCATTTAAGAAATAGCTGAATTCGTGCAAAGTCCAAACGATTACAATCTTGCATATTAATTATTAAAAAGACAGTTGATTAAGTAGGAACTATGTTCTGTTTGACTAAATATATCTCTCACACCTTTCTACTTGCTTTGCTATCAAAAGATGATTTCAAAGTGGAAACAGTTTAGCAACAACTCCCATTGCTCCCACTAGCTTATTAATTATCCAATTAATAGCTAGGCTGACTATTTTGTATTCTCATTCCCTTTCTATATAAACTTCCACAGTGAAGCCATTTGCATCACAGCAGCAATTTCCCTCTCATTCCTAGAGTCTCATAATTAATCAGAGTATACTACATATACATATCTTGTCTCATTTTCGAAGCCAAAAATGTCGATCAGCATTGACGCGGCAGAGTCAAGCAAGGTTGCTAAAGGAACAGCGCCTCTGGTTGCAAGGCCAGCAGCAGCAGGAGGATGGAAGAAAGGGTTAGCCATAATAGACTTCGTTCTAAGGTTAGGTGCCATAGCAGCTGCGCTGGGCGCCGCCGCCACCATGGGTGCCGCTGATCAGGTTCTCCCTTTCTTCACTCAGTTCTTTCAGTTTGAAGCCAGCTACGATGACTTGCCCACTTTCCAGTACGTGCTTTTCTTTCCGAACTCTAATTTCTTTCAACTCCCAAAAACTCCTTAACATGATTCATAATCATATATCAAATGCAGGTTTTTCCTTATTACTATGGCCATAGTGGGTGGCTACCTCGTCCTATCTCTACCTTTCTCTGTAGTAACCATTATACGTCCCCATGCAATCGGAGCAAGACTTTTCCTCATCATCTTAGACACAGTGAGTGTTCTTTAATGTCCTAGCTGCTAGCTCAATCGAATTCATTCAGTGACCTCAGTGTTACATAGTAAGTGCTCCATATTAATTTATCTAAGTTGAATATTGCAGGTGTTTCTTTCGCTAGCCACAGCAGCAGCTTCTGCAGCTGCTGCCATAGTTTACTTGGCACACAATGGCAACCAGAGCTCGAATTGGCTTGCCATCTGCAACCAGTTTACTGATTTCTGCCAGGCTACCAGTGGAGCAGTGGTGTCATCATTGGTTGCCGTGGTGATCTTGGTTTTGTTGGTTGTCATGACTGCTGTGGCTCTCCGGAAACACTAGCTATATGTAAAGAAATGCATGGATCTCTTTTTAAGTTCTCCACTTTGCCGTAAGGCTAATATATTGTTGTGTGTGAGTTTCCTTTGGATTGTCAAAAGTATTTACTTATGATTGATTGGGCAAATATAATTGCAATCAATTTATAGGACTTTTTGAGCCAGTTTGTTTATCAACTACCTCTTTCTGCTCTTTAATTTATTTTCTTTAAATCGTTGATAGTCATAATGCTTCAACATATATAGTAAACATAGAAGGAAGGGGAATATGGAAGACACGACAAATAAAAAGGATGCTTTCACAAAACCTATTCAATTATTGTCATAACATGAATAGGAATATAAGTTTGCAATATAATCTAGAAAAATTAAGTTAAAAATGAATCGAACTGTAAATGATTTTTTGATTTAATAGTATTTCTTTTAATTATAAGTATTAAAAGGTTGAATTTAATATTTTAGATTAGACTCTTATATAATAAAAAATCAATGAAACTAACTAAATAGAGAGGATTAATTAAACGACTAATAATTAAATTAAATAGAATTAAAATCACCTTAAATTTTTATGAATTTGAATAGGAATCATATATCCTAGATAAAAAAAAAAAAAAGGTAACATCGAATTCAGCTATTTTTCATAAGAAAAAAAAAAAGCCCATCATTAACAACCATTATAAATCATTTGCCACCCATAAAAGATTAAAAGCATTAATATTTATCATTATAAAATGAACATTAATATTCATATTATTAACTTTTATTAAGATTTGATTTGATTTTATTTTTATTTTATTTTATTTTATTTTTTGATATAGAATCATAGATAATTTCTTTCGGAGGTTGCACTTTACTCGAAAATAGAGCGGCAAAACAAGAGCATTTTATTAGGAAAGGGGGAAAACATGATAAAAGGTCTCTATCGTTCCTTTCTTTTCCTGGTCGGAGCAGAATCAATGGTAGTCGAACCTCTAAGTACCGGAAATCTAAGAGCAAGCGAGTGTGACTCTCACTCAAGTACCAGTTAGACGTTGGGAAAGTCTTCTCTTCTTCGCGGGTCGTGTTCTTGTTTTCTTTCTGTTTATTACTTTTCTTTGCAAGTGTAATTTCGAGCAAGGGTTCCCCGTTTCTCTTCATCGAACGGAAATGTCCCAGACAAAGAAATTGACGCCGAATCTCGATCAGCAGAGCACGAAGGCTCTCAATCTCACTGTTCTCCAGAGGATGGATCCCTTTGTCGAAGAGATTCTTTTCACCGCGGCTCATGTTTCTTTCTATGAGTTCAATATCCTGAACAATCAGTGGGTTCGTTCTTTGATTTGATTCCACTGTTTCTTTTTTCTCCCTTGAATATCTTGCGATTATGGTAATACAAAGCCTTACATACTTCATCACACACATATAAGTATTGGATTTTGAGTTCTTTTGTATTTTGAAACAAATAATAAGAAGTGAGCAGTTCAACTGGTAGGACTACTTCGTATTCACCACAATTTTTTTTTATATCTAATGTATGAAATTGTGTATGATTATAGAGTCGTAAGGATGTTGAAGGATCTCTCTTTGTCGTGAAGAGGTGATAATAATATACTGTCGTACTCTATATTAATTTTTTTAGTGAATGCTGTTGAATGCTTTCATATATGTTGCATTATCGTGGTTCGCTATTGATCTTCAGGAGTAAGCAGCCTCGGTTTCAGTTCATTGTAATGAATCGCCGCAATACAGGTTCATATCTATAGTTGATTAGTCCAGTCTTGAATTCCCATTCGATGCGGCATTTGCTGATTGTGGTTATGTGACTTGTTTTCATTGTTTAGTTAAATCTTTACTGGGAGGAGTAGTTCCTTATATTACAGATGATCATAGTATTCCATTTCACTAGAAAGAGTTATAACTAATGACTAAATGGGGAGCTCAAGCGGTGAAAGATTAATTTAGAGTCTGGAAAGTAAATCTTCACTTGAAAAATTTGCCCGAAATGCAAATTAGCTCCTTCAACTTTGCCCCTTTGGCAAATTGCCACACGTGGTTAAACGAACTTCCCGAAATCTTTAAAAAGTTCTTACCCTCCACTTCCGTTAACACAAATAAACAGTGAACATGCATGCAAGAATCACGTAAGTGGGGGGATGCGTTATTCTCTAAGAATCTAAGAATCCCACCCTTTCCTTTTGGTTTCAAGTTAGTTTTATTTGGAGTTAATTCTCATAGTAACACATGCCTGTTTTGCAGTGTTTCATTTATTATTTTCACTTTGACCGTAGATTTTCTTAAAATATAGAAAAACGGATGGACACATTTATGCATATGTCTGTTTCTTGCACTGTCAATTGCCTACTTAATCGTTTTCTTTTTCTAATATTTGTCCTGACAGATAACCTAGTGGAAAATCTAATGGATTTCGAGTTCGAACTGAAAAAGCCATACTTATTATATCGGAATGCAGCCCAAGAAGTTATTGGTATATGGTTTTACAATTCAGATGAATGTGAAGAAGTAGCTAATCTGTTTAACAGGTAAGATATTTACCTTTACTCATATTTTAATAGTTTCTTTTTCTTGCTTATGGAAGCTCAAATTTTTTGTCATTAGATGGTAATTAATATGTTTTCGAATCTGAATTGTATACTTGCTTCCCTTCCCTTACTAGTTACTACTATATCTTATGCAATTGGATTGCAGAATATTTGAGTGCGATTATGATTATCTCTTTAAAATTTTCAGGATACTTGATGCATATCCTAAGTTACCTCCAAGGACAAAAGTGCCTTTGGCCAAAAGGTAAGTATTTTCAGATTGCTTAGAATCCCATGCAAGTTCTAGTGCATTTTAGTCTATTACGAGCATTACCTGTGTTTCAATTATTTCAAATTCAATTGACATTCTCATGAGTATTCCGGTGTTGGAGAAATTTTGTTCTTGAGAAATGAGCCTTAAAAACAGTTAATTCATAGGGACAGTAAATATTAACTTACCTATTATACTTATTGCATACACGCAATATAAATTGTATCTATGTATATTTTGCATCATGTAATTGCCACTGATAGAAGGGCTTCTAGTTGTGTGGCTTGTGCCTTCATTTTTTGTTTATGCTGTAGTGAGTTTGAGGAAGTTGAACCAGCGCCAGTTATAACGGAGGGCTCTCTAGAGTGCTTTTCTGCCGCCCCTTCTGCAACTAATGCTCCTGAAGATCCTACATTTGTGAACTTATTCAATGTATGTAATTTAGTTGGGTTCTACTCCCATTTTCTCTTCTCTTTTATGAAATATTCTTTTACTGCTCATTTTTTAAGCTTTACTTTCCGTTACATAAATTCTTGCGGCCAGCTGGTATGATTTTATCCTAGTTGCATGGGTTCAGGCATGCTACTTTGTCTTGATCCATCAACTTTGTCCACGACATCTTGTACACTTCCAGGAACACAAGTTTATCAGGAACTATCATTTGTTTTTGAAATCCAAGTTATATGTCATTCATTGTGTCGAGTTCATTGCTTTTTCATAAAAACAATTCTGTCCATGTCCAGATATAATGTTACTAACAGGCGTATAAAATGAGTTAATCTATATCTGACATTCTTCACTACCTTCATTGAAAGTTCTAGTATGAAGTTCTAGAATGTCTTGAAAAAGTAACATGTCTGCACTTTTAACTCTCTTATACAGTTAGTCTATGTCCCTTGCCTGTAGCCTCACGGTTTTTTCATTCAATTGTTGCAGACAGCTAAAGTTTCTGGAAACCACACTTCAAATATAGAAAACTTAAGACAACCCTACCATCCTGCAACTGCAATTTCTAGCGTCCCTATTGGTGAATCTTCTTATCCACCTGCTTTACTAATACCATCTGCTCCTTATTCAGTTTCATCAGCCTTCCTCCATGACTCTTCTGATAAAACCAAAAGTGGAAGTCAAGTCACTAATCTTCTGAAGCCTTCATCATTTTTTGCATCGCCCTCTTCATCTTCACTATTAATTCCACCTATCTCTTCGTCTGTGCCATCTACTACAACACTTCATCCTTCCCCGAGTCTGACACGCCCGTATGGCACTCCAATGCTTCAACCAGTTCCACCTTCCAATCCACCTCCATCCCTTACCCCTCTTCCCACCTCCGATCCAAGCAAAGCTGTTATCAGCAGAGAGAAAGTGCGTGATGCACTTTTATCACTGGTTCAGGTACTTATACTTTATATTCATTCCCCCAATTTCTTGATTATCAATATTTTAGTAATTAACTAGTATTTCAAGGTTGTGAAATTTCATCGAAGAGAAGTCTGTGAAATTTGGTAAATAATATATTACGCATGCTATTCTAAGAATCTTTGTGGGGATATCTTAGCTATACAAATTAGGGATAGGAAAAACTTTCGTTGGAAATGTTTTTTGATAAAGATAGTTTTGTTAGAAAGCATATACTGTCAACTTTGTCTTTTTGTACTATGTACTTTTGGAAAAATCAATAATAAAAATAAGGTGCCAAATATTTTTTTTGTAAGCAAGCAGTTCTTATTAAGTAACTATTCGCATTTTGGGTTCACTCCATTTTCATAATTTATTTCTATATAAAATAAATTTGCATGTACTTTACAGAAGAGTTTAAGTTATAACAAGAAAGATATGTACTGAAATTAGCTCAAAATAGTTGACTTAGTGGCAATGACACCAAATTTACTGGGTGGATCTCACCAGAATACACCAAACTGGATGCCCAATTCTGGTGATTGTATCTTAATAAAAGCCTTTTTATAAATGGTTTCTCCATGATGCAATTTTCCTGTGCCAGGATGATCAGTTCGTTGACATGATGTTCCAGACATTGTTGAAGCTAAGCCATCCATAAGAATTTTGAAGGTTGGGAGAAAACTGCATATAAATCAGTGCTATGTATAGTAGTTATACATTTCACAATTACCTAGAGCATATCTCTTGTAACATCATATAGACATGCGGCTATCTTAAAGGTTTGGCCCCCCGCTTGCAGTGAAGATATACATGTAACGGTTGGATAAGGTTAACAATTTGGTGGTTTGATGTCAGTTTTTCCTATAATTTGTATTTTTTAGTGATTGGATACAGTTTACTTTTCTTTGTATAAACACAAAAAAAAAAAAAAGAAAAGAAAAGAAAGAAGGTATTTTCTTTGTCAATTGGCGTTAGCATCATATTCGCTAATTTTTGAAATTGAGGGTATTACCATGCATAAAACTTGTCCTTCAGACAAGTACAGATTTGTTGTCTAGATTCATTCTATGTTTACACTTGAACCTTACGTACAAATTTATTCATGAGTCAGACCCCAAAAAAAAAAAGTTAATTCAAATTACATCAAATGTAGTATGGAATGGTATGAGTCATACAAAAAGAAAAATCTCTAGTTCATGTTAAAACAAAGTTAGACTTTCAATTATCATATTAATATAATATGTTGGCTGAGACTTGCCTTTGATCACCCTATGATCATGATTATACTACGGTGGATCAAGTTTTTGGATGCCTTGATGCTTTGTATTAAAAGAAGTGGAACTCTTTTTCAGAGTTAATGAATGTATTCGGTTGCTAAAACCAGAATTCATTTTAATTATGTGAAATTTAAATCAATTCTCCCAAACTCTTTATGGGAATTAATTTTCACACCACTCCAAATTAATGTTTGCACCAGTCTTGACTTCCGAAGTTACAAATGATTTTACATATTTTCGGACAGTCAAGGTTACAAAAAGGGTGGTGCAAAAATCAACCCCATCTTTATGGTTAGAGATCAAGCTGGGGTAGCGCACATGACGACGGGCCTTACAAATGTCAATCAAGCCCGAAAGTTTGGCTTTTAGGCCCATAACTTGTTTTGCTCGGGAGGACCTGCTTTCTGGCAGCCTCTCTCTTGTTCCCTCTCGCTCTCGGTGCTGAACTCTCACTACGATACACTATGGCGACGATCAAAAGGATAATTGGAACGACTCGTACTTTGTCTCGCTCCTCCTTTATTCCTTCTGTTCGTATCATTTTTTGCAGGGGAATTGCATACAAGCTTTTCGTTGGAGGTGCTCTTCTTTCCCCTCTCTTTCCCAGTGTAGAAACTCATATCTGGTTAATTTATCGGCTATGATTTATTTTCGATGCCCCACTAAATCTAATTATAAATCCTTTCCAACCATTGACTAACTCAAAAGAAGAACGGAAATTAATCTAATTATAAATACTTCTCTATTATTTATTCAATATAAATGTTGAATATAACATACTTCGAGCTGGGTTACTTGCTAATTTACCGTTATTGTTAGTGGTTTCCTGCTGAACCTAATTACTGGAAACTGTATTTGAGCAATTTTGCTTGTGTATTTATTTATAACTGAACTAGACTGCTGATAAATTGATTATTAGATAACTTTATTAGTACAGTTATTGTACATGGGTGTGGACGCTAATTTTTGATAATTGCTGTAAAATTCTTCTTTGCTGATATATTCATAGGGATATTGAAAATGGCTGAGGAACCCGTTAACTTTTTAATTAGACAACAAGATAATGGCTTCATATTTTATTCGTTCAGTCCTTTGTTTAATCCATCTCTCTGCAGTATTGCTCTTGCAATATCTTTTATCTTCATCAATTTTCCTTGCAATTTGCCCTAGGTTGCTTGCTGGACCAAGACAATCAAAATGTCACCGAAGCGGGTTTCACGTCTATTTTATGAAAGCTCAATACCCTATCTGTTATCTGTTGTATGATGATTGTGGCATGAGAAGAGCGCATAATTGAACTTCAAGTATTTTATTGGCTTATTTCAAATATCAAATGTCCCATCCAATGATTTGATTATCTTTCTTTTAAAAAAAAAAAAAATCTAAATAATCTTATGTTAGTTGTTTCCAGCAGCTGTTGAAAGGTTGTCTGTTCACTGTCCTGACTCCTAATTGACTGTAGATTGTTTTGATAGAATTTTCTTAAACTACATGAATATTGACCTTTGATAAGTGTTTATTCTTGGATATGCTATTTTGCAGGATTGTCATCTTACACAACAGAGAAGGGATTATCAGAAGCATTTTCTCAACAGGGTCAAGTTATTGAAGGTAGCTTCAAGCGGAGAACTGTTCTAATTATTAAACTAACTCCATCTGTATGAACATCACAAGGTTTCTAACCTGTGAAATTTTCCTTTTTCCAGCTAAAATTGTAACGGATAGGGTGTCTGACAGATCAAAAGGCTTTGGGTTTGTCACCTTTGCCTCAGAGGATGAAGCTGAGAATGCCATAGCAGGGATGAATGGAAAGGTAAAATCCCAAGCATGCATTTCTTCTTCTGTTCATTGTCAAATCCAATTAAATTTAACAGAAGATTTTAACAGGCGCTAAATGGACGTGTTATATTTGTCGATTATGCAAAACCCAAATCGAATTTTGGCGAGGGAATGCCAATTGCCAGAGGCCCTCCTGAACCTACAGCTAACAGTTGAGCCTTCATATGAGATATGATGTTGTGAGGTTTGGTTAGGGATAGAATGAGAGAGAGTTGGTTTTTGAGCCCCCACTGGAAGCCCCGTTATAGATGGTTGGGGTTTGGGTTTTATGGACCCGGTTGCTTAGGCCCACTAGCCAATGTTAAGGTGCTGGTCTATAACAGATGTCATAGAAAGCAGAGTAGTCGATAAATTGATCTGTCTTAGCAATTGTTCTTTCATCAGCTCATACTTGCAGATGCTGACACTGAGTTTTGAGGATTCGGTGATGCCATCTTTTGTCGTCTATCCTGGTAAAGCGTACAGACAAAAAGAGCGACGCACTGACACGGCTTTTACATAAAAATGGAGGTAAACAAATCTTTCGACATTATCATCAGAAAACCAAGTTGTGGTTAGGGCAGAACAAAACAACCGACGAACAGGCGACAAATCAGAGAACGCCGTCTGTGGGGATCGAACCCACGACCACGTGGTTAAAAGCCACGCGCTCTACCTCTGAGCTAAGACGGCTATGTTGTGCAACTAATCTTATCCTAATATCTAAAATGTTAAATAAAATTGTGACCAGAAGGGATTCCTGCGGTTGACCTTGACAGTCTAGCGTGTGGGAGCATGACAGGTATCTGCTGTTGTCAAGCATCACCTGGATACCCCAAGATTTGGCCGAGAAACTAAACGCTATACATAATTTGGCTGTTCTATATATATATATATATATATATATATTTGTGAGTAGATATTAATTAGAGAGCAATATATTTTAAGGTTGCAATCAGGTTCCGAGAAGATTTGAATTAGGGTGGGAAAATTAATAAGATTTTTTAATCTTTATAAAGAAAAGAAAAATCTTAATCAGCAACAGTTTAGAGTAAAATTTTTTTAACAAAGAGGTGATAAAATGTAGTCGAAGTTGAATATTTATAGGTGATTTTTCAAATTAATTAAGGTATATAATATGCAGAGTTGCGTCATTTATAAAGAATGTACGCACATGTAGTGTTCTCCTCCAAATAGTAAGTGGAAGCAAATTGAAGTTATACAATGATTCATATCAAACCACATGACTTAATTATGTGCAATCTCGTAATAGCAACACGCCTATAGACCTAACTTAATCTGAGTTCTCGTCTCCTGAACCAAATTCATTAGTTTAACAGTATATCTCTCTAATTTGGTTTTTATGGCATAGTTTACGACGTATCAAATTTATGAACGAGGTACATGCATCTTCTTGAGTACACGTATATTCTTCTAAAATCTTATTGAAAACTTTATTATCATGACACCAAAATAACGTAAGAAAGTTGATTATTGAAGGTAACGCATAATAAAGTTTTATGCTCGGAAACGCAACTAGAAACTTAATAAAGTTGATTATCATATATATTATCATGTGTACGACTACGTGCCCGGATTTCAACTGCGTTTAAAAACTCAGCTAATCAACTTCATCTGTTTGCTGATTCCTTGGCTGTGAATGGTTTAACTTGATGTAACATCTTTCTGCTTTGGTGTGACTTTTCACCAAATTTATTTCCTGCATATTTTATTTTGTAATGCTTTCGATGAAATTATATCCGTTCATAAAAAAAAATAAAATAAATAAGTGGTCCTAAAATTTGAAATCTCATCTAAGAACATAACAATTATTTGTTTTCAAAATATCCAATGTAATTAATTTATATACTCTTTTTTTAAAAAAAAAAATGGAACCTACACATTTTCTTTCCTTCTTTTATATAAATTATATTTTCACACAATGCGTAGGTAATAACTCGTGAACACAAATCCAAACTAATAAAAATAAAAATAAAAATGTGACATATATCAAGCAAATAAGTATGTGTTGTGACTCAATATAGATGGATAAAATGCTAAAGAAGTCTTCACCAATATTATAATCAACGTTATAATAATTATAATGATTTTTGCCTGTACTTTCTGTTTTTTACACATAATGATATCATATGTTCGAAACCTACTGATTAATTATTATTTTCTTATTAAAAAAACTGGGTAGTTGTTATCTCCAAAAGACAAACAGACAACACAGACCAGCAAAAGACACCACCGCGAGACCCGCGCACAAGAAGTCCAATCTCCCTTCTGCCCTCAGCTTTCTCTCTTTCCTCTCTTTCTTCATGTTCAGAAACTCTTGGTACCGCTTCAACCCTTCCTGCTCCGGCCGAACCCTTCTCCCCCTTTTACCCTCTAATGCTCTCTGTAAAATCACCAAACTGTCCCTTCCATTCATGTGGGATCCGTCCATGTCCTCCATCTGCAAGCTGGCTTCCCTCACATGCATGTCACCTCCCTCAACCCCACCGAAAGTGATCATTAAGTTGCACATCGCAAACTCCGAAGAAGATCCTTTATCGCCAGTAAGAACCGACGCGAACCGCGCATGTACCTCTCCGCTCAACCAGTGTCGTTGAACCGAAACCGGCTTCTCGCTCGAAAGGTTCACCGCCCGCCGTCCGGTCGGGTCTATCACTATCCAACTCAAACTCAAATCATCTCCAATATCCTGACACGCTTCATCTCCTTTAGGACATTTTATCGGTGTTTGGACTACGTCTTTTGGGTCTAGAAGGTCGATCCGGAATGGCGAACAGCTGAACCAACCGGTCACTGTCTCGGTCTCCACCACCTTGGAGAATATGAGCTGTTGTCGGTAAAATATATCAACGGCAGAAATGAGTTCAGTTGTACGGTCGGGATTTGTATGCGAATTGTACGTAGATGGGGCTGGGGTGAGAAGGAGAGGAAAAGAGTCGGGGAAGAAAGAGCGGGAACGGCTGGGGAACGTAGAGATGACGTGGCGGATGTGGGGTGAGTTGGTGGAAGGCCACGTGGAGTGGCAAATCTTGGCCCAGAGGTGTTCTTGGGAAGAGAGCTGGTAGAGTTGTCTGCATGTGGTGGCGACGGAGGCAAGTGCAGGGCCGTCGAGTCGGCTGAGGATGTGAGTTTGAATGATATCGGGATGGACGGCTGAGATCGTGGTGGCGTTGCCGTCACCAAAGGTAGTTTCGGAAGTGGAGATTGCCGTTGTTACATCGGAAGTGCAGGCCATGTAGGATCAAGCTAGCGATTTCCTCGTACTGAATCTTAATTGAAGTTGGAGAGCTGTTCGTCCTGGCGACGGCTTGTTCTCTCTGAGCTTTATACAATCGGCCAGACATATATGGGAGAAAGAAGGCAGTAGCACGTTTCAAATGCCCTTCAGTTTTCCATAAATAACAGGAATACCCTTCTGGGATGACTGCCATGCAAATTTATGTTCTTGCCTGATTGATCGTTGGTTTGACTTAAAATTCACCGACAAACTTAATTAATGATATTCTGGCAACTTCTTTGACAATTACCTCCTTTTTACTATTTCAACATTTTTTGAAAAGAAAATATATATAAATATGTTCTAGAAGAAGGATATACAACGTGGGCAAATTTTGCAGCAAATATCCACGTCATATAAACAAAACTTATGGTCAGTCCTTATTGACTTGAGTATGAATTGGATATTTCGGTAATTTTATGCAATTAGTAATCAACTTTACGTCATATATTGTACTTCTTGTGGTCTTAATATCTTGTACATTATTTCCCTCAGAAAAAAAAAAAAATCTTATGCATTATAAATACAGGTGAACAAGAAATACTCTAACGAATTCTATGAAATTAGTAAGAGATATTTTTTATTGATTAATTTAATAGCAGATCAACTCATATATTGTAAAAAAAAAAGAAGAAGTTAACCACTCCTATCGCATTGTTTCAAATTCCTAGCTTATTCAATCTTTCACTTACGTACCTTGATTTTGATAGGTATATTAATCTAATCTTATAATACTATATATCTTTATGTAATTTATATATTTTATAGCATCCTGTGGCCCAAAGCATGAATATAACCCATTCATAAACTTTGATTTCACTCTTGTTTGTTTATGATTAAGATAGTTTGTAATTTATTAATTAGAAGAGTAGAAGATCAAATGATCTAAGCGAGCGTTGCCGTCTGAACATGGTTTTGTCTGAGCAAATTTCTTTAATTAGTTAAATATACATTCTTTATTATTTATGTCGTTTTCTTGCTTTTCTTTCGCATAATAAATAATAAATAAACATTATATAAATGTCTCGTAGTCTAAGAACAATGTTAAAGTTATATTTTATTAAAAAAAAAATTTGAAAGTTATTTTGTTTTAATGAAAAGTTGAGGAAGATGGGAATCAGTTTTCCATTGAGCATCGGCTGCAATTGAGTCTTTCTCATGGGGTTAAAAATTAATAATTTAATTTCAATTTTTTTTCAGCATTTACCAAGTAAATATAAATAATTTAATATCTAATTTTTTGTTTTCATATTTTTCATTGCACTAACTAAGCTGGCACACCCTAATCAATGATCCAGGGCGAAGGTAATAACCACTGACTCAAGCAATATTTCATAGCATAATTTTAACGGTTAATAATTATATTATTAAATATCATTAAAAGTAATTAGGGTTAAGTTAACAGTTAATAGTTTAAGTAATATATACAAAGTTTAGAATGTTATATGCTTCTAAGCGTATCCAAATTTTGTATGCATGCTTCTAATTCAAATTCACAATAAGACACTGATAAAAAAATAAAATAGAAGCAATATAATTACTTAAACTATAACATCTTATTACTAACTAATCTATGTATTTGACAGTATAACTTATATTATTTTAAATCTACTTAATGAATAAGGTTAAATAAGTGAAATTTAATCGGCTAAAAAAGAAGTATAATTTAAAATATAATTTATTTATGTACCTTACTTGATAATATTAGAATAAATTATCTTTATTATAATTTTTTTTTAGTAAAAGCAACTAGGCTAAACACAAGCAGAAGAAAACTACAAAGGAATCAAGTTGCGGTTAACGAAAGCCACATTTCATTTGCACATAACAAAGTAAATAAACCATCAGGGATAGGTAAGGAAATGTACTTCCCGTTCCTGTTTAAAAATTATAACTTATTTATCATTAGTTTTAAAATATTACTCTGTCAAATTTTTTGGTAATAGTAGTTTTTAATGATATATTAATATATTAATTTTGCATACATATTTATCTCTAAAATAATTGCAAAATATTTTGTTTGAATTACGTTTGATATATCATGCATTATTTTTTTTATAAAAAAGAGAGTTTAACTGACCCTAAGTAAAGTTTAGGTTAAATTATCATATCTTACATGAACCAATATAATTATGACAACAATATTAAAAATTAAACCTACTTACTTATTTGACTTGTCTTACATAATTTTGATTAATTATAAATCAACCCCATTAATTTTAAAAATTTTATTTTCTCATCCCCCCTTGTATCCTTTCGCATTCTGTTTCTCATCCTTTCATTACAACTAGCTTTATTGTTTTGGAAGCTACATCTTTCTCCCACCCACTTTATCATCTCTGAAGCTAAAGCCACATTTTTGCATGAGCATTATCCCTTTAGGTTTAATATTGGGACTTGATTTTGGACTAAAAATATTAACATTTTTTTAAATAGATTAGACTTAATTTTTTAAATAGATATTATCTCTTTAGCTAAAGTCTATATCTGGTTCTAATCAAGTTAGTAGTTTTTAAATAGATTAGACTTGATTTTAACAATAAATAAGTTTAATTTATAAATTTTTTTTTAAAATATAATCTAAATACAACAATAATTTATTTTAACAATAATTTATACCTTTGTATCTTAATCTAATCATTATATAACTTAAATAATGCAAAAATTTATTATGATCCTCTTTCACCTTATAAAAATATTTTTTTTGTGATATAAAATTTTTTTAAAAGTTATTAGTAATGACTGTTAAATTTTTTTAATTAAACATAAAAAATATATATAAATGTTTGTATATTGTAAAAAAAAGGTAAAATTTAAGAATATTATAATTTAATAAAAAATTACATTAGTTACTTTAGATAAAAAAAATTTATATTAATTAATTAAAGACTTCCATTGTCTCTCCTAACTCTAGTTCTTAGAACCAAATTTACTTTTATCATATTTTTCTCCCTTTCATTTCCTTCTCCTATAGTCTTTTCTCACAATGAAACTATATGTGAGTGTGTGTGCGTGTGTTGTGTGTGTGCGTAAAAAAAATAAACTTTTAAAATAAATAGTTATATAAATATAAAATTATTTTAAAATTTTATTTTAATTAGATTGTATTGTTATTGACATTGCAATTGGCTTGAATTAATATAACGTGTGAATTAATTTATGAAAAATAAATTATTATTGTATTTAGATTATATTTAAAAAAAATTTATAAATTAAACTTATTTATTGTTAAAATCAAGTCTAATTTATTTAAAAACTATTAACTTGATTAAAACTACCTATAGGCTTTAGCTAAAGAGATAATATCTATTTAAAAAATTAAGTCTAATCTATTTAAAAAAATATTAATATTTTTAGTCCAAAATCAAGTCCCAATATTAAACCTAAAGGGATAACGCTCATGCAAAAATGTGGCTTTAGCTTCAGAGATGATAAAGTGGGTGGGAGAAAGATGTAGCTTCCAAAACAATAAAGCTAGTTGTAATGAAAGGGATGAGAAACAGAATGCGAAAGGATACAAAGAGGGATGAGAAAAGAAAACTTTTAAAATTAATGAGATTGATTTATAATTAATCAAAATAAGGGAAGACGAGTGAAATAAATAAATAAATTTAATTTTTAATTTTTCCGTAAAAATGTATATTAAATTATCTCATTTATTTTCAGAAAAAAAAAATACGGCCGTAAAAAAATTGTCAGAGAGTTTCCTTTTCTTCTTTTTTAACCTTTTGGATTCTCCACCGTTCTATATTACTCTCGCTGTGTGATCTCTCGGTTCTCCACGTGTACGGATAAAGTCCTTTCCTTCCACGTCAGCGTTTCTTTCTCTCTGTGTGCCCAGATGAACGGCACTTGCACCAAACTTTCCTGTGTGCTTTCTTCCTCCAACCATTTATTTTTCTGACTTTTCCGGCGGTCCGAGCAGAATTTTATCGCGATTTTTCATTCTACTAACTACATGGCAGTTAAATTACACCATAGCAGCTGTCTATCTTTAAGGTGATTAAATTTTATATTTCTTATTGTTTTCTCCCCTTCAGATTACAATTCCTCTTCATTCCGTTGGCAGAATAAATACAGATGCAGCTAGGTTTTCGAGTTAGACTAACTTAAAATTAATTTTTGTTCAATGAATAAGAGTCGTTGCTTAATTGATGATAAAATTGGAGAGAAGAAAGCACTTAGTTGAAACAATTGTTTTGTTCGTTTCTGTTTTTTCCCCTTGTATTCTCTTAAAACGATTGAATAATTGCATTAATTTATATTGGTACTTGTAGTGGAGAATATAAATTTATTTTATTTATTAGCTTTCCCTCTTTAGGGTGTCTGTTTCTTTTGGTACACTGAGATGTTTCTATGAAATAAAGTTAATGTAATTCATTCTGCTTCCCTTCCACTTTGTTGGGTTATGATATATCCGCCAACTATTTGATTATATGACTGTATGGGACTGGATAAAGAAAGATGTGGTTTGGAATTAACATTGCACTTACGATTACTAACAGCTTTGTATTAGAGGTTAAAATACTGTCTGCAATATTTCGATGTATTGTTTGTCTGTCATGTTATTATTTTGCTCGCCAAGTGTAAGAGGCCAGAGTTGCCAATTGGCATTTAGATGATTAAAGAAAATATGGGGACGTTCGGGATGTAATAGAGCAACTAGTTAACTTTAAAATCATTTAATCCTTGCTGAGTTTATTCCACATCTGTATTTTGTTTTCCTATTGATTGCGTCCTTTGAGGTCAGTTCTTGCACTGAATTCTTCATGCATGTGTGTGCTGTTTCTAATTGCATTTCATTTGTCAGCTCTTCAAATCCTCGGCTTTCACAAGATAAATGTCGTTATGCTAATTCAGGCAAAAAAGTATCTGACTTACATTGCCTGTTGAGCAAATGGGGTAGTGCAAGAAAGAGATGCCTCATACGGCATGCTTTATTGTGGAACAGTGATAAAGGATTGGTGGGCTATAGAAAATATTGTTTAACATTTCCTAAACCTAGAAGAACAGTATACGTCTTCCCATTTGCATCTGCTGATGATGGCGTGACTGTGAATGGGAGTCCCCAAACTAGCACCAGTACAGACCTTGAGAAAATGAGAGTGAAACTGAATAAGTCTCTGGAAAACGAAGATTTTTGTGATGGACTTCTTCAATCTTTGCATGATGCTGCCAGAGTTTTTGAGTTGGCAATTAAAGAGCAGAACTCGTTTTCAAGAGTATCTTGGTTTTCAACGGCTTGGCTTGGGATAGACCAAAATGCTTGGGTGAAGACACTATCATATCAGGTATTATCAAGAATTTGTTTTAACAGTTATCATTTGGGTTATTTCATGTGTAAAATAAGATATGTGTGTGTATTTTCTTATTTCTTTGGAGCTTTGACAGCCAGGCTTTGCTAAAGCATGCCAATATTTTGCCTCATTCTTATGTGCTTAGGCAGATAAATACTAGATGAGTTCTAGAAGGAAAAAGCTTGTCTACAAATATTTTTTGCAGTCCTTTTTTACTGAGAAAAAATATGCCCTCAAATATGGCAACTTTCAAATATTGTTCTGGTATGTGAATTGTAAAGAAACTTCGCTTGGTTTGGCATGTACTCATGGGATAGAGTCAAAAGAATGGTAGGACTTCTTAAAGTCAGTATTACTAAGATACAGAAGGAATTTTTCGAGTCATAGTATTGGTCATTCTCTCTTGATTTCTCTTTTTTGTACCTTGCATATGTTCAAAATAGTGTGTGGTGTGTGCTATATATTTCTTTTTATTGAAGCCGTGCTTTGTCATTCTTGTCTTACTAATCAACTTCATGTGGTTTCCTTGAGCAAATTTGGGGGACTAATTCTAGAAATTATCAACCAAGTTTTATTAGGGCAGACAAGATGCTTTTTATAATCTACATTCTGGTTTCCACATTTTTCAATATTTTATCAAGAACTGAGAAACAGGTTGCATCAATTATCTCAGGCTGCTGTGTATTCCTTATTGCAAGCTGCAAGTGAAATTTCATGTCGAAGTGATGGTAGAGACAAAAAGATCAATACATTTGTTCAAAGGAGGTAGCTTGTTGTTTTGCATTTTTGGTTCCTCTTATCTGTTATATCATAGTTATTTTTCAAAAAGAAAAAAGAACTGTCATGCTTGAACATGATCTTTATAATGTAAGAATACTTAGGTACATTATTGCTCCTCATTTGTGCAATACATTTTGTTTTTTGGGCCGGGGGGGGGGGGTGTGGGGTGGGGTGGTGGTTATTGGACTAATTGTCTGAAAATTTTCCCCTAATATGATCAAAGATTTTGTTTTATATATCATCAAAGTGGGACATCTGCAGCTAGTCTATGACTTAAAATTAAACATGCAAACTCTTGGTTTAAAAGTTTGCGCTTTCTTTTTATTAAAAGAATGTCCTAGTTTTGAGTATTACTTGCTACAGGCCCATCATTATTTGGATTTCTATGATAATTAATATTCTATATGTTAATATTGAAATGTAGATAAGTTAAAGCAAATAAGTTAAGATTTATTTTTTAAAAAATTCCTTAAGTAATTCATAATTTGAACATAAATATGATTTGATTGTAGAATCCAAATGGTGCTAATTATATAATTTTAAAATGTTTATATTTTCTATTCTTGCCAGGTTGATCCATCATGCACATTTTAGAATTGATTTTAAATGTCTCATGTAAAAAGAAAGGAAAGTACAAAATAACACCAATTGGCTAAAATTGATACTTTATAGTTTATTATTGTCTAAAAATAAACTAATTTAATTTTATACTATTAACTTTAAATAAAAGATTTGAATTGTTGATACAAGAATTTTTTTACAAATATACTTTGATATCTACAAATTACTAATGTTCTTTATTGAATGCTGTGCTATTTGGTTATTTCTTTATTTCCTTCTTTATGCTACTCCCTAATTGATCTCGGCCCTAAATTTGTTTAAAATGATGCATTGATCCAGTTTACTAAGGCTATCTGCTCCCTTGGAGAGCTTAATCAGAGAAAAATTATTGGCCGAACAGCCTGAAGCATTTGAATGGTTTTGGTCTGAGCAAGTCCCAGCTGTAGTAACATCCTTTATTAATAAGTTTGAAGGGGATGTACGCTTTATTGCTGCCAGTTCTTTGTACGTCCACCATTATGCTTCCCTAAATTGAGCTGTCTGCTTTCACTTCCCTATCTTTGTTTCTTTGTATTTATATTTTTTAAGACAACACCAAAATGATCTTTTGGTTGATTCCCAGGTCTGGAAATACGCCTATGGTTTTAAGCAGTGCAAGTGGTCCTTCACTTCTCATGCTTGCACTGACGTGCATTGCTGTGATAACTAAACTTGGCCCAGCAAAAGTTTCTTGTTCACAATTCTTTTCCATGATCACAGAGATAACTGGTAGTTTGATGGACACGCTGGTTGATGTAATTCCTATAAGCCAAGCTTATAATTCTATTAAGGATGTTGGCCTACACACAGAATTTCTTGTCCATTTTGGTCCTCGAGCTGCAGCATGTAGAGCAAAAGTTGAGGGGGGTTCAGAAGAAGTTGTTTTCTGGGTAAATCTTGTTCAGCGGCAGCTGCAACAAGCTATTGATAAAGAGAGAATTTGGTCAAGGCTGACAACATCTGAAAGTATTGAGGTTAGTTATGCGTTATATTGGTTGAGTCTTTTGACCCTTTTATAGAGAGGCTATTGGATGGGAAATTAAACTATCATAGTTTGAGCTGTATCGTGCTTGCAATGCATTATTCTTTAAAACATGTAAGTTAATGTATATTGTCTTTTCTAAGTGTTACTGACTGTAGTTTTCATTAGTATTATTAATATGCATAGTACATGCTTGATATTAAGGCTTGTAGGAGTAGGATTATACAATAAAAAATATTTTTCTGACAGCTGTTCCTAAAATTAGTTTTATTTTGGTCTACTCTGAGTCTCTGAAACAGAAAAATCTCTCATAATCTTTTACAATATGAAGCATTTCTCAAATATTGAACTAACATGAATATTTATTAAAATTATTTCAAAACCTGTTTTAAGGCATATGATATGAAAAGATTTATGGGATGAGAGATGAATTGACTTGAGCTGAGTCGAGTGTGGTAGAGAAATATATGCTTTTCAAGACATGTAAGTTCTAAGTCTCGTACAGAAGCTTAGATTGAAATTTACAAGATAATGCAGGTTTTGGAGAAGGACTTGGCTATATTTGGATTCTTTATTGCCTTAGGCAAAAGCACAAGGTCCTTTCTTTCTGCAAATGGATTTGATGTTCTAGACAATCCCATAGAAGATTTCATTAGGTACTGTTTCTTTCATATGATGACCCTTTGTCTAAATCTTGTTTTTCTGCTTTTTGTGATTTTCTTTTTGTGTTTGTTTATCTATACAGTTTTTTCTTACAGATATCTCATTGGAGGCAGTATTCTATACTACCCTCAGCTCTCATCAATAAGTTCGTATCAATTTTATGTAGAGGTCAGTATGTTATGTGTGGTCATTACTTGTGACAGATATGCATCATCTTTCAGTTGTGTCAATTGATAAAAACTCTTTGAACTTTACAGGTAGTTTGTGAAGAGCTAGATTGGCTTTCTTTTTATCCAGGACATTGCAGCACTACAAAACAGTCACATTCTCATAGAAGTAAACAAGAAGGTCCTCCAAATGCTGAAGCAGTGCCACAAGCATTAGATGTTTGCTCTCATTGGATGCAGAGCTTTATTAAGTACAGTTCATGGCTGGGGAGCCCTTCTAATGTGAAAGCTGCAAGATTTTTATCAATAGGGTAACCGAACCATGGGTCACTGTTGACAAAAATACAACTTCTCAATAAATTCTGATAGATGTTATCTTCTTTCTTTTTAGGCTTGACAAATTGATGGAGTGCATGGAAGAACTTGGGATAATAAAGTAAGCTATAAGGGCAAAGTCTATTTATGGATCTTTTTTACTTTCATAGGCATGTGTATATATCCATTGGGATCAGACTGATGCATATTAAAACTCTATGTGGTTGATATAAGATAAAGGGCATGGAAGTGTGAAACATGAGAACTAAAAGCAGAGAAGAATAATTGAAAGATCCCAGCCTGGTAACTATATGTTAGTTTTATATACTTCTGTCGTAGTCATGCGAGCTAACTTAAAAACTCATCCATAAAATTGTAAGATGGGGTTAGCAAATTTTCCTTTTTATTCTTGCTTTTGCATAAAGGAGAATTGCGGGGATTTTCTAGACTTTAGTTTTTGCTACAGATGTTTCAGTCTTATGCACTTATATTATGACAGATAATTTGCTTCCATTGGTCATGTGAGTCTGTGAGTACTAAATTGCATGTTGAGACGAGATAGATGACACAGTTGAAATCTAGAATAACAACCTTGATGACATGGACATCAATTACGACGTTTGAATATTGCTGTGTCTTCCTATAAGGCAATGAAGTTTCTCCTGTTCTTTGTTTGTCTAAAGCATCGTAGTTTTTCCATACAAATCCTTCTTGGCAACGGGCAAAACTTTTCTTTTATATGACTATTTTGTGGGTTACGTAAGATTTGCATATTCTGCTAATGCTACTATTTGTGTGGATGTGATGTAGGGATAAGACATTAGAGAGTGACACCAAGAAAACTGTTGAGAGAAATAGGTCTACAGTTCTCTCAATGACAAAACAATCAGATTCTTTTGATGAGGTTTGGTTCTCTCTTTCAGAATGTTTTAGTCAAATACTCCTTATATATGTAATCCTGTTATAGATAATACAGAAGCGGTTATACTCAATAATTTGTCAGTTATGCTATATACAAACACAGAGCAGGAACTTTAGATAAAATTGGGAGGGAAAAAAAAGGTTGAATTTATCTAATCTGATTTCATCTAACAAAAGGGGCCTGAAGAAAACATGAAAATTCAACATAAGATGATGATATAGAAATTGAAATAAACTTATAAAAGACGTCTGCTTAGGAATATATCCTAGAGTTATTAGGATGCTAAATTGTGGAAATATCATATAATATTCTGAAGCTGCCATACATTAGTCCATGCATGCAGTATCAGCTTTCCATGTTATAATCTATGTCTGCTCCAAAATGGATGTCTATAGTGGCTACTTATTTGATACAAGTTGGGATGCTTTTACAGCTTGTCACCATAACCTTTATAACTGCTCATATTGTGAAAATTCCTACTTAGTATAGTACACTTGGATGGGATCTGAAATTTCCAACCAAAAAAAAGAAAAAAAGAAAAAAAAAATATCATACCCCATTTGACGTTGTCTAGTCATGTCCTTATGTTATGCCTTTGTCATTTGGTTTCAGGCATTGGAGAATGTTGAAGGAGCTGTGCTAAGACTTGAAAAGTTGCTTCAAGAGTTGCATGTATCAAGCACTAGCTCTGGAAAAGAACATTTGAAAGCAGCTTGTTCTGATCTGGAAAAAATAAGAAAACTTAAGAAAGAAGCTGAATTCCTTGAGGCATCTTTCAGAGCAAAAGCAGATTCTCTTCAACAGGTATGCCATGATGTCCCCCACTGCACTTTGTAAGTTCTTTCTAACGCTAGATTATGGACCTTGTAACCACTTTAACTCTTTTATACATGTCAACTTATAATGAATTTATCTCTTTGATTTTTTTCTAAGAAAGGGTGGATCCGTATCTTTTGTTTCATCTGTCGAGTTTTGTTTTTAAGGCTTTGGTATTGTTAATAGTTGTTTTTTTATTGCTGAGAGATAGACTGCTTGATCAAATGGACAGTAATAATTGAAATGGGGAAAAAATTGAGTTTATGTGCTTGGCTGGTTGCATATTGGGTCAAAAGTTGGTATATGTTAGATGGAACTTATCTTGTATGCTTGGGTAGTAATGTTTGGCATATTGCCAAAGCATAAGTTGTTTTCATAGTTTTCTCTTTTCAAAGCATTAAAGTGCCCTTGAATTGTTCTTATTTCTTTTAGCTTGTACACTTGCACTAAATGTGATTATTCCTTTGTACTGCTAGTTCTGTAATTCATCACTGACTTTCTTGATTTGAACATACTAGTTATGCGTTGTTTCCTTTTGGAGAATTCCTATATTTCTTCTCGGTGTTGTTTTTGTTATGTTTATTCAGGGAGTTACTGATGCTCAGTCTCAGACTCCTATTGTTAAGGAGCAAGATTATATGAAAGTGCAAAATGGAAAGAATGCTGATATAAGGGCAGATAGAAGCAAGAGGTGTGAAATTTCTGGAGTAGATTTTAGCTCTAACTTCTTTTTTCTCATATCTAGAGATTGATTTCTGAAAAGATCGCATCCACCTGCTACTCCTCTCTGATTTTTGGTTCATCTTATATAAAAGGAACATAAATTTTTTTTTTTTCAGAGATGTTGGTAAATCTCGTCGATTCTGGAGATTCTTTGTACGTCCTGTCACCAGAAAGCCAGACCAAGAGTCTGATATGGAGGCCTCTGTAGGAATTTTCTTTACAATGTGCTTATGATTTCAATTGCTTCTTTTTACTCCTAAAAGCTTGAGTGTGTATATCATAGAATTACAAAGAAAAACTAAATAAATAAATAAACAAATAAAAATAACACATACTTTATAAGAAAACTGGTGTACTTGACAAAGCAATATTTTCTTTAACCTATTCACCAGATTATGCCACTGAGTGGCGATTCTCTACACTGAGTTGTTTTCTGCCATGGCTGAAATAATTTCTTTAAGAGACTGTTTTCACATTCATTTTCTTGATTGAGTGGATAAACATGCTAAAATTCAGTTGTTGCAGAAGTGAAATCTGATTTGAAGAAGTCAATTTCCGGATTTCCATAACCTCTTATTTCCTACTTGCTTTTATGTAGCCCTTCCCCTTGCCTTGAACACGAGGGGAAAACACAAAAAGGTCCTAGCAGGACTTATGACTAGGAAGTTGAATTATCTAGTTATCACTTTTTTAAAGTGGAACTGTGCCTCGATTGGTTTCGTTGAGGATTCAGTTGTCTTTTCTAGTTGGTGGTTGTGATCCTTTATTGAACTTCGAGTAATGTGGACTTTGGTTTCTTCTTTGCAGGAAAATCATATTGAACAGTCTACTTCAAATGTAGGTGTTACAGACCTAGAATCCAGTGAAATCCACCGCTTTGAGATTCTGAGAAATGAGCTAATAGAACTTGAGAAACGGGTTGAAAGAAGTGCCTATCAATCAGAAATTGATGAGGTAGAAAACATACAACAACTTCTGGGTTATACATTATGAATTTATATCTGATATACTATGATAAAGATTATGTCCTTTCGCGGTGTCTTTTTCTTTATCTTTCATAAGATCAAAAATCTCACATTTACAACAATTGAAAAGGAAGAATTAAATTAAAATATGATTTCAACACCTATCACTCATGGCATATCTCTACAAAATAGGATGCATGACTGAAACCAGCTGTCGACAAAAATAGTTACCAATGAAGTGTGCATGTGCACGATATTTCTAAATAATTGATTACTTAGAAATGTTTTAAGGTATTCTGCATTTTATCAGAAAGAAAAATTGCTTTATAGCTTGGGATCCGTATTTCAGCAACCTTTCTCATTCATCTTCTATTCCATGTTTCTTGTTCTCCCACTCATCTGTTGCTTTTTCTTGATATACGTACTTTTTATCTGTTAGTGGCGTAATTGTCCCTGTAATTTCATTCCTAAACCTGAATCCTTCCTTCAGGGAATATGTTTTAATCTTTCTTCTTTTTGTTTAATAAGCGACAGTTGATTATTTATATCCTTTTCACCTGAAACTTTTGTCCACTACTGCACTAATATGTCTGCTAAATTTTTTTTGAGAAATAACCTTTTTCTCTTAGAATTCTAGTATATAAATTGAAATTCTTTCTCTTTATCTTAAATGTGTATATGTATATATCTCCATATACTTTGGTCTGTTTTGTGTGTTCATTTGACTTTACTTGTTCATTTGTTTTGACTACATTGTCATGATCCACCGGTACTTAATAGGTTCTACCTCGGCCATTTTCTTAAATTGAGCATTCTATATTTTTTCTTACAGGATATGGTGGTTATGGATGATGGTGCCCGGAATACTGATAATGCTGGTGGTGTTCAAATGGTCCAGGTTCAGAAGATAGGAATCTTAGAAGAATCTTTTGGAAAACTAAAAGAAACGGGAACGGTACAAGTCTAAGGCTTTTCATTCTTGGAAAAATTGGGTTGATCTGTTCAATTTGTGAAGCCATCCATATTATCCCATTGATGGATGAAGTTGACTACTCAAATTTTTTTCTTGGTCTTTTCTGGAAACTGAGAATTCAGTTCGCATAATATACATTATTTTAGGGTGTCTAAGATAGTATTGACAACACCCAGTACGGTTAAAGTTAAGTCCCATATTTTTTTTTGTGTGTCTAACATCTGAGCTTTCATGTCTTGTGATCTTTAAACAGGATGTCTGGCAAGGAACTCAACTGCTAGCTATTGATGTTGCTGCTGCCATGGGTTTGCTTAGAAGGGTCCTGATAGGAGATGAATTGACTGAAAAAGAGAAGAAAACTCTTAAAAGAACCTTGACTGATTTGGCTTCAGTTGTTCCCATCGGTTTTTTAATGCTTCTTCCCGTGAGTTGAATAATCCTTTTAACATTGTGGATTCGTTCCCGCCTACTATATGGGGAGCGACTCTATATGCCTTGATTCTAATTCGATTTTCTTTACTGTCTAGAGCAGCATACCGTGCATTCTTGATCACAAAGATGAGATTGACATATTAGTTGAAAATAAAAATAGAAGGCTTGGCCCATGTTTCTCTTTTAATAGTGTGTATCTGTTGTGACAGATTTGACATGGTCAATCATTGTTTTTTTTTTTTCAAAAAAAAAAGAAAAAGAAAAATTCTTTGATCAGGTATCATTTTCTGCTTGTATAAAAAGAAAGAAAAAAATATATATAAGAATGACTGTAGATTGAGTTCCTCGCTATATTGTAGACTTCTATAATGTGTGAAAATTCTCATTCACCAGATTGAATGTGGTTTCTGCCCTTGGCTACTGATCCAGTAATACTAAGGACAATGTTTTTTTTTTTTGACAGGTTACTGCGGTTGGGCATGCAGCCATGCTGGCTGCTATTCAGAGATATGTACCAGCTCTGGTATGCACTGTGACTTTGGTGCTTTTTTTTTTCCCTCCTTTTCTTTTCTCAATCTACTGTTTAGACATGAATCCTCCAATAACCGAGTCATATGAAATATGTTCTTTATGGCAGATTCCATCCACGTATGCACCAGAGCGGTTGGACCTCTTAAGACAGCTTGAGAAAGTGAAGGAAATGACTATCAGTGAAGTAAACTCAGATGAGAAATCGGACGAAGTTGACTGATCAAAAAAGCAACGCAGATTTAGTACACACATAGCCTAAGTTAAACATTCTTTGCAGTCTGGAAGAACCTGGGCTGGCTTCTCTCCGTTTTATAGGTTTTTTTTGTTGATCCTGAATTCCTTAGAGACAAGTTGGGCATAAAGAAGTTCATTCCATGTGTCTGGCACTCCTGGTAAGCACCAATGGCTGCAATCTTGTGGAGCATGGGGGGGAGTGCCTGGTTCCCGATACTTGGAAGGATGTCCATCTTTCCTAAATTCTGACAGATACGTGATGTTCAAAAACTGGACTTTCCGGGTTCCATTTTCCATCTGTTTGATGACATCAGATATAAAAATGTTGTAATGTGGTTCTCTTTCAAGTTTTGTTGGGTCCTCTTCTGGTTCTTTTTCCATGTCACAATCTCCCCCTTCATTCCATGTGCCATTCCTGCAGTTTCAGTCGAGAAATTTGAACTACGCTTCTTTGTATGAAGAAGCTGCTCGGTGTGGTGTAGCTGGCATGGATTACTTTATACGTCATTACTTTCAATTGGTCAAAAAAACTCATTCGGTCATAAATAAACTAATTACCTAATAAATTTTGACCAATTGGAAGTAATGACATAGTGAGACAAGATTTACTAAAGCAACATCTACAATTTTTTTCCCTACCTATGCTTTCTGTAGTTTCCGTAATTATGCCAGGATACTCACCTGTAATGAACCGAGGAATAGCTACGAAAGAAGACGAAAGTCCTTGTTGGATCTACATTGTTCAATGCCCATGATTTCCATGCTTGTAAAGATCGCCTGAATGCTTCCATTACATCCATTGTCATATTTACTTCCCCTCCTTCCTGGAAATAGCAGCGCCTAGAAAATTTGGAGTCCATAATAAATTAGGCAGCAAAATTTAAAGGAATTTTGCAATATAAAGAAGAATAGCATTAGGTGATCCTACATCTTAGTAGTTTTGTCTTGATTCCACCAATGTCCAGAGTTGAAAATAAGAACATCTGCTCCTGCCCATTTTCTGGAATACCAGTGTAACTCATCAAGCCTAATACTCGTTCGAACTTGATTGGGTGAGTTCTTAGGTGGCCGGCCAATGACGGACAGAAACGGTGTCCGGTAATATTCTACTGTCATGTTGTATTGCTTGAATCGCATGGCTAGGAAACCCTTGTGTTTGCTTATGGGATTTCCATACACTTCGTATATTGTAGACAAGTTTGAGACACCCTGTGTCAGCATGCAAAGTAAAGATTCCCATTGGTTTCTTCCCACGGAATCACCGGCAAACACAATGCGCCCGTTGCGACTCCTCTCTAAGAGATCACTGCCATTGAATCTGAAAGTAACACTACCACTGTTTGTCATATCATGGCCCATGATACGAGATAAAGCCGACAGATGCAAAGGTTTAATTTAATTTCTGTACTCCGAAGGTTAATGTTAACGTTCTAATTGAACTTGGGTTTATTCCTTAAGCATTTTTCAGTATAATCCTGCTTTCTACTTAAATCATCAATATTTCTTCAAACTACCAACTATATTTGAAACTCAAATGAACGTTATTGTTTCTTAAAATTTGGTGTCTTGTCTCTTACGGAAAGATCACAAAAAGAACCGTGCATGCATGCAGTAAGTACAGCAAGTAGTGCGTGACGTGATCCCAATTATGTGAATGTGATAAACGATTCATACCGTGGAAGGTCACAGCCGTAGGGTTGCCACCGCCATTTACGATAATCTTGATCGGGCCGGCCGTTTTGCCGGCACCGGAATCCTGGATCAAGAAATGGACAGCTTTCGTTGTATGAGGAAAGTGGGTAAGTTTCGTCCCACACCCATCTGCCATTGGAATAGTCGCAAGCTTCGGGAGAGTTGTTGGGAAAGATTCGGGACAGGAAATCAAAACGAGAAAGATAGTGTTTATCAAAAGGGTTTACGAGGTTGAATAAGGATATGGAGGCTATTACGAGGATGAGAAAAGAAAGTACATATGTCAGTTCTCTGTTCATTGTTATAATTAAGATGGTGAGAAATTGAGCAGGAGTTTCTCTGCTAAAGGGTTGGTTCTCAGAGGGTTGAAGATCATGAGAACAGGAAGGACGGGAATTTTACTTTGAAGTGGTCATCTCAAACTGAAATCCTTTATAAGTGGAGAAATATATTCATGTATATATTTTTTATATATATATATATATATATTAAGTACCTGCATTAGGGATGATAAGGAGAGTGGGGGCGGGGACGAGGAGCATCATTCCTGTGTCAGCCCCTGCAGAAAAAGGGATCTACAAAGAATTGAAAAGTTATATTATATTTTGAGTAATACAAATAAATAATTAAAAACTTTTAATTTGAATCAATAAATAATTAACTTTTTTATCTGAATAATAATCATAAGTTTAAAATAATCAAAACATTTGAGTTTATCAAAAAAGAAAAATCAAAACATTTAAAATTGTAAATATATTCATTCATGTAAAAAAAAAAAGTATATATCAACCAAACTAATCAATTATTCTTAGTTTTCATGAAAGAGATGGTGCTGAGATGAAAAAATTAGTCCACGTCACTTTTTCTTAAAATAAAAGTACAAGAAGCACCGCCCAGACAATATTCATTACTAGGGAGGAAACCTTATGTTGTCTCTTACAATATATAAAAAGACATTAATTTAATTAAATTATTTTTCTATTTGATTAAAAAATTATATGATTTGTTGTTATTCAACAATTTTATTTTATTTGTATTTATTTTTTACATCTAATTCATTTATAGTGGGTCAGTTTATGATTGGCAATTTTATTTTATTTTTTTGTAATTTTAGAAACTTTTCATATCGTGTTTATAATAAATAAGCTAAGATTAACTATAACAAACCTAGGAATACAAAAGGGAAATTAAATTCCTGTATCTATTATAAATTTTATTTTTAAATCCTCTCAAATTCACTTAAAGTTATCTCAATTATCTCTAAACTCACTAAAAATTACCTCAAATCACTCAAAAAAAATTATAAATTTTAATAAACTACTGCTGGTAACCAAATTTAACCACACTAAATCCCCTTAAATGTTATCATGCATGATATAATAAATTTTAAGAATTATGCGAAACTCTTTTGTAATATATCAAAATTAAATCAAAAACCTTTTCATTTGTGTTTCACAAACCTTCCACTTTTATTCAAGTAAATCTATTTCAATTTCATAAACCACTTCTCCAAAATGTCATGTGCTATAATGCATTATTAATATTATATGAATAAATATATGCATACTTTTGATATTCTTAGGTATAAGTGTATATTTTGAGTTATCAATACTTAAAATGTAGATCTTGATATGAAATTAAAAGAAAATTGCCAAATTGAAATTTTGATCTCCCATCACAAAGTTTTAATATATTTTAATATTTTAATGATTAGAAAGATAGAGTTTCTTTTACAATCCACCGAAAATAAAAGATCGTTATATGTGAGGTAGAGAATCACCTACCCACAAGGATAGGTGGAGGTTGTCTGCTGCCTCATTTTGCCTCATTCTAAAGATTAGCGCATTCATCTACCTCTCCTTTTGGAGACGAGAAGTCAACCAACCAACTCCTTTCTCTTCTCTCTCTCAACCTTTAAGCTCACTGAAGAGAAGCTCATCGAGCTCTCTACTCTAATTTTCCTTCAAATTCCAAGTGGGTCAGTGAAAGCAATAAGCTTTATCCATGGCTTCCTCTTCGTCTTTGCATCTATCCAAAGCCCTTTTGGCCCAAGCCATTTCCCATCACGGGTTCAATTCTTCTTCTGACCGTGTCTCACTATCCTCTGTCTCCTTGCCGTCTTTCTCCGGCCTCAAGTGCCAATCTTCCATCTCTATAATGCATTATTAATATTATTAATTTAATCAACGTCACTTCTTCATCAGCCTTCATTTATTTTATCTCTAAATTTTTTTTATATAATTATTATATTACTTTTTATATTTTTTTTTAAATATTTTTTATATATATATATATATATATATATATATATATCTTTATCTTTTACTGGGAAAATAAACAGCTGTGGCTGCCAGAGGGGGAATGGAGACACTCAGATCTACATGACTAGGGCTTCAGCTTACAGAGATGCACTTAAAAGTTTTATAGAAGGGTACAAGAGGGGGTTCAAGATGTTGATGTACCAAAAAAGTCGAGTTAAGCTTAGTTGCAAGGGGTGTGTGTTATTTCTGCTACTCCAAATCCACCAGTCATCCAGACGTAGCGTTTTATAAATTATTGGCGATAGCCTTGAATTTAGTGTTTCAATTGTACATTGCACAAATATGGCATTTGCAAGTGTATCAAAATATTTTTATGTATTTAGTTTACTAAATATCCAGTGATAATCCTGAGTTTTGTTCTTGCCAAATATTTCTTTCCAAGTCCTAAAATCTTTTGTTACTCGTAATTCTGCGGATGGCATCATCCGTATATGATACGTTGTTATTTGGATTTTTCCCTAGTGATGTGCCATTCAATTCAAGCCTGACTAAATGGGACCCTAAGTAGTTCCACAATATCCACTGACAGAGTACAGAAGAATTTAATTTCACTTTGAGGTAAGATGTGTCGGCAAAGGCAAAATCTGCATGCCTGCCTGCACATAGCTTTTAAATATTTTCAAGTGCTGCCTTCTATTGATGGCCTCGAATCTTTATCTTCTTGTAACTGTTGAATGGGGGCATGAGATGCATCATGGAAGCTGAGATGACTGAAAATGACTTGCATAATATGAAAATTCGGACATAGATTAAGGACCCACTATTTTATTTCACTTCAGCTTTCGGGTGATTGGCCTGCTATGTTGGGTCATCTCCATATATACAGTCCTCTTTAAAACTATTGAGGTAATGCTCTAACTATTTTGGGGAACGAGATATGTTTTAACAGGTTCATAGGGTTACTACATTGTAGGTGATTTTGCTGCAAGTCTTTCAAGCGCCAGTTTGGTTTTTTAAGGACTATGATGTTAAGGAAGATATCTAATGATAAAATTAGACACGTATCTTGTGCTATTCATCAATGATTGTTCGGCAGAATGAAGACGATGCATGCTTTTGAAATTATGGAGGAAAGACTTTCTCTGTAATTAATCTGTCTAGTAGTTTCCATAATGCTTTTGTCGTTAAACATGAGGATTATGGTCAAAAAGAAGATGATGCGGGGTTGATGCTGGTATTAATATGATTGTTATTCTTGAGGAAATTCAATTGACACTTTGCTGGCCCCAGGAGAGGCCTGGGTGAGGTTCACCACCCCGAATATTTCAAAGTAAGTAGAATGAAGGAAGTAGTCACATGGTTTTTTCTCCTATGCTACCCCTTTTTGTCAGCACTGTCTACTGTCTTAGTCATACATAATTGCTTACTCCTGCAGGCCAGATCCATCATAGAGGAAGAGTCCCTTCGTTTTGTTTTGATTGGCCGTTATCTGCAGGCCAATGATAAACACCGCATATCTGGGGACCCTCCCACTTGCGACGCCTTCTCGAGCATAGGTCAATGGGCCTCTTGTTTTGATCCATATGGGCCCTGGCAATCACATGACACGGTATAGCAATTCCTCATAAAGGTATTCTCCATTCCTGTCTTTTGCTGATTCATTTTCACAATGCATACGTGGACGGAAGGGAAGCTCAAAGCTTAGAAGCACGTTGATTAGTGCAAGCTCTTGTTCTTGGTCCTCAAGAATTAGATTGTGTGTGGAGAAGGGGTGTACTTGTGCTGGTTGGATTTTTGGTAATTCAGTGCGATGAATCATTGAGCTAGAGCACTTTCATAGACGGGTCACATCCTGATTTCCGCAGCCCCAACTTGTCGTTTATTTAAGGAATTTCTTTGTACGACACCTAAAGCTTCCACCTCCGAAGGTGCCCGTGTTCTTCTTGTAAACCTCTAGTGTTGTACCTCTACTGGAATGATGTGTAACAGTCGATTCATCTTTGATTTAAATGAATAACTATTTTTATTCAAGAGTGAAAGAGAGGAATCATTGTTTTGTTTTAGAAAAAATTATATGACTAGCCGAGCTTGAACGGTTGAGACCCCCCACAAATTAAAGGGGTCCACAAGTCTTTTACCGCCGTGTTCGGCCAAAACCATGGTTGCCAAGTTGCCACAAAAGCCAGAGAGTAAGAGTTGGATTGTTTCTGGCAGTTTTCGCACTCCCATAACCTCGTTAGTTGCATACAAGGTGTTTGTTTAAAGTCTTGGAATCGAGTTTCGTACATTGCAATGCTATATTGCGCATGCTTATCATCCTTGATCTTCTTGTTTGTAGTTTGATGAACAAACTCAAGATTAGAGATGAGGGTATATGGGAGGGGGGACCATGACCAGTAGACGTGCTTATATCAAATCTTTTGAGCTTTAAATCTTGATTTTCATCCACATGTTAAAATGCTGGTGACAAGTGAAGATAAGCAGAAAAGCATCCGTCATTATCGCATGTGAAATACAAGGATAACTTTTGACAAAATATTAGCTTTATAATGAACTAATAATGTCAACAAAATTGCTCCATTCAAAAGTTGATGAGCTCTTGTCAGCATTCTGAATTGCAGAATTAATATTCAAATTGCTGTACCAGCACAGGGAAAATATATATACATATTATGAAAGAAAACAGAGAGAGGAGTGGGGTTTAGTACGAATAGGGAGGGGGATGAGTCTAGTCCACAACCAACCCACCCACCCACCCACCATGGCCAACACAACACAACACAACACAGCACAGCACACCATGACACTCTGCACTTGCAATTGCACCATACCTTCCCTCGCAATCCCAAAAAATATGATGAAGGCTCACGAAAAATCTTCAGACAGAATCCCAACAGTAGCAAATAGATGCCTTATTTCTTGGTTTTCAATGAACCAAATTCTCCTCAGAATTTACCTGACGTCATCTCCCTTCCTCTGTGGGCCCTACCTACCCATACCTTACCCTCTGTCTACTCACCTTTCTCAACTCAACTTGGTTACTTACTACTACTTCTTCTCCTTTTTGGTTTCAAAGTTGGTAAGAAAATCAGGGATTTTTTTTTTTGTTTTTTTAATTTTTTACATTCTCTTTCTCTCTGTTCGGCTTTCCCTTTTAGGCAGAGGGGTTAAGGGAAAACCTGACAAGTGGGTTATATAGGTCAATTCAAGGATGTCATATCCATATATCTTTATCCTCGGCGATTTCTCATCTGGTTGACATCCTGTTGCAATCACACATTCATACATTCTATTAATTACTTCCTCTTTACTTCAAGAAACCCACAAAATTAGTAATAATAAAAACTAATAATGACTTCCTCCAACATTTATTATTCATCATCGTGCATTATTCAACGTATATCTACGTGAAGAGTTTGAAACTGATCGGTGACATACTATTATCAGATTTTCTGAAGAGGATACAACTAAAGCAGACAAGTGAAACTTGACAAGGTATGATTCATTGATTCCCTATAAAGAAGATGAAAAGAAAAATAAAAGGACAGAACAAAACAGAAGAATAACTCGTGCGATCAATAGTTTTCGATCCTATGAATCCATGACACCTAGTTTAGTCAGGATTTTTTTTTGACTAGAGTGCTGATCAGAGGCCAGCTTTCCACTGTGGAAAGAAGCCAAACCTAGTTAACTCAGAATATTTCATATAGATTGAAAAAGATAAACATTTAACCATAGTAATAATTACGTTTAATGATGATGTTTGAAATTAATCACAAGAGTTTTAAGCCCCACTAACATAAACAACATTAGACGTCGGTCATTTGACCTAGGGATCGTATATGTAAAGTGACCCAAAAAAGACCGAGTTTAGGTTAAAAACGAAACAGTAACATTTTCTGTCTCATTCTGATTGGTAAAAGATGAGTTTATCTGTGGGGGAAAATGAACTTCCATTGAGCTCAATATCAAAGGGACAGTGATCATTAAAGAAAAAGAAAACGGTGTTTAAACAAATAGAATCAAAGAGAATGAAGCTAACTCTGTCGGGGTAAAAGGAAACCAATAGTTTTCAGATCCTAACATAATTAATGAATCAAACAAAAGTTTTCTATTATTTCAGTATATGTAGTGGAATCATCAATGTAATGCAGACACAAGTGATCAAAACCTCACATGACTCACATTAAGTACAGATTCTCAAAGTCCCAATACAAACTACTCCTAGTAGACGACCTGATCCCTTTAAGTCTACTTAATTATTTATACCACCAATCTAGGATTTTTATATCCCTAGCCTTCCCTAATACGAAGAGCCAAATATTAGCATTGGAAACATGTCCCTTCTGTTCTGTTATAAGTAGATTTGGCTTTTTTATTAGGTCTGTGTATTAAATAATAAATAAAAAATTACAATTTATTTTAAAAATATGTGTTATACGATATTATTTTATAAAAATATATTATCTATTATCCAATAAAATAGCCAGATCATAGTATAAATGCATGATCTAAAGGGAACAACAACATCTCACAAAATTATTTTTTAAAGAGAAAAAAATAGTATCACGTTAATTATGCCTCTCCAAAATTTAAAACAAAGAAAGATACTCGCATATAATCTTCAACATGCAATCCAAAATATATTTTAATAAAAACTTTCTTTAATGCTAATGACATGATTAGTTGCATCAACTCTAAATAATTAACTTGGATATCTTACACCTGAAGAAAAAATGTTACCAAATAAAAAATAAAAATAAAAAGGAGGGGAGAGAATCCAAGTGGAGTTATTAGTATATCTAGCAAAATGGTGGTTGACGTACCATGTGGGTGTTTGGGGAATAAGAAGCTTGATGATGGTAGAAATGGTGGGTGGGTGTACCCCGGGTTGATGACATGTACGAGTATTCGGGTCTTGAGGATCCGGATTCTTGGGGTTCTTGGCATTCCATGTTCACCCCAAACAGCCTCAGAACCCTGGAGCTGTTCCCCGCCGGCGTCGTTTGGCTCTCAACTTGGCTTTGGGATCCTCTACCTGTAAGTTTAACATTACAAATATAAAAATGATCCTTTTTTTTTTTGTTTTCAAATTAAAAGATAAAAATTAATAAAATGCAGTAAAATGATGGAACTAGGAAGCAAACAAACGGCTCATATAGGTGATGTTATGTTTTATTATGCAATGCGGGCTAGAACTAGCGTCTAGCAGTAGCACCGCTTCCATGCTTGCTTTGTTTACCGAACCAGCAATATTTTTTTTTTTGTTGAAAGGTAAAAGCTTTTCCTCAACGAAAATGGCGCGTACTGTTCACGCCGTGTAGGACAGAGCAGATTAATTGTTGGGGCAATCTGATGAGAGAAACACAACTCATTCCCGCAGTTACTGAACTTACATTTCTCCCAATTAATGGGAAGGTACTCTTCACGCACTTCCACGAGAGTACAATTATTTTATTTGCTCACATGATTATTAAATATTTTTACCCAAAATAAAAAGACAAAATAGTTGAGGGAAAAAGAAAATCAGTTGGAAGGAAAGGGGAGAAAGAGATAGAGATAGAGATAGAGATAGGGTTAATAGAATAAAATGTGACGAGAGTTTATAGATAGAGAGAGAAAGAGAAAGACCTGCATGAAGACAGTCAGGTTGGTATGGCAAGGGCTGATGCGTAGGATAAGGGTGCGCAGAATAGAAGGCTCTGGTCCACCCCACGCCCACGCCCAAGCCCACGCCATTGTTGCTATCCCCTCTCGGAGTTCGGCTAATGTGCGCCGGCGCAGTGGCACTTTGCTGGCGGCGCCTCCAATTGATAAACAGGCGTTGGGAATCGAGGCGGTGGCGCTCGAACAAAACGATGTCGCCAGCATCTAGACGCTTCTCCTTCACGTAACGGCTCCAGCCTTTGGTTAACACATAGCTCTGGCTGCTGTTCCAATAGGAATAGCGGAACCGCCAGCACTTGCCGGACTCGTCCTCGAAACTCAGCAGTAACCCCCGGCTCTCGCCCGAGTCACCGGCAGCGCCGAGCGGGAAGTACTTCTCGGCGTGCTGTTTGGGGATGACGAGGCGGTTGAGCTTGCCAACGTCGCTGGGGGTCAATGGCTTCTCGAACATGGGTTCCTTTTCATTTTCGAGATGGTCTTGTTTGTCTAGGGAACCGGATTGGTCATCAATGCTAACGTTAACTGCTTGTACTGCGTTGTCGTATTCTTCATCGTCGTCTTCATCATGATTAAGGTTGAAACGGGAAGACGAGGAGGAGGAGATGTTGCTGTTGTTGTTATTATGTGTACTGGCGGGGTACACGGAAATGGAATTCACGGGAGAGTGAGAATTGAGCCAAGTGGAGGTGGTTTGTTGATGGTGGTGGTGGTAGAGTTGAGAGGACCAAGAAGCAGAAGGGTAAGTGGGTGGTCCAGAAGTGGATGGATTCTGGTTTTGGATTGGTTCCATGAGGGCGGGCAAGGGTAAGGGTAAGGGTAAGGGCTGGTGCTGTTGCTGGGCACTCCACCAGGGCGTCGTCTCTGGAATGTCCAAAGAGAAATGGTTTATAGACATTTTCTCTGATCACACTCGCTCGAATTCGGGTTGCGGAATTTGTAAGGCACAGAAACTGTGGGGAAAATTTTGGGAGAGAGAGAGAAATAATAGAGACAGGAGAAGGGGGTTGCAAGAAGGCGTGATGATTATGGGTTTGATGTGGAGACTGTGGGAACTATTTGATGGAGCTACCAAAGATATGACAACGAGAGAGAGAGAAATTGGAAGTACGAGTACTTTAAGGTTATTTGTATGGTGTGAATTTTTCTTCTGTTTTTTTAAACATTAATTTCTGTGTAAATTCCATGCTGCTTGCTAGCTAGCCAGCGAGTACTCGTGTTGCCTTCTCTTTGAGTTTGCTTTCCTGTCTAATAATAATAATAATAATTTGATTGAGTTGTTGAAGAGTGTACATTTGTATGAGTTTTACGCGGGAAGTGTGTATTAAAAAGTGAGGTTATTACTGAATAGGGGCGAACGTGTATGTGTTTTATGAATCTTGACATTCTATTCTAGACTAGAGGTGAATACTTTGGTGTAATTAGGGACATCCCATGTTACTAAATTGACAAACAAATCAAGTGGTGGGTCCCTCTCTTTCCTCATACTATAATCGTAATTAGTATAGTAGTATAAGTAATTAGTAATCATCATCATCACCATCTGCTTCACGGCGAAAAAGGAATTATATATCATCGTCCACTTTATTTAATTTCCACCCCACGGCCGGCATACCTAGCTATACAGATGCAAGTATCATTTTGGTTCGTTCTTGGAGAAGCACACGGATATATTCATTTTTCAATATTTGCCTCAATTTCATCACTTTTTAATAAATGTCAAATTAATTGGTATAAGAAATTTGTAGAAAAGTAGAAACAGATGAACATGTCTCCTATTTTCCAATCACTTTATTTTCCTCTGTATTTTTTTTTTATTATTATTATTTAATATAAATATACAGCAGAGTCAGCTAGCTAGGGCGGTCGCGCACCGATATTTTTTGAAAAAATTAAACTCAGAGCAGAGAGGTGGCTGGTGGTGGTCCTACTTTTAATTTGTATATATATGAGGTCTAAATTCAGGTCTCTCCAATTATAATTATTATCTTCTTCGGGATATATATATGAGAGAATAGTATTTATGTCACGTGCATGTGACAGCATTATTGGTGTTTGGCCATTCCTTGTTTTGAAGGAAATGAGCTAAAAACCCCATTTAAAGTGTTATATATATATACTTATAGCTAGCTAGAAAAAAAAAAATGAAAAATATCCCACAGATGCCTTCCCTTTCCAATAAAAACAGAGAGTGATGAGATAAGATTTGTCCAATTAGATAAGACACACACCCTTTCTCTGCAGTCGTGTTTGAATCCCCTCCTCACACTTGAATATCTCTCGCACGCATTAGTACATCACAAGCACACACCAATCCATTTTATTTATTATATATAGTTGTATTCCATTCTATTCTATCCCCTTTTATTTCTTTTAGTTAGATTGTGTCTTTTCTGTGACTTAGAGACAAAGCCCACCTCAATTTCCAGGTAGATTCAGACACCCTTTTCTGCCCTACAAAAGGTTGAACTAGTTTGTTTTAGTTTAAGTACATGTTGGAGACACAACCATAATTATAGAGCTAGCTTCTTGTGCTTTATTATTATTATTTTTTCAACCCTCTAATACAAACAACTTTCATTGTGCCATCTTACTCCAGGTATATATAAATGCTCTCTCCGTCATCATCAATCTTTTCTCTTCATCCAACGGTCTAAATCAATAGTATCAGTTTATATATCAACCTTTGTACATATATGTCATTTGTTCATCGAAACTGAGCCACAAACATACAGGGAGTGCAATTAATACAAGTACCAAAAACTCCCCAATTCTACAAGCTCTGCAAATGATGAAACCATCTTACATGCAAATGCCCAGACCTGACATTTTGCATTGCTTGCTGAAAGATGTTGCTCGGCCCAGTGCAGGAATCCTTGACCATGAAGGAAAACCCAGGCTGGGAGAGGGAATCTGCCATGTAATTCTATAAGGAAAAATCTCTTAGTTTATTTCAGGAGAAATGCAGAACAAGACAACCCTCATGAGATATTTAAGGAAAGTAGGCACTGTAGAGGGAAAGAAGGCAATACACATAAGGACAGGATTAACCCAAAAAAAAAAATGATTTCCATATCTGGGTGTTCCTCATTCCCAAGTAAAATCCCCACTCCATCTGGGTTTTCTAAGATCTATCCTGTGGACTGTGGCTGTGATTGAGCTTGAGATGACTAAATAAAGTCCATGTCTTTCTTTTAGCATTAAATTATAACAAGACATAAATAAATGCATCTATAATGTCTCTGTTTTTTTTTCTTTTTTTAAACTTGTTTCGACGAACAAAGCCAGCGAGCTTGGTTTTGTGAGAAGTGTTATGATTGGTTTAACGAAATGTTTTGTCTCAAATAGGGTTTGTTCTTTACGAGATTATAGAGAGTGTTCCAGATTGTAATGTTCATTGATTCAGTAATATATTCGCAACAACTTGCGACATAAAGGCCAAGAGCGATGTACGCAATCTTAATATGTTTGATACGCTTTCCTGAAGCTGCGTTTTATCGTACAACTAAGATTATTAAACAAGTCAATAATAGACCATAAGCCCATCTTGTAGTTATTTATAATGTAATTAGCACAACTGTCAACAAGTTAGCATTCAGTTTACCCGCCTTGACCAGTCTTGCATATGAACTAATAATGTTCTGTCACTATTCATTCATATGCCTCCAAATTTCCAACTTGCATTTGGTGCCGGTATATATATTCATATAGGTATGTGTGAGATATTTTTTTTACGATGATACCATAAATTATATCAAATGCTAAAAATTAATTCTACTTATTCGGTAACTTTCATCTAGATAATCGATCTATATGCATTTGGGCTCGTTGAATAACTTTTTTTAAATTCTTGAAAGTAATACTAATGCGTTTTTGTTTCCCCCCTCATGAAATTTTAAGTCTTCGAGTAAACTATCTTATCTTTATTTAAAATATGTTACAAATTTTATTTTTATTTTTCTTGTGTTAGGTTAGATTGCTCCTGAATTTATTTTTTTTAATATATATAATTAAAAATGTAACTTTATCTACTTAATAAAAAGATATAAGTACATTGATATCATCACACGACTTACAATTTAATTTATATATATACTATCTAGCATTTCAAAAGCTAAATACCAACATATATGGTTATCACTGTTCACTGATGTAACTACTATATAGTTATTTATGTTTTTCTAAAAGAAGAACTTAAATTTTATTATTTTAAGATATAAACTAATATGGGTAAATGGGTTTGGTGGGCCAATTAGTATAGGACTATCTCACTTAGAAGTGATTTATATTCAAGTGTATGTTTGTTTGCATGTGATGGTCCCTTATTAAGTTGAAAAGAAAAAACAAGGACCCCAGATGATTCAATAAATAAACGTGACCCTAAATCTCCAACAAGGCATCCTAAATCGGAAAAAGCTGTTTGTAAGGTACAACCCTAACCCAACCAAATCAGAATCGGAAAGTTATGCCAAACAATTCAATGAAGTTTGCATCATTCAATTCAAACTCTTCCATACTTGTTCCCTCAAGACTCTTAATTAAGGTGGGGACCAAAGCCCATAGCCTATGCTCGAAGATCACTTGTCCCTCTACGAGGACCATTAACTTCGATATAAGTGCACAAATGCAAAGTAGCCGATATATTAGACTTTTTCATTTTTTTATCTCTTAATTATCTTTTAACTTATTCTGCATTATTAATCTCTTGTTTAGATTTAGATATCAGTAAAGTGAATAATTTTTTTTTAACAAAACATTTTTTATACACATAACTAAGTATTAAACATCTGTTAATATATTTAAGAGACTCATCTATTTAATAAAATTTTAAAATAACTAAGGACTCAACCGTATATATAATGCTAACTTTTCCTTGCCTTTGGACATTAATGATTAATCTTATCCACATTATTAGTTCCAGGAGATTTGAGTTCTACTAGCAAGATATGTAGAATTTGATCTATTAGACAAGAGAAAAGTGGGGGATGCAATAGAGCATAGTACCTTGACGAATACCCACCAAAAAAAGAAAGGATTTTCGACTTTTAAATATCATAAGACAAAATAATAATGATGAAAATATGAGGTTAGAATGTAATTGAGCACGCCAATTGGCATGATTAGATGATTCAAGAATTGATAATTACCCATAATTAGGATTTTTGAAGCAAGAAAATGCTATCATGGTTTTTTCAGAATGCGTCTCATCATGGAATATTGAGTTGGTCTATCTGTGGCAATGAGTGGCTTACGTCGCTGTTTATCCATTGTCGTGAAATAGATGTTTGATTACGATATATAACCCATGATTTGGATTTTCAGAACGACAATTAATCATGAATTAACATTATTAAATCATAGGCATGCACGTCTAACATTTACTTGCCATTAGTGTATCGTGCTATGTTTGAACTGTCGGCATCATCCACCTCCACACTCAGTCTTTTCTTTTGGAGGGTTGCTAGCTTTAATAATACCAATTAATTATGTCTAATTTTACAATTTCCCAATATCAACAAAAAGAAAACAATTTTATTTCGTGACCTTTAATTTTAATTAAAAATTAGTATCTTAATATCAACAATATTAATTCCTGGCATAGAATTCTTTCAACTTGATCTTAAATATTCGCTATGGTTTAAGACCTCATCCAAAATATCAAACAAACCAAAGACAAGAAATTATTTCTCCCAAGAAAAAAATATATTTATATATTAAGAACCAAACAACATCAGATCTGAGTTCACATTTTTCTCCTCAAGTTAGGCTACTACAATCCAGAGAACCCATTATCTGGCATGAATTAGTCACTTGCGTAAATAAGAAAAATACAAGCCTAGACTAACAGGCTATACCATAGCTGCCATAGCAAACCAACAAGTATATATATTTCATTATAAAATTAATGAATTAAATATATGAAGCAAATAACAATTTCCCAAGGCAAACGATACTCATCACAAGGAACCTCTCAGTTCAGAAGTCCCAGCCACAGAAACCAGTTCGTGGGAATTAAATATAGTTTCCCAATTTTTTTATCACTTGAAATTTGATTAAAAAATAATAAGCTAAATATAATAAAGCTGGAACCCAGTGAAAGTGAAAAATTCTATTGGAGCCGAAGGAAGAGGCCACGTCTCCTCTTTTTCTGGCCGTTTGCCTGGCCTGGCCCTAAATGGCTCGCTGAATTAAATTTAAGGCATGCGGGGTGGGGCTCTACTACTACTAGGTAGAAAGGGCCCACAAGATCAATATTTTTTTTGGGAAAGTGGACCCACCAGATCAGAGGCCCAAACCTCTATTTTTACCTGTTTGCGTTGCTGTTAGAGCATGCCTTTCTCATCCGGCTAAACGTGAAACAGTGCAACAAAAGGGTTGCAGAGAATGGTGATGCAATCGGGTAAAATGGCACGTGGCACGTGATGGCTCCAGCTCTAGCTCTCTAGTAGTAGGGTAGTGGGGTGGATATATAGATGTGGGACCAACACGTAGGATGGTCCAATGGGCCCCAAGAGAGAGAGAGACGAACTCTTCGTGGGTTGCAAGTAGTAACTGAAAACATCAACGTTGACTCGTCCTTTTAAAGGAAAGGCTAGTGCTAGTGCTAGTGCATGCGTAATGGTCTTATGAGACACCAATGAATGTATGTACCGAAAGATAAACAAATAGTACATCCATGTCATTTGGAAAAATCGGAAACGTGAAGCTCTTGGATATAACCTGTCCCTTTCTTGTTTTAGCTTTCTTTTTTTAAAATAAAATAGATAGATGCTTGACAATCCCTTTCGGTTAATTATAGATTTGATTATTTGGAATGCCAGTTTTACTAATTAATTATATTATATGGTTAATCAATAATTTTGAAACAGTTCATGTGATGCAATGTCTCGCCCGAATAAACTTAAAATTTTGATTGAGATAAACATGTGTGATGTTAAATAAATAATATCAAAAAATAAACACACGGTTGGTCTATAAAAACAATATATTAATTTCTCACCTCTTTCATATAATACAATAAATCATACGGCTAAAATTAAAACATGCTCCAATTAATTAAATCTTATTCATGTGATTCATAATGTTCAATAATTTTTCTTGGCCATCACGATCTTGAACAGTTCAAATAATATTAGGAGACATTTATCTTTGACAACTATTGTTAGGTGCTAAAAGTTAATATTAATCATATATCATAATGTCCTTCTTCATTACATATTTTATCAAATTTCTTACATGTTGATGTGCAATCAAGTCGAATAAACCTCACAGATATTTCCTCTTATTTGCAAAATATCGTTATGGGACATGAATGGAATATTAGGGCCGTAAATAATTTCGAATAGCATTTTTAACTAGAGTTAACTTCAAAATCAAATAGTACCAATATGTTATATAATATATTTTTTTTTATAGGCATAATATATTTAAATTAAACTATACTTTCAAATATTGATTGGACCTACAGTACTAAATCTATATAAACTCTTTTATATGAATTTTTTTTTTTTTTGTACTAAGTTTAAAAAGACCATTTTCCCCACATTAAAAAAAAAAATAAAAATGTGAGGGATATATAGACGACCAACCTTGGCCTAACTTTTGAAGATTGAAGTCAATGGTTTAAGACTCCAGAAGACCACGTCTCTTTTTAATCCATCTGCCATTAAAATGAAACTTTCCTGCCTGCTATAGTAAACGAGCTGACGTGTTAATTTCTTTACATGATAATATTAATTATAGTATAATCATTAACTTACTTTTTATGATGATTTTTTTTTTATTTGAACTTTTTATGATGACTTTGGAATTAAGATAAATGACATTATTTTATAGTAATTATGCTTGCTTGCTTCTTCTTTTTTTCTGGTACAATAATGCTTATATTAACTCGTTGATATAATTAAAATTGATATAGCTCAAACTCTAATGATTTTTTGCACCGTAGAAACCAGAAACTATTGGCGCGTAGTAATTATTTTTTAAGGTATTTTTAATATAAGTTTAGGCGAAACCGTAAGCGCTAAATCCTTGAAAAGCAATACCGTTTGATTGTAATTAATATTTTTGTTTAGAAAATTAACTCACCACAAATAATTCTGGGCGAATGCCGAAAGAAAGATCAAAGACTAAAGATAACAGACACTTGCTATTTATTCTAACTTGATATAATTGCATAATCATCAAATCATAGACAAAATGGTATTTTCTTTGATGAAATTATGAAGGTATGATTTGGGGAACATATAAATGAGTAGAAGTATTATGTTGGGTATACTATGGTAAAATACACTCAATAATTTTCCTTTTTTTTGACACAAAATAAAAAACGTTAATAATTACATGCAACTGGGTGAACATTTAAAAAACTCTCACGGCACAAAGTAATCGGGTCGAAAGCCCAAAGGCATACCTAATTTAAATTAACCAATAGGCTGAAGCTTGGCCCAAGTTTTCATGTTACAAGCCCAAACCAATTTCCACTGTAGTTTTTGTATTCGAAATAATAGACTGCTCGAATACCCTTATTTTACTTGAGAAATTAATAGAAATAATGAAGGCGCGAGTTTAAAGTTTATGAGAAATGACAAGCAGTCCACAACTTAATGGAAACTGAGAGAGCAGTGCGGTTAGTTATTAATTACTGGACCATGAGGTCTCGATAATATTGTGAGATCCAGCTCGAAATGATGTCTACTTCTTGTTGCCTTACATGCTTTAGCCACTCTGGATCTTCTTCGCTCGAGAACCTCAAGTCTACATGATGAGCTCCTGCATGCACATGCACATGCACATGCACATGCGCACCCATATCAATAAAAGTAAGGGAACAAAGTATATGTTTCTTTGTGTTTTGGTCCATGAAGGCACTAACCTTCCTTTGCAACTATAGCAATTATTGTGTCTGATATATTCTTCAACACCCTGTAACCAAATCCTGATTAGGTAGCCAATGCAAGAAGTAACAAGAATGGTAAAAAGAAAGAAAGAAAGCGTACCCTCCTGCACTCCAAGGGTCTCTTAAGCCATTAAAGAAGATAATGTTACTCCCAAACCTTTTTAACACCACTTCAATGCTCTGCCAAAAACACCATCTAATTATACAAGTCATAGAGTTGGTAGCAAGTTATAACATCACAACACGAAGGATTACCCACATGACCACCAAACTCAGTTGTAATCCAAAAGGGTCTGGGCTCAATGCCATAGACCGCTTCGCAATAAGTGGCTCTGCTTTTGTACTCCCACGTGCTAGCTCCGAATATACTCTCCTCGTTGCCCCCACCCGTAGGCATTATCATCTCCGTACATGCCTGTGCAAAAGTTTTATGATTGGATCAAACACAATACGATCTGTTTTCTTTTTCTAATTTCAATTTTTTTTAAAATAAATGGAATAACCTAATAATACTAAAAAGGTAAGTAGAGTGTGGAGTACATTAGAACCAAAGGTGCTCTTCGTAAAGCCATTTCCTCCTCCTACTTGTGCGGCTTATGCCGTAATCTACGGCAACAGTATGGGACCAGACTAAGGGTGGAGATGATGCTGCAACCAAGAGGCACGTGCACGTGCTTTCTTGGATTCTATCACGAGCTTCCATCCATTATCTATTAGTAGATTATTATTAAATAGTCCACAATCGATTGCATTGCATGGGTGTAATCGACTAATAATTTATTTTCTTCCCGTTTCATTATTTTTGTTAAGGTCGATTGGTTTTGTAGATTCATGCGTAGGGAGTAAAAAGTAAAAACACAAAGCAGAGCAGAGCAGGAATATTACCTGCCACCGCCATCCTTCGAGTCCGAGGCCGACAGACATGGAATTATCGTCCAAATCGAAACACGTGGCACTCCCACTTGTATTGTAATAGATGTTGGCTGCAGCATACATCTTGGCAAACGTGTCGTTTCCGCCGCCCAAGTTGTCGATTGCGTTGCACATCTGGACCAGCCATAATTCGGGTTAAAAAATCTATCGATATACATTTGTCTCGCTCACATCATTATTAAATAAATAAATAATCTATCACCGTCTCTATGAAAACTCCAATTCAGGGTTGAATACATGTGCGTGTTGGAATGCTGAGTGAGAAAAGTATGGGCACCTAAGAAAAAGATTGGGCAACAATGATTATTACCTTTCTTACTGGATAAGCTGGTAAAGGATTTAGGAAATTGGAAGGTGTTGGATAATCTGTCATGGCCGTATAAAGGAGAGCAGTACTGAGCCATCCTTCCAGAGCACCTGTGCTAATATAATTCCTGTAGGAACACCACAATTAAATGAAATCAAGTTGCATTAATCAATTAATTAATAATTAGATTAGATAGCATATTATTTATCATGCTCTGACTTGCAGATTCTGAAGGATCTCCGTAGCAGTTCCAGTCCCCCGGGTGTGGCGCCCGTGTCTTCTATTTGTTTCCAGGACCCTTTTATCACTCTGTAACAATTCTCGCTCTCGCTCTACATAATATTCAAAAACAAAACCAATAAAAAAATTGTAATTTTATTTTTTGGTCAGAATTATAATTATAGATAACTAACTAAAAATGAGATACCCTGTAGTCTTGAGTGACGACGTTGGTGAAGGCATAGGGTGAAACCAAACCCAGAAAATGGAGGATTGGAGCAGAGGATGCTAAGGCTCCGACGGCAACGTGTGGATACTTGAGCCTGAACCAAGCTGCTAACACTGCGCAACCCAGTCAACTATTTCATCATTCTCTGCATAATTTGCAGTTGGGAAAAAAGAGGTGAAATTTAAGGAACAGAAACTGAAAGTTTGACAACAATATCGTACTTCCTCCGTAGGATCCTCCAAACACCACGACAGGGGATTCGGTTGCTGTCAAATTCTTCTTCAGATCGGTAATGAGAGTGGCATAATCAGCCAGTGCCTGTGTCGTGCTCAGATACCCAAGTGTGCTACTGTTGCTATATGCATCCTCTTCGTTGCCCCCAAACGGCACCGATTTTCCATAGAACCTATGCTGCAGAGCAACATGTCAGAACCACTACGCTATATATCTTCCAATTTCAGTGTTGGTATTGCTGCCTCTGCTTGGTTGACCAAAGTGAAAGTCAAGCTCAAATTGGCAGAGTTTCATCGAAATGGTCTTTTGGGCAATTAAGCAGATATATATCAATCAATATTACAAATCAAGAAAGAGATCTACGTGCCTTGAATTGGAGCAAATTAATTACCTCGATGAAAACTAGAAGAGCTTTGAAGTAAGGTGCTGTTTCGAACATAAAGCCCGTGTTTTGTGCGAACCATTCGATGTCTCCTTCGTTCCCCGTGTAGACAAAGATCGGAGCTTTCTTTTTGGCACCACCCCAATAGGTACTATTGATCAGATATCTCTGTTGAAAGGTCTGGTAGCTCTGGGGATTATAATTGAAATGGTCAAGAATTTGAGTGAAGAACTCTGTTCTGTAAAGCCCATTTTGGGTAGAAGCGGAACCAGAGAGCTGCTCTGCTCGAACGGCCGAAGAAGGAAATCTTGGTATTATATGGCCAAAACTGAAGCCAAAAAGACTCCACAGTAAAGAGAAGCATAGAAATGTGAAGTAGTATCCATTTGCCATTCCGAATTAAGGCTTTTGTGGAGTACAGAACATAAAAGCTTCTCTTACGAGAAAAATGATCCCACAACCTGCGCAGGCTAAAAGTCATCCAAGACGTTGGTCTGCTGGGAATGACCTATTTGGTGGACTTCTGACTATCCAGAGCCAGAAATTGTTTCAATTTCGTGACTGGTGAACTGCTTCACTTTTTACCGAAAATAATGGAATTTTAGGAAAGTGAAGTAGAAACAAAAAAAAATTGACCGTTAACATTTTTTTAAGAAAGAAAAACCTCGAGTTTGACATATTCAGCCTCCTTTAACTTTAACCTTGACCATTCAACAATATTAGAGATTGGATCTCTGTATCACTGATCAGAGATTCCGTTTCTATGCCATCTAAGTCACTTTTTGGGTCCAGTTCCGATGGTTGATACTATTCGCCAAAGGGATCACCTTATCTTATCTCTTTCTATCCAAAACAATCATAATTCAGAAAAATAATCAATCATGTATCAGATAAAAAGTGTTCGTCCACTTGATGATCAAAGCTTGTTTAGTTTTTCTTTTTTCGTAAAGGGGATTTTCAATTTTGGTGCATTGAGATAGAACTAGAAGTTTGTTATATAAAGTTGATAATATCAATAATAGAACCATGAGCTCTAATGTAATCATTTCTCATTTGTCGTATTATTTATTTGCCTAAAATGAGTGGTGCCGTGTTCATGGGTCCATAAATCACACGAAAGGAAAATTATATCGCGCACCTTAACATTTTTATCCAAAGTTTTCTGCTTCCATCTTGATGATGAAAATCATATGCAATTTATGACATAGAAATTATGGATGTACTTTACGTTAAGAATACCAACAAGACGACACAGCCAAACACTCGTGTATAGTATACATTATAAAAACTATTATTAAACATTTTGAGAGACAATCACTTTGGTTAACAACTAATTAAACAGCATCAAACTCATTAACAAATTTTTTTTTGAAAAAAAAACTATATGAGCTAAACATAGCACACATCCTAACCTTTGAGTTGTCCTTGGCTAACACTATTAGACTATTAGTCTCAAAATATATTTATAAAAAAACTCATCATCAACCAAAACCGCTGGTGTTCTCTTGGCAGAGCCACTATTGACTTCCCACTTTGGGCTATCCTTTTTTTTTTTTTGTTGGTTCCTCCTTTCTCCTAATTTACTATTTTTCATTAGAAAATGGTTACTTTGGGTAATCTATAAACTTTTGGCTTCAAAAGGATGAATTAAGTTGTTTTCAAATTCTTCACTGAAACTGAAATATTGATCCAAGAATAGTTTTTTTTTTTTTTTAAATTTTTTGATGAAAAAATAGTAACTTTCTCAAGCTTGGAACAAGTTTATTTATTTAGCCTTAAAAAAAAAAAAAATCCAAGCGGAGCTTCTATTTGTCCTTTCTTCTTTTTTGGGCGTAAAAAGGTATAATAACAACGCGTAGTTGGACATGGGCCTAAAAAATTATTAGCAAAAAAATGAATCCAAACCAGAAACTAGTTGCTTACTTTAATTCTGGGCCCATTTGGACCGCAATGATAAAAATTTGGAAAAAGAAAAACATAGAGAAGAGAAAGGATATTCAGCGGGGTTTGCTTTAAATCAAAAATGCCTTTTCTCCTTTGATTTCTCGGAATCATAAGATTATGGCAGAGAATGCGAATTCATTGTTAAAGTAATCAACATATTTGTAACCAAGTTATATCTAATTGGTCGTTGCAGATATTTATTTTCTAAATAAATTATCTATATTCTTCCTCTCCGTCCAAGGTCAAAGTCAAACTTGTCATCATCGTTTTGGGTTGCCAAAAAAGAGAAGTGCAAGTGTCGTTACACTACAAGTCCACCGCATTTTCGCTAATATTAGCAAGCTTGCGCTCCAAACCTCTGATTCTGTAAACTACAATTTAGCTATTTTAGTGTACATTCACTCACAGCACTATTCCAAACTTCCATCCTTCACCGCCGCCGCACGATACAGATATTGTTTCATCTGACCATTGGTCTGATGACACGTATGACGCTCAACAGAATGGAGACCGTGCGTGATTGCTTCTCCTTTCCCTCCTTCGGCTTAACTCGACTAGATCATGTGCAGTATAGACTGTACAGAATCAAATCTAGTATAGGTGGTGGAAGCCATCAAACCTACTCACGGTCACAGGTCTCTTCCTTTAGGGTTTATCACTCTTCGTTTTCCTCTCATTCGCTTTCATTCCCTAGCTTTTCCTTTTCAGCTCGATTCCGATTTTGTTCCCTCTGACAAACCGAAAACTTGGTTTCCTCAGTTACCGACGAAGTTTAGAATTACACTCAAATTCAATTATTATGACAACGATTTCAGTTTGTTGATGTGACTCACTTTTACTGCTTCGATGAAAAGTTTAAAATGCTAGAAAGCGAAAGAGAAAAATCAGTAATTACTACCAATTACCCATTGTTTTAGCATCCCAATTCAGCCAGAAATTGAATTTGTGATAACGCATGGTAATCTAAAACTCCTCGTTTTCAACATTTTTTCATTCTCTGTTCTAGCTAGCATAACATTGTGACATCTGATTGTTAATTCGCATATAGGTTATTGGGATCTGAATATCGAGGTTTTCTGATGCCGAGGCATAACCTGAGCATGGATTTGATTCCTGGGAAGATCAGAAAACGAGGGTGTTCCTCGTCGGCTTCTTCCTCTTCTTCTATAATCCAAAACTACAGGTTCAAAAGAGCGATTCTTGTGGGTAAGAGGGGCGGATCAAGCACACCGGTACCCTCATGGAAACTAATGAACTCGAGATCTCCAGCATCGGCGCTGCGGGCACTGGAGTCACCCAAGTACCCACCGTCACAGACAGGTAGCAAGGCAAAGCAAGCCCCAGTGTCAGCAAGGAAACTCGCGGCAACGCTGTGGGAGATGAATGAAATCCCTTCGCCGAGCATTAAGGAAAGTTCTGATGAGAGAAAGTCCAAGAAGGAAGTGAGAGCAAGGGAAAGGTTGGCAAGGTCGATGCATTCTGGTTCTTTGCCTCCACATTTGTCCGATCCATCTCATAGTCCCGTATCAGAGGTGTGATTTTATTACATGAGTTTCCTTTGGTTTCTGTAAGAATTCAGGAACCAATTACAATATTTTCTTTCCCAATTTTGATGTTGAGAATTTATTTTTATTGCTCTGTTTTTTTGTTTTCGTCTCGACTTCCCCTCGTTTATATGGTTTTGTAATATGTAGCAGATTATTCTACTTGGGTTTCTTGACTAAATTGTATTTCTTTCTGGGCCCTAATTAATTAGAGATATTATGAATAATATAATGCAATTTTATTACGACCCCAACTGTCAATTATTGAAAAAGAAAGAAGATAGAGCATCAGTTTTCCTTCAACTTACAGTATTTCATTCTTCCATCAAAAAAACAAAAAAACCTTATTTTCATTCTATGGCTGGTTATCTTTGGATGATTAATTGAGATTGTTGCTTCTGTGAAATTTGAAATTTTGCCTTCACTAACTCGTACGGCATTTATGACGATATAAACATACGTTTTCTTACAATTTAGTGTAACATTTTGTAGAGGATGGATCGATCTGGAACTGGTAGTCACCATACAAGAACCCCATCAATTTCCCAGAGGTCGAGGCTCGCAGACCATCATGTTGGTGCTTTAGATTCTATTAGCAATGCCAGCTTCATGGAGGTATTTGATGCTAAAATCAATAGTGTTGGAGACTTGAAGTTCTTTCTTTCTATACTTCTTCCTCCCTCTCCTCCTTTGTTTTCTTCTCCTCTTCTGATCCATTTGAATACACGCACCTAGCTTAGTAGCATTGTATTCTTAGACATCACATATCTGCATATTGTATTTTCGAACATCCTTACGTCTAGGTATGAAGTACTTGAGAAATCAAAGATAAATGTGTTATGGTATTTCTAAATTAGCCTAACATTCCAGGACTGCATTATACCCACTTTTGGCTCAGGTGTTTTGAACTTTTATCCTTCTTTGGAAGCATATAATTCCGTATTATAATAGGTGCTTGATGATTGGAAAGGTTCCATTTGGATCTCTTGGCATAGTATTCATAAAACAAGAAAATGCATTTCACACATTCACTTTGAAGGTAATGTATGATCTCGTGTTTTTGTTAAGATACCTGCAAGCCGAGCATGTCTTAATTTTGTGCCAAGAAGTACCATTACCAAGTACATAGATCATGACAATGAAAATGTCATTTACATTTGTTTTCTTGCAGATTGAAACCAGATCTCGAGCACAGACTCCTACTTCATCTACAATTGGAGCTAAGACTCGTTTGAAGGATGTTAGTAATGCTTTAACAACGTCTAAAGAGTTACTTAAAATTATAAACCGCATGTGGGGCCATGAAGATCGTCCCTCTTCTAGTATGTCATTAATCTCAGCTTTACATACAGAGCTGGAGAGGGCTCGCCTGCAGGTCAATCAGTTTATCCAGGAACAGCGCTCAGATCAAAATGAGATAAACTATCTGATGAAGTGTTTTGCTGAAGAAAAGGCTGCATGGAAAAACAAAGAGCAACAAATTGTTGAGGCTGCAATTGAATCTTTTGCCAGAGAACTTGATGTGGAGAGGAAGCTAAGGAGACGGCTTGAAAGTTTAAACAAGAAGCTTGGGAGGGAACTGGCTGAGACAAAGGCATCCCTTCTTAAGGTGGTGAAAGAACTTGAAAGTGAGAAGAGGGCTAGAGAAATTATTGAACAAGTTTGTGATGAATTAGCAAGAGATGTTGGTGAAGATAAAGCTGAGCTAGAGAAACTAACAAGAGAGTCTGCAAAAGTTTGTGAAGAGGTAGAGAAGGAAAAGGAAATTATGCAGTTAGCTGATATGTTGCGTGAGGAGAGAGCTCACACGAAACTCTCAGAGGCAAAGTATCAGCTTGAGGAAAAGAATGCCGCTGTTGATAAACTCAGGAATCAACTTGAAGCTTTTCTAGGAAACAAACAAGTTAGAGAAAAAGGACGTAGTTCCACTCACTTGAATGATGAAGAAATTGCTGCCTACCAGGGTGGAACTCGGTTTGGATCTCATTATATTGAAGACGAAGAGGATGATGAAGGGGAGATTGAAAATGGTGTAGAATGCGAAGAGGACTCAGCTGAAAGTGATCTGCATTCCATTGAATTAAATATGGACAATAACAATAAGATTTATAAGTGGACTTACCCTTCTGAAAGCAGATTTGATACCAGAAGATATCCAATTGACGAAGAAGTTAAAGGGAGGAGATCTGCATCGGGTAAAGTTTCAAGGAGAAGCACTTCTCTGCAAAGGAGTATATCGGATGGAATAGAATTGGGAATCCAAACTGAGAAATTTCAAAATTCAGGAGATGGAATAGATTGGGAAAGCTTTTCTGAATTGGAGAAGCAATCTCAAGGAAAAGGTTATGGCGACGTAGTGCAAGGCTATAAATCAACGAAAGGTCTCAAGGATCAGATCTTGGCTGGTTCAAGGCTAGGATCTTCTAGGGTTTCTGCTAGTCCAACAAGGCAATTTGGCCAGCCTTGGCCTTCAAGAGATTCCACAAATACCTTTCTGGAGAGACCTGCTACGGAACAGGGCAATGGTCTGAAATCAAGGTTAGCGGTTGAGGGACAGAATGTGAGAAAGTCCAAACGGTGAGAAATACACCAAGTCGAGAATGGAAAGAAAATGCTTTTCTTCTGTCAAGATTTATTCTTTTGCTAGCCATAGCTGCTAAAGTTGCAGTTCTCGCTGCTTAATTTTATTTGACCATACTCAGGTATGGCTTTGTTTGTAGAGTTGAAAACGTCTGTTACAACCGGCGAGTTTCTCCTGTAATATATGATGAAGGGTTTTTCAGAAGTATTAAATGTCTCCTTCCAATCTCATATGCTACGTCAACTTTTATGTCTAGACTAGATAGTAGTTTTCAATTTTAGATACAATTTTGCTTATGTTAACTATTATCTAGATTATTCTCCCCTGGAGGAGAGTATTCACACATCGGTGTTGTAACATTGGATTGGTACTAAATGGATTGGGTTTGTAGAATTAGATCTGCGGATCGTACTCTGCAGTATTGAAATTGAATTATACTTGAATGGATTAAAAGTATAGTCTTGTTCATTGTTAAAAGTTCCATGAATCAACCTGGGTCTTCAGTTTGAGATACAGTTGTTTGATTCAGCAACTTGATTCTCACTTTGGATTTTAGGAATTGGAGGGAAGATCAAAATGAATAGGTTGGTTTGGAAATGGAAGTCCGGCTGAAATACTGTTGTTAGAATAAAAAGTAGATCTTAAATGCAATGGTCTGCATGGCAGAAAACTAGTTTATGATTAAATTGAGATTACCACATTTTTGCATTCTCTTACAGGGTTTCTGCCTTGGCAAGAGCATGCTACTGAGCGTATTTTGCTTTACAAGAATGAGGTAAAATCTGCGCAAACAATTGTACAGGTCTGCCTCTTGCATGATGGAAGAACACGAGATGTAGAACTATTAATCGTGAACCAGAGAGCATTTATGAAGACAGCAAGAGAGATGTTAATCTACTGCTTTAGGAGAAAGCTGGGCATCAAAGAGATCGCAACAGCTGCATGAAAAGCTGCTCCAATGGGAAGAGCCGCCTCATCAATAACAAAGTAAGGAGAGTGGAGTTCCACCGCTGGGCCGAGTGTCTCATTATATATTCCAATCCCAGAATATGAAGCTGCCATTTTCTCTGAATAGAAGCTGAAGTCTTCTGCTGCCATGCTTAACGGAGAAAGCTTGACACTGTGTTTGCCAAGCAGAGTTTCTCCCACTCTCTTTACATGTCGGTGCAGGTCCTTGTCATTGATCAGCGGAGGGTAGGGCCTCTTTGTTTCCTCCATGAAGTCCACCGTAGCAGAACATCGATGCACAGCTGCTTGCATTTCTATGACCTGTTAATTTAGCGAGAGAACTCAAAGTTTTGAGTTTTGTTTCCAATTTCAGTAACTTGAAGCCTAGGTGTGCTTACTTCTTTAATTCTCTGTTTAAGGTAGGACAGCCCTTCTGAAGTGAAACTCCGAAAGGTTCCTCCAAATCTAACCTCATCTGGAATTACGTTTGCTGCTTGGCCACCTTCAATAAACCCAACTGTTATTACCTGGGACACGAAAGGAATAGTGATAAAAGTTGAAGAAAGTGTGCATTAGAAAGTTGAAAGCAACAAAAATGGGCAGGTTGAGACGAGACGAATTACCCTGCCTTCTAAAGGGTCTGTTTCTCGTGAAATAATTTGCTGGAGTGCAATTATGGCCGAAGATGCTACTACAACTGGGTCTCTAGTCAATTGGGGAATCGCAGCGTGTCCACCTTTCCCTCGAATTGTAGCTAAAAATCTGGCAGCGCCAGCCATAAGTGGACCTGGTCGCGATGTAAATGTACCAACTGGTGTTCCTGGCGATACATGCATCCCAAAAACACCTTGGACGTCGTCAAGAGCACCCTCTTTTAAAATATGGTATGCCCCTGCGTTTCCTTCTTCTGCTGGTTGGAATACAAGTTTGACTGTGCCCTTCAATAACAAAGAACAGAAAGAAAGAGGTCAAGTCATGGTACTTTCTTTGGATTTGAAAGTTTAATTTGATTCACCTTTAACTGGTGTTTTCTGGCTTGAAGTAACTTGGCAGCTCCAAGAAGCATTGCTACATGAGCATCATGGCCACAAGCATGCATTTTCCCATCAATCTTGCTCTTGTGATCCCATTCCACCAGTTCCTAATAAGTGGGCATAGACCCATGTGTGTGCGGATGTGATTGTACGAAATGGAGCTGATGAACTGCAGTGATAATAAAATAATCCGAGATTGGGAGAGAAAGAAACCTGAATGGGAAGGGCATCCATTTCTGCCCTGAGAGCGAACCAGGGCTTTGAGCCGGAGCCAATGGAAGCAATCAGGCCAGTCTTGGCAAGGGGCCACGTGTACTCAACTCCAAGCGCGTCCAGCTCCGATCTAATGAGTTGACTCGTCTGAAACTCCTCGAAGGCCAATTCCGGGTATTCATGGATTCTCCTTCGAACCCATTTCAACCAATCCATAAAATTGGGCTCTCTGGCGGATTCTAAAAGCTCTCGAGTCAAGTCACCTAACTCCGATTCGGGAGTTTCCTCGAGAGTAGATGCCAGAGCTGACCATGCGGACAACGTTACCAATATGATTGTCAACCACAATCTCTCCATCACAGTGACTTGGAGGGCATAGGAACTCTGAAATTTTGTGCGCTCTTGAATTTATTACTTTCTTTTTTCAAGGGGGGATTGGTCACTAGAAGCTCTTCTCGTAAAATATATTGTGTAGCTGTCTGAAACTTTCCGTTGAATAAAAATTGTTTTTTTTTTTTTTTTCTCCTCAAAGTAAGGCGCTAACATGGATCATGTTGAAGTGGAGTAATACCATCTATGAACTCCAAAAGAATTTCATATGAGTAAGTCTTATAATAATATATATGTTTTTTAATTTTATACAACTTAAATAATTTTTTTTTTTTACTCATACAATTCTTAAAATTTTTTAAATGAATTACACAAATTTTTTTTCTCATAATTTTTTTTTTTACAAAAAATATAAATTAAATTTTTTTTTTATATATACAGCGGTCATTGAGTTTGTAACTCTTTTCTCTCTTTTATCTTCACATTATTTTGCTCTAATAATAAATTTCTTTGTACAATGTTATACAAAATTTATAAAACTCTTAAATAACATCGTTAGAGATGTTCTAACTAATTACAAATAACCAATGGAAGGATTTTTCTTTCAAAATGAAATTGATTACAGCTTAAGTTAAAAAATTTCTGTCATTCGGTGATAGGTAGGCACAAAATTTAGAAGATGAAATTTGAATTTACTGAGACCGAAGCAACGGGGAGCTACATATTATACGAGTCCAAGTAAGAGATTGCAACAGCCGCATGGAATGCTGCTCCAATGGGAAGAACCTGTTCATCAAGTACGAAGTACGGTGAGTGGGTCTGCATCCCTGATTTGATCGTCTCATTGTATATTCCAAGTATAAAAAACAAAGATGCCATCTTTCGAGAGTAGAAGCTGAAGTCTTCTCCAGCCATGATTGATGGAAAGTACTTCACGTTATGTTTCCCAAGCAGAGCTTCTCCAACACTCTTGGCATGTTCGTATAGCCTCTCATCATTGATGGTTGGAGGGTAAGGCGGTGCATCTATGTCCTCCATGAAGTCCACCGTGGCATAGCATCCATGCACTGACGCTTGCATCTCTATGACCTTGTGTAAAATTAACATTAAAATCTCAAGATTATGATCATTAAGGTAATCAATCTGAAGCCCACTGATCGATGCATGCTTACATCTCTAATTCTCTGCTCAAGGTAGGATTGCCCTTCTAAACTGAAGCTACGGAAAGTGCCTCCAAATCTTACCACTTCTGGAATTACGTTTCCTGCACGTCCATCGTCAACAAATCCAACCGTTATAACCTGCAGAAATACCAAAACAAACATATGAATTTGAGCTGAAGAACAGGTATATGCCCTGATGATATAGAATTAATTTGAAGTGATCGGGTGGTTGAGATGAATTACCCTTGCTTCTAAAGGGTCTGTTTCTCGGGAAACGATTTGTTGTAGTGAAAGTATAGCCATAGATGCCGCTAAAATTGGGTCTCTGCTGAATTTGGAAAACGCACTTTTGCTTTGGATTGTGACTAAGAACCTACCAGTAGCAGCCAGAATTGGACCGGGCCGTGATCCAATTGTCCCAATTGGTAAATCTGGCGAAACGTGGAGTCCCATAATAGCTTGCACATTTTCGAGAGCACCTTCTTCTAATACATGGAACGCCCCTGCTTTTCCCTCTTCTGCTGGTTGGAACAATAGTCTAACTGTGCCCTGGAAGAGAAAGAAGATACACAAAAAGGAATAAGCAGATTTTGGTCTCACACTACTTTATAAGGCTTTTGAATTGATGCATGTCCTGTCTTGCATCTTTAGAAGGAATAAATTAAAGATACCTTCAATTGGTGGCGTTTACTATGAAGTAACTTTGCAGCTCCAAGCAGCATTGTCACATGAGCATCATGGCCACAAGCATGCATTCTTCCATCGTTTTTGCTCTTGTGCTCCCATTCTACCATTTCCTTAATAATAATTTTAACATTTTTTCTTATTATTAAATGTAGACTATCAACATTGAACATTAACTAATTAGTCAATTACATGCATGTAAATGCACCTAAAGTTAGCACCTAACTATTAGTTACAAATGCCAAAAGGTTAATAATTAATTGAATATATATAGTATAGTATACTGAACCTGGATAGGGAGGGCGTCCATGTCTGCTCTGAGAGCGAACCAGGGGTGTCCGCCGGAGCCGATGGAAGCAACGAGGCCAGTCTTGGCAACGGGCCAGGCATACTGAATCCCAAGCGAGTCGAGCTCTGATCTGATGAGTTGACTCGTAAGAAACTCATCAAAGGCCAGCTCCGGGTTTTCATGGATTTTCCTCCGAGTTCGTCTCAACCAACTCAAGAAACTCTCCTCCTTGGCCGAATCCAACAGTTGACGAGTCATCTCGCTCAACTCTCTGTGTGTCCCCTCACTTTCCTCCACCTGCAGAAATGATCCTATCCCAAACTTCAGAGTGGAGCACAAGGCCATTGTGACCAACAACATTGTGAACCACAACCTCTCCATGGTAGTGCACATGTACGATTGATTGAAATTCAAAACAAGAGACTGGTATATGAATGAGAATGACAAACCATATATATACACTTGTGTTTCTTTGCATAATAGCACATATTTGGATTGAATAATGATGATCAGCGTTTCAGGAAATAATTTCAATACGGAGGATTGATCCCTGTTTTAGTATAGGAGTTTGTGATGGGAAGGAGTGTAACTGATAACCTGTGTGTGGGACATAATATAAAATAGGTTTGTATTAAAGCTATTTTTATGGCGCAGACAAGAGCGTTTTAACTCACTGCACTTTCAATCTCGTAACTCTCTTCAACCTCAACGTTTACATCACACCTTCAATTAAATTGCGAGTGTTCTTTCCATGACGTCTTCTCCACATCCACCTTTTACTTTGCAAATACTTAACTCTCATACATCTCTCTACCATTAAAATATTTGTTACTATATATCGATGACAATCTTCCCTCATTTATGAGGATGCCATTTATTCTATCTCTCCTCAGAGTCAGAGCAAATATGGCATCTACTTCATTACTCTCTGCTTTCACAAAATGGTAAGCAATATAGCAACCCTGATTTTCACTTTTGAGTTTGTTTTGTTGACGAGTTGATTCCTTCCTTGCAGTGCAGGCTCATAACCGGAGGAGCCAGCGGCATCGGGAAGCGTACTGCCCAAGTCTTTGCCAACAAGTGGTGATCCTGGACATCCGAGAGAACTGGCCCATTCAGTCGTCCAATCCATAGGCTCATAACGAGGGCATTGCATTACGGATTCATCCACTCACTTCTCCATTGTCCAGTAGATGGATCCGACATTACATTAATTTTCACATAATCAATCTTATATTATTCCAATCTTGAAAAGAAAACAAACTCTTACAAATACGCTACTTCAGAATCGACTGTTATTTTCCTAGACAGTCATTTGTTTCTCTTGAACCTCTGTATTCATCCAACAATTTACTTCTTCAGCAGTTGGCTTCCGTTATAGTATAGTTAAGCTCAACTCAATAATTTGAGCAAAACCGAAAAATCTTTACTCTAAAAATTTAAATTATTAAAAAAGTTTAAGAATAATTTAATATCATATTTAAATAATTAGAATAAGTGAATCAATTCACTGTCATTGTTAAAACAGAAAGGAAAGCAAGTTTAGTTTAATTCTCTTGTGTTAGAAACATTTACTTGCTTGATTCTTCAACTATAAATATAGTTGACTTCCATTGTAGAATTGTTAAACCGAACTCAATAATTTTCATGTGTGTTTGGTGAAAGGAGTAAGAAGAAGGATGAATTATTTGTATTGGGTGATGTCATGTGCATTTTTTTTTATATATATATTTTTATTTTTTATTTATAATTTTATTTTCATAAATAACTAAAACAATACGCACAAAAGTATGTATAAAGAGACGAGCATTTTCCATTTGTGTTGGCGGTAGTACTGGAGGTCAATTGTAGTGATGTGTGCAGCACTAGTTGCAACAACTTATTGTCGTATTATTTTTTGTATCATTAAATTTTAAAATAAATATATATTTTGATTTCTTTAAATTTTTATTAATTTAAATTCTAATGATTAAATATGGAGTATTAATAGACTCTTTATTATATGCAATAAGAAAAGGAAAGCGCAACTATCTTCCAGTGTGCCCTTAGCTAAGCTCCGACGTAATCAATATATTTCAAATAAAAAAATACGTAATCATATTTAAATGTTTACATATAATTGTACGGCCTTTTATTTATGTATAATTATCTCATAAATGTATTCCATACCCGTAACCATCAATCCCAGTAAAATAATGGTGCAATTTGTCATGATTGAAAAATAAATAAAATCAACATCCCACAAAATAGAAAAGAAAAAAAAAATCAATATTCTATGATCCCTTTATATGATTTATAGGTCTACTTAGGCAGTATATATAATCAAGGTTTTCTCTTCATTCCTTTACAGTGAAAAATTAAACCAGTGCTCCTCCCTATCTGAAGCAATGGCAACCACACCATCACTCTCTTCATTCACTAAAAGGTAAGTACCGACAGACTAATACGTTGCTTTGTTCTTGAATTTATATTCGTTATTTTATGCTCACGCTGGAGTAGATTTATTTTTCCCCCTAACTTTGATTTTTACTCTAATAATCACAAACAGACCACACTGGAAGTGAACCATTTATAAGAAAAAAAAAAAAAAAAATTATATATCATTTCCCAGCTCTTCACTGTTTTATTCTGAGCAGGCTAGAAGGGAAGGTGGCGCTGATAACCGGAGGAGCCAGTGGCATCGGCAAACGTACGGCTGAGGTGTTTGCTCAACATGGAGCCAAAGTGGTAATCGTGGACATTCAAGACGAATTGGGCCATTCAGTGGCCCATTCCATAGGCCCATCCAACTGTGTCTACGTCCACTGTGATGTGAGCGATGAGGCCCAAATAAAAAAGGCCGTAGACACAGCGGTCAAAACCTTTGGGAAGCTAGACATCATGTTCAACAACGCAGGAATAGCTGATCAATTCAAGCCCCGAATCGTCGACAACGACAAGGCCGATTTCGAGCGCGTTCTCAGCGTCAATGTCACCGGCGTGTTCCTCGGCATCAAGCACGCGGCGCAGGCCATGATTCCGGCACGTAGCGGTAGCATAATCTCGACGACGAGCGTAGCCTCAACTCTCGGCGGTGTTGCTTCACATGCTTATTGTTGTGCCAAGCATGCTGTGGTTGGTCTCACTAAAAATGCAGCTGCTGAGCTTGGTCAGTTTGGGATCAGGGTGAACTGCTTGTCACCCTTCGCAGTTGCCACCCCCTTGGCCACAGAGTTCGTCGGAATTACTGATGAGCAGTTAGAGAATGCTGCGAGCGCGGTTGCTAATCTCAAGGGTGTGATCCTTAAAACAGATGATGTGGCCAATACTGCCCTTTTTCTGGGCAGTGATGAGTCAAGGTATGTGAGCGGCCAAAATCTGCTACTAGACGGGGGTTACGCTAGTGTTAGTTCTTCCAATTTCATGTTTCAGTACCCACAGCCTTGATTTTCTGCAGCATCATTCCTTTTCGTTATTGTATATGTATGCACCCAACTCCCACTTAGTTTAAGAATAAGAATGAACATTCACATGTATGGGTATTCAGTCAGCAAAAATGTGAATCTAATCTATTGAAAAATGAGTAGAAAGAAAGACGTCAAATTAATTTTTGATGAACATCCAAGTAAGAGATTGCAACGGCAGCATGGAAAGCTGCTCCAATTGGAAGCACCTCCTCATCAATAACAAAGCGAGGAGAGTGGAGACGTTCCCCTGACTTGATTGTCTCGTTGTATATCCCAATTAAGAAAAACGATGCCGGGATCTTTTGGGAGTAGAAGCTGAAATCTTCTGCTGCCATGGTGGGTGGAGTAAAATGGACATTGGATTTGCCCAGCAGAGATTCCCCCACTCTCTTTGCATGTTCATACAGTTCACGGTCATTGATGGTTGGAGGATAGTGCCTCATTATTTCCTCCATATAGTCCACAGTGGCAGAGCATCGATGCACCGCCACTTGCATCTCTATCACCTATAAATATAATATAATCAGTGACAAAACTCAACCCATTTCTCTAGATGTTGAAGCCAAGCACCAAGTAATGCTTACCTCTCTAATTCTCTGCTTAAGGTTGGATAGCCCTTCTGGAGTGAAGCTCCGGAAAGTGCCTCCAAATCTGACCACCTCTGGAATTACGTTTTGTGCTTGGCCAGCTTCAACAAACCCAACCGTTATGACCTGTAATTAATATCACAAAAATGAAGAAAGGAGGACATGAATTAGAGAGCATTAAAATGAAGAGCTTGGCAGCGATGAATTACCCTGGCTTCTAAAGGGTCTGTTTCTCGCGAAATAATTTGTTGGAGAGAAAGTATAGCCGAGGATGCTGCAAGAACTGGATCTTTACTTGAATGGGGCATTGCTGCATGTTCACCTTTCCCATTAATTGAAACTAAAAATCTCCCAGAGCCAGCAAGAATGGGACCCGGTCGTGATTCAATTGTCCCAGTTGCTATTTCAGGCCAAACATGCAACCCCAAAATACCTTGTACGTTATCAAGACCACCCTCTTTTAGAATATGGTATGCCCCTGCTTTTCCCTCTTCTGCTGGTTGGAACACCAGTTTAACTGTGCCCTTCAATTCAATCGAAAGAAACAGGTTTAGCTTAATTAACAAGATTATTCTTCTATCTTGTTCAGCCTTGAAAATTATTCACCTTTAATTTGTGGCGTCGTCCTTGTAGTAACTTGGCGGCTCCAAGCAGCATTGTCACATGAGCATCGTGGCCGCAAGCATGCATTTTCCCGTCAATCTTGCTCTTGTGCTCCCATTCTACCAATTCCTGAAAATAAATTACATCTAATTAACTGGATATTAACTAATAAGTCCTATTTAAAGAGAATTAATTAAACCTGAATGCGGAGAGCATCCATGTCTGCCCTAAGAGCGAACCAGGGCTGTGCCTGTGCGCCGGATCCAACGGAAGCGATGAGGCCAGTCTTTGCAACGGGCCACGCGTACTCGACTCCAAGCGAGTCGAGCTCCGATCGAATGAGTTGACTCGTCTCAAACTCCTCATAGGCCAGTTCCGGGTTTTCATGGATACTCCTCCGAATCCGTCTCAACCAATCGAAAAAGCTGGGCTCCTTCGCCAACTCTAACAACTCCCGACTCAGCTCACTCAATTCCGATCCTCCCCGAGTTTCCTTGACAGCCCTCGCTACCGGAATCTGAGTCGACAAGAGCAACGTGCACGTCAACAACAGTATCGCGGTCAAGTGCAACTCTTCCATTAGAAATCAAATCAGATTCGGAGCAGTGATAAAATATTAAGTTATTAACAACGCTCCTTCACACTTATGTTATCGGGCATTGTGAGCCCAGTTCAATTAATCGATGCAAAATTAACTATGACCACGGATCAGTGCTGGACAGTTAAATTGTGGGCGTTGGATCTATTAAAACGACACAATCAACATAAATTAATAGCCCGTAAGTCGTAAATCAACTGCAGATAATCTGTTTTTTTAAAACCTCATAAAGATATTTTTATCTGCGGATTCGATGTGAGGCCAAAGAAAACAACATTTGGGTCAGACAAAATATTTATTATTTAAAGTTGGTGCCAAATTTTTCCTTATTTTCTTACAGTAAATCAACAGTCTCGTATGAATACAATACAGATAAGAAAATAACATCTGGGAAAAAAATTTCATAATTTATTCGAATCTTAAAGAAATTTAGTAGTAAGGCAAAAAAACTATAGCCATCTCATCGGAGTTGGTGAAACATGTACGACACCCACCTCTGATTGGCAGGGCAGCGAGCACGATAGTGCCTCCCCTAGGCGTATGCTGCACTTTAACCCACCAATCCTGCTTCGACGGGTTGTCAACAAACACATGCTTTTGATTAATCACCATACTAGTTTATGATTTGGCGTGTCTTTGGGTATCATTTATAAAAGTTTAATTAATACTTCGTTGGCTTGAATATATATGTTTTAAATACTAAAATTCAAATTAGGAGACAAAAACTGAGCATTAACAGAACTAAGAACCCTAAATTTGAATAAAGAATTGATCTGATTCATTTCAAACGAATGAATAAAAACTCAGTAAAGATTTATTATGTCGCCAATAATTCAGTTAATTTGGAAACTTCTCTTTTGGCTAATGGTTATGTACGCTGGAAATGAAAAAAAGAATTTTACTCCCAACAAAATTAATGCACTCGGCACAAATTAATTGAAATCACATTTCTTAACAATTTTATTTTCGTCAAATTACTCAAAATCCATTCTTTAGTTTTAGGATGGAATCTCACTATTTTCCATTAAAAAACACACACACACACATCTATTAGCTTATCGATTCAACGGTCACAGTCCTGTCTTGCCAAGAAATATTGAATTCTTGTGCCTGGCCAGATCCAACTTTGTCGCATTAACATTGAGTGCCTCCTTTTAACTAAAATATCTTTAATTTTTTATTTTATTATTAAGCTTTTCACTTCAAAGACGATAAAAGCATTATTATTAAACCTTATTTCTCCTTCACTTCCTAACATACCACTGTACTTTTATTGACCTCTTTGTTCCTCCTACTTTCTCTGAGCAATGGCTGCCGCTTCTGCTGTCCCCAGGTCAGTACCCATCCATGTTTCTTAGTTTATCAGTTATATCTTCGAATCTCTCCTGAATTAGTATTATTAGCATTAACAGAACACATTATCTGATTTATTCAATAACTCATACGAACTACTGAACACTGGCAGATGAGATAAGTCTTTTTTTTTTCTTTGGTTACAGTTTGTCAATATTGTTGAAATCTTGATTTTAATTTGCAAGTCTGATAATATAGATGAAATCTTGTCAAAATTTGCAAAACTAGGATCAGTATTTCAATAAATAATAATAATGAAAAAAAAAAAAAAAAGAGATGCCCTGTTATGACGGAACAAATTTGATTACCTTGTATCAAAGATTCATACGAAAAAAAGGTGATTCGCCTGCAGCACACATTTTCCACTGTGCAGGCTAGAAGAAAAGGTGGCGCTGATAACCGGAGGAGCCAGCGGCATCGGCAAACGCACCGCCCAAGTGTTTGCCCAGCACGGAGCCCGAATAGTGATCGCGGACATCCAAGATGAATTGGGCCAAGATGTGGCCCGGTCCATAGGCCCATCAATCTGTTTATACGTGCATTGCGATGTCACCGACGAGGCCCAAGTGAAAAATGCCGTGGACACTGCGGTGAGAACATTCGGTAAGCTGGACGTAATGTTCAACAATGCTGGCATAGTGGATCCCAACAAAACCCGTATCATTGACAACGAGAAGGCCGATTTCGAGCGCGTGCTGAGCGTGAACGTCACGGGTGTATTCCTGGGAATGAAGCACGCGGCGCAGGCCATGATTCCGGCACGTAGAGGCAGCATAATCTCAACGGCGAGTGTAAGCTCGTACGTGGGTGGTGCTGGCACGCATGCCTATTGCGCCGCTAAGCACGCGGTGGTTGGGCTGACTAAAAATGCAGCGGTTGAGCTTGGTCAGTTTGGGATCAGGGTGAATTGCTTGTCGCCCTATGCAATCGCCACCCCGTTGGCTGTCAACTTTGTTGGGGCTAATGATATTGAGGAGCTTGAGAATACGTCGAATTCTCTTGCTAATCTTAAGGGTGTGACTCTCAAGACAGACGATGTGGCAAATGCGGCACTTTATTTTGCTAGTGATGAGTCAAAGTATGTGAGCGGCCATAATCTGCTCATTGATGGGGGTTTCAGCATTGTTAATCCCTCCTTCCACATGTTTCAATACCCAAACCAGTCCTGACTGCGTTTTCTCACTCTGGATATTCTCTGTTACTTCACGGTCCATGATACTGATAATGCACGTCTGCTTCTGCCTTCCTTGGATTTATTTTATATCCTAATATAGAGAGTTTTATGTTGGTAATCTTGACCTTATCACCGAAGATGCCTTATTAGCAATCTTATAATTAATTGTGGTACAGGCGAGTACTTTGGTTAAAATAGAGATAGTAATTTCACCCGGATGAGCGGCGATTCGATAGAAATTTTTCGTTCGGAATGTGGATGGGGCGAATTTTTTTTTTAGGAAATTTTAAAGACGAGGATGAGGCAGCAGAAATATACAAGGTCCATGGGCTTCGAAAATAGGCTTTCAGATTTCTCAATGCTGTCGAGCGTGGCCCAACTATTTTTACGAAAAGCCCATTGTACGCTTAACTTACACAGTACTAAGGCCTTGCCCGACCCTTTCGAAGCCCATGAACTCCTCAAATCTGTACAATATTCCATGCATCTGCAATTTCACCTTCCACATTACTGAGCACCAATATGTCTCCATAGAAAATAATTTTTATCATTTTCTCAGAAAATTAAAACTAATTTATCATGTCCTTTATTAATTAAGTTATGAAACAGTTCATATTTCATAGTTTCTTTTAAATATTATATATCTCATTCATATGCTTCAAAGATTTATCGAGTTTACTATCAAAAAAAGATTTAACCTAAGATTAAAAAATATATATTTCATTAGCATTGTGAAATATCTGTTATAACAGTTAAAGAGCTAAAATAAAGTCAACATTTGCTTTTATCAAGAAAACAGTATTTTTTTTTTTAACAATTAGTTTTCTGCATCATTTTTAAATTAACTAATACAGTTTGAGTTAAAATTGAATAAAACTCTAAGAATAAATATAATTGTATTTTTAAGATTAAAATTCAAATTTTTTTATTTAAACTAAAATAATCTCGAACTAATTAGACCTATGGTGATAGAAAACATAATTTTAAAAATGAAACAAATTAAAAGCTGTATTCTCCTTAAAGCCAATACACAGAAACACGCACTTGACATTCCTGTCTTATATCTTCCCAATCAAAACAAACAGCACATGCCCAACACATATTCCACTGTCTTTTTTGCCCTTTCAATTTCATACAGTGAAAAGCGACTAACCCTAATTCTCGTCACACGTGTGAGATGGGCCAAACGGTGCCCAATGGGGGCAGACCTATAAGACAGCACGAAGGATAAATTGTCGTTGAATGGCAAGTCTAATTACTTCTGGGATTCCTTTACAAATGCAAATGCAAATGCTTTGAGGTTGGAAACCAAAGTGGAACTTGTGGACCTCTCAATATGTTGAAGCATAATGATGGCAGCATTTCAAAGGTCAAAAAAATCCAACCTCCAATGGAAAAAAGCTTTCCCACTTTTGTTTCCAATTCCTCAGATAAAGGTCATTATAGTTGGATTGGATTACACGTTAAAAAGTTTAGGGAAAATGGCCACAAAGCTAATTAGAAGTGACCTCGTTGATCTCTTGCCACAAGAGTTTCAGTTGAAGTCGATTTATTCTCCAACTTGGTTTGTGTATCTCGATTGAAATTATGGGTGATTTGGTGGTTGGCAAGTTCTGCTTGGTTGTATTGGTGACTTGGGAATCATATGCTAGTGCCTGTGCCTCTCAATTCCATCAACCTATGTATTTGTTAAAATCAGCGCTCGTGCTTCCTAGCTTTTCAAGACTGCAATGCTACGGGGATGTTGATTCAATCATTATAGTTGTGGAAAATTGTCTTCTCAGAGGATAACCACACAATCTTTGTGTATTTTTCTTCTTAAAACAATTCTCTGATGTTTACTCACGTCTTATCCGGAAAAGACACATCTTTAGTCCTTTTCAAAGACGACAGGTTTTGCATTTGTTCAATTACTCCATAAAACATTTTGTCTCAAAATAATTACGATATAAGTCTATAATTAAAAATTAATTTCTTTTAAAATACAAAAATTATTAAAATGAGTATACATTTTCTAATAATTTTTATACACACATGGGTCGAACTATATCAATATGCTTGAGGAATCTCTTTTTCTAATTTATTATTTTTTCATGCGCTTTGCATTCATCCAAACGTTGTTGTTCACTAATGAAGGGTGAAGTTAGGAGAGAATAGGGTGAATTGCATCTGTTACGTAGAAAATAGACATCCCACTCATGAATGTCGCAATATTTTAGAACAATGAAATCTAGTTGCACTTCACATTGGGTGTGGACCATCTCCATGTGCTTTCTATTTTAGTTTAGTATTCCTTAAAAAAAATAATGAAAACTTACCAATTTAGATTCATATTCATATTCACATTCATATCCTTAAAAACTAAAATAAAGATGTTGTGTTTGATGTGAGTGGTGATGCAAGATATAATATATGTGTAAGGATAGCAAATTTATCTTCAATTAGGTATGAATTGGATTAGGTTGGCCGGTTAGGTCAAATGAATATGCTTAAATAATATGTTATTTTTTTGCTTTGGCGGGTTGGCAGTATTATTATCTAGTATGGTTTGATCATGTTCATCGAATTGGGTAGGCATGGGCATGGGCATGGGCATTACATGTTGAAGAATAGAATACCTAATTGGAAAAATTAATCAATTCGGTTTTCCTTTTTTTTTTGTTTTGTGGCTGCCTTTCAAATTTTCTTGGGGTTATTGGGTTTAGGACTTAACAATTTGGTGTGTGGTGCCTGAATGCGTGATCAGTGTTTGTTTTATCAATCAAGGTTGGCGTTGCTTTCAATGCCTTCCACATTTAAAATTGACTTGATCAATGGAATGTAAGTAAAGTAACCCTGTGCATTACAAGCTGTAATACACAATAAAATAGTATAACAAATTCAACTTGTATTCTCAATATGAGTACACAAAGATGTATTCATGTTTTTTTTTAAAGGAAACCATATTCCAATTTGATTGATCATCATCAACTTTCCCATTTTTCTTCCTATAGTAAGTTATTCTTTTCCATTCCTAGTACTCATGATTCATGAACACAAAATTGTGTATGCAGACCAGCTAGCAAGTTACCACATCCATTCATTCATTCATGCACTTTTTTTTTTTTTTTTTTTTCTCTCTGCAAAGAATCAATTATTAATTTAACCATTTCAATTTGCTTCTTTATCCCACACTATTTCTATAATACATGTTTAGTAGTACGGTGAACATTGATTAAAAGATTATTTATAATTTTATATAGTGGAAGGAGTTTGTTGTGAATAGTTTTTAAGGCGGGTATAGCTTAGAGAGGGTCAAAGTTTTATTGATCTTGCAAAGAAAGAGAAAAAAGTCGAGATAAGATGTAAATCCTAAATTATGTAAAAAAGCTTCAAACAATTCTTTCCTTTTTAGTTGTAGTATGACTTTTATGAGTTTAGAGAGAGTTTTTCATAATTTTACGTAAATTATTTATTGAATTGGGTTTGAATACAAGGATTAACCTATTAATTCTTGTCCATATAGTTAACTAATTTAAGATTAATGGATGCATCGATTAATGACCTTAACAAAATAATCAAAATTTGTAAAATAATAATAATAAAAAAATTCTCACACTATCATTAATTTTAAAAAATACATTAACATTTTAAATTAAATAAAGTAAACTTTTATAATAAAGTTTATTTATCAATATAAAAAATTTATTTTTTTAAAGATTTAAAATGTAAAGATTTATTTTATGTAATTTAAAATATAAAAATTATTTTAAAATTAATAATAATAAAGAACTAAAAAAAAAAGTTTCTCTCTAAAATAATATAAGCTGTTGCTATGGTAAGGGCTGAGGCCATGATCCGCATACTTTTGGCGGGTTGGCGTCTGCCGAATCGAGGTCTAGCGGACAAATAAATACTCCAAGTAAAGAATATCCTGATTCGTAATAAACCAAAGTGTTAAAGCGAAGGATCCAGCGCAATGCCCTTTTTGACGGAAAATTCAATTTAGACCCATTTAGCTCTCACAGCCATAAAGACAAACAGCTTATCAAACAACCAATAACTTAAGCCAACTGATTTACGATTTGTTTAATTTAAGGTTAATTAATAAAACCGGGTCAAATTTCTAAGGGCTCTGCCTTGGTTGATTTCGAGTTTGAACGGATGGTTCAACCAGCCTTCTGATCTGAGTCATGGCCAGCTCATGTTTGGTGTCTTCAGGGGGAGAGCGAGTTAATTGGGCATTCATTCTCTTAACATGCCCACAAATGAAAATAACATTTCAAAAAAAAAAAAACATAATAAATTAATTAATTCTAGTGTTGCATGTCTATGTCTATGTCTTGTTTGCTTGTTTGTTTATGCTAACGTTAACAGCTTTAATTAATTTGATATGAAGTCTTGAACAGTTTTTCATTGGTTGCTACTTGCTAGCTTGCAATGCTCGAAGTTGGAAGCATAACTGCTGACCGCCAATTGGAGCACAAGGAATACTTCCACTTGAAAACGACAGGTAAAGGGTAGTGTTTAACGCCCTCACCGGCCTGCTTCGGAGTCGAAGCCTCCATCGCTTCTATAAAGCGATTATTCTGGTTGCTTACGTGGCCGAAGAATATTGGAAAAATTTTCACTTTTTTCTCTTTTATTATTATTTTTTTGCCCTTTAAAAAAATTGTTTGGTTGTGGGAAATGGGGGTAGCATTCAAAACGTAAGCAATTGTCAATTTGTCATGTGTGGTTGTCATTTGGTGTGCTTTTCTGTGGGCCACCAATTACTTATTTTTTTCTTTCTTTGTGTTTGTGGCGTTGCTTTCAAAGGGCTTCTCGTTCCTTTTATTAACGTCTTGTGGGCATAGTTTGCCAATGGATTCTCTCCCCTAACTTCAGCTCAAAAGTTGGAGTCACCAGCTTAGTTTGCCAAGTCTATCTTTCTATTTTTTTTTAAAAATAAAATTTAGATAAATTAATTATCAAAAACTTGCTATGATAAGAATATATTTTGAGTTTAAAAAATATTTATAATTTTTTTTATAAATTATCTATTAACAAAATCCGTTCTTATATATATATAAATTTAAATTTATATATTTTTTAAATATAACTTTTGTTTTTACTGGGTGTTATTTAAGTTATTGTTTTAATCTTAATTAGCTTCAATTTTTTATTAAACAAACTAACGTCCATTAGAATTGGTCAAGAGTTGCCGGTACTTTCTCCTAAGACTTGTCTCAACTGTATATTTTAATATAGAACTCTTGTTTCTTTCTATTATTTTAATTTTGATTAATTGTTGATGTAAAAAAGTTTACATAATTGATAAATATGTATTGTCCTAAGTGAATAATTTATTGACGTTTATGGTAAGTAATTTTGTTTATAGGAATATGTGTTTTAGTTTATTTAAATTGAAAATACCTGACAATCTCTCGATCTTAAACTATTTTTTTTTTCTATGAATTGGAAAAGAAATCCACCACGGCAATTGGTAAACAATATACATTGGAAAGTATATACCATTCATCAAATTAAAAAAAAAAACAACCGAGAGAAGGAACAATTGTTAATAAAAAAAACTAATATAATTCTTACATACAATGAAATTAAAAAATAATCAAATAATCGAAATACATTGCTCTGTTAATTAATATGCTATGGATATGTTCACCAAACCAAAAAAAAAAAAAAATGCTACAAATACTTGTAGTGTTAGGTACAGTGTTTTTTTTTTTTTTTGGCATAAATATTTAAGAGATAACATATCTTATCTTAAATAACATTCATTGTGTATCTTAAAATTTTTTATTCTTAAAGAAAATCAAATTTAAATTTTTAATTAGTTATTAAATTTAATTTTTAAATAACAATTGAAATTTGACTCTGGGGGAATGTGTATGGGTATTCTTCCATTCTACTGTTAATGTGATACCTTGAATTAGACAGACTACCAATTTCTGATTATTTTATTATCTCATTTCATTGACTTCAATAATGAAATACATAATATAAAAAAAAGAAAAATGAAAAATAAAATAGTGCATTACATAAGATTCCCCACCATTTTGACAAACTTGCTTGTTTTGTGTAATTTTCCATCATTTTCAATTCACATGCAGAAGAAGACAACCATTATCCTATTTCCCCTTTTAAATAAAACCACCAAAAACATCCACATCTTTACATCCACCAACAAATAATCTGCATATGCATCATAAACCATTAAAGAAAGAAAGTGCAATTCTACGGCTTTTAAATGTCTGAATTTTTTCTATTTATTTCTTCCATTTACATTAATCCCATTAATAATTAATTGAACATAATCCATATTTTGCAATCTCATTAGTCAACGGGAAGTGGGCATGGCAGAAAGAATTTAAATGACAAATAAATAAATAATATAGTTCACATTAGGGCAGGCATCATCATTCATAAGCCAGTAGCAAAGTGCTCTCGTCCCATGGCATTATTTTGCAGCCAACACTGTCAATCATACAGCATCATTGAAAGAAAAGTTCAAAGTCCAAACCAAACAACTAACTTTCCACGTTATTTGAGACAAGATTTTCATACACCTCTTAAAATGATAAAATCTAATATTATCTTAAGTATTAATTAATTTATATTTGAGATAAATAAAATGATTAAGTTTTAATATTGTTATGTTTTCCAGCCAACTACGAGGGTATATTTCATTTATGGGATTTTGTTTTTTGCTATGTTGAGCGGATTTACTCAAAAATAGCTATTAATTAGAGGTGAGAATTCGAGGGAGGCCGTGACTAAATTTCAAATGTTTTTAATGATGATTCAGGGACCCCGCGCGTAATTAAACCCTTGCTTTTGATTATCCTCATGGCACGTGTCTTTTATCAACGGAAGGCTAAACAGTAAATGAGTGATGCTATTATTATAATTTATTTAAATATTACAACAATAAAAATATATATAATTCAATTATAATAAATACAAAATATTAAAATAAGACCATAAATTTTATCCCATTAATATAATTAACAATTTTTAAGAATCTAATTCTCCATCAAGTATACTTTGTATCATATAAAAAAATAAATAATTTAAATTAATTCAACACAAATATCATTAAATAAATAACTTAAATGCGTGAAGCAACCATCCAATCCTATTCCCATTTGGCATATATTGAAGGCCCAAAATTAAAATTAATACAAATGGGAACTTACCGAAATATCTCGTGGAGTAGAAACGAAGAAGGAGCGAGCTTTTAAATACTTGGAGACAAGTTGATTCAATCCCAAAAGCCAACCTGTAAAGCTAAACTGACACACCGTTGAAGGAGACAAAGAAAATGACCACATAAATTGGTAATGCCACTGGCGTTGCCATAGCATACACCGTTATTCTAATCTAACTTTCCAAGGAAAAAAAAAAAAAAAAATCTTCATGGCACGACTGGACATGTGGAGCACATTAAAGTCAACTGCAGTGCCTCCCTTCCTCCACGAGAAAACAAGGTAGAGAGAACTAATACTGACTACAGTAATATCATATCCAACGTTGACTTAATAATCCTGGTAGGTATTGTATGTGAACCCAGATTTGTGCAGTGCTACTCAAAGTGGAAATAATAACTCTTCCTTTTTCTTTTTCTTTTTTTAATACAACCCATTGTCTCACTTAAGCTAAGCTCTACATTTTTTGAATATTAGAAAATGTCTAGTAATATCGAAGGATAGACTATAATGTGATATTTGGAGATCTCTATCATTAATGTATATGACGTATGAAAATTCGATCTCATCTCCTGGTATTGATTTCCCATGACTTACAAGGTAAGCATAGGAAAGAGTTTAATGCAATCGACAAATTGATGGGAAAACAACCCCAAAGCCTCAAGTTTCCGCCATTTATCTAGTTAAAAAATTTACGATAATTATGTCTTTTTTTATAAAATAAAATTATCTACTGTAATTTTAAATTAAGAAATGTGATAAGAGTAATACAATTCATTTAAAATTTAATATAATTTTATTTTTAAAATTCAAACTCAATATTTTTATCAAACTAAAATATTTGTATTAGTGATATATACGGTGATACGCTAATTATTTGAGGGATTGTTAAATGTTGGATGTGCCTACAATTTTTTTTCGATGTGATCCAATTTTAAGCAAATTAAAATTACAATCGTATTGATACGTGAACGGAGGAAATTGTAAAATAAATGATATTATTCCTTGTACAATCTTCAAAAAATAGATATAAGATGATGATCTTCTTATTTTGGAGAGTAATATGAAATTGTGGTTTTTGACCAATTTTAGCCATTTAAATTCATCAAAACCAAATTAAGGATTAGAATTATAACAAACATTCTTTCCCTTTTTAAAATTCATCGACGCCAAATTAATAGCTACTATAATTATAATAAATAATGAATATTCTCTCCCATGAAAATATAATTTATAGTTTTATTTGTTTAAATTAAGATAAGGTGAGTATCCGAAAATAAGAGAAAAATAGTAGTAATTTATCCAACCGTTTTAACAGCAAACCCTAACAAGATTGTCCCGCGTATCGATGGAGTGGATAAGCATTGAAATATGATTTTTTCACATGTTTTTTGTTGGGAGAGAAAAAACGAAAAGCAAGGAAGACAAACGGGGGGAGTCAACTATCTCGTTAGTACTACGCCGTTACTTCACTACAGAACTTAACCCTAGTCCTTAACCAACGCACCCACACGGCTTTTAACCCGGGTTAACTTCCCAACGTACAGGTAGACACGGACCCTGCTCTCTCCTTTTTAACCCAAAATAACGGCAGATTCTCTTCTATGTTCAATCTCTCTCTCTCTCTCTCTCTCTCTTTCGTTCCCTGCCGAGATTTTCTGGGAATTTTTTTCTTCGACCAAGTTCTTCTTTGCATTTCCCTCTGAACCTTTTTTTTTTTGTTTTTAAATTTTTGGGAAAGGATTTTCAAGATCCGAGCTTGGTCTCTTATCCGTTCTAAACTTTCGGAGAATTCCTCGAGCTCCTTCGTTTTTCCTCTTATCCTTAAATACCAGTGTTAAGGTGTTGAGAACGTGTGTTATTTTCTTCGTTTCGGATTAAGGGAGGAAGAAAATGGTGGTGAAGATGATGAGGTGGCGGCCGTGGCCGCCTCTGGTTTCGAGGAAGTATGAGGTAAAATTGATCGTCAAAAGGCTTGAGGGGTGCGATCTGGCGCGGGAGTGTGCAGACAAGGGGACAGGTGAAGTTAGAAGATTGTCTGTTGAGATTAGGTGGAAGGGTCCCAAATTGACCTTGAGCTCTCTCAGACGAGTGGCGGTGGCAAGAAACTTCACCAGGGAGGTGGAGGTCGACGCCTTGACGGACCACGGCGTCGTTCGGTGGGACGAGGAGTTTCACAGCTTATGCAATCTCTCGGCCTACAAGGACAACGTATTTCTTCCATGGGAGATCGCTTTCACTGTCTTTAATGTTAGTTTCTCTCTCTGTCTTTCTCTACACCTAATTTTGTTTTGTTTTCTCCCTCCTCTTCCCTCGAGATGTTATGGGTCCAATGGATTTCTCTTTGGCGAATGTGTGTGTCTTTGCTATGGGGAAATGATGGTAATTTTTGTTTGGATTGATAAAAACTTACAAATTCTTTCAATTAATTTACCGATTTCAAACATTTCATAGGCTTTTGACAAAAATCTTGTCGATCATAAATAAAAGGTAAATCATGTTTCCTGGTTTTATCTTTTGCCTCGGATGACTCGTGAAATTTACATTACTTCGAAGTAATCAACCTCGGACTTTGGTTGGTTGTCACTGCTCTCAATCTCTCCTTACTCGTTATCTCATATATGGTTGTCAAGTGTCTATCTACCTTGAAGAAAATCGCTTTCTTTTTCTTTCTCCCCACCCCCCCTCTTTTTTTTTTTTTTTTTCCAATTAACTAATTGATGTCTATGTTGAATAGTCGCCTGTTAATCTGTATGTCTGTTGAATTAGGAGGTTTAATAATTATCTTAATATGAATTTGTTTATGAACATCCTGCATTTGATCAGAGATATAATTTATCTTATCTTATTTTATTTTATAATAGTTGACCCGCTGGTTAGTATGACTTTTTTGTGTGTAAAATTCTCTCTTGGGTTGATGGGCTTATCTGCAGGTTTTTTTGGTCCAATATGGTTGACATTTTAATCTTATTTCTCTAATAGAATTTGAATGCCTTCTTTAATGCAGGGGTTAAATCAAAGGACCAAAAACAAGGTTCCTATTGTTGGAACGGCATCAGTGAATCTTGCTGAATTTGCATCCGCCTCTGATCAAAAAGATTTTGAATTGAACATTCCGCTTACGCTCCCTGGTGGCGCTGTTGAGCCTTCTCCTTCACTTTCTGTATGTCCCCTCCGACTCTTTTTTTCTGATTACTATTCATGCCATCCAAAAACACCATCTCATGATTATGTTCTGTTTCATGAGTCAATTAAATTTATACCATTCAGTAGTAATATATCTTTGATCATGCAGATATCAGTTAGCTTGGTGGAGCTGAGAGCTGCTCAAGAAACAATGGAGCTAGTTCAGAGAGCCATAGTGCCTGTGCCATCACCACCCCGATCAGGAGAAACTGCCTTGACAGAAAAAGATGAGCTTTCTGCAATCAAAGCTGGTCTTAGAAAAGTCAAGATTTTGACGGAGTATGTTTCCACTAGGAAAGCCAAAAAGGCATGCCGTGAGGAAGAGGGCAGTGAAGGCAGGAGCTCTACCAGGAGTGAGGATGGCGAGTATAATTATCCATTTGACTCTGACTCGCTTGATGAATTTGAAGAAAGGGATTCTGATGAGGTTAAGGAAGATTCCCGTGTTAGGAAGTCATTCAGTTATGGGACACTGGCCTATGCAAATTATGCTGGAGGATCATTTTATTCCAGCATTAGGGTAAATGGCGACGAAGACTGGGTTTACTACAGCAATCGTAAATCTGATGTTGGGAGTTCGCAAGTGGAGGATTCAACTACATTAGCATCTGAGCCTTCTTTACAAAGTTCAAAGCGCAGCATACTGCCTTGGAGGAAGCGAAAGTTGAGTTTTAGATCTCCTAAAGCCAAGGGAGAGCCATTGTTAAAGAAGGCCTATGGAGAAGAAGGTGGTGATGACATAGATTTTGATCGGCGGCAACTTAGCTCTGATGAATCCTCTCTTCGGGTAATAATTAACTTCCTGATTTCTTCCTTTTCATATAGAATCACATAAAGGATAATTTCTTTATTTTAAATCCCCATTCTGAAATGATAAATTTACCCTTTAAGCCTATGCATGGGTAGAAATTAGTAATGATGATGGTTGTTTTTTAATCCCTTCGAATCTTGTTTAAACTTACCTTATTAACAATTTCTCTTTTGATTATTTCCCAGTTGAACAAGACGGAGGATGATTCATGTGCAAATAGATCATCATTCTCTGACTTTGGGGACGACAATTTTGCAATTGGCAGTTGGGAGCAGAAAGAAGTAACAAGCCGTGATGGTCACATGAAGCTTCTGACACAGGTGTTCTTTGCCTCAATTGATCAGCGCAGTGAACGAGCAGCTGGTGAGAGTGCATGTACAGCTCTTGTTGCTGTGATTGCTGATTGGTTCCAAAACAATCGTGATCTGATGCCCATAAAGTCCCAGTTTGACAGTCTAATCCGAGAAGGTTCACTAGAATGGAGGAACCTATGTGAAAATGAAACCTACAAGGAGCGATTCCCTGACAAGCATTTTGATCTGGAAACAGTGATTCAAGCCAAAATACGTCCTCTTACTGTGGTTCCAGGGAAGTCCTTTATTGGTTTTTTCCATCCAGAAGGAATGGATGAGGGCAGATTTGACTTTCTCCACGGTGCTATGTCTTTTGATAACATTTGGGATGAGATTACTCGAGCTGGAGCAGAGTGCCCGAGTGATGGTGAACCCCGGGTTTATGTTGTTAGTTGGAATGACCATTTCTTCATCCTAAAAGTTGAAGCAGATGCTTATTACATCATTGACACTTTGGGGGAGAGGCTTTATGAAGGATGCAATCAAGCATATATTTTGAAATTTGACAGCAGCACGGTAATTCACAAAATTCCAAATGCTGCTCAGTCATCGGAAGAAAAAACGAGTAGCGATCAACAAACTGTTGCTTCAGTATTAGACCGCAATAATAACAAGCAGACCCAGCAAGTTAATTGTAAGGAGGTGGATTCAGCTGCGGTGCCTGAAGAGCAGTTAAAGTGTGAGCAGCAGGAAGGGGATGAGGTTGTGTGCCGAGGGAAGGAAGCTTGCAAAGAATACATCAAAAGCTTCTTGGCTGCAATCCCCATCAGGGAATTGCAAGCAGATATCAAGAAAGGTCTGATGTCATCAACACCACTTCACCATCGACTTCAAATTGAGTTCCACTACACCCAGTTGTCAGAGTCACATTTTCTAACACCGGCGGCAGAAGTGCCACAGGCTCTTGCTCTTGCAGTAACGGGGGTTTCTGCGTAATCTTTATGTAAATTGAGGAAAGTGCGGTTACTCTAACTTGTCTTGCTTTATAAATTATGTTTTTTTTTTTTTTTTTTCTTTTTCCTTCTGGTTCCTAGTGAATTATAACAAAAGGCAGCCCATTTGAGTTTTCTCATGCGTGTGAGAGAGAGCTATCTAGACTGGTCTCTCTGATTGTGTAGTTTGTTGTGGCGCCTGCCTTGTTTTTGCCTAATCTTTCTTGGGAAGGTATCCATCCTGTAAATGGTTTTGTAATTTCCTTTTCAACTGAGCGCACACTTTTGGCATCTAACTTGTAATTCTCTTTAAGATTCTTCTTGTGAATGGCTTATAGCTTTTTGCAGACTAGCACATATGTTGATTCCAAGATTCTGCCTTTTCAAATTATTCCCCCATAGCAATTATTTGGATTCTGATTTATTGATTTGAAGATTCTAGGTTTATGCTCCTACTATCTCTCTCTGCTTTTCCCTTGTTACCTGAAAGAACAGGTTTTGGTTCTCCAATCTAATGATTGGGAATGGAAGATAAAGATACGAATGTGAGAAGATTCTTCACACCGATTTGTTCTGAACCTTGACTGTAACAAATTTGACCCAAATTTTTAATCTCAATTAATTATCGAGCTGAATCCAAAACCCCTGGTGTTCGTCTCATTAATCTATTTATTACGCGAGCTTATGTTATGTTGGGCTTTGTACGATCAATACTTGGAGAAGTTTGCAATTCCCATGTCATTGCTTCTTGTGATTATGTATGTATTTATTTTTAAAATATTTACAATAACAATAAAAATTATAAATTGACCAAAAAAATAATTATAAATTAAAATAAAAATTTGGGCTGGTCGAATGAGTTAATCATCGGGCTGGCCCAAAGTATCCGACTACAATTCCTACTTAAAAAAGCAATTATAAGCTCATTTGATCATACATTAGTTTTCGGAAAGATGACAAATTTATCCATGTTAATGTTAATTACCATGTTATTCACTAGTTTCCATAATTATTTTCCTTTGCGGGCTATTTTTATTTTTGCTAAAATGTATCAACAATGTGAAGAATAACTAGAAGATAATATAATAAATTTATCATTTTTGTAGGTTTTGGTTTCTTTCCTTTTGTAGCCTTCTTAATCTCCAAAACAGAAAGATTACAATTGTATTGTATTGTTGTTTGTACCAATACCGCCATTTTGTTTTCTTCTAACAGACGAGAGAAAGAATCTTATTCATTGGCTAGAAGGTGAAAACACTCTTGGCGCCTTCGTATTGGACCTCTAATTCCTTGTACTCACTTTCTTCTGATAATATCATGGTACAATTTTGTCATTCTTCAAACCAGACCAAAAAAATGTTTCCAGTTTTGGACATGAGCACCCAAAAAGAACAATTTACAGGACTTAAGTAAAAATCACAGAAATTTAACCTTTCTAGTACACTAAGGAAATGACAGCTGATTTTTTTACCACAACAGTAAAATCATGTTGCAGTTCATTTATTTCCATTATCATAAAGATAAATCACACTACTTTATGCCTTTCTTGCCGTGCTAGCTAGCACAGTTGTGATTTGTTCGGTTACCTTCGTTATTTAATATGTCAAGCTATCAACCATTAGAAAATAACAACTCATAAACAAGATAAAGAGTAAACGATTTCTCTTTTTCTTTCTTGGCAGAAAGATTTTAGTGCTTGTAGCTTCAACACTTTGTCCATTTTTAATGTGCATTTCGAAGAGCCATGTAAAACTGGAGTCACTGTCTTCAGCTATCCTTTCGAGGACTATTAATTACGCTTATAAACCAAAGCATCTTTTTAGTACATAGCTTTTTTCATACAAATTTACAACCTTTTCAAAATCAAACAAGAGCAATATGCATATTCCTGTTCCCTTGGCAAGTCAATCAATCATACCCACATTAGAAAATTGATAAAATTATCTTGTCTCTATTCTTCTTATATATATTTTTCTTCTTGTGGTGGTTAGGACGGGATTGTAAAACAAGCTTACAAAGTTCTGCTCCAGAAGCCACAATTTTACTTGTGAAAATGAAACCAATAATCTGATTTAGTCTAATTGTAACCAGAAAACTAATTTGAACTGATCAGCTTAGTTTCTGCAACTAGCTGGATAATTGATTTATCCTTCTGAATAACTTGAGTACAGTGTCATTCTGAGGATTTTACACCATAGATTAGAAATTATGTTACATAAGAAGCAAGGAAATTAAGGGAGAGAAGAAAAAGAAGAAGATGATACCGTGTTGATAATAGTTAGATGAATTTCTAGCAGCAAATGGGGCATTTGACAAGCCCATTCTCGTTGCAATGAGGACATCTAGATCTCATGCACAAGTCATGGTCATTTTCCTTTTCCCCATTGGTGCTGAAGATCTTGCAACTGCCACTGCAAGCAGAGCAAATAGCAAAGCGCATATTGGCGCAGCCTGTGCAAGGGCTTTGAGTAAAGTCAATTGGTGTCCCTTCCAAGAGCTTCCCAAGGCATCCCATTTCGTGCAATCCAACCACTTCATCAGCTCCTCCAATGTATCTCCCTTTGATGAAAAGCTTTGGAGGGATCACTCTGCTGCCTCCCAATAGCTTCCATAGTTCATCTCTGTATTCCAAGTGCAGAGATATATCCCTTTCATGGAACAACACTTTGAAGGTTCTCAACAAGAAACGGATTGTGTTACAGTCCTGAAACGTTTTTCTAATTCCTCTCAAGCTTGTTGTGTAGAGAATCACTGAATTGCTTCCCCCACCTGGTGGGCATATCTCTTTGAAATCTTTCAGAGATGGGTATTCATATTTCTCATTCTGAACTGCTTCTGGAGTCCCATTATGCTGCTCCATTTTGGTCTCTGACAAGGTAGGATCCACGGTGTTTTCTTCTTCAGCTTCTGTCTCCTTGGACTTCATGGTGGATTTAACTTTGTCTTTGTTGCTTTTGCTGAATTCCAGGTCCATTTCAGCGTCCTCAAAATGCTCATCATCTAGCTCGGCCAAGTTGTTGTTGCCTTTGTGACCTTGATTATCATAGATTGGTGGGGTTGGAAAATCTTGGGTGCAGAATATATCTGTGGGGTTGAGCTGAAGAACTAGGCCTTGTTTCAAGCTGGTAATGGCTGGAACAAGTTTCAATTTCCTAAAGAACCCTCCTTTCATTCCTTTCATTTCCTCTAGCTCTCAAAATTGGATAGCATGTGATGCTACTCACTTAATAGTGGAAGAAAAAGAAGAGGCGAGAATGACCGGTCGGGTAAGAACTGAGTAGAGAACACCCAAGGTTGACAATGGGCTCTCCTTTAGTTTCCAAAGGCCATAAAGTGGGAACTGAAAAGCTGTGTAATGTTGGGGTTGCTTTATTAAGCTTTGAATGATCACTGTATTTGTGGGGGCTAAGCTGACCCCCTTCACCCCTTTTATCTGATTAGAATACAATGACCCATTACCTACCATTAGGTGAATCAATCATATGTTATGAACCATGAAAGGATTTGTCATTCAAAAACAACCAAGTGGCCAAAATGATTTACTTGATGGCGAACTGATGTCAGTTTTAATCTTTTAACCACATGGCTTTAGTTGGATTAGTACCACCACTTCATAGGGGTGCCCTTGGACCACAGTTATTTGCCTAATTTAAAGAGGACAAGGTGTGGCAATATCATGATTCGACACCTATTGTGTAAAAGCCACACCCTCTATCAAATTGGAACCCTCGGGATTAATGATGAACACTTAACGAATTTTAATCACTGTGCTGTGCTGTGCCTTTTCTTCTCCAGGGAGATTCCCAGATTTTTAATCCTCCCATCCGCAATCAAATGCAGTTATCACGCATATAAAGTGGTAGTAACTAAAGAATAAAGATTGTTGCATGCAAAAATGAAAAAAGCACTAAAGTTTGCCCCCAATTATATGTCCATTACCACAAGAGCATCATTTGCCCACCAAACACGTTGAAAGGCACATGAAAGTGAAAACACATTTGTGCATGCGAACTTGCATAACATTGCGTCCTGGTATAGGCATTAGATAGTGGATACACCTAAAGAACTACCATAATGCATAACATTACCGTAGGAATTGTTGAATACTTAAATATCTGTTTTCTTTAAAGAGGATAAAATGAAACATAGATATCCCCATAACTTGTGATCCCAAATGTTTACCACATTATAGGAAGACATACACAGAATTGTTTGTAAACCATATAACGCGGGCAAAGTAGAAGTATTATACAAGTAACCGAGTATGAAAACGGATCTCTATACAAATAGCTTCAAAGGAAGTACAGATCACAGAGTTCAGAACCAAGGTTCTTTTAAGTTTACTCATATATCAGCCACGGAGGAAATAAACCCGATACTGAAGTCAAATCCAATGCAAGTCAACTCATGTTTGTTTTCATCATACATCTTCATCTTCAAAGAGTATGAACCCTGCAAATATCAAACACGGTAAGAGTCGTGACATTGCAAAACTAAGTAACTCATTACATTGATCAACAGAACAACAACAACAACAACAAAGGACAGGAAAGATATCAGAATAAAACACTCCAAACAACATAATCGACTCCTTCACCAAAAGTAGCATTACGGCGTCTTGAAATTTAAACACTTTCAAGGATGCCTTAAATTTACTTTATAGCCGACAAGATGGTAGAAAGTAGAAACCAAATCATCAAAAACATACTCCCTTACCCCAGGGGGGCCATCGTGACAAAAGTCTAGAGTCAAGGAAAGAAGATATACAAGCCCAAAACCACAAAAAATTGAAGGTGCCTCTCCTGAACCTCACTGTGCTTAAGAAAGGTTCATTTCAGGACAAATGACACTCGAGTTCACATAAATTAAAACAACATGAACAGTACATGATAAAATCTGAGATTGAGACCCTCTGATTATTAGAGAGACATGTGCACGCACAAACAAAAATACACGGGAGAAACCCACTACATTTTGTCATGCTGAGTCTTGTGTGGATAAGTCAAGGTTTCATTACAATAATCGGCTGGGTCTTTATGTGGATAAGAACAAGGACACACAAAAAATAAAAAAAAATAATTTTTCAGCAATTCATCAAAGCAGTGTTCAAAAGGGGGAATTTGCTTGATGAAACCGTTTGTTGTTACTTTGCTGGATAAGTAAATTTTCTCATAAATATAGACAATGGTAACAACAAAGCTTTAGTATCATGCTCAGACCATCGGGTTCCAGCAAGTAAAATTATAAGGCCATTAGGCCAATCCATAATAGATGTCAAAGTGTTATAACATGGCTCGATTTGGGTCACCAAATGAGGATAAGGATGTCTCCATTGAATATAGGGGAACTGAAAATCAAGCACAGTAAGATTTTGTACTTACGGGTGGGGTGAATCCAGGCAAAACTTGTGAATGAGCAACCACAAAATCACCAACTGTAACAGGGCAAGATGTCTCTCCACAAAGGTCATCGGTCTCAGTGTATATATGCCATCCAAAATAGGAGACATCAATCAGCAGTTTCCCTCCGGATATTGCTTGACCTGAGTCATGATACAAGATCTTATATAAATGCATAATAGAAGACTTTTATCCTTGGTTGTCTCAAAATAAGAGTGCCAAAAAATTTTTGACTTGTAAAGTTGTTGTTGATATGACCTTAGTATCTTTCATATGCGATACGTAAATACAAAACATAACAATTTCTTTCTTCAATGAAAATAAAAGTTACTGGTACAATAGTCCCGTCCCCCTCCTCTTTTGGGATTACAATGTATAAATGCCTTGGTTAGAGATCCTTTGTTTCCCAAATTTTGGATATCCTTGCTACACTTGCAAAGAGATTGGTGCCATCAGATTTCAATTCACTGATCCAGCATTACGCTTTTATTTTATCAATAAACAAACAAATATGTAAAGCATCAATTCCTTTTCCGAAAATGGTGTGCATAAAAAAGCGTTAGATGGTAAAAAACAAAGATAACTACAAGAACAACGTAATAGAGCACTGTACCTGTAGTTGCAGATATGCTGAATGTAGCAGGCTGGCCTCTTGCAATGGGATAAGGAGTTATTTCAACTCCACTGACTTTAACATCATACTTAGAATCTTTATCTGCATACATAATGAAATCCCTCAATATCTAATAAGGATTTTATTTACTAACAGCAGCACAAGAAGAATATCATCAAAACACGTCATCAGTTAAATTTCACTTGTCGGACGATCCATCAAAATTTAAAATTGATGGCATGCAACAATAAAGAGACAGTATTAAGGCACGAGCCCCACGACGAGTACCGGATCATATAAAATTTACTGCTATTCTGTAATCATTTTCTTCTTGTAACAGAAATTTGGGAGTAGAGCTCAAGGAGAGAGCCTATCCTTGAAGAGTAGTGTTTCTGTGCCAATTGTATCTTCATTCATGTTTCAAAGGAAATATTTTCTGACCAAAAAAAAACCGAATTCTCGTCGGAACCAAAAAGAAGATGACCACGAACAGAGCTAATCTATTAGAACAACAGAGATTGACCAAGAGGGAAGTTCAATTAATATAAGGTATCTCGGAGGAAAAATGAAAGCAGAAGGAGACTTACCGCAATACTTAACATCGGTGGAGTAAGCCATTACGTAACCGAGACATAGCAATAAGGAGAGGGGGATTACCAGTTTGGACAGTATGGCCTCCATGGATTTGAAATTTTCGCCGATTGCCTGATACTGCCACGCCAAGAAAGGGAAGGTTTAAAGAGATAGCGAGAAGAAATCAAACATGAATTGGCGTGGAAATTGGAATGGTAGGTCGGTAGACGAAGAACGTTAGTTATGAGTGAGAGTGTTAATTTCAAAGCTGGAAGCCGACCTGGATTCTTTCCTTAATGGCGCGGATGACTGCAACTTCGCTGATTGGTTGGTTCCAAGCAATATTTGTATTTTCTTATCATGTTATTATATCTCTCCTATAAAATTTTAACTTTTAAAAATAATATATATATAAAAAAAAAAAAAACTTTTATTTGAATGACTTAGTAAAGAAAAGATACAAAATCTTATTTCTCTTGTCAAGATCGTTAAAGGAGCCCATTGGTTCACAAATAATTCTGTGTGATGTTATTGGGTCACTCGAACCAAGCCCAATCTATCATGACCAACAACAGAGGGCACCTTAGAAGAGTGCGATTATGTGTCTGGACAGTTAGCGGGGAGGGAGAATTCGTTCATTCAAATAGAGAATAGAAAAACAAAGAGTGATGTAGCTTAGATAGAGTTGAATGGAAAAATCTGGATCCTCTTTGGATTTATTTATATGCCTGCCTTTCTTGTTTTCTTATCTATTTTCCTCAGCTTCCTATTTTGAATCAAGTCTTCCATATTTTTTTATCCTATTCAATCTGACATTTTCCACATTCAATCGGATTGTTATGCATTTCAAATACGCGTGGAGTAAAATTTCAGGAACTGATTTAAACTCTTCACTGCACAATACATAAGGTTTGTGACTTACATATAAACTCACCTCAGGACGCAAAAGAAACCTTTTTATGTTTAGCCACTTGTACATGTATATATTTATTTACATGTGGCTGTGTCCAACAAGCAAAAGAAACCTCAAGTTAGAACGGGAATCAAATTAAGCAGACCCTGAGGCATTCAAAGAGTTTCTAACTCTTGATAAGTCCAGTCCAGTAACAATTTCTTTAACACACAGAGTACAGGAGGAGAAGAATTTACAATGTAAAATACCAGAAAGAAAAAAGGGGGTAAAATTGTTTGACAATCCAAATCTTATCTACTCTATAAAATGTGAAGTTGTGATGATGACATTGGTTTCAGTGTACCTATTAATCTCGCCTGCTCGCTAATGGAACCACTTCCGCCAGAGGTGTTGATAGTGGTGTTGGGATTGGAGATGTTCTGCAGAGCGGACAAGTGGGATTGAGCCTCAACCATGGGTCTATGCACTTGATGTGGAAGAGGTGTCCGCAATCGGACAACTGCCGAAGAATATCAGTATCCTTGTAATCTCCCAGACAAATGGAACAGCACGTGGCAGTGGAATCTGACACTTCAGAGTACAACATCTGTGGATAACTCAGAATTGTAGCTTCGTCCAGCCCCACATCGACAGCCGAGTGCTGTGGTTCAAGGAAAATGGGAGCATTTCTCTGAATAGCCGGAGCCGTCGGTGGCTGTCTGCGGGTGCAGAAGTAGGTGGCAAGGGTGATAATTGTAATGAGCATTAGAATTCCAACTGAAACTCCAATTCCATAGCCAAAGCCACTGATATTGTTAGAGCCAAGGAACTCACCAGAATCAGTTGTGTTGTTCATCTCAGCAGATTTTGCAACCCAGTTGATAACAGAAATGGTTTGGTGAGCTTTGAGCCTCAGCCATGGTGGAGGCCGAGGAAGTAGTTGCTATGTGGCTGCTGGAAGATTATAATATCAGTCAACGGCAGCAAGAGAGAGAGAGAGAGAGAGATAAAGGAATAAGATATGGTTGAATGAAGGGAAGGTGCATTTGTATCAAGAGAGGCCAGCTTGAATGAGGCATACACCCTGCCCCAGTTTCTCATTCATAGATAGATAGATTATTATGTCCACTATTTTAACTCGTGTTCTTCTAGTTTACGGCAGTTTGGATTTGAGCAAAGTCCTTATTTCAAAGAGCTTTACTAAAATTCCATCTTTCTCTGTGCATCGCCTAGTAACTCTTTGTTTTTTTTAAAAAAAAAAAAAATTAAATATTTGCTGTCTCTTACAGATTTAACTTTATTCAAAATTGTTGACTTTGTTATTTTTCAAAATTCAAAATTGCAACTAATTCACTTGACTAAACAAATGCAAGTACACAATTTTTCTAAGTTTAATAGAAACAACTTGCTGACAAATAATAGGACATTTCGGCAGCCAGAATTGGTGATGTTACACCAATAATTAAATTTTAACAGAACTATTTCGTATTTAAATTATTCGAATTTAATAAACGTAACTCAACAACTATTTTTTGTTGTTTTGATTTAATGAAATAAAGTTTAATAAACTAATAATTATGTTATAAATTTTCAAACCATGAATATTTTTGAATGTTAAAAAGTTTTATCCAGAAGTTTTTTTCTATTCGCTGGCCTGTAACTTTCATTAGGAATCTACCCATCCAATGCCTAAAAGATGGTTTGGAATTTTGTTCTTGGGCTTGCTTGGCATCTGGAATCTTCACTATCCTTTCATTTTAATTTTTATATTTTCTTTGTAAATATATATATTTTGGTACAGATATCTTCACTATTCTTTACGGTTCTCGTGGTAAGCCTTCAAAGTGCAAGTAGGGACTCAGTGTTAATATAAAACCAAAAAAATCTCAAACCCTTAAATGGGCCAAAAGCCCAATAACAATTAATTTGGGATTTGGCAAGTCTCAAGAATTTCGAGAAACGATTGCCGTTTAGTGTTCATGAAAGTCGTATAACCAAAAACTCTGACTCCACGATGTGCTAGCTAGTGAAAAAGGTCGCAATAAAACAGCAAGAGCAAGAGCTAGGTGTCCCAAAACGATTAAACGACATTTGTTCTTCGATCGAGTGAACGGCAAACGTATACGCGCAAAGTGTCGCGATCCCAGTCCTGCGAAGCGATTCCTTGTGCTTCCGGCTAAAGATTCTCCGGTTCGGCAGTGAACCTGAAGCCGAGCCCACATCGCGGCCTTCCATGGCGGTTCTCAGAATTTTAGCAGCGTCTCTTGTGATCGCGATGATGTCCGTGGCGGTGGCCGCAGGCGACACGAATCGAGTATACTCCCCGTGCTCGGACACTAAGGTGGATAGATCGGATGGATTCACCTTCGGAATTGCCTTCGCATCGAAGGACAAATTCCTCTACAACAACAGTATTCAGCTGTCCCCTTGCGATAGCAGACTCTCACTCTCGAATTCCAACTCGCAAATCTCTCTGTTCAGACCCAAGGTCGACGAGATCTCACTCCTCACCATCAACTCCTCCTCCTTTAGCCCTGTGCGTACTCTATCTCTAGTTCTGTTTCCTAATTGAATGTTAATAACTCGTCGCTATTTTGTCAAGAAAATTTGATTGTACATGATGGAATTTTTGAAGTATCTGTTTTCCTAGCGTGCTCTTGCATTAGCGTCTATTAAAGTAAATTAAATTGGGAAGAAATCACAGTCCTTTTTAGGGTTTTTGGTTGCATTAGCAAGCATCTATAGTAGGTATCTTTTTATTTTTCCTTGTCAATTTGAAGGACTTTGAACAAGGTTTTCTAGGACACTGCTATTCTCGTGCTTCTGACTTCTAATCGCTGTAATGATTGAGAGTTGCAACATTAGATCAAATTCTTTCTAGTTAAAATCATTGTTATTACTCATTCATCCATCTGCTAAAGCAAAATAAGTGTTTCCGGTTCCTTCAGTTTAGTTCATTACGTTCCATATCCCAGGTGTTGGACTAGTTTATCAGCTTGGTTCACTTCTGGCAATTTGTATTTGCGGATTAACTCCAACATTGACCATACTCTTTTGTGCCACTTTGGCCAGGACTCGTATGGCTACATGGTTGCATTTGCTGGTCGGAAATATGCAGCAAGGTCCCCTCTTGTATTTGTTGCAAACAGCAGCTATACTGTAACCAGTTTCACTCTTGTAAGGATATCAAAAATGCTTTTCAATGTTTTGCAGTTGTATTTCTATTTGATTGCCATAAATGATAATCCTCATTGCAGACTAACTAGAATCCGGTTCTGGTTATACAGGTCCTTGAGTTCAACAAGGGAAGGCTGCAGAATTTATATTGGAAAAGGGATGGTTGTGGTAAGTGCTCTGGGAATTCCCAATCTGTCTGTCTCAACAAGCAGGACTGTGCAATCAAAACATCTGACTGCAAGGGTCGTGGGGGCAATGTGGATTGCAGTCTTGGGATACAATTGGCATTTTCTGGCACGGATAAACATCTTTCAGCTCTCAACTCCTGGTATGAAGTGAAAAACCTTCGCCAATATTCACTCTACGGCCTTTATTCAAATCTCAGAGATTCCCTCACTAGCCAGTACAACAAGTTTTTCTAATAACCTCTAGCTGGTCCATAGATTTCATTTCTGTCTTCATCTTGTATTGCTTTTACTTTATCCACTCGTCTTTATAATTTTTATGCCAGCCTGCCTAGTCTCTTTCCCCAGGAAATACAGTGACAGTTGCGCCAACTGTGAACTATGGTATGTAAATTACTTGTACTATAGGTATTATGGATTATGCAACATAGCGCACAAAAGAATCAGCTGTGTTTAGATTTTTATACATGTTGCTCACTTTGATAATCCACATGCAAATACCCCTTCTTCTTTTTTTTGAAATCGAGTTCGAATCCTATCCTACTCCTAATGTAACAAAGATCCAATCACGACTTCATGAGTTATAATGTAACATCAGAATTTTTATTTTTTTTCTTTGTGTTTTTTTTTTAGGTCAACGAGTCTTCTTACAGTTTCGGCAAAACGTAATTTTTGTGGGATTTTTTGGTAGGTTTTGTGGGCTTTTAACTTTTAGGGCCGAGTAGATATTCTTTAAGCCTGTTTTTGGATGGGCTCCAATTCAAAGGTTAACAACAACTTGGCCCAATAAACACCTCCCTTAATTGTTTTACATTTTTAAAAAAAAAAAAAAACATAGATACAACAATAATGTGAGCTTCTAGTGTTTGGGGGAGGGACCAGCTCCCACCCAGGGTGAGAAAGCTGCATAGACCTGCTCTGCAAGGGGAGCTGAACCCCATATATATATATATATATATATATATATATATATATATATATATATATATATTTCTTTTTCTGGTTCAAGGTTAATTTGAGCCTTGAAGTTCTGAATTAAACTAATTACCAATAAGAAATTGGCTTAATAGAAAGCACTCAAAACATTTTAAATAAAAAATTAAAAATATTAAAGCCAGACTTATTAAAAGGAATTATGATTATTACTTTTGATCATTATTTTTTTATTTCGATGAAACAAACAAGTAAACTAATTCCAATGGTTAATCATCCCATATCCCTCTCTTTTTTTTTTTTCTAATAATAAATTTTTGAGTAAAATATTCTTTTTGACCTTTTAAGAATTTTTAAAAATAAAAAATTTCTCACTTATATATGAGAGGATTTTATTTGAATGTTTACCAGGTTCTATTTAAGCATGTTCTAATTTTTAAATGTTTTATATATAAGTAATAACTTGTATAGTTTTCAAAAAAATTTAAAGAATAAAAATAATATTTTACTCTTTTTTTATAAAAAAAAAAGTGTCCCAGTTTTTGTTTTTTGGTAATATAATTGCAAATATAAACTATTATTAATCATAAGCATTTTCTTTAAGGATCAATGTAATAGGTAAACTATCGAAATTCTTATATGCCAAAGTCCTAAGTTTTGATTATGCGGTTTTTTTTTTTTTTTTCTTTTTTTAATTGCATGTTTGTCGCACATAGCTGGTTTGGGAATTAATAAATTGCTAACCCCGAATGTCATTAATTTCACTTCATTATTTTTGACAATAAAATGATGTCCACTAGCTACAATGAAATGAGATGTCATATAGTTTGCCTAATGCACATATAAATTATAAATATGACTAACACTAATTACTCCATTGTCCTTTAATACTAATTTTATATAGTTCATGAACATAATCATATTTTTCCACTTGGCTTAATTCCCGTCATGATTCATCACCAGGAATTAAGAAGGCCAGCATGGACTTCAATATAGTCGGAGATTCTTAAGTAGATTTTACTTTTATTTTAATATATAAAAGGAAATTGAACAAGATTCTAAGAAGAATTTTTTTTATTATTACTAAACAATCAAATTGCATATATAAGATCTGATCACTCTTGGTCGTGGGAGGGAGTGACAAAGATCAAGGAACAAGGATGGAGAGAGAGGAGACTGGGAGTTGCCATAATTCTCCTAAGTTTTTTTTTTTTTTTTAGTGAGATTTAAGTTTTTAATTTTACATTATGTAGTTATTCTACATTTAACTCCTTTAAAATTTATGTATAATTTACTTTTAATAGTCTCAAATCTTGATTTTTTAATTTTAATCTCTCTTACCCATACGCCACTTGATTAAGCTTGGTGGATGATGGTGATCTCATTTCATCCAAAACCGACAATAATTGAAACAAATATTTAAGTACCTTTTTCACCACCATTTTCTTTATTTTCGAGAGCATAATTATCCTTTAATTTTTTTTTCTTACACTATTATTAAATTTAAAAAAGCTCTTATATTTAAAATTTGTCAAATTAATCTCTCATTATAAAAACTAAATCAAGGTTTATTTTTAAAAATATTTTTTGTTTATATAAAAGATTAATTTTGATATAATTTTTATAATATAAGAATTTAATTTATCAAATTTAAAATGTAAATTTTTTATTTAAGATTATTAATAATATAAGAGAAAAAATTTACAATTAAAATTTTCTATTGAAACTCAGTAACTTTATGGACAAATATAATTCGTTGAATTAACAGGAGATGTAAAAGTATCTACTATTATTATTATTTTTAATTAAGGTGGATCTCAATCGTGCTTTGTCTTAATTAACTCTTGGAATTTTCTTCGATAAATGTTGATTTATCATAATGTCCACCATCTATTCTCTTAATGTCAATAAAAGATGTTGATTTTGGACGCACCCTATATAGCTTTTCTTCAAATGTTATCAGTGTATCCATCCCCTCGTATGACCATCACTTCTTAATCAATCATAACTTTTGTTAGTGTATATATATATAGTGATCGATCTCCACCTTATGGTTTAATTATTTTTTTAGTTTTATTTTTTACACACAAACTTAGTTTTTTTTCTAAAGTGATCTTAAGTGTGCATCCTTATTTGTCCATTTGTGGCATTCCCTTTTTGTTTTTTAAATGTGATCAAAGTATACTCTCTCCACCTTGCTCTTAGACCTAATATGTTTACACTTTGAATCTGTTTCTGCTGCTTGCTACAAACCCAGTTCAGAGGCTTCCACTTGTAAATTTATCAAAAATCGACTTCTCTTTAATTTACTCTAACATGCATAGACTAATATTCTCGGGTCCGAGATTAAAAGAAAGAAAATTGTCGTGTGCATTTCAACAGAAAGTGAGAGCAAACCTATATGCATGTGACCTTCCCTATAAAATACTCAGCCCTAGCTAGGCAATCTTTGAGTTTAGCCAAAGGCTAATTATAATTATATCATGGAAATTATATATATATAGTTTGAAATTCAATATATGTTTGAAAATTGAAACAAGGAATTATTATCAAAACTTGAGTATATATGCATGCCACATCTGGACTGATTATAAGGTGGTAATAATATGATATGCTTTATAAAAAGAGTTTGCATAATTTTGTGAACTATTATATATGATGTCAAGTTTTGGACTTAATTCCTTTTGGGTACAGAAACCTCTTTTAGTATATATATATATATATATATATATATAGATAGATAGATATAGATGACAGAATTGTCAGTCACAATCGCATTTTCTTTTTGGATTGATCAAAGTACAATTCCACTTCAAGTTAATCAGACTTAAGTTAATTATGCGTTCACATTCATTTTCACATAACATTAATTACTGTTAATGTTATATATATATTTGAGTTAATGTTGGATTATATATGCCAAGTAATAATGCAATAATTGATTCAGGAGACCATTAAACCAATATTATTTTAAGATTCTAGCAAAACAAGAAACAAAAATGACAATACAATATTATTAATTAGACTAAAGGAAACAGACAAGGTAGAAAACATAGTATGACTCATTAATGGATGCAAACTAAGCAAGAACATAAATAAATTTGTCTAACTTTTACAAGAGACATATACAATATAAATAATCATAGAAATAAAGCTATCCTCAAAACTAAATATAATTTGGATGCATGCATGCACGAGAGCCAAAGAGTAAGCAAACTAGGGAAGAAAAGTAGAAGTAAATATAAAAGAAAAAATGAGTTGAGAGGGCATAGTCATATATCATATATTATATATTTATGTGTGTTCCACTGAATTTTCCCGATCATTGAAGGGTTCTTGTACGAAGTAGTAAACAAGTATTACACGCATGCATGCATATGCAGGCCAATTCTAAAAGGGTTATTTAACTGAAAATGCATCCTGAAGTCACTTTGATCATTAGCTAGCATTACCTAATTGAACTTAATTATAAGATTAACCTTCACTAATTAACTAACTAGGGGCTAGCTGCGGAGAGTTGACTAATCACCCAAAATTTTCTATTTGAGGAGAATATCCAAATTAAATCATCTAACAAATCAATGGTGTAGATATGAATTACTAAATAAACAAACAGATAATTTGATAATGTCCACTAGTTGAAGGCAGAGGCAGATGGAAATGGAGAACTTTTTAGGAATGGGAGTCTCTATCTCGACCACAATAACATGCTTTTGTTTGTTATTTTAATCCAAAAAGCAAAGGGAAAAGCTCTCTTGATCTATCCACAAACCCAACGTGCCAGTTAGTGTTTGCTAATCTGATGTGGATTGCAAATCTAACAGCCAAAATACAAACACCCATCTCTTTTCTCTACGTGCCCTTACGCTAGAATTCCACTTGGATGGTCCCTGTGCTTCGTTGCTTTCTCCTCTCCACGCTACTCTGCAAATCAACCAAAGGCTTTCATACTTATAAAGTGTTCACTCGGTAAAAATAGGGAAAGAGCAAAAACAAAAATTTAAAATATATAGCTGTGAAGGGTCCCTCTCTCTTTCTGAGTTTCCTTAAAGAAGAGGGACTACTGATTGTGTATATAATGCATGGGTCCCCATTCTAAATTAATAAAGCATGTACAATATTTTACAAATATATGGTTGAGAAAGGATGCCCAGTATAGTTTAAGGTCATAATTGAGGAGTTTCTTAAGAGTTTCTATAATTATAATTAACCAGAATGGGTAGCTGCCATTATGTGAAGTTAAGGTCATGGCAAGGGTTTGACTTTTAGATTGTCTTGTTTACCAGTGGGGTTGAATTATTCATGTTCTCTTCACTGTGGCTTTGTCTCTCTTTAGTCTTTAGTTCTTCTACTTTGTACTGTCTCTTTTTTCACGGGCAAAATTTCTGTTATCTAACAGCATGCATGTTTGGTGAAAGTTCAAAAGAAAAATGTTGGCTACTGAAAAGAAAGAAATAGGGTCATGATTTTAGCTTCGAAAAACTATAGCCAGAAAGAGTTATAAATACGAAGTAATAAGTGGATAAGAATATATATATATATATTGACGTATCTGCTGTTAGTTCAATTCGACTAATCCGGTGCTCAATAAAATAGGATGAAGGATATAATTTTTTTAATATTAACTTAAGTATTTAAAAATGAGGAGATTTAATTTTAAAATATAAAAAATTATTTTTTAAAAATTTATTATTGTGTAAAATCACTCATGTCTAATACTTATTCTGACGTGGATCCAATGATTCATATAAGAAAAGCTACTTAGATTGGACACGATACTTGATCCAAGAAAGCAATTTGGCCATGTATTTAATTTTTAAAAGATCCTTAGACCAATTGCGTGTTTTAATTGCTATACTATAACATTTTAAATAAGAGTATAAATTATAGAGAAACATATGAATATCAACATATTGTAATTATTATTATTATTTTGGCATACAACATTTTGTAATAATAGTCAGTGGTGTTTCGTAATTCTTAATATCTTTTTTCTTTTCAGTTATGTTTTTTTTTACAATAATATACCTTGGAGAAAAAAGTAATATACTATTTTCTCAGTATTGGGCAATCAAATCTGCAGCCTGGTCCATCAATTTGAGCAACGGATACAAAATGTTGAATGATTTCAATTTACGATAAACATATGGACGGCTGAGATTGCAATTAATTAGGGTTACCCGTATACGGAAAGATGTTATGCAAGGCCTAAGAAGGTTACTTAAGAGGCTTGTTCTCGTTCACATATCCATCCTCAATTCATTCTTTTTTTGGCAAAAATCATTTAGACTGATTTGGTGACAATTTCTTTATATCAATTTTTAATTTAACTATATACTTATAACTTAGATTTAAACCCTTTAATTAAGTGATTAATTTACGTGAATAATAATGTTATCAATTATTTTCTAGTGGAAACTTGTAGAACGATTGCTTTGCAACTGTTTGTATACAGACAATGCAACTTGTACGTTAAAGAAAAGTTGGAAAATTAACAAGGTTGTTGGTTTTCCACACAGCTATAGCTGATAGCTTAACAGCAACGACAATATAGCTTGTCCCATCTCTTGTCTATATCATGATTCATTCAATCCAAAACTATACCTAGTACCTACCCTAGATTGGTAATGTTTGTGTAGATCGGAAATGACAATTTATGGAATCTCTAGAACTTATTTATTAGAGTTAAAAATTCTTACGAACATTAAGTGTTGTTTTCTTAGGTATGAGCTAGCCTGGTATTCTAAATTCTAATACCATTTCTAATGGTCAACAATTAAAGAGAGCATAATTCTATGAAACAAACAAATGATCAGTTTTATGATTAGAGGGCGCCCTGTTAGCGCTTTGCTAACAGAAAGAAAAAAGAAGCGGCAATAAACTAAATAACGAAAGCATAGAAAAAAAATAGGTCTCAAAGTAAATGAAAAGTGAAAAATTACAGAGAATAATTTAAAGCCAAATTTATTTTTCTTATTCAGATTAAACAACTAATAAACAAAAATTGAAGGCAAAGGCCAGCATAAAATTAGAAAGAAAAAAGGAAATCTGAGCCAAGATCAAGAAAACTAGAAAATCAAAAATAAAATCCCACATGCAACCAGAAATCCAACTAGATCTTTTGAGCTTACACCGATCACCTCTCTCGCATGGATGAATGTCTTGAAACAGCGCCAATCTCACATGGAACAATGGAGAAAATGAGAAAGCTACAGGAAGCGGGCGATTGGGAAGGAGATCAAAAAATGGAAGAACAACGAGCGACATCACTTGCGTAGAAGACACAAGTATGGAGGGTTCTAGAATATGAGCCTTTGGCCCAAATAAAAATGGACCGTTGATCAGTGGATTGGTGGTGAATGATCTATAATTTAACCGTTACATCTAATTTTTTTAAAAAAAAGTCATAAAAATGTTAAATTATAAAAATAAATATTAAAATGAGACGATGACGTGGAATAATTTGTGGGATCTATTTATGTAACTAATATGAGTTATATTATTAAAAAAAAAATATTTTCAAGTTACACAAAATATAATAAATAAAGTGTCATTATTAAACCTAAAAAAAATTATTAAAAAATTACTAATATAACTTTTATAAATTACATAATTAAAAATGCTCTAACTGATATTAGTTAAAAAAAAAAAGACTTAGTCATAATTTTTCATTAAAAAAAGACTTTACCTTAATTCTTGGATGAAATTAAATTTACTAAACACGAGAGACAAAGACATCTCTACTCAATTGAGTGATCCTCCTAAATAAACAGCAGAAATAATTGACATCATAATAACAAGGAAAAGGAATATTATCTGTCAAACCGACCAAACCAGGACAATGACTGTGCAGCCTACCTAGGATAAAAAAAAAAAGAAATATTTCTATGACAAACCAAACACGTTCACATTAATTATCGTGGTCCTTCATCCATCTTTCATTCTTTCATCTTTTTTAGCGTCTAAACTTTTCATTTCTTCTTTCTTTTTAGTCAATGAAAAAGCAGTAAAGGGAAAAAGGAGTTTGATGGTGCCATAAAGCAGCACCAATTGTAGTGCTAAGCAAGCAATAGAGAGCCAACTTATTAGTTTATGGGTCTCAAAATCTTTTCAGCAAATATCATACCCCCCTTAACTATAATTATCGTATATATGAAAAGGAATTTATATCCCATACTAGTAGTGTGAAGTCTAGCTGCAGAATATGCATATATAAATATAAAACTATCTAGTTCAATTCCAACGTTTCATACTCATAGAGCCAAACGTAAAGTCCCACGTATATATATCTAGTCCAACATAGAAACACAATCCAAAGTTGAAGCGTGAAGACACTTAGAAAAAAAAAAAAAAGGGGGGGGGGGGCGCGCTAAATATTGACTGTCACTTATTCTAAGGGTTCTTAATTAAGTGGCACTGCTTAGTTAATTACTGCCAAAATTACTAGAATGATTCTATGAATGCGACATAACTAGTTAATTAGTTTAACTAGTAAACACGGCCCACGATGCTTCATTAAATATAATTTTATATACAAGTGAATCAATAGAACCGAAAAGAGTACATATATATAGCAATAATATTTAGTAGTTTTTTTTTTGTTGGGGGGGGGGGGGTGTTGGGCCTTTGGGGACGGTTGAAACTAACTACTTAATTTCACAACTAAAATTCAGTCAAACTATGATATGATTTAGATTGAGTTGTGTGTGAATGAAGGGATTTATTCTATCGTCAACTTCGTATCACTCCTCTGTTAGGGTTCTGTGAGCACCTTTTTGACATTATATTATATTATACATAATTTGTACTTTACAATTTGGGAAAGGAGTGCTGAATTTACCATAATATAACCACCTGACTATAAAAATAACTTTGAAATTGCTGATACAATTTAGCTCTGGTGTCCCAAAGTGGAAATACAATTTGTTTATTCGATAATGAATTTAGAGTCTTCCAGACTAAGATGCACTCGTGGAACTCTCCAGAAAAAGATATCGTCATAGTTTCAACACTTAATTATGAAGGAAAACCTGTAAATGATAACGAGTCTATTCTACTTATTATGTTTTTTTGGGCAGCTTGCCTCGCAGCAATTTCTGGCATTTTTCTTATTATGTTTTGAAAAGGTGGAAACTTTAAAGAGATTAAATATTAAAAACAAGAAACGAGTTTGAATTCTGGGTTATTTAAATAAATTAAGATTTAGATAAAAGGGAGAGTATAGCAAAAAAAAAAAAAAAAAAAAGATATTTTATGAATAAATAAATAGGGGTCCCTCACTGCACATTGTACTAGAGGGTCTTGCATGAAAACCAACGCTCATTGGTGGTTTGGCGTGTAGTTCCATTACACTTGTGCGTTCATCGCCCGTCTTCGTCTCTCCTTGCACTCTTCCCTCTCCTCTCTCTCTCTCTCTGCTTTTACTACAAATTTTACCGACATGGTTCCAGCCTAATGGGGTTTCTCGGCTTCTGCGTCAAATTTCATGCTGCTACTCCTTCCTCTGCTTCTAATACTCAGATGTGCGTGCCGTGCTCTCCCTATCTCTGTTTGTGAATATTCGCTTCTTCTTCTTTGGAGTCTCTTATAGACTCAGTCTATTGAGCTTGACCTTCTTGCTTTTTTGTTTTTCCATGGAGCTTTTTTTTTTTTTTTTGCTTATTCTTGTTCCTCTGGTGTGATTTTTGGTCTCTACTGACATGCTACTTGGATTTTGTATTTGGGTTAAGTACTTTTTGCTCATTTCTGTTGCACTGTTAGTATGTTTCCATAGAAATTGTTGGCGTTCTGTCTCTCTTGGGTTAAGTTTCATTTTCAAGCTATCAACTTCTGATTTTTCGTTTCCTTTGGTTTTCTAGAGTAGTTATTCTCTTCATTTATACATTAATAATAAGATATGAGAATTAAGTTCCTCTTCTGATGTATTTTTTGTTTTGTTTTGTTTTTTTTTCAATTCAGCTCCTCATAGTGATGCTTTGTTGAAGACTGGATAAAATTGAGGTAGAACTGGTTTTTGTGCAAATATCCGTTTTCTTTTTCTGAAACTTCAACAATTGCTTCTGCTCCTCGGCCTTTTTCACTCTTGTTGTTAGATGAGTCTATGTAGTGGTGGTAATGACTTTCAAATATTTAATTACAGGTTTACACAAACGAAATAAACTTCTAAATCATCCATTTGGAGGATCTATATGGCTATGCAAGCCTTTTGTTTAAAAGAACATGATGGAATTGTCCAAAATTCTGTGGGACAGTTGTCATCTGTATCTTCAGCCCCCTGGTGGAATGCCTTTGGATCTCAATCAATTTATGGAGAGTCTTGTGGCCCAGTCAAGACTTTCTCATTGGAGCTCCCCAACTATGTAGAACAACTTGCTGCCACTCCCACTAAGCCGGCAGGGAGAGGAGCTGAACAACTGTTTGATAAAGGACATACAACTCAGTTCACTATCTTTCCAGGTAAATAGCTCCTTCTGATGTTATATTGGAAGCAACTCTCTATATGCTAGAGTTATATAGTTATCCACTCCAATGTTATATGAATATTGAATTCTTCAAAACCATGACTATAACACAAAGACAGCACATAATTAAGTCCTGTCCATCTTTTTGACATAAAAATTTTGGAGATGGATATTACGTGAGGTGCTTACGATAAAGAAACATCTATTCCACATGTAGATGAATCACCGGGTCACTAATTCTATATATATATATACACACACAATGTACAATGCAAAAATTTGCTATAATTTCTTAACAGAAAGTAGTTGTAAAGTGGTTGAAAGATGAAGAATAGAATAGAGAAGAAGATTCTCCAAGTGATGATTTTCTACATTTCTTGTACTGTCTTCTAACCTTGTGCCACAAAAGAATCACGTCATAAATTATTGTATCTTAACCGTCGCCCTTTTTTTTTTCTTTTCTTCTGGATGTTATTGTTAGGTCTTCAATTATTCTTCTTCCCTTATGCATTCCATGTTTCAGTTTATTTTTTCCCAAAAGTTTGAATATCATTGCTTAGCTTGCAGCAAAATGAATTTTGGGTTCTTACCAGCAGAGTTCTTTCAAAAATCTCCTCTTAATGTTTTTTGGATCCCAATGTTTCCTTGTCCCAGTTGATAAGGTGAAATGAACAGATGAATGAGCAATTCAATTTATAGGATTAAGGGAACCATGTCTTTCTTTCCATTTTGGTAATCAGTACTCATTTCTTTCTGATGTTATTGGATTCTTTCCAACTTTCAAGAACAGAGGATGGTTGAATTAGCTTTCCTTTTTTGCTTTTATGTTTAGACATATTGTTTGGTTTGGGAGAATAAAGAAATACAAAATAGAAGCATTGTGTGTTCAGAATGATGGGTTTCTAATCATGACCGCTAAATGGGATATGCTCATGAAAGATCAAGAGACTTGAACTTAGTCTTTCAATCACGTTGATTTATTGATATCAGATTGAAATTATGCTGCGGTTACTGATTTCTATGGAAAATGTAATCCAAAGAAAGAAAGCCTTTGTTGAAATTTTTGAGAATATTGCAGAGTAGAGCATTGCAATATTAGAAAAGGAATCGTTTTGTGAGATTTTGAGGAACTTATGTTTGGCCATATGTTGACCAAATTCTCTCCATTAGTTTTTCTTCAGCAGATAAGGTAGGAGTATCCATCCTCTGCCTAAAAGCAAAGCACACTCGAAATTTTAATCTTTCACAATGGTTCCAGGGTTTACAGTTTAAATCCAAAATTATTCTCCTGTACAATTTCTGGTCGATTAAAATTTTCAGTAAATTACTTGACGCTTCAACTTACCTGTGATTTTCCGTTCACATCTTTCTTCTTCAGGAAATTGCAAAATGTCAGCTGATGCACAAAAACCTCGGACAGCCATATCCGTGCAATCATCAGTTCCAGATTCTCGTGCTCGTTTCGAGCTAGGCTTCAGTCAGCCTATGGTAAAATTTCTCGCAAAATCATCTTGCTTTATAATTTTATTTCTCGACAAAATTTCCTTATACTTTTGTCTTTTTCTTTGCAGATCTGTGCAAAATATCCTGATATGGATCAATTTTATGGGCTCTTCTCAAGCTATGGACCTCAAGCTTCGGTTCGTCTTTACTCCAGAAAGATTTTATATAAGAAATCTAGAAATTAATTTAAAACAGTCAGTAAATGTTGCTCTATTTTCTGATTTAGGGCCGTATAATGCTGCCACTTAACTTGACATCCGATGATGGACCAATCTATGTAAATGCTAAGCAGTACCATGGAATCATGAGACGTCGCCAATCACGTGCAAAGGCTGTCATGGAGAATAAAATCACAAAACGTCGCAAGGTATGATTACTCATATGCTTATCCCAAATTTTTGTCTTCTTTAAACAACGGTATCTCATGTCATGTGACCTGAAAAGAATGTAGTTGCCTGATGATCAATTGCGTGCATATGATGATCGATTGTGTGTTTATCTTGCAGCCCTATATGCATGAATCGCGTCATCTCCATGCAATGCGTCGACCAAGAGGATGTGGTGGTCGATTTCTGAATACAAGGGATTTGAACTATGAAAATGGTAAAAGTGGAAGCGAAGTGTATAGGAGCGGTGAAGGGCAACTGCAGTGCAGTGGTTCTCAGAGTTCTGAAGATGGAACTTTGAATTCATCAAAGGAAACCAATGGCCGCAGTCCAAACATTTCAGGTTCAGAAGTGACTAGCAGCATGTATTCAAGGGGAGGTCTTGATAGCTTTACAGTGAATCATCTTGGATCAGCTGTGCACTCTCTGGCAGACATGTTAGAAGGTGGGCGTGGTATCGTTATGCCCACAAAATGGGTTGCAGCAGGAGGTAGTTGCTGCAACCTTAACGTTTAACTGGCAAGGGAACAAGTGGGTTTGGTACGATGTTGTGTCAAACCCCAACCTTGCTGTGACCAGATGGAGAAGCATTGTTCCAGTATCATGTGTTACTGTGACAAGTTTCGCTGTGGAGGCTTGCCCCAACATCTGGTCTGAAGGCAATTCATCCTTGGCTCAACCTTATCCGAAAGGCAAATCATCCTTGGCTCATTATAACTATAGTAATAGTAATGCTGGTTTCTGAGTTTTTCTGCACAGGCATGGTCTGTCTTGGCATGGTCAGACATGCTAATTGACTTGATATCCTGATACACTAGACTATAATGCGTCTGTTTCTTTGTGTCAAAAATAAAAAGCACCAAAACCTAGTTATATGTGTGCTTTTAATCATTTCTGCGCGTGTTGTTGTATTCTGGATTTCTAACTTTGTGAGCAATATATCATAGAACTTTGGCATGTGGTCTTTATCTACGTTCTCTTTTACAATAGTTCGTAAAATTTTCTTAACATGCATATTTGTCAAATGGTAGACACTTAATAATGCTAATTTACACTAATTATTTATTTGATTAACTTTTCTTATTTTCAAGGAAGTAATGCTAAATGTAACATTGTTTGTATGTGTACACTAAATAGGGTGATAGTTTTCTAACAGCAATGGACTATAATAAGAGAGAATAATAGCAAGAGAAGAGAGAGAAAAAAATTCAAAAGCGAGTTAACCTTATCCGTCTCACTTGTCAAGTTAAAAGCCTCAAGGCCCATCAACCATCTGGCACTGCTACAGCTTCCTCCTCTTTCTTTTGTTGGGGAATTACCTCTGCCGCGCGGCCCCCCCCCCCCTCTAACATTCACCACCCTCTCCTCATGAAATGACGAAATTGCCCTCACCGGCACCCCCTCCCCCTCCCTTGAAGCCATTCCACCATCCCTTTTGAACCCTAACCCATTTGATCTCCTTCTTGTTGTTTTTGTGATTTGAAAGAGTAGAAAACGTGATATTTTAGTCTATATTGTTCATTTGAAGTTCAATCGCAGTATAAAACGAAATGTGTACTTTGTATTTTTAGCGGATTGGTCGAATGAATGCTGGTATCAAAAATGGCTGTAGAGAGCCGTTTTCATCCCATTTTGGCTCTACAAAGTCGATTTCATTCTATGCTTACTTAAAGTGTCCAAAACGGTTGTCCATAGCCGTTTCAATAAGCAAACGACTCTCCATGGTCGTTTTCATCTGAAAACTGCTATGGACAACTGTTTTGGACATCCCATGCCGAAAACCCACTTCCATTTTTCACCATTTCTCTTTCATTTTTCATTGAACAAACAATAACTTTACAAAGTAAAAGATGAATAAAAGAGAACCTATACCTTCAATTTGTGAAATTTCTCTAAGGAAGTGTAAACCAACGAAACGGCGATGAGGAAATAAGAAAGAAGGAAGCAAGCTAGGGGGGGGGCAGTCGCCTAGGGTTCATGAAGGAATAAAGAGGGTTGGGGGGACGGACTAAAGGGTCATTAAGGACATTATTAGAATTTTTGAAAAAAATTTTTAAGGAGGGGGTTGGTGAATGTTAAAGAGGGGGGCGGCAAAGGTAATTCCGCTCTTGTTGGAGTGCTTCAGTGCTCGTATTTCCTTCCTTCAACGTGTGACTCGTTCTATTCTATCTTGATTGTCTATGGCTTGCTAAAATAATATTTTACTTGTGATAGGGTCAGTCTCGTCTCTTGTCTCGCCGGCCATGGCTGCCACAGCTATTGCTTCCTCTTCCATCTGCAATAGAATCTATAACTTGTCCCTTACCCTCTCTTCCATTTCAATCACTCCCAGCAACTTCCCACAACGACCCATATCCTTCAAACCCCTCAATCTCAAATCCCAATTGTTCAACAATACTCTCACTGTCACTGCTCCTTTTTCTCTTTATCATCTTCGCATAGCTTCTGCTGCTTTCGATGGCTCCCAAGTTGATGAAGACACCCAACAAGAAGACCCAAAAGCAGAACCCTTTGAAGAACAAGAGGAGCAAAAGGCAACCGATTCTAGCGAAGCCGGGAGGCTCTTTGTGGGAAATTTGCCTTACTCTATGACTTCATCCCAGTTGGCAGAGATTTTTGGGGAGGCTGGCAACGTGGTCACTGCGGAGGTTTGGGAATTTCCTTCTTCTTGGCCTTTGAAAATGAATAGTTTTTTACTTTACAGCAACCCAATTTTCAATTGTCTATATTTGTTTGATTGAATTCTGTAGATTGTCTATGACCGCGTTACGGATAGAAGCAGAGGATTTGCATTTGTTACAATGGGAAGTGTCGAGGATGCTAAAGAAGCAATTCGAATGTTTGATGGCTCTGTAAGTCAGTCGCATTTGACTTTTGAGATGAACCGTTTAAATAAGCGAATTTTCATTAACTAGTTACAGTAGGCTGTTTCTATAAGCAGTTATAATAATTACAAATGGATCCCAAAAATGAAAAGTTAGTTTAATGGTGATGTGATGCTAAACAGCAATTTGGAGGTAGGACTGCGAAGGTAAACTTTCCAGAAGTGCCAAGAGGAGGTGAAAGGCTAGTAATGGGGCCAAAAGTAAGAAACAACTATAAAGGCTTCGTGGACAGCCCTCACAAGATCTATGCAGGAAACCTTGGTTGGGGAGTCACTTCACAGGGTCTTCGAGATGCTTTTGCTGGCCAGCCAGGATTGTTGAGTGCCAAGGTCATCTATGAGAGGAACACCGGAAGATCTCGAGGTTACGGCTTTGTCTCTTTTGAAACTGCGGAGCATGTAGAGTCTGCGTTAAATGCTATGAACGGTGTGGTAAGTAACAATTCTCAAAACTGATATCTTGATGTTTAACCTCTTTCTTTGCTGCAAATGTAATGTGGTAATATTTACAGGAGGTTCAAGGCCGCACTTTACGACTGAATTTGGCTGCAGAGAGGACGGCTGCATCTTCTCAACCTCGAGAAATTGAGCAAAATACAGAGAACGATGGCGTTGATACCTCTGAATTGCTCTCTAGTATTAGCACATGAGGAATATATATGACTCGAATCTATGCAGTTTTGCCAACATCCGTTTAGCTTTTCTACTTTTGATCGTCATGTCATTGTTTTCTGTCAATTATAGTCACATTGGTATATATTAACTATACCTCAGGCACTCATGGGATGTATCTGTTTTGAACAAACTGAAATGCTAAACATATACTTTTTTTAAGAATGCATTTTCAGTTCCATACTTCTGTAATTAAAGGTCAGGCTTTTTTCAGTTTCTAATGGATCCATGAAAGGACACAAATATTTCCCAATTGATGATTTTATTTTGACGGGAAGAAATAATGTGGTAATGAAGTGAAGGGAGACAAGAAGCAAAACCATAAATAAAACAGTCATCTCATGTCCAAGCTGAGGAACAGTGGCTAAGATAAGATAAATCATGAAAAAATGCCAGCAGATCAATGTTTTGTTTAGCACCAGGATGCTCAGGCATATAATCACCTTGTTGACAATTTCTCAGATATGTGTTTAAATATATAAAGGGCACATCAGGATATTGCCTTCTGTGTAATCGCTTCTTGATGTATGACTTCCAGAAAAAGGACCATGGTTCTACAATCTTGCTTTCACTCACTGCTTTCTCATTAGAAATGAGGAACTTGAGAACATCCCCGAATAAAAGCAATTTAAGCAACGAAAAGAGCTGAGTTGCCATGTGTCTTTTTATGAATAATTATTACCACCAGCTAGAAGAGCATCCGCTGCAGAGTCCAAGTCATGGGGGAAGAAAACCCTGCAAGGCAAAATAGGTTTTTACTAAAATCTCCAGATCCCATTACAACCCATCAAAATGCAGCTCTGTGAGCTCTGACTACAATAATGTTTTTCCCCCTCATTTCATTCGTTTGGCTCTAGGTAAGACAACGCTCAACCATGACTCGTGAGTACTATAAATTTTTTTTGAAGTAAACCATTCCACAAGTAAACATTGAAGCTTCCATTAGCAATGGACAAATCCAGAAACCATGTTACCTGCACGTGTTGTTGTACAATGTTCTGCTGAAGTTACCTATGTCGTTGATGCCTTTGCAGCCAGCGACTACCTCAAGAACTTGTCTGGAAAATAAAAGGCATGTTGTTTAAAGAAATAATAGGAATACTAGTATAGTAAACACCCACATATTCTAACTACAGATATATCCACACAGGTAGTGCAGTTGGCACAATCCCACAAAAGCAAAAGCATCCAACTTACTTAACTAAACAAGGTTCATTGCGGCCTTTGACAAGGCACTCTGGATCATACTTCTCTTTCTTCTTAGAAGGCCATGTAGACTTTACGAAACCAATCCCTGCATGAGTATTCTTGATTTCACAGTATGGCGAGTCTGTCTCAATCATCATTCTCTCAACAGGAATACTCTTCACAACATCAAGGTTTTCAGTTGTCTTTAGAGAGCAACCATTTATGCCTGTAACAATACACCCAATGTGTCACTCATGATAATCAACTAAAGAACTTTGGCATGCAGTTATGAATACAGGATCTGCATACATGAATTTAGGCAAGTTAATTAATGAGGAAATAGATCATTTAGTTTCTAGAAGCTCAAAGGAAAACCTATTTCCAACAGATGCCATCCTACAATGTTGAACAGATCAAATTACCTATGTACATTTTATCAAACAAAAGAAGCTTATCACAATCTCCGGCACTACCAGTAAATGAATGGGTGACTCCACCAGTGAACCTGCAGCATAAGCACATTTTTTTTTTAAAAAAAAATAATATCCAAGAGCAAAATGACATGAGGGAAAAAAAATGCACTTTTCTATATTGAGTAATTCAAGGTATGGGGTTGCATAGTTTTTCTTTTCTTTTTTTTGGGGGGTGCCGGAGGAGATGAAAACAAGCTCAAAGTTATTTCTTGCAACCAAACAATAAAATTCCTGCAATCTATCCGCTGTCAAGAAAAGCAATACATGGACATAACCAATGAATTTTGAACATTTCTACCACTCCTAAAGTCAAAAGCAGTAACGATATGCCCAAGGGTGGTGGCAACAATACTTTCTGCTCCTGGACTTCCTTTCTCTCACCATTTCACCCCACATACAATTTTTATACGCTCTCCAATTTTTGTCAAAAATATGTAGAGGAATACTTTGTGGTATCTTTAATCATTTAACTTATATATCTTTTTTTTTTTAAAAAATATGAAGGTACTTTACCAATCACAAATTTTACTTGATCTTTGTTTCGATAGAAGAGCTCAAAGATCATTGACCTTGCTTAAAAATTTTTAAGCCAAGGTTAAGTATGATATCTCAACTCAACCCTGGTCAAGGCTTGAACAAAGATATTTTTCACAGAACTCAGAAGGAGCAGACTAAGTCTTAATAACCAATCTTCTATTTCATAATATATCATTTAATGCATATGAACATGAATAGAAGGATCATTTGAGATTCATAAGTAGGAGGGGGAGTAGGGACAACCGTAATTGATAACTCCATCCCCTAGTATTGCCAATTATCATACTGGAATAGACAACAAGTAACACTGTATGATAGAATTATGTGTTTTATTCTATGATATATAAAATCAACTTCATGCCTCCAAGAAAATAGAATAACAAGCTAAACAAGAAATACATTAAACCAGCACGATTGATTATCTAGATTTTCAAATAATAACGTCCAGTAAACTCACCGGTCCTTGTTTCTCTCGACTATTTCACAGAAATCTGCAGCAGCTGCTCGCATGTGCAAAAACATAGGCAGTTTTGTGATATGAGCTAATTCAAATTGCTTCTCAAAATACCTTGTTTTCACAATAAAGCAAACAACTCGTGATTTAAATTAATTGATCAAAGGAAACAATAACAAAAATTGTGCGGAAATGAAATTTATCTAACAATCCTTATGCAGCAACTACATACCTTTTTTGAATCTCAGCTGGACAAAAATGAAGCCTGTCATAGTCCAATCCACATTCTCCTACTGCAATCACCTTGCATATTAATGAAGAAAAAATATACCTCTTAATAACAGACAGCACTAAGAATCGTCTTTCAGCAATATATCTTGATATGTGATACTGATACACCAAAAAGCAACACAAATAACAGACAGCCAAAAGGATTTATCAACTAAGAATGCTCCAAATTCTGAGCCACCACCAAGATTCAGCAAAATCTCCTAAAAGTCTACTCGTATTGGAAGTGACCGTAGGCAATGTATTCATATAAAAATACACACAACATCTGTTTTTCAAGAGTGAGACAGAAGGGAGAGAAGGAGGAATATCATTTAAGAGTTGTCTTATTGCTAGACTATAAGCACACCTTTCCTTTTTGAATTCCCTCTTTAGCCAACGACAAAAGAGCCTGAAAATGCTTTTCTGGATCTCCACTCTCCTCAAATTCCTGGATTAATCCACCAAGTCATAATCACAAACAATTCCATCTGAATGCCCCTTCAAAGAAGAAATTTTAAAGGAGAAAAACAACCTTGCATCGTGTTGGATGCACACCAACTGTGCAGAAAAGTCGTCCTATAATCAAATGATAAATCAGCAAGTGACTAAAATGCTACATTTTGTATCATAAAATCTAAGGAATAGAATTAGAAAGTGATGGCAAGATTAACGAACCATCTGTTTCTGCAATTGCAAGAGCTTCCCTTGATTCTTCAATGGACCCACCAGTTACCTGCATCACATAAAACAAGCCCCAACCATAAATCATGCCGACACCAAACCTTTTCTTTTTATACTGCCTTCTGTGAATGGATTACCCTTTTCTGTTTTTCTGTTTTTTTTCAACAATTGTATAACTTTCAAAGAGAAATTCCCCTCCTCCTTTTCAAATTTCAGCATTGGTATCCATGTCTACAACTTCAAAATTATATGGGACTTCAAAAATTCATCTCTATGCTAAAATTTAGATTTCCATTCTCTGCTCGACCAGCCCATGTCAATAAACTACAAATTGGACAAAAGAAAAATAAATAGTAGAATATCAGTGAGCATAGTTTACGATGATTCGGTCGACCCCAGCAGCCCAAGCCCTGCTCAAAACTGTGGCTATATCTGAGACGTGACATTGCTTGCCGTTGTAGATTCCTTTAAACATTCCATCTGTGAAGTTGACGGCTATATCTGCATTTTTTTGCGCAACAAATAATTAGTTCAAAGCTTAATAGTGTCGTACACACATATTGAATCTGTAGATTAGAAAGTCTATACAGTTGCTTACCTATCATTCGAATAGTCGCCATGGCTGAGCTCAACTCAAGGACATAGAGTGAGAGAAAAATAGATAAAGGAAAAATGGAAAGGAACAGATTATGCTGTAGTAACATAACCAGGAAATTACCCACCACCAGTATGCACCTATTTTACAATTTTACTTTTGCTTATTTACTAATCAAAGTTTGTAAAATGGGCTGGCACTTTTATGTCCAATAAAATTAGAAACCAGGTATAAAAATTAAGGCCCAACAATTTGGATTTTTACACAATTGGGCCTGTTGTTTTTCAGTAACCTATGAGATTTTTATAAATAATGATCTAATTAGTAATTACATTTTGGATATCACACTGCTATAGGGAAGCCAATTTGTGTGCAGATAAGTTAGCGAAGACCGCTGCTAGAGAGAGATTGGATCTGGTTGAGCTTAGGGATGTTTATGGGAGGGGTTGGGCGGGTTTTGAAACATTCTGACCAAGCCCATCACTGTAAATATGGGTTAAGACGAGTTTATTCAAAAAATTCTGTAAATCTAACACATTAAATTAGGTTAGATCTACGAGTTAAATGGTAACAAATTACTTTTTAACAAACAGTGTAAAAATTTAAATCCAGTTTAAATTTAAAATAAAACTTATCGTAATGTTTTTTACAGAATACAATAATATTATTTTTACTTTTATTTCTAGTTTTATACATCATAAACATAATTTTATGAGATATGATAAAGATAAAAGTATTAAACATAATCATCATATACAATAAAAAATCTGTTATGATAACATTATTAATATTTTGATGTTTTATGTCATAGAATGTATAAAAACATAAAATATGTAATAGTTTAGAAAAAAAATATAGCAATTTTTATTTTTTTTAAAAATTACTAAATGGATCACTTGAGTTGGATAAAATGTTTGCCAACTGTACCTAACATGACCTAGACTGGGTCAGACCCAACATGACCCCATAAGATAATTTTTTAAAAATCCGATCCGACCCGACCCAAATTTTGGACATCTCTAGTTGAGCTCGTGGAAGCTGCGTTCCGCAGGTTGTAGTTTTTTTTTTTTGTCTTTTCTCCATTTGTACCAAAACAAGAAAAAACTGATCATGGCAAAATATTATGCATTATTCGATGAAAATATAGCTGGGATAGGATTCGATTTTCTGCGTACATTCAGCACACCGAACCCAAGAGTCCTTTATTTTCAACCGTTAATTTACTTTTTTTTTTTTTCATCTCTGATGCAGAATCCATGATTTGCAGGTGTTTCAAAACTTGCAAGGAACATGGAAAAGGCTTTGGTTAAAAACGTGGTTGATAGAATTATATGCTGACAAGGAAGAAATTTTACAGCCGTTGGATGGCCTTTCTTTCCTCACTCAAATCATCCAAGTATACGTTGAAATTTTCGAAGACTGTACCCAGAAAAATCCAAGGTCTCTGATACCTCATACATAATATCCATCAGCTTCTAGAAACAAAACATCTTAAAACATATACCATAAGTAACATGCTTCGCCCAATAAAATAAAATAAAATAAAATAAATAATTTTTACAAAAAATAAAGAAAGGCACTTGCTAATCCAACGGTCAAGGAGGCCTAAGTTGACTTGACTAATGAATATGAGCTTTGATCTAGTCCACCTTCACAGCCGCCTAACCCATTGGAAAATCTCAGTTTCTCAAAACAATCGGAAGAATTATAATCAAAGCTATGATGATCAGCAGTAAAATGGCAATACAGGTCCATTTTCGGGTGTTCTTCTGGTGCTTCCTTGCAACCTGCAATTGCTGGACCCCACCCCTTACATACGAATCAGCTCTTGCCACGTGGCTCTCTATGTCATCCAACTGTTCACCTTGGGCTTGAACCAGAACAGCCATGTCCAAGAACACTTGGTGCAACTCGTTCAGATGTCTCTCTATCTCTTTCACTGCATCGTGCCTCTCTTGAATCTCTTGTATGGTGTCCATAATGGTAGCTCTTCCCTGCTGTTGGATGGCCTTCTGTAAGAAAGTTTCACTTTCACCTGCTCCACCAAATTTGGCATCAAATCCACGTTGAACTTTCTTCTAATAATCATGAAAATTTAAAAAAAAAATCAATAAATAAAATAAAATAAAAACTCACCTGTAGAAATGAGGAGGTCAATGGTTTTGTCATCAGGGTTTTCGCCGGTAACGGTGTAATACCTACGTTGTACGGTCTCCCTGTACTCCGAGGATATCTGTTGTCTGAGAGTGTTGAAGCTATCCATGGAGTCTTTCAGCTTCTTCCTTAACCCGTTGACCACAGAGCTCCGAGTACGGTCGGAAGACGAACCGGGTCCGCAACCGGGCATGCTCCGGCTTTCTTCATTGGATTTGTCGAGCGCCTCCAATCGGAGCTTAATGAGTTTGGCTTTCTTGAGAGCGAGAGCAACGTCGGCATCCATGCGAGAACGAAGGCCCTTCACAGCCGTGGCGTTATGGAGGGTCTTGCTCTGTTCATGGGAGTTACGCAGGCTCTGGTTCAGCCGCTCCAGCTCCTTCAGCTCATCCTTAATCGAATCCACTTCTTTGAAGAACTTGTTCAGGTTCTCGCCAGACGTCATCGTCGTGTCTGTCATCTCGATCACATGGTGTTCCGATGAGACTTGCTCGTTACGGTTGCGAGAGAAGGAGCCGGAAAACAAGTCGTTCATTTTTCAGGATTTGCTCAAGACCAAAACAGAAAAGGCAGAAAAGTGAGAATTTTGAGGAAAGAAATGAGATCGCAAAATCTGAATGAGCATAAGTTGAGGGAACGCTTGCGTTTAAAGGCTGATTCTAAGGTTTTTTCTTTATAAAATGTTGGGTTGAATTAAGTGGCGAGACGGGTCAAATCGGTGGCTGGTTGAACCTGTGTATAATGGGAAGTTTCCTTCCTTTTCTTAGAAAAGAAAAGTTGGCGCGGTAACTAGTCTCTAGTGCTCTTGCTCTGTTTTCTTTACCAGCTGAATAAGAAGTTTAATATGCGTGTAGTCTTTCGCGTTAAAATGAGTAACGTGAGAAAATTTGGAGATGATGGGCAAATTATTATGCTGGGTAAATTAGAATCTTCGACAAGTTGGACGGATTACCTGGTCAGAGGGAATTGCCATTCTAACGAAGACAGCGTTCCAGATGCGCGTGGAATCTGTATTAAATCAAATTTAATTGATTAAATTCGGTTGCTTATTAATTATGGCACCACAAATTACTCCGTATATTTTCATTTTTGCCCACCTCTTTATAGTTATCGTTATTAATTATTATCGTCATGTGGCACTAATCAATAAATAAAATGCACATTTGAAGATAAATACCACATGCTAAGTCGTAAACAAAAGTGCCTGAGGTGTAGGTAGAGGTTGCCATTTGTGGGCCAAGACGAGTCACTATCGCAGACAAGATGGACAAACTTGAAAGTATGGACTATACTATCTTCCCAGATTGTACATGCAGAATCATCATCTACTCTATAGAATTCTTTTCTTATCATATGCCAATCCATGTTAGTCTCACCCTCCCCGGATCCAAAAATATAACAGGCCAAGTTTCAAACCGAAACAAGTGAACCCATGAGAATCACCGCTTATAGCTAATAGGCTCTTAAGAAGCAGGAGGAGGTGTTTGAGCCTGAGCCGGAGCCGGTTGACTATTATTGTTGCCACTATTACCATTATTTTCCCATGGTCTCAGTGAAGAGCACCACAAACAGGATGATCACCAGCAGAAGCATGATAGCATAACAAGTCCATTTCCTGGTGTTCTTCTGTTGCTTCCTTGCAACCTGCAACTGCTGTGCTCCGGTCTTCACAAATGAGTTTGCTCTTGCAACATGGCTTTCAATATCGTCTAATTGCTCACCCTGTGCTTCCACCAACACTGCCATGTCAAGGAACACTTGATGCAACTCCTTCAGGTTCTTCTTAATCTCTTTCACAGCATCATGTCTTTCTTGAATTTCATTGATGGTGTCCAGAATCCTACCTCTACCTTGTTCTTGGATGGCTTTCTGAAGGAAAGTCTCACTCTCACCTGCAAAACAGTGAAACTCTAAAGATTACAGAACTCCTAGGCAATTCAGCTTGGGTTATGGATATGACCTTAAATTGATGCACTTCGAAAATTCAAATCATCGTCTCTTAATATGATAATGGCCACTAAAGTTTAACAATTCTATCTTTTAATTAGTTTACAAAACCTCCAATTTTAATCAATTTGTAGGTTCTATTGTACTGTTTTCCCAATGAGCCGTGGGAAAACTGTGATGGAATACTAAATTAGAACTTGGCAAAATTTAAATTTATTATCTGCTTTCCCATGTTAATGGAATCAGAATTTCAATGAGAATAGCAATTAACGAAACCTGATTTTCATCTCCTATAAAAAATTTAACCAAGTTTATCCTGATTTCGAAAATGCCCTCATTTTTCTACTTTGAATTTTGCAAAACAACTTAAAGAAAAAAGAAGGAAATGACGGCTAATATACCTGTAGAGATCAAGAGGTCGAGAGTCTTTTCATCTGGATTCTCGCCGGTGACGCTGAAATACCTACGCTGTACGGTCACCCTATACTCCGACGATATATGTTGCCTGAGGTTATTGAAGCTTTCCATGGAGTCCTTTAGCTTCTTTTTCAAGCCGTTGACCACGGAGGTGCGGGTACGGTCGGATGACGACCCAGGGCTGCATCCTGGAAGGCTCCTGTTGGCGGCGTTAGATCGCTCGAGAGCCTCCAATTTTACCTTGACAATCTTCGCCTTCTTGAGAGCAAGGCCAACATCGGTGTCCATGCGAGACCTAAGGTCTTTCACGGCCTTGGCATTGTGTAGAGTCTTGCTCTTCTCGTGCTAGTCAAGGAGATTTCGGTTGAGGCGCTCCAGCTCCTGGAGCTCCTCCTTGATCGACTCCACATCTCCGAAGAACTTATCGAGGTTGACTCCGCCGGTGGACGTCGTCGCGGCATTCATCTCTATGACATGGTGGTCCCGGCCCGGCGAAGCTTCCTGGCTACGGAACCGGGAGAAGGACCCGGAGAACAAGTCATTCATTTTCTTTTTTTTTCTTCTTCTCAAAAACACTCTAGGAGAACTCAAACAGATAGGATTGGATATAAAATAGAGAAAATGGATAAAATCAAAATGCCAGTAGAAATAGATAGCTATAAGGTATGGAGGCGTAGCACTAATGGTGGCTTGAAGGATAATGATTGCTCATATAAGTAAAAGGGGAAGACGGGACGATGATGACGTGGCACTGGGTCCGTCTCCCGGTACGGTGTATAACAGAGTACGGTTAGTTTCCAGTAACACGGCAGAAACTTCGTACTGCTGTTGAGAAAAACCAAAACGCGTAGAGACTAGAGAGGGTTTGAACTGATTCAGTTAGTTACTATGAAACATCCTTAACTTATCCTAAATTTGGTGGATTTTGTTATCCTCAAAGCAACTTCCAAACGACATTAAAAATAATAAAACAAAATACAATGGAGGCTAATAATCTCTAGATATGATTTGAATTAGCACTCAAGCCATTTCTCTTTCTAACCAAAAATAAATAAAGAGAGATATTATCTACAAACCTAGAAAACTCAGATATTATCCACTTGGAAATCTTGGTCATTTGACTCGTTTGAAATTCAGCTTCTTTTTTTTTTTAGAAAAAAAATTAATCTGACATTTGAAGTTCACTTTTAAAATCAGTATATGTTAACTAATCGATAGGATTTTTTTTCTTTCCCTTTTAGATAGAGAAAAAATTAAGAACATTATTCCTGAGAAGATTTTAAATAAGTCCTTGACAGGAAGTCCTCTCAATCTTTAAATTAATTAACCATTTTATGTGATGAAGTCATGCTTAAAAAGCATAGGAGTGTGAATTTTGGGCCACCTCAACTGGATTTTGAGTTAGATTAGACTAAAAAACTTGGCGCAAAGTAATTTTGGTTTATCTTGAAGCAGCCCACTAAATAAACATGACGGGCTATCCCATTTTGAGCCGAGTTGGTTTGATTAAATATATATTTTTAATTTAAAAATTACCTTTTTTGTTTTTTCATGAATTTAAAATTATTTATGTGTTTATTAATTTTTGTTATTTTTAAAAGTAAAGACCAAAATATAAAAAAATATTAGGGCCAGCCCAATGAAGTTAGTATTTCGCAATGTAAAGTTCGCTTTGTTAGAGCTAAGTGAACAATTTTTTGGGTCAGCTCATTCGGGTTAACAACCTTTCCTAACAATACATTCTACGTTCTTAGTTTATTTATTGAATAAAATTATAAATAAAAAGTAAAAATATAATATAAAAATGAGTATAAAAATAAAAATATATATGTAGCACATTTTTTACTAAAAAAAGTAAAGCAATTATTTTATATAATAAGAGCCTTTATGACTCAAAATTGGATGGTGAGAATTTATCATATTTTGCGAGAGACAAGTTTACAAAGATTATTCTTCGTATCGCTTAAATTTTATCCAATGTCCCCAAAGGGACTCGTATGAGAGTCAAAGAAAAATAACTTATGCTCAATTTATTTTTTTTACATATCATCTGCGCCAATACTTAACTTGGGGAGATTCAAATTATCGTGTAAATTCAATAACTTGTGACAAAATATTTGCTTATTTTAATAAAATTTATTTATGAATAAGTGGTTGAAAAATTAAACAACATAGGTATTTTATTAGGAGATTTCAAATTTTAGTTTATCAGTTATTATTCTTGTGTTACATGTTATAAAATTAATAAGATCTTACAAAAAATTTAAGATTTATAGAATTCGCTGTATATATATATATAAAAAAAAGAAGAAATCTTTAAATCGTAGTATAGCGTTAATCTCTTCCGCAACACGTTGCAATTCACACTCACCAAGTGCAGCCCAACTGTCCACTATCAAGCGTCCACCAAACCCACGAGTCCATGCTGTTTGGTTTTCGTGTTATAAATGGCCGCCTGCCATTTCCGAGCTAACTTGTGCTACCATTTGTTCCCTAAACACTTGCGCGCTCCGAAACAACTTTTTCGTGGTAGGCTCGGGATCTTGATATCTGTCATGTCTTACCGCCCAAATTTCCAGGGCGGTCGCAGAGGAGGCTCATCTTCTGCCGGACGCGGTGGTGGTGGCCGCCGTGGAGGGGGTCGAGGTGGTGGTCGCGGCGAGCAGAGGTGGTGGGACCCAGTTTGGCGAGCTGAGCGCCTCAGACAACAGCAAACCGAGGTGCTCATTTGGAAGAAATGCTATTCAGATACAGATTATGCAGATACTCCAATTAAAATGAATAAGTAATTAGGAGATGAATTAAGCGTGAGGAGAATGAATGAGAATGACATTGTGTGCGTGTTTTATTTTTCCTGGCTGAGTAGATGAATTATGAATGTGTATTGAGCTTTTCGATTTGTGGAAATTAGTATTACAGAATGTTCCGCTGAGCTGATTGTTGTAGAAAGGAACTATTGTACCCAAAGACTCGTTTGATATGGTCATAGCAAGTTCAACATTAATTTAGTAGATTACTCTCGTATGTATTGTTATTGATTCAGTTGGGGTTTTTGAATTTTTCTGTTATGCAGAAGGAAGTCTTCGATGAGAATGAGTGGTGGGATAAGTTGGAGAAGATGAAAATGGAGGGGAGCAAGAGATGATCATTAAGCGTAACTTCAGTCGCACAGACCAGCAAACCCTAGGTGATATGGCATATGAAGTCGGGCTATACTTGTGAGTACATTCCATACATGCTCAGTAGACACTGATTTTCCATTGTTGAACGTACAAATCTAATCAAACCATCTTGTCTTACGCATTTATCTGTAGATAATGATATTATATCTTCTTGAATTTTAGCATTTCATTTGTTATTTTAAAACCGCAATTTCATATTTCCTTTTTTGTCTGATGTTTTATTTCACTTGATTTTGTGCTTGGGCAAAGAAAGCCATGCTTATAATAAAGGGAAAGCTCTTGTCGTTAGCAAAGTTCCATTGCCTGATTATCGTGCAGATCTTGATGAACGTCATGGATCTACACAGAAGGAGGTGAATTACATTTGTACTCTTTCTATGTCTGCCACCCTATTCATGGTTGCGAAATTTTGAAAAGGTATTGACAGTTTTGAGTTTTCTGCAGATTAGAATGTCCGCAGACATTGAGAGAAGAGTGGGAAATCTTTTGAATAACTCACAGACAACGGTGACAGCATCAGTTAGTGTGCCTTCTTTAACAACTAATCAGGAAGGCAAAATGTCAACGAGTACAGCTAAATCTGTTTCTGCACAGCAGACTGATTCTTCCAAGGAGAAACTTAATGTTGAACTCAAGCAAAAGCAGGAAAATATGCAGGTACAAATGATTAAAGTCAATGTGGCATTGTTTGTTCATATTAACTGTGCAAATTACTTCATTACTTTATATCTCTTTTAAGATAATCTCAGAATTGTATATTATTTATGTGCAGGCAAGTGACAGTTTGAAGGCAATGAATTCATTTAGGGAAAATCTTCCTGCATTTAAAATGAAGTCTACATTTCTGAAAGCTGTTCAAGAAAATCAGGTGTGCAATTTTATATCCAGTTATACAAATGTCGTATGCACCATTTACTAATAGGTTTTAAAGAGTTAAGCATATCTTTCTTCAGTGTTAAAATTAATTAATATATTGCAGTTTTTCAGAAATGAGAAAAGAGGGAAAAACATTTCATCTCTGCAATTGTCATAAATTGCCATATGATGCATGGTCTGATTGGACTTCTTATAATGTTTTGCTTATGATTATTCCCTGGTTTTGTCAGTTCAAGTCATTATAAAGTCTCAGTTGTGGTGTTGGTTCCACAAAGTAAAGTTTGGTTTGCATAAAGTACAGGTGTTGGTAGTTTCAGGAGAGACAGGTTGTGGCAAAACAACTCAGCTGCCACAGTTCATTCTGGAAGAGGAGATATTGTGCTTGCGAGGAGCTACTTGCAACATAATTTGCACTCAGCCTCGTCGTATATCTGCAATTTCTGTTGCAGCTCGAATATCTGCTGAAAGGGGGGAGAGTCTCGGTGAAACTGTTGGTTATCAGATCCGGCTAGAAGCAAAATGTTCTGCTCAAACACGCCTTCTTTTTTGCACCACTGGTGTATTACTTCGACAGCTGGTAATACAGTATTCTTCTTAACTGCATAACTTCTGTTTAAAGCTTTTGATGTTTGTTCAGGTTTCTTTTAATTTTGGGCATATTCTTGAATTGTCATCAGTTCATATTGTGCTGGAATTTCGATAATTCCTCTGTATGTTATTTTGTGATTTTTTTTTTTTAAATTTTTTTGGGAAACATCTCATGGTCACTTTCTGGTCTGCAGATTGTTTTTGTATTGCTGTCGTGCTAGGAAAGTAAAGACTATTAATTTTAATGATCATATCAGTAAAATCACTAAAAAGTGAATACCCTGTATATCTCCAAACACTTTAGGCTGAGGGGGCTACGGGATAATTATTCATTCATTGCAGGACTGGGACATGGTTTTCACCCTAAAAAGATCACTTTAATTTGAAAAAGCAAAATAAATGAAAAAATAAAATTATGAAGCTTGTACTAGCATTGCTATGTGGGATGTCCATAAATTCTTTTCTGCAATCTGCAGTTTGTGGTATTTACTGTTCTTCACTTCTCAGTTCTTTTGCTGTTGATGTATAGGTTCAAGATCCAGAATTGACTGGTGTTAGTCATTTGCTGGTTGATGAAATTCATGAGAGGGGCATGAATGAAGACTTTTTACTTATTATTTTGCGCGACCTTCTTCCTCGGCGTCCAGATTTGCGTCTCATTCTGATGAGTGCAACCATCAATGCTGACATGTTCTCTAAATACTTTGCAAATGCCCCGATGATACACATACCGGTATTGCATATTATTTTGATTTCGTGTTATCGTATTATCATTCTGGATATCAATGCATATTAGTTATCTCTCCCTTTTGTTTTGAACGTGTGTGCCAGGGGTTTACCTTCCCAGTGACAGAGTTCTTCCTAGAAGATGTACTGGAGAAAACACGGTACAACATCAAGTCAGAGTTTGACAATTATGAGGGGAATTCCAGTAGAAGAAGGAAACAGCAAGTTTCTAAGAAGGATCCTTTGACTGAATTGTTTGAGGCATGTTCATTTGATCTTTCTTCTCATATACAGTATGCAACTATGCATGATGTATAAGATGCTATCAAGTCCTTTTTAATTTTTATGAATAACTATACTGAGTTGCATGCATTATGGAGACTAGCCATATATATATTAGCTAAATGTTATTTATTGGAGAATGACAAAGCTTTCTGAATAGGTTCCAATTTGATGGAAAACTGCTATGGGTTATAACATTAAGTGTAGTTTCTTTATTAATTTTATTCTAGTGAAAGGTAAGCTCTGTATTTTGATTATTCTTGAGGCTTCTATTTGTAAATTACCGACAACAGTATGGCTCATCTCTTTGCCTTTTTGGTTATTTGTAGAAACTAGGGTTTGGTTCTCTTATGTAGATATAGTGGCCAACTAGTAGATAGCAACTGCATTAAAGATTTGTTTATCATACATGTGTTTTGTATTCTTTGTTTTTGCAGGATATTGATATAGACGCTCATTACAAAAATTACAGCACAGCTGCTAGAAAATCTCTTGAAGCTTGGTCTGGTTCAAAGATGGATTTGGGTCTGGTATGCATTCAGCATTTGTTATTCTGTAGATGAATATGGTTTTATGAATGAGATGTATAAGCTGCTGTACGTGTCCCTTCTTATTTCTTACTATCAAGTATCAACTTAAGAAGCTCATTCGGAGAATTATTAGGCCAAGATGCATTAAAGTTTGACTTATCTAGTCATAGCTAGCACAAAAATATGCTACTTTATTTTTCAGCTTGTATGTGAATCATACATCCTCTTTTTTTTTTTTTTTATTTTAATTTTTCGTTCAAATCCTTTCAGCCCAGCTCATATTTCATTTCAACCATTATGATGTTTCAGGTAGAGGCCGCAATTGAATATATCTGTCGGAATGAAGGTGATGGAGCCATTCTTGTATTTCTTACAGGCTGGGAAGAAATTTCTAAGTTATTTGACACAATTAAAGCAAATAATTTTCTTGGAGATCCTAGCAAGTTTTTAGTCCTTCCTCTGCATGGTTCAATGCCTACTATCAACCAATGTGAAATATTTGATCGTCCTCCCCTTAACAAGAGGCAAGCATCCTTCTTTTGCTAATTTACAATGAACAGATTTTTCAGATAAATTATCTGGTTCTCCTAAAATAATTATCTTTTGCAATCATTTAAAATAAGCAAAACATCATTTTGGTTATTAAAGGACAAAGATAAATTATCTGGTTCTCCTAAAATAATTATCTTTTGCAATCATTTAAAATAAGCAAAACATCATTTTGGTTATTAAAGGACAATTTTTATTTTTTTTTATTTAAAAAAAAACTGTTAAGATCCATAAATTAATTTGAGCAAGGTGGTGGGTGCATTTTAGATAACACTTTGAATCAGCTACTTTGTTGGCTTGTTCTTCTGCTTCAAGCTCAAGTAAGAAGTCTATGATTCACCTACACTTTTGTTTTCATCATATTGTAGCTTAGTCTCATAAGCTAGTATATAAGTGTAACAGTGTACATATATTGTACTATATAACCCTGCCAACATCTGACTATGGCCATATGTTCTGTCATTGGGTTATCAACTATTAGATGGTTCATTACATGTGCAGCTGTTTTGTTATCATAATTTTTTATCTCTTCACTTCAGCTTTCTAGTTTTTGACTGTTGATATTCTGCTATTGTAGAAAGATTGTGCTAGCAACAAATATTGCTGAGAGTAGCATCACCATAGATGATGTTGTTCATGTCATAGACTGTGGAAAAGCAAAGGAGACTAGTTATGATGCTCTAAACAAGCTTGCCTGTTTGTTACCATCATGGATCTCAAAGGCTTCAGCTCATCAGGTATTGAAGTTGCAGAACAACCTATCTCATGACATATGGTTTTTTTTTTTAACATGTGACATCATTGAGTTTGCTATTGCTCCTGAATTCTGTAGTTATTAAATGTTGTGTGCGAATACACAGTGTGTGAATTCACAGCTAAAATAAAAGAAAGAAAATTGTGTTGAGTATGGTGTGTTTGTTTTACTTTCCCTAATGGCGAAGACTATTTCAGAGATGTGGTCGTGCTGGTCGTGTGCAACCTGGTGTTTGTTATAGGTTGTATCCAAAAGTCATCCATGATGAAATGCTTGAGTACCAGTTACCTGAAATTCTACGAACACCATTGCAAGAGTTATGCCTGCAAATCAAAAGCCTGCAGCTGGGAACAGTGGGATCATTTTTAGCAAAGGCACTGCAGCCACCAGATCCTCTTGCTGTTCAGAATGCTATTGAGCTTTTAAAAACAATTGGGGCTTTAGACGATAAGGAGGAGCTTACTCCACTGGGTACATAATGCTGGATATGAATGTCTCTATTACTGTAATCCATTAAGCATGGTCTTTGTATATTGTCTGAGTTGAATTTCATTTGATAGGTCGACATCTTTGCACCATACCTTTGGACCCAAATATAGGGAAGATGCTTCTAATGGGCTCTATCTTTCAGTGCCTCAATCCTGCATTGACTATTGCTGCTGCTCTTGCATATCGTGACCCCTTTGTCTTACCCCTCAATAGAAAAGAAGAAGCTGATGCAGCAAAACGATCTTTTGCTGGTGATTCTTGCAGGTTAGTTAATCTTCATTCAAGAATTTTTTCTAGGTCGATCATACTTGTTTGATCTACTTAGGTTCAATTTGATTTTTAATTCAGTGATCACATAGCCCTTCTAAAAGCATTTGAAGGATGGAAGGATGCAAAAAGAAGTGGAAGGGAAAGGGAGTTCTGCTGGGATAATTTTCTATCCCCAGTTACCTTGCAGCTGATTGATGAAATGAGAATCCAGTTTCTTAATTTATTATCGGACATTGGGTTTGTTGACAAATCCAGGGGTATACATGTAAGCATGTCATAACAATTGCTTATCCAATTGAAATGTTTTTCCTTGTCCCCTTCCCAACTTCGTTTCCTTCTCTTTTGAAGCAGTTAGTTTGATAAATTATCTTTTGACTAATTTCATTGGTATTCATGTTTCTCTCATCATCTGTTTTATGATTCAATTCTGGAAACGGTAGATTTTGAACATATATTACGTCTATGCAGGCTTACAACCAGTACGCCCGAGATTTGGAAATGGTTTGTGCAATTCTTTGTGCTGGTCTCTATCCCAACGTTGTACAGTGCAAAAGGAGGGGAAAACGGACAGCTTTCTACACTAAAGAAGTTGGAAAAGTTGACATCCATCCTGCTTCTGTCAATGCAGGGATTCATCTTTTCCCTCTGCCTTACATGGTTTACAGTGAAAAGGTGAAAACAACCAGCATTTATATTCGAGACTCCACAAACATATCGGATTATGCTCTACTTCTATTTGGTGGCAGTCTCATTCCTAGCAAAAGTGGGGAGGGCATTGAGATGCTCGGAGGCTACCTTCATTTTTCTGCTTCAAAGAGTGTCATAGAGTTAATAAAGGTAATTTCCCTGTCTTTGGCCCTCCAAATGTTTGATCCTTTTTGTCTTTTTTACTTTTTCCTGGTCACCCTAGAATTTTTTTGAACCTTTGCTTTAATAAAAAAATTTCATGGTAATGAACTTACAGAAATTGCGTGGTGAACTTTACAAGCTTCTGAACAGAAAGATTATGGAACCAGGATTGGACATTTCTGCAGAAGGGAAGGGTGTGGTTGCTGCTGCTGTTGAGTTACTACAGAGTCAAAATGTTCGATAATAATACTGAGAATACTCGCTGATTCATGCCATTCATAATCTCCCAAGGTTTAATTAGAGCCGTAGAAAGTTTTGACAATTTGCGATGATGTAAACAGTAAAACTACAAAATTGACATTAGCAGCGATATGAATGATGACAGTGAAAAAATGTGGCTTTTATGTTGAGGCGACTGTAAGGTATGTTTATTGTCTAAATACAGTTTTACGCATCAAATTCTGGTATGTCTGGTCATAAGTTTTTTTTTTTTTTTTTAGTATTTTACTTGCGTTGAAAAATTATGTTGAAAGCATAAGTCATGAATACATTTTTAAAAACAAAAATAAGAGTATGCATGATGAGATGAGCCAAAGCTGCAGGTGGCCATTTTGGCCAGCCAATCAGCGCACATATTTCCCTCTCGAAGAGTATGCATGAGGGTTACTTCCCAATCTCTGGAGAGCAAGTCCTTTTAGTCTCCCAAATACCTACTATGGAATCTGACATGCAAGGGATAACCCTAACTCCGTCCCCCCATCCCAATCGCAGTCCATGTAGCAGGCCCTCTAGTTCTGTATGTAAATTATTACTGCACCCAATATGCCCAAACACACCCCCAACGTTACTTTTAATTTATAAACACTGATTTATAAAATTTGTCTAAAAAATAAAATTTTTTAAAAAATTGAATAATTTTTTACGGAAAGCAAATAGGCTTATTATTAAACGAGAGAAAAATAAATTTTGAAACAATTAAATAAAATGGACTATTACCCTACGTAAATTACTGGAAGTTCAATTTTTAAAAAATTTTAATTTTTATTTTAAAATATTAAATTGATTAAAGAGTATAATATTATTAAGGAATAATAATCAGTAAAATTTATAATAAAATAAATAATTTAAATTAGTATTAAGATAGTAATACAAATTTAATTTATAATTGATAGATTGCTAAAATTTTCCTAATAAAATGAATTTTATAGGAAAAATTTGAATAACAATTAAGGTATTAAAGATTAGATTTTGTTTGGGAATATTGCTCTGAAATTTGGATAATTTTTTTGACGCCCAATGTTTCTTTTCACACCCGTGATTCCTCCCATCCCACGATCCCTTTCGTTGACGGTGTGAAAAGGAAAATTTGGGTGTTAAAAGAAATCATCCTTAAGTTTTCCTAGACGCTTGAAAAGACCTAAAACTCCCTTTCTCCTCCACTAACTTCCTCTTTGAGAGGTCGGTGGCAACGAGCCTGTAAATTCAGACTCTCCATAAGCGTCTCGGGTCGACGCCCCATAAACCCAACATTTCCAATACAGAAGATTTAGGCGCATGTTCCTAAAGGGACACATATTTAAATATTGAAAGCACTCATGGGTCGACCCGAACCATGCGTCCTGTTTGCTCAGAACTTCGTTCACCCTCATCTGGACGAATACGTCGACGAGGTAACTCCACATTCACTAGTATTAACTTCTCAGATATCTTTTGAGCTTCACATTTTAGTTTAATCACCAGTCTTTGAACTATAATGCTCAATGCATACCTTAAACTCTGGTTAAGCTTGGTTGCTTCTCATCTATTTTTAACCTCCAGCCATATTTCTACGTATTTGTAATAAGGATTTTGGAACTTTGTTTTACTAGTGTACTGGGTTGGTTATAATTATTTGTTGTAGATATATTTTAGTTGCTGTAACCATTGACCCCCTTTTCCCTCTCCCCAAAACCTTCATGCAGGTAATTTTTTCAGTACCCATTGTCATCACTGGCTGTGAATTCCTTGAACAAAGTGTGTCTTCAGCTGCTCAAGCATTAACACTTGTTGGGTATGTGGTCCTTTTTTAACTCTTGCATTTTTTTATGATGAAATATTATTTGTGAATAAATATTTTAGATGATGGATATTGACAGTAGAATTCTTATTCGAAATGTAACGTGATTTGTAGTTATCAATCATCTAATGGCTAGCAACTTTTGCAGGGCCACTTCACCTCCATCATTTGCCTTAGAGTTATTTGTTCATTGTGAGGGTGAGACAAGGTTTAGGAGACTTTGCCAGCCTTTTCTCTACTCTCATTCTTCATCAAATATACTAGAAGTAGAGGTAATTAAATATTTTTACGTGATTGTATGTTCTTTCTGTATTAATGATAGTTGATTGGATAGTTAATTTTGTCAGTTACATGGAATTTTTGCAAAAGCATTTTCGTGTTACTATGTTTATCCCCTTATATGCTGCACTAGTTCAGGAAATTCAGATTAAATGGTTACAGATAGATGTGGAAAAATATTTGTTTATACACATGATATCATTCTAATTATATAATCATTTTCCTTCTGTTAAAAGAGCAGTTAGCAGTGCTTTGAAGTTTCTTTTTTAATAATAAATGATTTTGCTCGAAAACTAAAAATTTAAATTGCTTATTAATATTGAAATGGTTTTACTAACTTCTTGCTAAAATGAGTATAGAGAACTTAGAAATACATGCTTATGATATGAAAGTTATGATATATAAATACAGTTTGTATGTAGTAATTTCCCTGATTTAATCAAGATGTTAAGCATATGAGTTGTGCTTGACTTGTTGATTATTTTCGTCTTTCCCAGGCTGTTGTAACTAGTCATCTAGTTGTAAGAGGCAGCTATCGCAGTCTGAGTTTGGTCATATTTGGTAACACTGCAGAGGATCTGGGCCAGTTTAACATTGAATTTGATGATAATGCAATAACTGATCTTGTTGATTCTGCTGAGGGGAAGCTTGAAGACTTGCCACTAGCATTAAGTTCTGCTAATTTGACTGATGAAGGCTCAATTTCTTATTTAAATGTATTGTCTATGCCAATTCCTGCATCAGATATTTCTGTCAAAGTAAACTTGTTTCTACAGACAATGTTGAAGATTTTGGAGTTTTCGGAGATCAAGGATGCAGGACATAAAGTTGCAACTGCTGTAGTGTCAGCAGTCTCTTCCTATATTTCCGGTGACATTTGTAAATCAATCAGTGCAAGATTCCAGACATGGACGAGATCTGAAAATGTTGAAGAATTACAAACTGTTATCAACGAGGCAAGAAAAGACCTTTTTGAGCTTTACAAAGTTCTTGGACATAAACCAGGGAATGCATCCTCTGAATGGTCATCAGATGGCAAAAATCTTGAAGTGGAGAGTGATGTGTTGGATTCTAAAGAGTTGGTAAATTTGTTTAACCAGTACTTTCATTTCAAAAGGAACTCTTCAATTGTAGGAGATTGCTATTTTTCACAGGTAATCTGTTATTTTCTTTTCATATACTTTTACAAGCATCACCTTATTAATTGAGAGAGAACAAATCAGAGAAATGTATCTTCTTTCCCTCTCTCTTCCTCCTCATCTATCCATTTGTTATTCTATTTTTGCCTTGTTTTTGCTTTCATCAATTATTCATTCTTATGTTCTTGTAGAGTCAGAGTGCCCTTCTACGATTAAGTGTGGCTCTTTTGCTGTGTTCTGGTAGAGAGAGCTGCTTTCAGTTTGTTAATGGTGGGGAATGGAGTATCTTGCTACATTTTTTTCTAAGGATGTGCAGGATTCTACAGCTATTATGCTACTGCTTCTTGGAACTGTGGAGCAGGCTACTAGGTATTCAGTTGGATGTGAAGGCTTTTTAGGTTGGTGGCCACGTGAAGATGAAAATATCCCCTCTGGTATTAGTGAAGGTTATTGTGGATTGTTGAAGTTGATATTGGTGAAACCTTGTCATGATGTTGCTTCTCTTGCAACCTATTTACTTCATCGCTTAAGATTATATGAAGTTGCTTCAAGATATGAGGTATCGCTTTTCAGCTTTTGCAAGTGTCCTTGTCAAGCATGTCTTTTTTCATTTTAGCACTTCATCTTATGGCAATTCAATCTTGGCCAGTCTGCAGTTCTGTCTGTGTTGGAAAGCATCAATACTGCTGGCAGGGTTACAAATGTTACTTTGAACATGCTCACAACTGCTGAAATCCAACTTAAAAGGCTCTTGGTCAGTTTTGCTCAACTTGGATAATTGTATTTCTTTTGAGCAAGAATTTGCAGCTTACCAAATTAATGTTTGTTGATAAGTACTAATGCAGAAATTGATAAATTCACGTGGTCCAATTGAAGATCCTACACCAATGGCTTCTGCTAGTAGATTGTTTATTAGCGGTCAGACAGATGGATTGTTGTCATATAAAACAACTTCTGCCTTCATTAGCTTATCAACTTGTTGCTTTTCAGATTGGGATATAGATTCTCATTTACTGGCACTCTTGAAGGTATCTCATTGAATTGTTGGGCAACTTGTTTGCCAAGTTTTACTAACTTTTAACGGCTTATCAATTTCTGGAGTGCAGCTTTTTGCTAAGTACTGACTTGTTTCCTTTGCCATTATGTATCTTGTTACCCCTACTAAGTGAATGCAGAAATTGCTATATTTTGTAAACTTTTTGTCTGTTCATTAAAACAGAAAGATAGCTTCTGAATCCACTAGCAAAGCTCTGTTTTTAATTATTTGCTTGTGTTGTGTCTTGGTATGTCTATTTATCGTAATATGTTGACATGTTATCTTGGAAGCAGGAGCGGGGATTTCTTTCATTGTCAGCTGCCCTGTTGTCATCACCTAGATTGCGTGTTGAAGAGGGATGTGCTAAGGGAATATTTATGGATGTGGCCTAATCCATTGAGGCAGTGATTCTTTCATTTCTTTTCTGTCGTTCAGGTTGGCTACAATATATGCTAATACTTAAGTACACTTGCATGTGCACACATGAACTCATTGTTGAATCCATTATTAGAAAGAAGCTAACAAAATTATCAAATAATTTGTTCTTTAATTTTTTTTTTTCCTTTATAGGCTTGACATTCCTACTAAAAGATCCTGAAGTTTCTACCACTTTAATCCATGCCCTTAGGGGTGGTCACAATATCAACAAAGAAGATTGTATTCCTCTTCGATATGCTTCTGTTTTGATATCGAAGGGTTTCTTTTATAAACCACAGGAGATAGGAATGCTAGTTGGTGTGCACTTAAAGATGGTCAGTATTACTTTTATGGTTATATATTATTGCCACCCACTGAGCCTTCCTCTCCTCCTGCTTTTAATATTTTGAATTCAATTATTGGTTTGCTTGTAATTGTGACGATTGTCATATTTCATCCAGGTTAATGCTATTGATCATTTGCTTTCAACAAATGCACAGTCAGAGGAGTTCTTGTGGGTTTTGTGGGAACTCTGCAGTTTCTCTAGGTAGATTTCCTTTTTAATTTTTTTTATTTTCTGGATTAAACAAATATGATAACAGTTTGGTTTTATCCAAATCTGCTTTGCAGGTCTAATTGCGGACACCAAGCTTTGTTGTCTCTTGGATATTTCCCTGAGGTACCCATACAAGTTTTTAAAATAACCCTTGGTAATAAGCATTTGGAAGTTTGTGCTATTTGAGTGTTTAATCTCTTGGCACACTAATTGGATTTGAATTGATGAATTAGAATATTTCATAAATACGCATAGTGGCTTGTTTGTTTTGTTTTCATTGATGTATGCATTTTTCTAAAATAAATGAGAGGCTCATTTATTTTATTCTTAATGTTGTTATGTTATTTTTTATGATCGTAGTATAAGCTTGGGTTTACATCTTTAGCCATTGATGCTTTAAATGACGTTATCTGTTATAGACATAGAAGAACTTCAATTTTTATTTGTTAGTGGCTGTAAGATTAAGCACGGTAGTTTGTGAAATCTGCTCATGTTTAAAAGCTTCAATTGTATGTTTTGACTTTTTTTTTTTTTTTTAAATATACTCTTTGTGTAGGCTGTTTCAGTCTTGATTGAAGCATTAAGTTCTGTGAAGGAATATGAATCCGCAGGGAAGAATACTGGTAGTCAAGTTACTCTATTGTCTTTATTTTCACACAGCACTCAGAAGATTTCATGTTTAGTGATCTTAAATGACTTTGTTTACTTTGTTGCATTCAGGATCTTCACCAATAAATCTGGCAATATTTCACTCAGCTGCAGAGATATTAGAAATCATAGTTTCAGATTTCAGTGCATCATCTTTGGGCTCCTGGATTGGACATGCTATGGAACTTCATAGGTCTTTGCATTTCTCCTCTCCAGGGTCCAATAGAAAAGATGCTCCATCACGGTTGTTAGAATGGATAGATGCTGCTGTAGTTTATCACAAACATGGGGGTATAGGTCTTCTACGTTATGCTGCTATATTGGCTTCTGGAGGTGATGCCCAGCTAACTTCGACTAGTATTCTAGTGTCAGATCTGACTGACATTGAGAATGTTGTTGGAGATTCATTCAGTGGGTCTGATACTAATTTTATGGAGAATCTTGGAAAGTTTATATCTGAAAAGTCTTTTGATGGTGTTACTCTCCGTGATTCCTCTTTGGCACAGTTGACAGCAACATTTAGAATTTTGGCATTCATTTCTGAGAATCCTGTATGTTGTAGTCTATTATGAATTGTTTTTTGAATTATTGTAAATTTTTTCTCATCTCAGTTTTCATTTGATGCAGACTGTTGCTGCCACTCTGTATGATGAAGGTGCCATAATAGTTATCTATGCTGTTTTAGTCAACTGCAGCTACATGCTTGAAAGGTTCTCAAACAATTATGGTGAGTTAATGACATTTGATGTCATAGGTTTGCTTCCTGATTATGAGCTATTGTGTTAACACTTTAGGACCTGGTTTCCTCTTCATACTGAAATTGAACCAATGTTATGAACTATTTACAAAAATTGGTTGGTTAGCAGAGGCAGACAAAATTTCATATTCTATTGGTTCATGTTATTTTCTTGTTTGCTAATGTCACTTGTTTGGTATAGATTTACATAATGGCATGAACCCCAAAATATTCACATCTGATGAATAAAATATCTTTTTTGTTAGAGCAGAAATTTGGAACAATTTATTTTTTAGGCTTGCCAGTCGGTTCATAGATCATAGGCTTTAATGCAATTATCTTGACTCTCCTTTGGCCTTGAAGGTGTACTCAATTCCAGTTTGAGATAATTTTAACATGTAAATGCCCTCTTACATCACCAGAGATCAGCAGACTTGGCCCTATTTAGGTGATTTATAATTTTACACGTGTATAAATATGAATAACTATGTGTGTATATTTAACACACGCACACAGTGTATTATATGTTTGTGATGCTCTTTGTCTATTTGCTGTCTCTGACCTATATCTATCCTATCTGCTTATTGTCTTATACTATACAGTTTCAGTGATTAATGTTCCTTATTGTCATCTCTTCCAAAAGTTGGCAAACAAACAGATTACCTTGTAGATGAGGGCACAGAACGCAATGCTACATCAGATTTACTGGTTGAACGGATCTGTGAGCAGAGTTTAGTTGATCTTTTGGTACCTTCTTTAGTGCTACTGATTACACTTCTTCAAAAATTACAGGTTCGTTTGTTGTGCTGTTCCTGTCTCTTTCCTCTTCATGGTTCTTCAAATGCTGTATCCAATTTGTGTTTGAAATGGAAAAAAAAAAAAAAAAAAAAAGTTATTACAAGAAAGCATTAAAAAACTTTCAGCAGTGTCCTTGGTTTTGAATTTATCATATTGTTGAATGCCTCCCGAAGGTAGAATTGCAAACCCTGTGGTTTACTGAGTCCTTTTGAGATCTATCTGATGAAGTTATTCATTGCAACTCTTTAGGAAGCTAAGGAGCAGCACCGAAATACAAAATTAATGAACGCCCTTCTACACTTACACCGAGAATTAAGGTATTTATTGGTTTCCTCTCTGTTTGCATTTCACTTCTCTGAACGTTTGGTCTCTTTGAATTAATCAACTTCTGGTCATTGCAGCCCCAAGCTAGCTGCATGTGCAGTAGACATATCCTCTCCATATCCTGATTATGCTATTGGTTTTGGAGCTGTCTGCCATCTCATTGTGTCTGCCCTTGCTTTTTGGCCAGTACATGGCTGGAGTCCTGGACTTTTTCATACTCTTCTTGCTAGTGTTCAGGCTACTTCAATGTTGGCTTTGGGTCCAAAAGAAACCTGCAGTTTGCTTTTTATTTTGGTATGCATATTATCCAGTTAGTGTTTATTTACTCTGCAAAACTCTGAAGTCAAGGTGCTAGGGGTCTTATTTCTTTTCAAACTTAATATATTATTAGTGCTCATCCCATTGTTCAACGTTATCATGTCTTTATCATTTTCAGTTGTATACTTTAAAATATGTCATATATGATTTATCTATTTGATATCTTATTTCTTTTGCAAGATTGATTTGCTTCCTGAGGAAAATATATGGCTTTGGACACATGAAATGCCTTTGCCAAGTGCCCCCAGAATGTTGGCTGTTGGAACATTATTAGGTCCTCAAAAAGAGAGAGACGTCAACTGGTATATGGAATCTGGACACCTTGAGAAGCTGCTTTGCCAGTTGGCACCACACTTTGACAAGATTGCCCTGATTATACAGCATTATTCCATTTCTGTATGTGATTTCTACCCAGATGGTGAACTTATTTATTTATTTGGTTCTTTTGTTCTAACGGGGACATGGCTTGTTGATTGTTCTGTTGTGTCATTTTGATTCCTTAAACAGGCTTTAGCGGTCATTCAAGATCTGCTTCGTGCCTTCATAGTTCGCATTGCTTGCCAAAAAGCTGATTATGCAACTCTGCTTATACAACCGGTATTGTTATCAGTTATACATCATGTTTCTGAATCATCTTCTCCATCAGATACTGATGCATACAAGGTGAAATTTCTCATCTACCTCAAGATTTGGATGTAGTTATATAGTTTGACTTTACAATGCATAATTTCTACATTATTTTCAGGTTTGTAGGCTCCTTGATTTACTTGCCAGTTTGTTGGAGCATCCACTTGCCAAGGTTATTTCTTACTTATGCTCTTTTTTTTTAAGCAGTCATGATCATTTTACAATTATTTTGATGATGATAAAATTTTTTTGATTACTTTAGGGCCTATTGTTGAAAGAGGGTGCTCATCAGGTGTTACCGAAAGTACTGGAGAGATTATTTCTTGTTGACATGGATGGAAAGCAGACTCTAGACAGCAGGAATTCTGCTAAGTGTAGCTTGAGTTTGCTTAGCTGGTGTCTCCCCGTATTCAAATTTATTTCTCTTCTCTTACATTCTGAAACTTCTGTACATTACCCCAGACGACCTGACATGTGAGTACATTCATTGTGTTTTCTTAATACTGTCGTCTTTTGCTTGAATTTAAAAGCTAAGCAATGAGCTTTCTGGTTGTTTTCAGTGAAAATTTTGAAAAAGTGAGTGTGGAAGATTGTAGACTTATCTCACGTTTTCTCTTGAAGAGCTGTCAGGTAACTCACTGCTCTTCTCCATATGTACTTATAGATATATCAATAACTGTCGGCTTTTTCCTGCATGGAAGCAATGCTTGTCCATCTGCAAAATGAATGTCAAGATTCGTTGGTTTATCAACTGTTAGTGTATGACTTCGAATTATATGTATGCTTCTTTTACCCGCTTCCTTGATGGTTTCTAAAAATTCCGCTATTTCTAGGTCCTGCCTGCTGGAAAAGAGTTACTTGCTTGTCTGACAGCTTTCAAAGCATTAGCTTCTTATGGTGAAGGTCGAAGTGCTATCAAAGCTATGCTCTTTGGTGTCCACTCTAATGCTCAGGAACTTGAATCTCGGAAAGATGATAGAGCTGTGAATTTTAACATTCAAACTGAAACAGAATGGAGGAACTGCCCTCCTTTACTTTGCTGTTGGATGAAATTGCTGAGATCAATTAATACAAAAGAATGTTCGTCATCTTATGTTATTGAGGCTGTCTACACTGTGTCTGTGGGGTCTTTGCAGTTTTGCATTGATGGGGACAGGTGAGTTTCACTTGGATGCTGCATTAACTGCATTCAATTAACTTTTTATACACATGAATAGGCAAGCTTAGATTTGCAAGAGTGGTATTATTTGTTCTAATCATTACAACTCCAATTCTAGAATAGGATTTTTGTACATATTACAATAACTATTGCAGTAGCAATTTTCTGGGTTACTTTGTTGGTTTTGGAAATGGTAATTGGTAGCTGACAGTTGTCAATCTTTAGTTTTAATTAAAAGTTAACCTTCTGTAGTAGCTGAAAGCTGATTTTCTAATAATATGATTTATTTTCCTAAGTCTGAATTATTAAAAAGTGGGTTGTGGCATGTAATATTCCTAGGTTGTTTTTTCCTGCTGCTGCCATTTGAGATAGTTTAACTGGATAAACTGACAGTTTGTTGGTCGTCAGTTTGAACTCTGACAGGGTTATCACATTGAAGTACCTTTTTGGGATTTCTGATGATGCAACGAGATCAGTAGGTTTTCCTGATGAAAATATTAATTACATACTTGAGCTAACTAGTCTGTTAAGCTCAGAGATTACTGTGGATGATCCTTTATTTCAGGTAAAGTTCTGTTTTAACTCCTCTTTCATAGTTGTTTTCCCAGATTATTTTCTAACTTCTTGTTATTTGTCCCATGTGTGAAGGTCTCTGAGACTATTAAGTCATTGTCCTTAATATTGCAAAGGCCTGTTGGTTCAGTGATGGATGCCATTGTTTCTAGTGATGGTGTTTTACCTCAAAATGATGTTCTAGTTTTTTCTAAGATACATCAAAAGCTTGACAACATTGTTGAGAAGGTAGATGATCATCTTGGGGAACTTGGGGACAAATTTCTTTGGGAATGTCCCGAAACATTACCTAATAGGTTAACACAGTCAAATGTTTCTGCCAAAAGGAAACTGCCATCAATGGATGGGCCAACATGGCGAACTAGAGGAGATAGTTTGCAGGCTGAAATGTCTTCTCAAACTGCATTTTCACGAGGAGTAGCCCAGTTTGCTGTTTCTTCAGGTCCTACACGTAGGGATGCATTCCGGCAGCGCAAGCCAAATACCAGCAGACCACCATCAATGCATGTTGATGAATATGTGGCGAGAGAAAGAAATGTTGATGGTGTTACTAATGTAATATCAGTGCCACGAGCCACAGGTGGGAGACCTCCATCAATTCATGTAGATGAATTCATGGCAAGACAAAGGGATCGCCAGAATCCAGCTGCAACAGTAGTGGGGGAGGCTGGTGAACATCTAAAAAATGCTTCTACTGTGAATCCCACAGATGGGGAGAAGTCAAAAAAATCTAGGGAACTGAAAACAGAACTTGATGATGATCTTAAAGGAATTGATATAGTGTTTGATGGAGAGGAATCAGAGTCCGATGACAAGTTGCCCTTCCCTCAGCCAGATGATAATTTACAGCAGCCTGCCCCTGTCATTGTTGAGCAAAATTCTCCTCACTCAATTGTTGAAGAGACGGAAAGTGATGTTGTTGGGAGTAGTCAATTTTATCATATGGGTACTCCGTTAGGGTCTACTGTTAATGAAAATGCCCAAAATGAATTTTCTTCAAAGATGTCTGTTTCACGACCTGAAATGCCATTGGCTCGTGAATCAACTGTCTCTTCAGAGAGGAAGTATGTTGAGCAGTCTGATGACTTGAGGAATATTCCATCTAGGTATTCCACAGGATATGAATCTACGGCAGCGACAAATAATTCAGTTCCAGCTTCTCTTTACAATAATCCATCCACATCTATGCAATTACCGGTTGGTTCAAGGATGGCTCCCCAAAGTTTCTATATAAAGAACAGCCCACAGAGTGCTGGTAATGCTACAGTAGTTTCCGGCTCTCAAGGACTGTATGATCAGAGGTTTTTGCCTAACCAACCTCCTTTGCCATCCATGCCCCCTCCATCAACGGTCTCACCCATAATATCACATGGTTCAGATTCAGTTCCTAGTGATGCATCCCCATTTATGAACTCTCCGTCTGACACACAACGTCCATTAGCATTCCAAGTGAGGAATTATATCTTCTTTCGTCCTTTATTTTATTTTTCTTTCTGGTTGCTGCTTAAGTCATAAATCTTCATTTTCTTTTTTGCAGGTTCAGACAGATTATTCATCTCCATTCAACAACAGTGCAGCGTCCTTAGCAGTAGCATCTTCTTCCCTTCCCATGCCAGATTCGAAATGTTCCAGGACTTCTGTATCCTCTCCTGGTGCACCTAATAGGGCTCCTCCACTTCCTCCTACACCACCTCCTTTCACATCCAATCCATATAATTTGCCATCTGTTAAAACCTCTGCTTCCCAACCTTCACTGTATAATCAGCCAATTATTGGGACAACTGAACTTCTCCAGACCTGCACTACACCTTCAAATAATGCGCGTTCAACTAATATCTCTGCAGCAGGAGTAAGATTGTCGTCTTATCCACCACCATCCCTGATGCCATCCTTGGGATTCAGTAGGTCAGCTTCCATCCCATTGACTCCCTACAGTAATACTTCAAACCAGCAGCAGAGTGAGACCCAGTCAAGCATCTTGCAGAGCATCGCCATTCCACCTTCCTTTCAGACAGTACATTCTGTTAGTCAGTTGCAACCGCTGCAGCCCCCTCAGATCCCGCACCCTCCTCCACAACCACCTCAGCACCTCGGGCCATCTGTTCAAGCTTCACAACAGCTGGAGCAGAGGATGGCTGTGCAAACCAGTGTTCCAGCTCATGCCTCACAGATGTTGCAACAGCCGCAGGTTTCTTCAGTGCAGACCTATTATCAAACTCAACAGCAGCAGCAAGCTGAATATACACAACAGCCAGGGGATGCTCAATCCCAGCAGCAACGAGATTCAGGAATGTCATTACATGAGTATTTCAAGTCTCCAGAAGCAATTCAGGTATTTATCGGATATAATTTTCCATTAGATAGATTGTTAGGCATGTTTGATTGCCACTGCTTATTCTTACCTTGTTTTTTCCCCTCCTCTGACATGGCAGTCTTTGTTAAGCGACCGTGACAAACTATGCGAACTTTTAGAGCAGCATCCAAAATTAATGCAGATGCTTCAGGTCGTTGTCTATATCCATGCATATTTATTTCAAACATCTAATGCTTTTTACTGGGGAAAAAACCAGGAGTCTCAGTGAAACATTGCGTTGTCTTTTTTTTTTTTTTTGGGGGGGGTGGGGGATAATGTTCTGTCTATGTTAAAATTCTCTTCTTAAGTTGGCAATTTTTGATCCTTAGAATTTAACCTTCTTTTAAACGATATGAGCGCTCAAAATATTTTAGAATATTTATTATACTGCATATTTGAAACTTAGATTGACGTTGCTTCTTTCCACACAGGAAAAGTTGGGCCAGCTGTAGCACCATGATGTCCAAGAGGATGACTCGCTACAGACTTCAGTCCTGTAAATGTTCTAGTTGCATTGATATTGAGAGCCATTCTTTGTTCACGTGATGAAATTGTGTTAATTATGTACTTTATATGTATTTTATTATCCTTTGAAGTAGCAAAATATCAATGCCCGTTTTACTAGAGGAGAATTTTGGAGGGCATCTCCTTGAGAGATACGAAGGGGATCTTCACATGGTAAGAAAGCACTGCATTTTCGTAACTGATGCAATCTTGATATTGTCTGTTGTATTTAGGACTGTACAGTAACATTCTTTGTAGCAACTTCAAATGTAGCCTGACCTTGCACATAATTACTTCTTTCATTCTACATCTGGAGTTCGTTTCCTCTGTTACATTAATTGTTGCCGAATTGTCTCATTAAGGAAACTGTATGTTCCTCACAACTAGTCTTTGCAGTGTTGTTGTTGCTTATTACACTTGATGGGTTCGTGATTTCCCCTGCTCAAGAATGATTCGTGTTAATCATTTAGAATCGCACCAATTCCTATGCAGTATATTCGTCTAATTTTTTATTTTTGCACCCTTTACTAAACTTAGATTTGCTTTTGACAAGTATCGTTGGCTTCCTTATTATTATTATTATTATTGTCGTTTACAATTGCTTTCATAATAATAAATATATAAGCAAGGAATATTATGAAGAAAATTTGGCCGTTGCATGATCCGAGACGCCCATGATCCAAGAATTCAGAGTCAACGAAAGTTTGTTAGAATAATGTTGAGCAAGAGACATTCTTTGACAAAATGCTTCATTGTATCCGATGACCAAAGCCCTCTCCTGGCTCTCCATTGCGAGTGAGGGAGCTAAGTTAACCGCGCCATCAAGCAGAAAATGTAGCAAACAATAGTGGTAAAAAAAGAGCGCCTCAACTAGTTATAATCATTATTAGGCATGAGTCAAAATGTCGTATAGGATTGATTTCGTTTTCCTTAGTAGACAAGAAAAGAAATGAGAATACTTTTCCAAACAAAGATGGAATGGAGGGTGAAAGAGTGATTTTACTTGCCAGGTTACAGGTATCAAAGATGAGAGGCAGAGAAGGGTTGGGAGGGTACAATATCTGTCAGTGGGAATGTGTTTCTTAATCTCAAAACTTATCTCTAGCCTGTCTGCTTTTGAAAGAAACATGAATTGATGCAAACGAGGCCTTTGCTTCCCCAATCGGCATCGCCACCAATTACATCGCGCCACGTTTGGCAAACACCGACACCATGTATTAGCCTACGGGACGGGACTGTGACACAGTACCCAGACAACTTACCCCATGCATGCTCACGTGCATGGGTGCATAGACATTTCCAAGATACATCCTCATGTGCATTTGTCATACAAACTTAACCCCGACACTCAATGACCTAATGCTTCATCAATACTTCTTATAGAATTCTAGTATTTGGCAATTGATATTCTCTCTTCTCTCTCCTCTCTAGTCCCAAAATTGAAGAAACAAATAGAGAGAGAAAGTAGTAGATTTGGATGAACCAAATGCAGGGTGATTGGTGATGGAGAAAGGGTGGAAGCCTGATGTTGATACATCGACAAATTGTCCAAGGTGTGGTTCTTCCAGCACCAAATTTTGCTACTATAACAACTACAGCTTAACACAACCACGCTATTTTTGCAAAGCCTGCAGAAGGTACTGGACTAAAGGAGGTTCTCTCCGCAATGTGCCTGTGGGTGGGGGATGCCGCAAAAATAGACGGGCAAATAGGATCGCCAGGCAAGCCACGGATGCTACTCCCTCCAGAAATTCACCTCATGGAGGTGCTACTAATAACCCAATTGGCCATTCTTATGATCCATCAAAGAATCCATGTTCTAGCTCCTCAGTGGTGTCTGATGCTCCAAATATTGATCTTGCAGTAGTTTATGCAAATTTTCTCAATCAAAAACCGGATTCAAGAGCAGGGCTTGAGAACCCAGAAATACAAACTGTTTTTGATCCCTCTGTTGAGTATATTTCAAGCTTACCAAACACACAGGTTAGCCCAAGTTTATCTTTACCAGAAGAACATGGTTTTAGTGGGTGCTTAAATATGTCCCAACAATCCATAGAGTCCCATTTCAATGAGGGTAATCAATTGTACAATTGTGAGATCAACTCTATGCAGAAGCATCAAGAAGATAGAATAGAGAAATATTATACTAGTCATGATACTGTCAATTTTGAGTTGCCACTATTGCCAGGTGAAGAGGCAGGTTCTCGTGATATGATGTGGTCCAATTCTGAGATGATGGTAAACAATGACTTGCAAGCTACGCAACCACCAGCTTTTGGACCCGAAATTCATGATCCGGAGTTGTTGATGGATAATTGGAGCCCTTTCGATTTGGCAATTAGGGATGCTTCCTTTTTCAGACCTTGAAAAATTTTTGTTTGATTAACTTTGGTTTGTACATGTTGCTTGTTATAGTTATATGTGTATGTATAGAGTGAATCAAAATTACCCATATGAACAATAGAAACATGTAAACAAATACATTCAATATATTTTATTGGAGCTAAGCTATACGAGCATATTAATACGCTTTTAGTTGTTCTCTCTACTTCTATTCATCTTAAATTAAAATATTTTTTGAAGTAAATATATATTTCAATTTTTATTTCATAAAACACTAATAAATTTAGTCACTTATATATTAAGTTTACTAATTTAATTTTTTATACTTTAAAATTCACATCATTTATCACTTTAGTGTTTTTTGATAGTTTAAATTATTACTAAACTCAAAAATAACTTTCAATATATATTAATAAGTTTAAATAATAAAAATTTTGAAGTATAAAAAATTAAATTAATTAAAATTATAAGAAGAATAAAACTTTTGTTTTTTTATATGGGTAATGAGTTATTTGCGTTCTCCCAAACTAGGTTTTGCTTAATAAATGGATTGTTTGAATTTGGTTTCTCTGAAGACAATTATGCATTATACATATGATGAGAAGAAAGAAGGAAATTAATACAACATGTATAGTTGCTGTATTCTCATCATCGGTTCCTTCTCATTTCAGTTATTCCAAAAATCTGTACCTTGTTCGTCCCTTGTCATTTTATATATAATCTTATTATTTTATTCATTTATTTCTCCATATATACTAGAAAGTGACATTAATATATAGCTAGAGCCCATAAGCATACCCCAAATGAATTTATATCTCTTGTATTTGTCCTTGCAAATAGAACCAAGTTATTATTATAGAGAAATAGAATCATTGACTCATTACATGGTTGTCAGCGTGCGGAGAAGGTTAGGCACAATGGGGTCCAAAAGGTTGTTTACAATAAATAGATCAGAAAGGTTTGAAGTTGAAGCTGACTTCAATCATCCTTTTCAACTCGATTACCCCAAAAAAAAAAAAAAAAAATTCAACTCCAAATTCCGGAATTAATTGAATTAAGAGAAATTTACTCCTTGGACCTGTTAATGCACAAGTTGCAACGCAGCTGGTGACTGACGAGGCCAATGACACCAAATCAAGGGCTGACAAGGAGACACAGACAACCCCATCAAGCTCAACTCTTCACGTCAGAAACATCACATTCAAGCATTTTTTTTCTTTGGTCATGTTTATGGATTGACCTTGCATTTGATCACTTTAAATAATTCATCATCAATTAATGATCCAATCTTCGAGGATAACACAGGAAAATTGATGAACCACACATTTTAGAGATCGACTTGGCCATATGGACCAAGCTCGTACCACAAACGAGTAGTATTGCAAGTTTGAAAATTTTGACAAATTGGAAATGGAGACTTAGTTGAGACGACAGCAAATACCGACATAAAACTTTGTGCAACACATGATCCCAGAAAGTTAAGCCCATGATCCAAGAAATTAAAGTTAACTGCCCCGAATCAACTTCATGTTGACAAAATTATGTATAGTTTATATTATATATATTTGGTATACACTAATGAGATTGGCCATATGCATCAAAATGGTTATGAGATGGCAGAGGTTTAAGAGATTCAATGGGTAGCAGTGGCATTACCATGTGCTAGATGTAGTTTAATTTCCATATATATAATTAATATAAACAACTAAGGTGTATGCTAAGGGAAAAAGAAAAAAAAAAAAAAAAACGATTATAATATAAAATTAGGGTTTTGTTGTTCCAGTTGCACATGATGTGATATGAGTTGGGGTAAATGTATTTTTTATGCACTATTTAGACTTAGATTCTTGTAATTCACATAATTTGAATTGAATTTTTGCCACCACTTGAAATTAAAATGATTTGACTCACTCGTGGTTCGTGGTTCATTGAACTTGCTCTAACTAAGAATTTGAACATCAAAACTTATAAAGACTACTAAAAAGATTTTTTTATCACAAATGGGAAAATAAAGATAATCTGTTGGGGAGTATTATGTATATTCATATTGAACAGTTCAGTTGTAAAGCGCATATCCGAATTCGTATATATAGAGGGATGCACCCAAAGTTACTTCAGCTACAAAAAAGTTGTTCAAAATATATCATTTTTGTTTTTGAGAAACAGAAGTGATTCTAATATTATTTTTACCCTCAAACAAATGTATTAACACAGTATAATCTTATATCTTCTCTCTGGTGTTGATATATAGCATTCTGCTGCATCTGCACGCACCAATCCAATGAGTAAACGAAAGTCCAAACTTTGAGCGACGAAGCGATTAACCTTAGACTATACAACTGGTTATTAAATGAAGTTCATTTTCTTGTCATTCATATATCACCTTCTTCCTAACTGAGATTGGTTAACTAAGTAAAAATATATACTTAACAGTGGCTCATCTCATATTTTTATTTATTTATTTTTCCTTAGATTAGGGCTTTTTGACCAGTTGTAATGTCTATTTTCTAGACTGAGTAACCAAATAAATGTATATTTGGTGCATGGATCATAAAAATCATATACTGCGGAAAGTTGAAGATTACGTTCTGACCAATTATAACAACAATACATAGAGTATTACATGAATTAACCCCATCAATATTGTAGAGCTAATTAATTAATTGGTCTAAAGAGAAAAGTAAATTGCTTGTGTGATGCGCAGGTAGTAATTTACAACTAGTGGCAGAATGACTAGTTCCGCAGTTTTAGAATAATCATTAATAAGGAAGAAGAAAGCACGCAATCAAAACATTAGAATAAGTTTTAATTAAAAGAACTTACCTGATTCCTTTCATCTTAGCAGCTGCAAAGTTGGACCTTTACTCCATTGCAGGCAACCAAACTAGCCAGATTTAGGGCAATCTTCGTTCAGGAATGTATTCTTTACACTCTTTGTGCATGCTCATACGTCGTCAAAGACCAATTCATCCAGAAATTAAAACTTAAGCTTTTAAATGAAAATTCAAGAATAGTTTTGTAAGTACAAATCCATCCTTACAATATAGATTTAATTAATGCAAAAGGATTTAATCTCTATTAACCATGACATCATCTGATACGATAATCAATTCGGTTAACAAACTTAAAGAGTGCTTTTATATTATATCTAATACCCATCTTCATGTACAACTTTTTTCCCCTTGAGAAACTTGTCCATAGATCTATGTAAATATTTTATCAACAACTCTTTTAATTAATTATATTCTTGAAATTAAACTCCATTCTGTTCTATTTATACCATTAACTGAAAAGCCATATTTAAGCAGTCTCACCGTCAATGTAACGTGTATAGCCGTAACACTGACGCATGCAGCGTTTGATTACTCCGATTTTGTTTTGAGGTTCTGAAGCAATTAAACGTAAAAGGTAGGAATAACAGAAGAACAAATTTGATTTATGTAACATCGTCTTTTGTCATTAATCCATGGTATAATTAATTAGTAGAAAAAATTTGAGAAAAATATAACCCCCTTTGGGGATACAATTGATGCCAATACATATATTTTCCTTCCCTAGCTAGTCTATCATCAAATAATTATATACAAGAAAAACATCAACTAAAAGAAGAAACAAGAACCACGTCCAACAAAGGAAAATCAAAACTTTATTTAACACTCTAATTACTAAGCTGGATATGAAGGCAACAAATTGCTTGGAAAGCATGGAGAATTCCTCCAAGCCCGACCATGCAATTTAAGTATCTCTCTTGCCTTCTCCTTTGCCTTGTTTCCACTGTCCACTTGAAGCACCAGAGAGAGCTTTACCACCACGCCCAGTTGTAGCATTTCTTGAAGGACATTAGGAGTTGCAGAGAACTTCGAAATGGACAATAGAATCCTCACAGCCCTATCGTTTGCCGCAGTAGATATCCTTAGAATCTTTTTCGACACGATGGCGAGGCCAGCACCATGGCTCAACAACTCAGCTCGTCCCTCAGCACAGCCACACAACATGTCCAAAACCATCAACATCATTTCACAAGGTTTCCTGTCCTTGCAGTCGAGGAGAAGATCGATCAAAACCGTGACAGCCCCAGATTCCACAGCTTTGGTCCTGTTTTTTCCCCAAGGACAGATTTGGATGAGTGTTTGTAGTGTAGCTTTTGATGCCTTCTGGGAAATCTGATCTTTTAAAACTTGTACTAATTCAACGAACAGTTCAGTTCTTAGACTGAGCAAATGGATAGGATCGGCCACTTCAAACATTAATTTCAACAAAAGAACAGCGTAAGCTCGTGATTCATACATTCCTTGCTGCATGACTCTTGTTAGGGAGACAATGAATTCCCCATTTTTGAAGCATATAAGTGTCTTTAGGCCAGCTTCAGATAGATGAAGGCTATTGAGGATGTTTAAGGCTTCATCGCCCGAACTTGTTCTCAATACTTCAAATCCATCTTCTGGGTTGGCATCTTGTAAAGTTGCAGAATTTACGTTGCCGTGTACAACCGAGGCTAAGAACTCAACAGCACCTGCAGCTTCCATGCAGCGCCTATTGGTTTCACTCTCAGAAGCAATGGTTTTGAGTCTTCTGAGACATTGAATCTGTAACTGAGGGGATTCATAAGCATCCTTGAGGAGTTTTGCTATCTGGGATTTGTTGATTGGTGGCTTGGGTGTTGGAATCCTTTCGATGCCGTGAGAAGCGTTCATTGTACACCAAGCTTGAATCAATCGGCGAAGAGTGTGGTTTGGGGTGAGACCAACAGCATCTGATAGCTGTTGTTTGGTTACTGGGCAAGTCTTGTTCTTGCCAGAAAACAACCATTTCTCTATACTCTCTCTGTCATAGGTGATACCCGTGGAGACGGTGACTGGATCTTTCATGATTTCTAAGGAAACAGGGCAGAGAAAGAATGGAGGAATATCAATCTCCTGATCCATTGCTATGAAAAAAGTGTCACAAAAAAAAAGATGAGAAGGAGTTGTAGTTTTTGGAATGGGTTGGGAGTTGAGAGAGAGAGCAGAGAGATCTTGTTATTTATATGAATATCCGTGTTGGAGATGCGAGAAAGTCAAAACACGGAAAAGCCAGCGCCTCCAAAAGGGTGAGAGGAAGACTTTTCCAAAAAATGGAAGAAGCACATGTGGGCTTTGCTTTGTTATGTTATGTTATGTGTGTCCCCCTTTGACTTTCTCTTTCTATAGGGGCGTCTTGTTTTTCTCTCTCTAACTCGTGATTCTTATGGTTTGACCATTGGCCGATAAAAAACATGTCGACGTGTAAACAAAAGTGGTGATCTGTTTGAGGATGCCGCGATGACTACGTCATCGCTTCGCTCTCTTTTCCCGCTCCACTCGATCCCAGTTGTCGCACTTTATTTCCAAGATTAAATTTGCATGGCTATCTTAGGAATTCGGAGCAACCCGTATTATAAAATAGTATGGTAATAAGACCTAAAAATGATTAACAAGTTCAATATATTATATATGACATGATGATATTATTATGTATAAATTTTTTTTTTTAAATAAAAGGCTTGAATCTTGATGACGATGAATCCGTGTTTTTCCCTTGTAAGAAAACATTTAATTAAGTTGGACATTGGATGTAAGACATTTGCGTTCGCCTTTACATTTTAAAACTTAGTATTCTTTCCATAACAAAATATATATATATATATATATATATATATATATATATATATATATATATATATATATATATATATATATATATATATCAGAATTAAATTTCAAACCTTCAACTAGCTAAAACCCTAATCAATTTTTTTGATTATACAACTATTTTCGACTAGCTGAATCAATAACTCTCTTAGAAAAGTCCTCCGTAATAGAAATAAAACTAATTAACTTGACTCGATAAAAAGAAAAAAAAAAATTTAAGTTGACCTTCTCATAAAAAAAATTAAGTTGACCTCGTTTCCTTGTATATACGAAAACTTCAAGTCAGAAACTTATTTAAGCTATAATATGCAAAGAATTATCTTAAAATTTTATTTTTTTGATGGGGGAATTCTCTTCAACTTGTCTTTTGTATTAGCTCATAACTCCATTGAGAAGGACGTGACTAATTAATTATTATTAATTGTCTGCTTTTTTTGAACGAATGAATACTTCAATATAAGCCAAAAAACAAAAGACCTTCATTGTCATTATCAAAAAGATGAGAACAAATACACTGCAGAGGTGGAATTTACTTACAAAACTCAACAGTTGAATGTTGAGTTTGACGATTCCAATCGGTTTAAATCGCTACAAGCAACACATGGGCTGTGATATTCAAACTTACGAAATGAATATATATAAAGTCAAAGCAATTAAATTATGTATTACGTATTGCAAGTGCTATACACGTATCTGTACTCTCATTCACCGAAATATACATTATAATTCACATGCAATATAAAAGAAATAAAAATTTCTTGACAAATCTTACATTTTAAAAACAATTGACTTTGTTTCATAAAAAAAAAAAAAAAAACTTTGAATAATTTAAGTAATAATACCACATGCATGGTGTCCAATTAATTAGGTTACACTCAGCGTGTTATTTTCTTAGACAGGATAATTACATTGTGTAAGGGAAACAGCATTTCCTGATCATGCTATTTGATATTGATCGAAGGTTTGAAAGTGGGCAATATTTCTTTGTCTCACAAATTTTCTTTTAATTTTTGTTTCACTTTGGTTAAAAATATTAAAATAATATTATAAATAATAATAAATTATTTAAAATATATTTTTAACTAATAAAAATAAAGGTAAAATAGAGTTTAAAATATATTATAAGAGAAAAAAGAATTGAGGTAGAGAAAAGGTGCTTCCAAGATGGCTTTGTGATGATTTTAGTTTTGGTAGTTTAGTCTGAACAGTCGAAGTGGATTTAGAATCATTTCGCACTATATATAGAAAATAATTAATGGAATTCTCTTGGATCAATAATTGATTTTGAAAGAATTAAAGAAATCAGCCTCAACTCGTTGCCTTTTTCAGTTAAAGCATCACTAGCTAGCTATTGGATTTGCATGTATATATAAATATTCTGAACTGTACATAAAATATCACTCTTAAGTTTTTTAGGTTTGTTTTTATAGGCATGTATCTATGTGAACTACTTTTTTATCATTTAAAAAAGTTTATATATTATTTAGTGATAAGATTTTTACATTTATTTTAATAACAAAATTTGAACTCATGTCTTACAAGATATATGATTTTGGTAAGGTAATTTATTTTTTGTTAATTTTATTTTACATAGCTTTTAATAAATTCTGAACACATAATCTTAATGACAAAATACTCAATAATACTTTTTAAACCTTGTTTATTACTAAATATATAAGTTATATTAATTCATTGTTATACTATATCCACAAGAAATATAAGGAAAGTACTAACGCAACCACTTGGTCCACCTCTTTCACTAATTTTATTGGTAAATTAATTTGTATATATATATATATATATATATATATATATATGTGTATATTATCTTGGAGCAATATTACTTATATGTATAACGCCATCTTTTCTTGGGTTAAGTTGTTAAATTGTGCAGCTTTCATATATATATATATATATATATATATATACATTCTAATTTTTGGGTAGTTTGTGAAAGATGTGATAGAAACCTAGAAAATACGATGACGTTCAATAAGACAAAAAAAACAACCAAACATAGAAGATATCAGATAAAGGAAAGGTTCAAAGGAAACATGGTATGATAGAAACCTAACTCATATGTCGGCCGTGAATTTTCTCACGTGATGAGTTGTTGACCTGACCTGGTAAATTTAGTCAATAATCATTAGAAGTTTATACATAGAAAATTATTTTTATCTTTTATTTTTGATAAAATTTTATCTGTTATATACGTACAAAATTTTTAAATTAATTATCGTTTCTCTCATATCCCAACATAATTTGAACCATATATATTAAAATAATATTTACCTCAACTTAAGCTACATTTATTTTATATTTTAATATAGTTTGGATTATTTTTTGATTGCAATATATAAAGTTCAGATTTATTTTACTATACTAGACATTTGCCTAAAACATACCTATCGTACAATATAGGCGTATACTTGCAAGCCGCCACCGACCACTTGTTTTACTGAACAAAAGAATTTTCGCAAAAGGAATATAACGAGCTTGCAATATCAGGGGTTAGCGGGTGGGTCTTCCCAAAAAGAATTTCATTAGATATTGTATTTTATATATAAGAATATTTCTATGGTAAACCAATTACTGTTGACAGTTTCATATAAAATAAAATAAAATACTATTGACAGTTATAAATATTCTATTTAGCCATGGGCCTTTAGTATAGTAGTTAAATATGTCCTTAGTATTAATTGGGGTCTGAAATTAAAATTTATTAACTAATACTTTTCTTTCAATTTTAGTTGAACATACTCTCTAAATGCTTATTTATATAATGTAAATTTTTTGCAAACTAAGATTTATTTTACTTAGTGATCAAGCTTTTACGATAATATAAACAATTACGCCCTATCAAGAATAAAAAATTTCTCATTAAAAAAAATATTTCATAAATAATAAAAAAAAACACGAGTTTTTAATATAACTTAAATATTTAAAGAGAGAATAAATTTGATCCCATAATTATAAAGATGCCACAATCTTAATTCTAGGTATTACACCGTTCTAACGAATCATTTCCCTCACCAAGTAAAATAAATCGGGAACACCACTATATAAACATGAGTTTTTAAACAGGTTTAGTAATTAAAATTAATAAATCGGGAACACCACTATATAGAATGGTATGTGGTATTGGCAACGTATAAAAAATATTAATGTAAAGTATTTGCTAAGTCAAATATTAAATATTAAATATCCTATCAAAAAATAATAATTAAATAGGCATGCTTATTAGTGGCGTGGTATTATGCTTTATTACCAAGTCAATTCGTCTTCCAAACGTTAACAATATTAAATTCATGTGGTAAATGTAAGTTGCCTTTTTTGGCTGCTTATTATATAATTGCGATTAGTTGGCTTGTTTTAAATGTGATTAAGAAGAAGCAACTTGGTTTAGAGAACATTGTTTTACATGTAGGAAAGAGTAATACATATATATGATGGAAACCAATTAAAAAAGTCACAGCAGATGAATTTGATTTGCTGATAGTTAGTTTTTTATATTATTTTAATAATTAATTTAATCTAAAATTTTAATTAGTTTGAGAATAATTTTATATTATATTTAAAAGTTATATTTTATATTATTTATAATTTTCTTTTTTTATTATAGATATTGCAGAAAATAAGAATTTTACAATTTTTAATCCGGTTATAAAAAAAAAATTGATCTTAGATAAAAAAAAATTAACAAGATTTCATATGACAACCATTAAACTAAGTTTCATCCCTTATACTTTTTCTCTTTTGTGTTTGGAAAATAAAATATTGGCATATGTGAATATTATCACTTAAGGTGTGATTATGGAAGGAAATTCTATAATCCAATTATTTAATGAAAAACTTATAAAAAATGTGGACCTGCCTTTTTTGTTTTCTAATTGCTTAGAGAACTGGTTTTCCATTTTTTTTTTTTCCAATTGATTCTAAATGCCAGGTGATGGCCCATAATGATAATGGGCTTCCTCGTTAATGTATACTTCAAGAAAAGAAAATCAGAGGGTGTGCAGATTGATCAACCATTTTTGATCAATGCATACCAGCCTTGTTCGGCTTATCCTGCTTGTTTCTGGCAACCGACTAACTCTTTAGCTAAATCGTTAAATCATAATTTGAAATTTCAAGATATTTTTATATATAATTTCCAAGAACAACGCATGCAATTCACCTTTTAAAAGGAATAGATTCAAGAATCCATCACATTAATTAAGAAAATCAAGAAGAATAATTCATACATACATATATATATATATATATATATATAATTCAAATATTCGAATGATCGTTTCATGATCAACCAGTCAACTCCTTTATCTTTATTTTTTCTAATCACTACAAATGTATAAATTAACTGGTAGAGTTATTTTAACTTGGCTAAAAATTTTAAATTTAAATTCTAAAAATACAACTATGTTAAAATTATGTAAAAAACTTTACCAATCATATAATTATCAAACAATATATATATATGTTTATATATATATATATATATATATATATATTGGTATGGCATCCCTAAATAATAGCAACAAGATTAATCTTTTTTAAGATATGAAAATCATTAAATTGACATTGCTCTCTTAACAGAATCTTTTTTTACATACACAACCATAAATTGAATTCTTATTAACATGTTAAGTAAGAGGTCTAATCATCCGCTAATTGTACCAAGTTTTGTTGGTGTATATATATTTGCTTGAAGAGTTTATGGTTTCAACGTATTTCATGTCTAAGTTGTATTTTTATAATTTTCAATGACAATAGCTAAAAAATTTAATTCAATTCATCTAGTGAAAAAAAAAAAAACTATACTACATTTAAATCGGATATATATATATATATATATATATATTGAAACTTTTAAAAATACCACAATGTAACGATCCTAACATGCATATAACTCTTATTTATTTTGGGTACAAAGTCTTTGGTTCGCTAAGTCTCTTTCGAAAAAAGAATTGCTTTCATGAATGCTTTTAAAATCTTGACTTGTGTTGTGTACCAAAATCGTTTTCCTTCTCTTTTCTTGAATTTTGGCATAGCACAAAAAAATTATATCTGAATGTATGATGTCTCAAATTCAATTTGTCATATATATTCTCTCAATATCCTCATCTTAATTGAAGATGGATTACATAATACATAGACATATATATTGTCATGGACCATATACATAAAAAGAAACTATATTTCATGCACACAAGAAAACTGTGCAAATAACTAATATATATATATATATATATATATATATATATAATGTAATTATGGTTGTATTATTATAAAACTGAGGTGATTTTTAACTAGAAAAATGAATAATCAAAAAAGGATCATGATTTAGACCATCTTCCATTGAATTTGAGCTCTTCCTTTATAATAATACCGGCCAAAAAATGAATTTAAAAAGCATGAAATATTTGCAATTGCTTGATTGATTAAAAATAAATAAATAAAGAAGGGAGGAAATTGAAAGAGAATTATTATGAGAGTTGGGGGATGATTAATTGGACCTAATTAATGCAAGTTTTCATTAAAAGAGCGTCCGGGAAAGCAAGGAGAATCCATCCAAGCATTTGAATGAGCCTTGAGTATCTCCCTTGCTTTGTCTTTTATATATGTAGCATTATCAGCCTGAAGCACCATGCAAAGCTTCGTCACTGTTCCAACAATCAACATGTCTTGAACCACCATCTGTGTCCCTGAGAACTTTGATATTAACGAAAGAATGAATATCACTCTGTCATCCACCGCCGGCGACACCCTTAAGATTCTCTCCGTCAACACCGCAATGCCACCTCTGTGACTCAGAAACTGAGCTCTCCCTTCAGCACAAGAACACAGATGAAACAGTATCCCCAGTATAAGCTCTGTGGTCCTCTTCTCAGGTGATTCTAATTCAAGTTCAACCAGTTCAAAAACGAGACCGGCTTCCACCATCATAACTCGATTTCTTCCCCAAGGACAAGCACCTAACAAGACATGCAAAGCAGCGTTTATCCCTTGTTGGGTTATCCCATTTCTCAATATTTTCACAATTCTTTCAAAGAACTCAAGTTTGAGTCTTTGGAAAATATCAGGATTTGCCTTCTGAACGAGTGCTTTGAGCACTAAAACTGCGTGAGATTTCACAGCAATGGAATTTTCCATCTCACAGCCTAAAACCCACGTTAGAGAATCCAAAATCTGGTTATTTTCTGCAAGAAGCACTTTCATTTCCTCTGCAGGAACCTTAACAAACTGTAATATACTAAGAGCTTCTTCAAGACCCTCATCGATTTTACCTTTCCTGAAGCAACTCAAAATAAACACGATCATAGCCGAAGGCACACCAGCCTCTATCAAACACTTCTTATTCCTTTCGTTCTCCGCAGCGAGCAGTTCCAATTGCCTAAGAGTTTTAAGCTGCAACTGTGAGTTCCTGAGATCCTTAAGGAGCTTAAGAACTTGAAACTTGTTAACGGGTGGCTTAGGGGTCGGAATCCGATCAACCCCAAGTGAAGCATTCTGGGTGCACCAAGCTTGGATTAGGCGACGCAGGGTGTGATTGGGAGTCAAATCTGAATCTTTCGGGAGAGGCTGTTTGGTGACAGGACAAGAAGTATTCCTGTTCTTGAATAGCCACTGTTCTATGCTATCTCGATCATATGTGATGCCCGTTATAGCAGTGACGGGATCTTTCATGATTTGGAGAGATACAGGGCAGATAAAATACTGAGGGACTTCAATTTCATCCATCAATCTGAACCAAACAAAGAAAGAAAGAAAACTCAAAACCAGTTTTGTTAGGATTGAATTGAAAAATGACAATTTGTGGTGCGTGGGTATTAATTTTGGTGCAGGAAGGAGAAGTGTAAAAGGAAAAAGAGAAAAAATTTGTAAATGGTGGTAAGAGAATGCGGCTAGCTGATATATTGACAATTATTTAGGTGGTACCGGTCATGGGTCATAAATGGAGTCTAAACGGCATGTAGGTGATATTATTTATAGCAATGTGTTCTACATTCGGTGGTCAAAAGGAAGAAAAAAGATAGCGTAGTGAAGAAAAAAGTTGAAGCCACACGGTATCGTAGGGTAGTTACTAGTTACGTTGATTATTATTATATTTATAATATATAGGAAAAAGTTGTGTGAACACACTTATATAAACCTTTTATTTTTTAGTTTATTTACATAAAACTGTAATAAAAAAAAATAGAAGATATGTGTGCGCACATAACATCAATCATATATATATTCCCTTTTGTGGTTGAAATGAGATATGGGAATGAGCATCAGTCCTGAAATTGTGCGGTAATGCATGGAAAGCTTCTGGTTTATATTTTTTTTATGTTGGGTTGTTTTTCATTTTTCTATGACAGTAATATCTGTGGATATGACTGACTATAAAATATTGCTTTTGAAAGTCTTAAGAGAATCATTTCCAAAGGAGAGGTATAATTATTCTTGCTATCTCACATGGAAGATCAGATTCCAGATTGTTTTGATGGACAGAATTAAATACTTATGTTTCACATTGTGACCAGGTATCAGTCAATATCATAATCCCCTTAATTTACTATATTCCATATAAAGTTCTCATCAATCGCGTTCAAATGGTTAAGATAAAAAGTTTCTCATTTGATTTTATTAAATTATTTATTCTAAAGATAGTTAGAAATGAATCTGACCCATACAGCCAAACTAATTCATCAATTACTATTTTCACTTTGAATTTTTTAATTCCTGTCAACCAAAAATATTTTTAATAGTCAAGATATTCTTATATAACACCGTGCCCAAAAAATAATAATTAAGAATTAACAAATCTTGCAAACACTTAAAAAGTAATTAATATCTGGAGGATATTTACAGTATGATCAATTTGTGCAAGTAATGACAGAGATTTACAGATCTGGAATGTCTTCTTTAAACTCTAAATTCATCCAAATTGTTTACCCACATATATTTATCCTGTAAACTTTGGAAGTCATCCGTTAATTGTCTTATGAATGACTATTTAAGAGTGTTTATTTATTTAATTTTTTAAAAGCATCATATATTTTAGAGACCAAAATCTTTTTAAAGAGCATGATTGGGCACATGATATCAGCAATTTCTCCTCAGAAAAACCGAAATTTCCATGTAAATTTTTTAGTCCCAATGTGATGGTATGGTCTTCTGCTGACTGAATTGGAAAGATCGAGTAGTCAAAACATATGAAAGTTGATTCAAAAAACTAAAGTAAAGACCCGATTCTTGTTCTAATCTTTTAGTGAGAAACCTATTCGATAGAAAAATCATAAATATGCATGCAAAAATTAACAGCGGAAACTGGAAAATCCAGAAGGAGACAGAAATCAGGTAAATGCATTTTCTTTTTCCTTTTTGGTTCACCTTCGGCTACATCTCGTAGATTGATGCGATCGATTGCCTTTGGATTAAATAAATGCCAGTCAAAGAGACGACTCAAAGTAAACGTGCCAGTAAACAAACAGACATGCACGTAGCTTTCCTGTAGCTATGATCATGAGCTGAGCCCCCAAAATCCCATTATTAGTGCTGCACAATAATAATAATTCACCTTCACCATTTCTACGACCACTCATCATCATAATGTTCTATCAGAATTTCTGGGTTTCCACTGGTTCTTTTCTGCACATTTTCTCGCGAAACAAACAGAAGTTCAACTACGGGTGAGTTCACCTTTGATTGGTTAATCCAGCAGAAAAGAGTGAAAATTAAGAATAACTTTATTCATAATAAACACAGATAACAAGATGAGATTAATCTATTTTAGAACATGGATCAATAAAAAAAATTAAAATTTTAAACTTAAAGTCTCCTTGTGCTTTCTACTAAATCAATACTTTATGGATAAAAGAAGCTTTTAAATTATAATTTGTATAATGAGATATGAATGATAATGATGATGGAAGTCATATTTATTGTTGGAGCTGGTGATGGTAATAATAAATTAGGTAGAATAAGAGCATCTTTAATGGGGGTTGTATAGAAAAAATAGAAGAGAGAGGAGATGAGGTGGAGGAGAGAGAAAGAAGAAGAGTTGTAAGTATAAATGCCTCTACTTTTATACTGTTCATGGGACCCACAATATTTTTTTTGTATTTTTTAAAGAAGAAAGAGAAGGTTTTATAAGGTAAAAGAGATAGTTGTAGGACTCATTTAAAATTTTTTTTAGAGTTATATAAGTAGAGAAAAAATTATATAAGTTGTATAGAGTGATGTGTCAGTGTAGGACCCACAAAAAAATTAATAAACAATAATATATGTAACTTGAGTGTGTTGCACCATTATAGATGCTATAAATGTGCAAATACTTTGATGGGATGGCAAGTTGGCAAATGGCTAGCTACTGAATTGCCGTGCTAGGTGGATTAATCTAGAGCCTTGTATTTTATAGCCCAAAATGCCGGCTGGTCTTTGAATATACAAGAGTCATTCATTCTCCTTCTCAGTCTCATTCTTCTATATACCTGCCAAGTCAATTCATACTCAATCTTCCAAGTCTACCTTTATTGTCCTGTTCTACTCTGCCAAATTTCATCCATAAAAGAAGGTTTAAGGTAATTCAGAGGCGTGCAAGCATACAAAATAACGCGTTAATTAAATTTCACTCTATATTAAGAAGGAAAAAGTCTAATAAACCCGGTTGAATTTTAAGCAACGTGCATTTTATCTTTAAATATTTTATAATATGCACTTAGTTACTCCAGTTTTTTTTTAAATGTGTAGCTTCGTTATGTACTTTTTCTCTTAAGTTTTAGAAGTTTGAGTTTGAAAGTTAAATTTATATTTTACAAAGTTGAAATGGTTACATATCATTGAAAAAAAAAAAGTAGTTAATTACATATTTTAAAACATTCGAAGATGAAGTGTGGTCATCCTCTTCAACGGAGAGTTAATTTTTGCACCACCTTTTTTAATTTTCTCACCACCACTTTGACTTCTGGAAATTTACTTCCGAAATTTAAGGTGGGTGGTGCAAATAATCCTAGGTGTGTGGACTAAAATTACAGTGACCCAGAATTGGATTTATTTTTGGGCTACCCATAAACATAGTTATTGGGCTTCAGAGACCCAAGAGCCCACCCTTGTTTGAAGCAGACGAGATTGGCGAAAAAAAAAAAAACGATGATGATATACAAACAATGACAAACGAAACATCAATAATTAACCCACTTGATGCCGAGATAGCAACAGACTGACTAAAATAGCTTTAGCTTTACTGTGTTGCTGAATGCTGGTTGAAAGCTAGTTGCCAAGTTGCCAGAGGGCTTACCTTCCCAGCAACAGGATAATCAGAGCCTGCGGCTTCGGACCTCCGATTCTTGCTTCGATTCAGGTATGGCGTCGTCGCATTCCTTGAAATCAATGTCTCCGTTAGCAGATACCTTCACTTTCAAACTGGGTTTTGTTTGATACCGCCGGGTTTATGATTCGATACCTATGTCACGAGAGAATTTGTATCCAGAATCTTGTTTCTTTCTCATAACTAAACTAATTTTTTGGGTAAAATGTTCATTTTTTATGGGCATTCAATCTTATTAATTCATCAGTCTCTCCCCAACCCCATAAGATTCCTTGTTTTCAATTAAAAACTTGGAGTTTTTCTATGGTCTTTAAGAATTCCATTTTTTTGGGGTGGGATATATGCAATGCAAGTAAAATGAACTTGTTGCCGGCTATGATTCACTCTGCGCATGCCTATTTACTGAATCCTTTCAATATATCATGTGTTGTTATTCGTTCTACTCACTCTGTGGATTCTAGGTCCCCAATTTGTAATGTGATGTCGATGAAATTTCTCTTACTCAGCTAGTTATCTCAAGACAGTAGCCCCAACCGTTCTCATAAAAGAAAGTGATCTTAATAGATTGCTTGTGCTAACACAGAATATGGAGTTCTGGCACTTACTTGAGTTCTTGATGCTTCTTGGCTCAAGGGAGCCTTATGATGGGGAATGGGTCTTGATAAGTAGTGTCAAGAATGCAATAGAGGCTTGACAATTGAAGAAAAATATTTCAGAATTGGTCTTTTTTCTAGGATCACCAATTTGACATTCTTTCTTGATTCAGTAATTTGATTCTTTTTATGGTTTGTGTTAGCCACATTTCACATTTTGAACTAATGTTATTTTGAGCGACATTCATGTTTATCAAAGTCTAATGCTTGTTTAATTTGCAGGTCCTATGAAGTGTAGTAATTTTGTTATGCAAATGTAATGGTCTTGGGTTTAATGGAGTCTACTGTAAGTTTTTTTCTTTTTGGGTAATCCTTATTTGCAAAGCTCTTTCTTTTCCTGTTGACTTGCTGACTTATAACTTGTTAATTGACAGTTCGTTCATATTGTCGACTACCCCCAATGTTTAACATCACACCTTTCCCACTGTAATATGTTATCATGCCCCTCTCGCATCAAAATATTCCAACATTAAAAATCACATACTTCCTCTCTTCCATCTCTCAAATATTGTTTATTTGTCTCTTTGGTTTCTAGTTTCGGAATCCTTTCCCTGCAATTTTTTTAATCCTTTTTCTTTCAGGGCAAGGAAACAAAGATTGCCTACATAATTGGTGACCGATCAACCAGTGATGTTGTAGTAAGGCTACGCACGCAGGATGGCCGAGATGATTGGCTATACTGCCACTCTGAAATTCTTATAGAAAAGTGCAAGTATTTTGCTGACCGGCTGTCTGAGACTTGGCCAACATGTCAGATCCTTGACTCAAGGAACTGTGTTGATGTTTATTGCCAAGAATCAGATTTTGACTACCATGTGAATGTTATACGCCTTTTGTACGTTGTGATAGATGGTTCAGTTGATGACTTGTGGCATGGTGTTAGAAATGCCATTGGCATTCTCCAGGTAGCTGTTGAGCTTGGATGCCCACAAATTATTACTGCTTGTACGAACTACTTAGAAGCGGTCCCTTGGGAAGAGGCCGAGGAGGAGGAGATTTTGAAAATTGTACCTCGGATAGGAATACAAGCTGAGCCTATTCTAGCCCGAGTTCAACCCGTTAATCCATCAGCTATCACAAGTGTCTTTCTTTCAGCTATGCACTTCGCCACATCATCCTCTCCACCACTATTGAATGATCTTAAATCTTCAGCACAGGAGCAGCTTGAGTACATGCTTACTGAAGATGATGATGCCCCGCTATTGACAGCTAACGAGTACATTAAATTCGAGGTTAAAGAATGTGTGAAGAGACTATTTTCCAGATTTAACAACCTGGTAATAGCTTCAATATGTGATTCCACAGAGTCACTTCCTGAGGCAGGGGATTTGCAGTTGTTTATATCCTATTTGACCGATATGTCATGGGTTTGTCAAATACTGTCCAAGTTGGAAATAATGAGAGAATTTGTTGAGAACTGGGTTGATGCATCAGAAAATATTGTCAAGGTGCTGGAACAAGATAGCTCTGCAGCTGAAATCATTGAGATGAAGTTGAGAGCTATTGAGGTGACATCAAAAGTTTTAGAGGCAATTGGGTATGGCACTGTTATATTTCCTACTGCTAAACGGCTTCGGGTTGTGAAACTTTGGCTTCCATTTGTGAGGGTTGTAAAACCTGTGATTGATTCTTTCACAATGAATAGCGACAATGATCTGGTGCTCAAAATGGATGGCGAACTATGGCAATCCCTGGAATCCTCTTTTGTTTCTATCATCCTTGCATTGCCCTCAGGAGATCAAGCTGAAGTTCTAACTGAATGGTTAGCAAATCAATATATTCGCTATCCAGACCTGACAGAAGCATTTGAAGTATGGTGTTATAGGTCCAAGGTTGCAAAAAGAAGACTACCATTGCTAGGGAATGAACATGGTATGACCGACTCAGTTTCTTGACACTTGAGAATTTTGTTTTCCTTCCTTCATGGCACTAGGAACAGCATTGTCCCTGTTTTTCCACGAGAGTGGAAATTTTTGTACGAGGCGTCAAAATTTGGTCATTTACATTCTGATGAAATTCAATGTAAATTGAATTTTAGGGGTAATGTAACTGTAATGCAAACCATTTAGTGTAGATGTAACTGTAAAGAATGAAATTCTCGAAATGATTCACTTGAGAGTAAGCACAATCATGATATATAATTGACTATGTTGGATGATGCCATTATTTTAATTGATATGACTTCCTTGGGCCACTTCTAAATATCTTAAGATGCGGCTCAAGTCAATAAATGCTGCTTAGATGTGCTTTGTAATGATTAAAATATGGCGTCCTATGGCTATGGTGGATAAGCATGAGGTCCATGCCTATTTGAAGTATCTGCACAATGAAATCGGCGGCAGAAGTCAATGAAAATCATCATCCTGGGGTGAGTTTTAACTAATTCGAGCATTAAATATGCCATTGTCATTCAAAGAATTTAAGGACCTACATTGACCGGTGACTATGTCCTTTTTTTCTGTTTTTAGGTTCAGTTATATATTATATTGAATAGCTATAAATGTAACGTGAATTCATAGCTCGCTTTGCTGAAAAGGGCATTCAAGTATGATCTTGATGGCTTTTGAGTGATAACTAGAAGTGATAAGTTCTGGATATAAGAAAATTTTGCAGTTTGTGCACAGTGAAATTTTCCGCTAAGATGTGTATTCATCCATCAGATCATATATATTTTTCATATGAAGTGATTTCTATGTTAATGCAAGCATTGTTCTTAATAATTTGATAACAAATATAAAATTTATGCTTGCAGACTTCTGATAATTTCATAAGCTTTATTTTTTGGGAAAACCATTTCCGAGGTAGCAGCCAAACTGTTCTTTGACTTTTTAAAGGTTATTGACCTTATTAGTCTCAAAGGTTATTGATCTTCATATATTTTATTTATGTGAATAAATCCCAACAATAATTAGAGCTGTTTCTGCTGCAACTCAAATTTATTAGTATCTTCTTTTGATAAATTCTCATAATTTTGGAACTGCCTGTATGATTATTGATTAGTTTCATCCTTTAACTTTTTCCCTCTCTAGTCCCTCTTATGGTTGATGATAGTCAGTTTAAAATGTTGATTTAATTGAAAAATACGTAGAATTTATTCGTGCAAATTTTAAAATTCAAAGGACAAAGATGTTTTTTTATTCTTTCTCTTACAACTAACTTTCATGGGATGATTGTAATAGCAAAGTTCTAAATTCCACTTTGCTGGTCTGCAATGGATGATATGCAACAGATTATCACACCACAAATAATTTCAACCAAAATATATTGGTATTTTTACCTAATTAAGCTTTATGACATCAACCCCCATCTATCCCATCTTCAAAACTTACAAAAATAATATACAATCCTCATCCATATATTCTGAAATCCTAAACTATCTAAGAACTCAAATGGTTTATGCAGGGTATAAGCCTATACTAATGTAAATTTCCTTCTTTCTTTACACTACCATGGATTTCCCGTTATTACCCAGTATCGGCTTGAATTAGAAGAAATTTGGAGACTGGAACACCGAGTTCCCCGTGTCTCTCTCCCCCTCCAATGTCTTAATCAGGCCACAAAGTCTGGCAACAATTGTGCAGCAAACCTCTTTGGGTTCTGCATGTTGATATTTTCAAATGCAGCTGATGAATGAGGAGTGGAAGTGTTAATGGCACCAAACTCATTTGGTTCACCAATGTCCAATCTCCTTCCCAATTGAATGTTCTGATTAGGTAGAAATGTTTGATGGGTTCCTGATAAGGAATCACAGTGTGGAAGACCTAAAGTGAGGGAAACTCCATTGCCTGAAAACCTTGGTGTGAATTGTTCAGCATCAAACCTACCAATTTCCCCAATTGGGTATTGCCCAAAACCTCCAATGAAGTTTGTTTGGTTGCTCATGAAAGAGTATCCATCTCTGCTCTGCCTCTCATCTCCAAATTTCGTTGAAAGATGCTCAGTGTTTGCCTCGTTGGGCTTGACATCCATGTTTATTGATGGGACACTACTTGGGGACTGCAGAATATCATGGTTTCTTGGTTTCTTGGGACTTCCTTGTGTGATGCCTTCCAGCTCTGATGAGCCAATGAAGCTGAAACCTGAATGGTTCCTCGCATTTCTCCCAGCTGGTGAAGTTGATGGTTCAGAAATTGAAATGGTAGATGCGTTGTGGTTGGCGCCAACTTCTTGCTTGGAATTGAAACTTCTAGCTTCAGTGTCGGTGCCAGCTCCTTTATCTTGTGAGGCTGCAGATTTTGTTGTAGGATCTTCACTGCTCTTGCTTGTTTTGTCTTCTGATCCATTCTGTTCGTGCTCCTTCATCTCCTCCAAGTACATCTCTTCCACCATTGGCTTCCAAAGCCGAACCCGAGCATTTATGAACCAATTAGAAACCTGCATCATTCCAAACCTCAAACATGTCAAGATCATTGCCATAACCAAGACAAGGACCTGTCCAATTGACAAGCTCAAACACTAAGTGGGTACCTGGCCCCTGGTAAGGCCCGTTTGTTTGGCAAGCATGTGTTTGTCTGAATCCTTGGGGTAGCTGAAACAAATAAACTCGATAGTTTGAGTATTAAATTGAGAAAAGAATGAACCTTTAAACGTCAAATAACATTGGAAACAATGGGATTTTGAGAAATGCTTTTGTTATTGTGCTTACGGGTGAAGGAAGTGCTCGAAGAGCCAAGCACGAAGAACAGAAACTGATCTCTCCGGCAATCCTCTTTGGGGTCTCCAAGCGTTGTGCTGGATCATTCCCAACTGTTGGAGAGCTCTCTGTTGTCGCAGATGATGGTCTACGTATTTGAGCCTTGACCCTTCAATTTTTCCTCCAAAGCAATCTTCTTCTCCCAGGCTCTTATTTGCAGCTCGAATTTGGCCTGTAATTGCGTCTTTCAAACACCGAAACTGCTTGGAAATTGTTTGCAGTGCAAGTGATGTGTAAGTTCTTGCTGAGCCAATCCCCGCGGCTTGTTCAAATGAGGAAATCACAATCTGCATCTGCTGATGGTACTGCCTGTACCTTTGCTCCACCTTCACAGCAAAAACAAAAATAAATTAATAAACAGAAGATAACTCGGAAATTTCAGTACTTTATATAATTATTAATTAGCCCATTAATGAACTTGGAACCTTAGTAGAGCTAAGCAAAAAGACATTCAAGTAACAGAATCATAAAAGCTACAGATAGGTACCTCATCGAGCATGCTGATTAGCTTTGCCTTCTTCATCTGAATTTCCTGTCTCTCAGCAGTTGAAAGCTCAGAGGTACGCTTCCCACTTGCCTCTCCACCACCATTTGAACCGTCTCCACTCGCTGCTGTGGATGACTCTCCAATAAGCTTACTGTGCCCACTAGCTTTCTTCGCCAATTCAGTCTTAATCCCATTGTTAACGTTGACGACCTCGTCTAGAAGTTCCTGTGCTGCCTTCAAGTACTTGGAACTCAGAAGCACACTCTGCATGCCTGAAACCCCATTTGTAACCCCAGAAGCCGAAGAAGATGACCCACCCGGCACGCGTACATCTTCTCCGGAAATAGCTGGCGCTTGACCCTGCGATGCCACGTTGCGATCAACCCGGAACGATCCCATCCCCGCTTGCTGAGAGGAAAGACTAAGGGACAATCCCTGCTGTGCGCGTGGAGTATCACGCGCCGCCGCGTTGGGGTCAATTGTGTTCCAGAGACTGTACTGCATGCGAGGCGCGAACCCATGCAAGGCGGAGACATCGTGGTGGGCATGCATAGATTGGTGGTTAGGGTCCTGGGAGGTGGAGGTGGGCAGAGGGATGCCCACGAATTGTTGGGTGTGAGTGGGTGGCGCGTGTGAGAGGCTTTGTGGAGTGAGCGAGTTATTGGCTGCAATAGTGGCCGCAGAATTGAGGAAGACAAGGTTGCCGGCATGCTGTGGCGGCTGCGGCTGAGTTGTGTCGGAGTAGTGGATGAAACCGGGGTTCATTAGGACAAGTGTTTGGAGCCCATCGGGTGCTTGGATTTCTGAATTGCCATGAAAGTACGTCGCCATCGATTTCGGGTAAAATAATCCTTTTGGTCGTTACTTCACTGAAAAGAGACCACGTTAGTTAGCCTTTCAAACTTCACATCCAAAACATACCATCCCAATCCCAATTCCAACACAAACCAAAACCCATAACTCTCTTCTCTTTGGCTCTTAAGCACACACAGACAGACAACTATTATTATTACTATCTTAATTGTACCTCGTTCAACGTTGTAGCTGTTTCTGGGTCAACCCATCAAACAACGTACGTCAATCTTGAGAACTGAGCTAATTATTTCACTGTCACATAAATGTTCTTCTCACAAGAAACCTGAGTCAAGAAGAACACAACAAACCATGAATCCAGAATCGAATTATTTTCTGTGTAGCCCATCAGACCAGCTAATTCTTCGAATTTTAAAAACAATTATAGATAAACTGTCAAAGATTGGAATGGTTTTCTTGCGAAAGTTTAATTTTCTTATTTGTACTGCATGGTCTTAGTGGTCGTCGTCTCCAGGAAATTGAAAGAGGGAGGAGAAGGAAAAGGGTGTTGTATAAGAAACACGGTGGCTTTATAAAGTGGAGGATACGGAGGACAGAGAAAGAGGTACAGAGATTGACACAGAGAGAGAAAGAAAGAAAGAAAAGGAGAGAATTCATTATTTATATTAGTTAATGATATCGCAGTACCTGGTGATGGTGTGATAGAAATTAGAGTGCGCACGTGGTTCATCATCATCTCTGCGCTGCAAAGGAAACAAGAATTTCAATTACAATGACCCAAAACCTATGAGAAAATGGATTTTTAGACAGAAAAATAGAGAACACATGTAGACTCAGCCACCAAAGCAATACATAGTTATGGCTAACATACATCAAATAAGCAGACAAAGAAGCATCAAACCCTCCTGTCAACAAGTAAGTGTATATGATCTATCTATCTATCTTTGGGATTTTATCAGTCCCTTCACTTGCAAAGGGGAAAGCTCTCTGTCAGACTCAAATCTCTGCAACTCCGCACCCCCCACTGAAAAGGGCAAAAAGGAATTGAGAGAGAGACGGAGTTAAAAAGACTTGGGGAAAAGATGCCCATCTTTATTCACCACATTATCCACACATTTATGTCTATTTTCTTGGAAAAAATTAAACTTTTTTATATTTGAAATTCTGGGTGATGGAAAAAATTTGGTGTCATCACTCAAAGAGTGAATTTTTTTTTTTTTACATGTGCAATGTTCCCCTCTTTATCTTTCTATGGCTTTTTTGGGAGAAGTACCTGCGAACAGATCAAAACAGGGGAACTTCTATTGATATGACCCTCTCGTTTCAAATCATTTGATGCAGCCAAACACCCTTTGATGAGCAGCAAAGAACTTTAGAGGAGAGAGAAAGAGAGATAGAGATGGCTCTCTGTGCTTGGAGAAATCTTAAAAAATATAAAGAAAATGCAATGAAATTGTGTCAGAAGATACAAGCAGAAGAAAAACGAGGAAACGTCTCCTTCTACAAAGCTCAATTAATTGTAAATAAAAATAGAATAAAAGAAAGGAGGAAGATGATGATGAAGGACAAGAGAGAGGGTGGAGGGATCTCATTGCTCACTTCTCCATTAAATATCTCCCTGTCGTTTTCACAATTTCCATGTTTTTTCTTTTCGACTTATTTTGGGATTTTTTGTGGTTGGATGCCTGCGTTTCAAGATAAAGCAATTAAATTGCTAAGGAACACAGAACCAACTACCGTAACACCAACTTTAATGCTTCTAAAGCTGAAAATATATTATTTCTCCACTTTTCATCATCAAAAATATAATATTACATAATATACTATATTTCCTGGTAATGAATATATCACAAATTTTACCTATAGTAGTGCATCGAATTTCTTTAATTTATAATCAGATTAAATCAATAATTTAAAACAAAAAGAGAAAAGCCGAGGGGTCCCAATAATCAAGTGCATGCATGAAGCGTAATTGAATCATGAGGCCCTAACACAAGTGGTCCCATCTTGACTCTCGTGCATCAAACCTACTAGCAAGCATCAGCAGATCAAAATAAGAAATAAAAGGTCAAGAATTTGATTATATATTATAGTTCTTCAATTTCTTCTTAATTTTATTTTTTAGCCAAAAAAATTCTCTTGTTTCAATATATACCTTCTACACTTTTTCCTCTACGATCAATCTTTCGCGACACCTAAAGATCATTTAGATACAAACATAAATTTAAGTGGAATCTAAATGTAATCTAATATAAATAATAATAACCATGGAATAGTTTGATCACAATTTCTTTTCCTATAAATTAATAAAATGGACAAATAAGGAAACGAGCGACCAAATAAATAATTAGTAATGGAAGTAGCCTTTGAAGCAATCAGACTGAGGTAATCCCATCATTTACATGGAAAGACACAGAATAACTTATATTAAATAAATAGATAAATCCCAAATTAATAAAACAAGAAGGGCAATTTTCAACATCGCAGCCTTTAAAAGTTGTCCATCACCATCAGTAACTATTATTGTGTAAGAATGAGCAGTGACAAATATACAACTCTCTCTGGCCTGTGATGTTAATAGGACTAAGATTTTCGAAGTTGGAGACATTCATTTCATGTAGTTGATCTGATCATCATCGGGTATCATATATCTATCTATCTATCCAGAAAGCAAAGACCTTTTTGTAATCAACATGTCATTTTCTCGTGGAGATCAATGTCAATAGTGTATTTATTTCTTTACCTCTCTTGGATTCTTTCATGAAAACTCATTCCAACTTTTTGTTCTTATCACTCAACCAGACATTAACAACCTCATTTCAATTCACAGCTGGTAAAAAGTGTGTTGATGAATCTGCCACAGACAGTACTTGTTAAAAAATAAAACTGATTTACTGATATTAATTTCTATGTCAGAAGCATACTGGCTCTTCATTAGTCATGATGTACTTGAATGCGAAAACCAATTCAAGGTGCATGTGGTTCTTTATACTCTTATTTTGTTTTCTTAAAAAGAAAAAGATGGGTTTATTTATTTGTGACGAAAGGTTTGATGAAGTTGACCTATTCTCTAAACTAATAGAATCGTATATATAATTCATAAATAAAGAGGAGTGCAATTAATTTAATTCATGGGTTAATATATACATATGTATGAATGATCATTCCAATTTTAAAATTGATCATGAAAGAGAAACTTCAAAATGTTCCATTACTCTTTAGTTTGGTAAATTAATTAGTTACAAAATTAATAAAGCTACAAAAATAATAAAAAAAATTCAACAACTATTTAATTTTTAAAATTTTTAATTAAATTAATTAGTTTGTTATAAATATTTTTATTTATTGGATGCCCATGAAATATTCTTTTAGGGCTTTACTTCTTTTGTATATAAATACCCCTCAAGGAATGAATAAAAATTACTTTTATTTTAGAGGTATTATACTTTTTTTTGCTCTCTCTTAATATTTTCACAACACGTTACTAGCACGACTGCTTCATCATTTTCCGCTCAGCCTCGCATAGCAAACCACAGCCTTGGTGCTCCCACTCCATCATTTTCCGCTCAGCCTCTCATAGCAAAGCACAGCCTTGGTGCTCCCACTCCATTTTCCGCTCAGCCTCTCATAGCAAACCACAGCCTTGGTGCTCCCACTCGAGTTAAAGCCAACGTCACACGTGCATCATCTCTCACAGCAACACTCTGCCTTTAGTTTTCAAAGTCTTTGCCTTTAGTTTTCAAAGTCGCACAAGGCCACTGTTACAAGACAAATCTATCACCTGCTTTTTGCAACAATTAAAGGTATGTGTTTTTAATCTTTATTAAACCATTTACTTTAATTGTTTTGGGAAAATTACACCTCTTTTATTTCATTTATTTATTATTTAATATGTCTTATTCTGAAGTATAAAGGCGATTTAATTTCTTTTACATTTCTCATTCAAAAGTAAGAGAAAAATTTAAACTCTTTTAATTTGTTACTTTTATTTTTTCTCATCTAAAAGTATGAGATAGTTTTTTATTTTTCTCATCCAAATGTATGAGATTACTCTTTCAATTTATCTCATCTAGAAGTATGAGATTATTCCTTTAATTTGTCTCATCCAGAAGTATGAGATTATCATTTTTTAAATTTGTCTCATCTAGAAGAATGAGATTACTCCTTTTATTTATCTTATCCAGAAGTACGAGATATCTGAGATAATTTTATTTGATATATTCTCATCTGGAGGTATGAGTAATTTTAATTTGATACAAAATGAATCCTGAAGTTATCCATTTAAATTAATTTAAAATAATAGATCCTGAAGTTATTTATATCTAAATAATGTGCGACAAATAATTATACATATTTTATTTTTCTTTTCCTTTACTATGTACATTTATTTTCGTTTGCCCTGTTATTTTATTTTCTTTCTTTTTATTTATTTTGCTTTATTATTGCAATATTATTGCAATTTATTTTGGTTTATTACTGTTATGTTAAGCACGTTCTCTTCTTCTTCCCTCTTCTCTTTTTTATGGTAATTTTGGCGTAATACATAAGCCTAAAAAAAAAGGGTTAAAATCTTAATGGCCTTGATGGGATTCGAATCTACGCAGTTCCCATGCAAGATGAGACGCGGCAACCACTAGGCCGCGAACGGCAAGACCCATCATTGTTTATTACTTATTCAAACATCAGTTAGTTTAGTACATTTTTCCATGCCGTGAGCACATCACTCTTTTATACCCTTGATGCATTTTCTCACTTGTACTATAAACCAAATTAAATTATAATTATACATAGTATTTTTTTTCTCCTTTTAAGAACATGCTTATTGATGGTATAATCATTATCTAATTTATTTTACATTTCATATAGTGTAAAAATGTCAAATTTAGCAAAGCTTGACTTCGTAGCACTGGATATCACTGGGACAAATTATTTATCTTGGGTGTTAGATACTGAAATACATTTAGATGCAAATGGTCTCGGTGACACAATAAGGAAGGATAACCAAACATCCAAACAAGATAAAGCGAAAGCAATGATATTTTTGCGTCATCACCTCCACGAAGGACTTAAGGCTGAGTACCTCACAGTAAAAGATCCTCTTGTCCTCTGGACCAGTCTTAAAGAAAGGTATGATCATCAAAAAACTGTGATTTTACCAGCAGCTCGTTATGAATGGATGCACCTATACTTACAAGACTTTAAAACTGTAAGTGAATACAATTCTGCAATGTTCAGAATTAGCTCCAAATTAAAACTGTGTGGAGAAAAAATTACTGATGAAGATATGCTTGAAAAAACGTTCTCCACCTTTCATGCATCCAATGTGCTTTTACAACAACAATATCGAGAAAAAGGGTTCAAGAAATATTCTGAATTAATTTATTACCTCTTAGTTGCTGAACAAAATAATTAGCTATTGATGAAGAATCATGAGTCACGTCCAACTGGTAGTGCTCTATTCCCTGAAGTGAATGTAACAAAATATTACCACCATACTTATGTGCAACCTCGTGATCGTGGCTACAGACGTGGTCATGGTAGTATCCATAGTCGTGGACGTGGTCGTGGACGTGGATAATTTCGTGATGGTAATTCTCTTAATGCATATGCTCACCCAAAGCAGAAAAATGTCATATCAAATGGTGGGCAAGATAACAAGATTGTTGAGAATACATGTTTTCGCTGTGGAGGAAAAGGTCATTGGTCTCGTACCTGTCGTACCCCAAAGCACCTTGTTAACCTTTATCAAGAATCCCTCAAAAATAAAGAAAAGAAAGTGGAGACAAACCTTGCAACTTATGATAGTGACTCTGATTATGGACATATTGATGTCTCCGGTTTGGATGTTGCAGATTTCTTTGCTGACCCAGATGGGAGGATTGATCATTTAATTGGTGACGGAACAGTTAAAAAGTAAATTTTGGATGTTATTATAATTTATGTTTTATGTAATTTTTTTTTGTAAGGAACATTAAATGTTTTATAGATTTTTATTGGACTTGTTGTTATGTTTTATGAACTTTTTATTAGACTTGTTTTATGGACTTTTATTGGAATTATTATTATGAATTGTCTTTATATTGTTATATTTATTCTCTTTTATGTTTTTTTTTTAAGAATGACTATCCTGTTGGTTTACACCAACATGAATTATGAGGATATATGCCTTGCGGACAATGCTACAACTCACACAATCCTTAAGGATAAGAAATATTTTTCAAGTTTGGTGATGTAAGAAGGTAGTGTGAGTACTATATCTGGTAGTACAAAATTAATTGAAGGCTCCGAAAGAGCTAACATAATATTACCAAGAGGAACAAAATTGCAAATTAACAATGCATTATATTCTTCCAAGTCTCATAGAAACTTATTAAGTTTCAAAGATATTCGTAAAAATGGATATCATATTGAGACAACAAATGAAGGAACTAATGAGTATCTCTACCTTACGAGGATTATCTCAAACAAAAGATGTATCTTAGAGAGATTACCTTCATTTTATTCTGGTTTGTATTATACATATATTAGCACAATTGAATCATATACCTTGGTGAACCAGAAGTTTACGAATCACAATACATATCTTGTTTGGCATGACCGGTTAGGCTATCCCGGATCAATTATGATGGGAAGAATAATTGAAAATTCACGCGGACATGAATTGAAGAGCCAGCAGATTCTTTAAACAAATAAATTTTCATGTGCTGCTCGTTCCCAAAGGAAATTAATTATTCGACCATCACCAGTAAAAGTTGGGAATGAACCTATCACCTTTTTAGAACGTATACAAGGTGATATTTGTGGGCCAATCCACCCACCATGTGGACCATTTAGATATTTTATGGTATTAATTGATGCATCAACTAGGTGGTCACATGTTTGTTTATTATCAACTCGCAACCAGGCGTTTGCAAGATTCCTTACTCAATTAATTCGATTAAGAACACATTTTCCTGACTATTCAATTAAGAAAATACGCCTTGATAATGCTGGTGAATTTACATCCCAAGCTTTCAATAATTATTGTATGTCCATTAGGATTGAGGTTAAACATCTTGTAACACATGTTCATACACAAAATGGGCTTGCAGAATCATTTATCAAACGTCTGAAATTAATTGCAAGATCATTGCTTATGAAAGCAAAACTCCCAATTTTTACTTAGGGGCATGCAATTTTGCATGCAGCAACATTAATTCGCATTAGGCCAATAAGTTACCATAAATTCTCCCCTTTGCAAATGGGTTTGGGTCAATAACCTAATATTTCCCATCCAAGAATTTTTGGGTGTGCGGTTTATGTTCCAATAGCTCCACCACAACGCACCAAGATGGGACCCCAAAGAAGATTGGGGATATATGTTGGATATGAATCTCCATCAATAATAGATATCTTGCACCATTAACAGGAGATCTATTCACAGCCTGATTTGCTGATTATCATTTTGATGAATCAATTTATCTAACATTAGGAGAAAACCATAAATAGTTTAAAAGAGAAATTAGCTGGAATGAATCATCATTATCTTATCTTGATCCTTGCACAAAACAATGTGAATAAAAAGTTCAAAAAATAATTCATTTAGCAAATCAATTGCCATATGCATTTACTGACCCAAAAGGTGTAACAAAATCTTACATTCCAGCTGCTAATGCTCCAGTAAAAATTGACGTCCCTGTTAGACAATCAAGGTCTGAAACACGCATGAAGCGTGAAAGACCTATCGGTTCCAAAGACAAAAATCCTCGAAAAAGAAAAAGAGTTAAAAGTGAATATGGCCTAACTGAGGATAAGGTAACTCTAGAAGAGTACCCAGATGGAGGCTTAGAAAGGCCTTCAGACATAATTAAAGCTTCTATTCCAGAAGAAACTCAGGTACCTGAACTTTGTGAAAATGATGAGATCTCAATAAATTATGTCAAAAATGGAAAACGATGGAACCGAAGTGAAGTCGACATTGACGATAATTTCGCATACAATGTAGCATGTGATATACATGAAAATGAGGATCACGAACTAAAATCTATCAATGAATGTTGACAAAGGAATGATTGGCCAAAGTGGAAAGATGCAATGGAGGCAGAACTAAATGCGCTTGCAAAACGAAAAGTTTTTGGACCTGTAGTCCATACACCTGAAGGTGTAAAACTAGTTGGATATAAATGGGTTTACGTGCGAAAACGAGATGAAAATGGTAATATTGCAAGATACAAAGCAAGACTTGTTGCCCAAGGGTTTTCGCAAAGACCTGGCATTGATTTTAAAGAGACATACTCACCAGTGGTGGATGCAACTACCTTCCGTTATCTCATTTGTCTGGCAATATGGGCAGGCCTCGATTTGTGTTTAATGGATGTTGTTACAGCCTATTTGTATAACTCACTTGATAGTGACATCTATATGAAACTCCCTGAAGGATTTAACTTGCCTGGAAAATGTAATACAGGTTCTCGCACAAACTACTCAATCAAATTGAAAAAATCTTTATATAGATTAAAGCAATCCGGACGTATGTGGTATAATCGTCTTAGTGAATATTTATTGAAAGAAGGGTATAAAAATGACTCTATTTGTTCATGTATCTTTATAAAAAGATGTGGAAATAAGTTCGCTATAATTGCCATTTATGTTGATGATATAAATATTATTGGGACTCTCGAAGAACTCCCAAAGGCCATGGATTGCTTAAAGAAAATGGAATTTTAGTGCATCAAGAAGCCTATATATCCAAAGTGCTAAAGAGGTTTTATATGGACAAAGCACACCCATTGTGCACCCCAATGGTCGTTAGGTCACTTGAAGTGAATAAAGATCCATTCAAGCCTAAAGAAAATGATGAAGAATTACTTGGTCCCGAAATACCATATCTTATTGCAATTGGGGCACTATTGTATCTTGCTAGTCATACACGACCAGATATATCATTTACTATTAACCTACTCGCAAGATTTAGTTCTTCACCTACATGAAGGCATTGGACTGGGGTTAAGCATATATTTCGTTACCTTAAAGGTACTATGGATATGGGTTTATTTTTCTCGAATGAATCCAAGTCAAATTTGATTGGTTATGCTGATGCAAGATACTTGTCTGATCCCTATAATGGTCGATCACAAACTGGTTATGTGTTTACATTTGGTGGCACAACTATTTCATGGCAATCTATGAAACAGACTATAACAGTCACATCACCTAACCATGCTGAAATTATAGCATTACATGAGACAAGCCGAGAATGTGTATGGTTGAGAGCTGTGATTCAACACACACAAGAGACTTGTGGTTTACTTGTAGAAAAATTAATCCCGACAGTATTATATGAAAATAATACTGCGTGTATTGTCCAAGTAAAAGAAGGGTACATTAAAGGTGATAGGATAAAGCATATATCACCAAAAATTTTCTTCACCCATGAGCTTCAAAAGAATGGTGATATAGACATTCAACAAATTCGTTCATGTGACAACCTAGCATATTTGTTCACTAAAGCGCTTCCTATTACATCATTTGAAAAGCTTGCACATGGCATTGGCCTTGGTCGACTCAAGAATCTCAACTGATATACCTATTGTACTCTTTTCCTTAACCATGTTTTTATTGGGTTTTTATTTTTTAATTGTGTATAAAAGAATTGTGTACTCTTTTTTCCTAACTAAATTTTTGTCCCACAAGATTTTTCTTAGTTAGGTTTTTAACGAAGCACATTCTTTAGTAATGGACATCCAAGGGGGGAGTGTTATAAATATTTTTATTTATTGGATGCCCATAGAATATTCCTTTAGAGCTTCACTTCTTTTGTATATAAATACTCCCTCAAGGGATGAATAAAGATTACTTTTACTTTGGAGGTATTATACTTTTTTCCACTCTCTCTTAATATTTTCACAACAAGTCTTACTTTATGATTTGGAAAAGACTTGGAAAGGTAAACCATTATCAATGGTTAACCCTAGCTAGGATTAATTTTAAGTGGAGGTTATCATGATGATGGTGACACGGAATTCGATTACCTTGGACATGTTTGGAACAAAAACACTTGAGAAATATGACATGATCATGATAGCAGTAATTAAACAATTAATTACAGGTTACAATATATCCTAACGAATTTAGGTTATAATCAGATCATTGAATATTAATTTAACCCAAGGTCGATTTTATTAAAACAGAGACACAAGTGAGCCAATGAACTTCAAAACTTGTACATGGCCGTACGAGTGTTCCCTAAATGAAATATGAGTCAGTTGATTTAGGAGCATAAGTGGCACACATCACATCACATCACATAACCCAAAACCAAACACCTTAACCATCAAGAACAGTAAGGTTCATCTTCCCTCAGTGTGGGACCTACAAAAAAATTATTAAATAATGATATATGCAACTTGGGTGTGTTGCACCATTATAGATGCTCTTAGCCTCACTTCTCTTTCCATCTACATGGGTGTGACAGATTGACTATATAAAAATATAAAAGATGACATTTTTTAAGTGGGTTTATGGTCAGGGTCCCTCGTGTGCGTGCCTTCTCTATCTATTTCAATATTGTTATCATGGGACTGTCTCTGCTTGATGATGGCTGTCTCATTCTTTTCTTTAATCCATTTTTCTTTTCTGAAGAAAATGACTTGAGAAGAAGAGAACAGAGAAAAAGGTGTAAGATTTCCTACTTAAACTATATATTCCATGTTGTGTATATAGCTGGTGTGTGCCAAAAAGAGGCAAATAAAAAGATGCAAATGTGAAAGTCGATATATATGTAGAAATAGTTAGCTAGCTATAAGATATACACATGCATGCAGACATAACTCCCATGTACTCACCAATCATCACAACCAGAATCTTCATTGTAGCATCATCATCGTCATGGTCATCAATACTCTTCCCTAAAGCAACCCAAGCAAAAAATGAAAAAATAGAAAATCAATATCCAAAGTCGTTTATTATCGACTTGCAGTTCCTTAGGATATTGATGGCCGGTGAATTGGTGATGTATGCTAGCTGCATATATATCCTCCAAGTTTTCAAAATTTTAGTTAAGTAGTAGAATACGAGACATGCAATGTTTTCTTTTTGTTCCTTCGTAGGATATATATATATATAACCAAAAAGTAATATAAATTGAATTTTTAAGTTCAAATTTAATTGTCTGAGTGTTGACCAGGCTTGGATGAGTGGTTGTTATTTTAGGAGTGGGACCCAAGTCTTATAAGAAACAAAAGGGAGGCGTTTTCCTTCTTTGGTGACCCCAACACGGTGTTTGGATGGGAATACCCGTCCGAAGACGCAACTATTATGATTGGGTTCTGCCGGGGAGTAGAGGCCAAGTAATAAAAGAGCCCTAATATTGATACAAAAGACATGGGGCCCATCAGTGCCGACTCAAGACCCCACTCCCACTGCCGCCACCAAGCTCCATTGGACACTTATGCCACCCTCATCAGTACGGAACTGCACAGAGAAGAGCAACCCTACCCTTTCTGCATTCCCTTTTTTAAATTTTGAAGTCTGAATTGACAAGATTCATTCGTGTATGAAGAAGAGAAGTGCCTGTGGATCTGTTTTTTATGATCATGTAATTCTAAAGCGAGTAACTGATATGTTTTTCTTTGAGCAACTCGATGCATCTTACATGGTCTCGTATATTATAGTCAGTCCTTTTAGTCAAGACAAGACGTCAAGTTTATTGAATCACACCTAGAGATGTTATTTCCAGATGGAAAAGCAAAAGCTGGTACAATCATTGCCATTGCCACGGATCTTATTTGATTCGATCGGAGCAGACCTCTCGGGACTACTTTCTCACGTAGCTACCATATACCAAGTCTTCCCTTTCAAACTATCCTCCTTCCCATTCCAAAACATTATTGACTAATGCAAGTAACATAACATGTGACCAATTTCTACTCGTGAGATACTTAAGTAACTATTTGTATAGTAAAGTCAATTGACTAATATTATCATTTAAATGGGTGTCATTTGGTTGAGGATCATCTATCAATCCATATATTAAATTTTTATCGTTATATGAATATTTAGTGAATCCCTGACAATTTGGCTCTTGCTCTATAAAGCAGTCCCACCTTGACCGATTGATGCTTACAAGAAAGGCAATGAATGGACACCTTCCGTTTATCTTGCCTTTCACAAAGCATGTGATGTGCTTTTCATTTAATTGGATCTCATGCAAATCACATTTAATTGCTTACTTTAATTTTGACATTATATCTTTCCTCGATTTGCCAATGTCATATGCTAAACAATTTTGACATGTCTACTAATTAAAGACATGATTACTCCTTCACTCAAAACTTTTAAAAAGAAGAAAAGAATAAGCAGAAACATGGTTAGTCTGTTTTTGAAACAAATATGGCTTTCAATGAGGCACGCGTGCTTATCTACACAATACAAGTTCTCCTAATTTCCTGTTTCTTCTAAAGTTTTATTCTATATCCTAAAGTCTTGGTGACTAAATATTCATTATGTTTGAGCTATTGTTGTGGGGTGCCTCTTTCTCCAAGTCGGTGCCAAATTTGGATATTAACATGATTTTAGAGTTATTTTAGTTGAAACAGCATAATATCTCCTCAAAATATCATTCAAAATCATTGTTATTTGTAATCACGAGTCATTCAACAACGGTCAAACTTTCTTATTTTTTTATTTATATAAAAAAAACAATCATGCTTTGCTGATTAGAAGACATCAAATTTCTTTTCTTCTAATTATGGCCTGCACCAAGCAAATAATTCCTATGGTCTTAAAAAAAAAAAAAAAAATTCTTACTAGTCGATAAAATTAACATCAACCATCCAATTATATTACGATATATATAAGTTTTCCCTAGCAATACAGGCTTTTTCAACCAAATAAAACTATACTTAAATGATATTTTACTTGTAGAGTTTATATTTAAATTTAAAATCATGATTAAAAATATTAGGTTAAGATATTATTTTGGTTCTTATAGTTTTTAAGAAATTAAGTTTTAATTCTTATATCTATAAAATAGTTTTTTAAAAAAATAATTTTTTTTCTCTATTGTCATTTTTTGTTAAAACTTTCATATTCTTTAAATTTAACAAAAGATTAAATTATTTTTTAGTTCTTATAGTTTTTAAAAGTTAAATTTTAATTTCTATATTTTTCAAAACTTATAAGACAATCTTTATAGTCTTTAAAAATTTAATGTTTTATTCTTATCATCGTTATCTAATACCAGTCTTCTTTTTATGCAAACCTAGCCCTTTGTATATGAGCAAATAATTAAATTATAATATTAAAAATATGAAAGCTAAAATTAAATTTTTTAAAAACTATCAGAATAATTTAACCAAAATACTAAAAACAAATTATAGATTTTTTCTCCACATGAATTATGGATTCGTATCTCTCTTCCTTACGTCATTAATTCAACACATTTTGCTCGAAACTTTGAATTTTGTTTCTTTAGTTGTTCACTTATGAAAATATGTCCCCATCTAATCTTTCATAAACATAGTTAGAACCAACATGGAAATGGTATATAGTGAAAATATTTGTAAATGAAATAAACAGTAAAATTGTTGAACCGCGTCATGCAACAAAACACCTACTGGGTAGGGTTAGGCGAGGAGACGGGTCTACTCTCCTTCGTCGCTGAACCCACGTGCCAACTCTATGCCCATTAAAGGGAATTCTTATTTATTTATTTTCTATTTCGAATTTATTTATTGGTGGAGAGTTGTGGGTTTGGACTTTTATGGTAGATGGTCCCCATTGATCCCTTTCCCACTGTACACGCGTCAAACGTACAGAGCCCATTTCCCCAACCGTCCTAATTACTTTAAACGTAGATTCGCTTTTTAATCTCGTTCAGGGTCCCACCATCCAATCTAAACCCAGGACTCCTTTTAATTTAGGCGTGTAATACCACGAATAGACGGGTCCCACGTGCGGCATTGGTCAAGAAAGCAACCAATAAGAAAGAGAGATGGGTGTCTAGGCAACCGCCTTTTTCTTTAAATGCGGATATATCTACGAGCTTGTCTTTGTCGGCTTCCATGATTTGACACGTGTCTGTCCTCTATTGCGCGTCACGAACTGCCCTTCTTTCTTTTTTATGATGACAGTTCAGGACCTTTTTCTTTTCTTTTTTTTTTTTAACTTCAAAACTTTTGGAAATCATTGTACCCTGCTTTCTTCACTGCACTTCATTTCGGGAGAAGACATCAATATCGAAACCATGATCGCACGATGATTTTGTTAGATCCATGGTCTGTTAATCCTAGGGATGGAATTCGTTTCAAAAATAAGATGGTCACGTAGGATATTGTTTCTGGGATCGCGTGTAAAGATAGGATTGGATAGTGACGTAAGTGGTACGCAGTGCCCAAAACGACAAAAGTCCAAATGCTCGCATCGTCCAAAATTTTGAAGTGGGAGTGAGGGACAATAGGGTGGCGTGTGGTGAGCTAACGCAAACGTCACGCGCGTGCGTTATACGACAGGACCCGTTGAGGCTGTCTCCCGTCGATTTACTATTATTTATTGCTATTATCATCTTAATTTAAACAGGTAGCAGTTGATTAAGGATGGCTTGTTAAACGAAGGTGCTGGGTCAACGGGGTTAAGGTCAAGAGATTCTGCTTTACGCGAAGAAGGACAAACTAATTCCAAAGCAGTATGTATCTATCTCACTTTTTCTAGATTGGGATAGTTGAAATATAGTATAGCAGTATATTTAATGGGGAATGATGTGGACAGTAAATAAAACACAACAAAGGTTTTTCCCGTTATGCTGGGAGAGTCATCAACACCCGCCAATCTATCTATCTATACAAACATCATATCACTAGCTACTATCCAGTTCCAGTGGCAGAGTTCCCAGGGTGAGATGATTGAGGCCCCAGAATTACTGGATATCATAATGGTGTGCGGTTAAAATAGCGCACGATTTCAAAATAACCCACGATGTCAATATAGGGCACACATGAACCACGCTTTGACTCTGGGGTACCCTAGAGAGCTAGGAGTAAGCATAAGTGGACACCACAGAAACATGGACCAGCATTAAAATTATGTGTTAGAGGGAAGCTTACCCAGCTCAGCAGCTAGGAAAAGATACATGAGAGTGAGATTGTTTCGTGTTTTTTGCTTTGGTTTTTCTGTTTGTTTTGCTGCTTCTTGATAGTTGATTCAGTATCGCTTTCTTTGGTCCTTTTTCCCTTTAGAAAATGGGGACCTTTTCGATTAATATTTACCTAACAAGAGTCGTCGTCTGCTACCGGATACACCTAGCATTTGCATTCCTCTCTCTTTTTTGGTCCTCCTTCTTTACATATTAATTATGAATTTTTTTAGTAACTTAAACTTTAAAATTAAATTAAATTTTAACATGATATCTTAGAATCTTTCAACTCTCGGTCAATAGATTAAATTTGCCACTACCTCTTTTTGGGTGACATGTGTTGCTTCAGACTTTAAATTTGAAGAGTTTTCGTGTATAAAATTTATTAAATATAATATAAAATCACTTCTTAACTTTATATTAACAGTTTAAGCTTATTCTCAATCAATAATTTACCCAACAGGGAAAATAATATCTTTTGTATATTTTATTTCAAGGTTTTTTATTGACAAAAATTTAAAATGATTACTTAATTATATATTTAAATAAAATTATTCATCAAAAAATTTTCAAAACATGATGTATTACAATACATATGAGTCGACTTAACCCACTTGCCCCAGTTGACTCGTTATTTTCATGAGACCTAGTCTATCCCTCTATCCCATCTCTCGCTCAAAAATGGGTTTGATTCATTCCTCCTTAGCACCTTACCATACTTAGCAGTCAGTAGACAACAATATTCAATTTATTTAATTTGTCTAATCAATGTTTGTACATATTGATTACACAAGGAATGCACGGAAATCTCTCTGAATTAATAAATTTTCTTTTGTGAGAGTAAGATTCAATTCATAATGTAAAATTAATTTTTTTAGCGAGGGATGTTGATGCAAGTAGGACAGATATTCCAATAGATTAATTGAATAGAACTTTCTAGGGTTACAGCAAATGTGTCTATAAACAAATTATAAAATTAAGGTGAAGATAATCATCAAGGGTAACGGGTCTCAAGCCGATCATAATCACATAATTATCGACACTATTAAGCCATAATTAGGTTGTTGAAATTCCTAATTCTATCAACAAACACACCACATGATAGCTTCTAATTGCACAATTATATTAGCTTCACGCTTTACGGTGGAACAGTGTTTGAAAGATTTCATATCAGTATCACATATGGCTTTGTGTTCCTTGCACTCCTTAGTCTTCTATTTTAGCTACCAAACAGCGGGCATTAGTCAAGAAGATTCCAGTTCTTATCCCAAACAGTGGATCATTATATTCCAATATATAGTTAGTTTGGGAACTTTTACTTTTATGGTAAACGTGGCCTGTTTGTATCCGTGGACTACCAACTACTGGGCTCGAATTCGGCTCTCCCAGTCTCTGTTTGACCCTTCTTTTCCTTGTATCAGTTTCCATTTTTCCATCTTGGAAGGATAAGATATAAGGACATTTTCTATGCCACACCTAACGGCGACCCTCTTTAAGGATCGCTACAATACCCACGAACCCATCATCATTTGGAGGATGCACCTATATTAGCTAAGTATATCACTTGGAAAGTTGAACCTAGCTCATTAACAAAAGAGAAAACCCAATTACGAAAAGCCGAAAAACAAAAACAAAAAGAAAAGAAAAGAAAGAAAGACTAGTGCCTAACTATTCTAGATTCTCATGCTTTATGTTATGTGCTTTTATTTTTATTACATTATCCTAAATATTTAAAAGGACAGAGGTAAGTATCAGATATTGCCATGTTATAAAGGGATTAGATGGTGACTTAGAAGATGTTATTCTACGAAAGAACTTAGGAAGAGATTAACATGTTTTCTTAATGAAAAAGATAGAGACCACTATCATCAATTATTTTTTAAGTTTATATATATACAATTATAATTATTGTGGTATAGGGTGGTAAGTGGTTCATGATAGATACCTGATGTCGTTGAATTATGGAAAATAGATCTCCAAGCATTATAAAAAAGTAATAAACAGAACGCTCTTTGAATCTCACTCAATTTGTGATCCATTGGTTAAAGAAGGTCTCATGCGCTATCCCTTGTTGCCAAATTTCAATATTGAAACTTTGAACTTGTGCTCTTTTGCTTTATATATATGTTAATTTGATTCAATTCATGGGTTTGTAGAGTCCATTGTCCTAAAATTTGGGCTAAATTGGTCAATTTGACTGATTAAACTAAAAATTAACCATTAAATTAATCTAGTTCACATTATTAAATCGTTTTTGTATTTAACTTGGTCAAATCGGTTGGTAACTCAAATTGATAATGATTTGACGTTAGAGTCTTATTATCACTATGCTACAATTTTAATTTATTGTTGTAGAAGATTGCAATAAATTCTGTTTTTAAAACAGTGGTAGCATGCATCTGCCTTGTTTTTAACATAGTGCCTCACAAAGTATGGACAACTCCAAGTCCTACCCTATATTCTTCCCTCCTAAGCGCTACGTAATGGATCATGTAATCAACTAGTTAATTATTTCTATTTCTTCCTCTTTTGTGCAGAAGTGGTCCTTTTCCTTCAATTTTAGAATGATTTTCTTTGTACATCACCCACTGGAGTTCCCCCTTTTTCCCTCACATCTGTTTACATATACTTACTATAAATTAATTAATGTCTAAATAGATTTAATTTCTCAAATGGAACTCAATCAAATAGCAGGATTGGATTCTTGTGGAAGAAAGTTTTCTCCTTTTTCTTCTTTATTCTAATTTTTTTTCTACCCTTTTGATGATTGAGTGAGAGAGAGTACGATCAGGGTTTGGTATAGAAGTAATATAAAGTAAAAGAGTGTGTTTGAGCAAAAGATTGAGACAGTGGTGAGAGTGGTTGGCCCATAAGTCAAGTTGCTGAATTTCTGAAATAATTAATAATGGAGAATAGTCTGAAGAGATATGGGTCCTCTTCATTTGCATACGATCCTTTGTGTTGTTGTTCAATCATGAGATTCCCATACATAACTTAGGGCAGTGGTGTCCTACATGTCTGTCTTCATCACACACTCCTCTTTTTCCCTCAACCCTATTCAAAATCATCGATCCCACCTCTTAATCCTCACACAAAATATGACATATATATATATATATATATATATATGCTTATCAAAATCATTGATTCATAGCAATAACCTCTCTATCGATCATTGTAATAATTCTCTTTTAGTACATCGGGGAATCAAACTCAAAGCCTATTTCCAAATGAGATAAACCTATATGACAAATGAGTACTTCGGTTGTGGACCATAATTTTTCTTTTTTTTTTTCTTTATTTAGTTGATTTTATTTAATTTTTTTCTGCCCACTTAAAATGTATGGCACTGCTTGAAGCTGCATTGGTGGAAAAAGGAGCACCTTTGAAAATATGCAGTGGGTTTCTGGCAGAAAGGACAACAACTTTTAAGGCACAGACCAAAACCCTCCCTGGACCAAGGCCTGAGTATGAGATATTGGGCTGTTCTGGGTCAAATGAATTTGACATTCCATCATTTAGATACAGGGACATTCACTATCAATGAAAAGAGGGAAACTTTGATAAAAATGCTGTGTCCCAAAATCTTTTTCTAAAGTTTGCTTATAATTGTAGAGTTGTTCTCTTTTTTCCTTTAGGAAGGCATAATGTGACATGATGAAAAATCATTGCAGCATATATCTCTTTAGAACAATCATTGCATTCGCTCACCAATAAGAGGGCGTAAAAGTCCACAACTTGCTACCAATTCATTCGGTTTAGTTGCAATAAAGTTATCTGAAATTCCAAATTGAATAGTTATCTGAAATTCGTAAGTGTGCTCGGGTCCCTATATATTTATTGGTAAACGTACCTTCTTTGTATCGTTTTTGGGCTAAATGTAAACAGCCCCGTAGGCCCAGGATCAGCCCACAATTGTAAGCGTTAATCACCTATTACAACAAAGGTAAATTCTTTCACACCCCAAAATTCCTAACCACACACCCTCGCTCCCCACAATGTGTCAACACCATTAGTACAACGAAAAGAGGCTAACAAGTTGATCAAAGGGATACAAGTTGAACAAGTAGGCTATATAATTAACGTGATTTTTGGTTTAATTTTTAAGTATGATTGGTTAATCAAATACAAAATATACCAATTCTTTTGTCACAATCAACCATCAACAGATTTGCAGGTGTGATTGCATAATTGTTTTTTTTTTAAAACATACTCTTAGTTCATTATGCGAGTATTCTATATTTGTATATTTAATTACCTACCAATTCTGATATATATATATATATATATATATATATATATATATATATACCATATGGAAATTTGATATATTTAATTATTTCTTTCATTTTTTATATATATATATATATATATATATATATATATATCAGAGTATGTAAAAAATGAAAGAAATAATTAAATATATCGAACACATCACATCTCTGTTGGACTGTTTTTGAAAATTTTCAAGTGTGTACCTCATGAGTAATATCCACTAACTTCTTGAACTTGAAAATAAATTTTTCCTTAAATTTTAGGCTATGAGTTAAGTTTATGTGTGTAAATTTTATTCTCTAATATTTTTGTAATTTTATGTGATCTTTATCATCATCTATAGAAGCTGTATATATATATATATATATATATTACATACATATAAGAAACTCTTGAGAGCCTTCACATTACCCTTACTGTAATTTCTATTTCCATACCTTAAATGAGTACTCCAATATGTTAAAATATATTGGCATTATTTTTTTACCTGTTGAACCAAATAGCAGTGAAAGGATATGATTGAGTCAGATCCTACTCACTAGTGACTGCTGACACAGCAATAATGAATCATTACACTGCTAAACTTAATCAGATATAATTTAGTCAGTAAGTGGGGAAAATTATTCCTAGTTAGTTCGGCGAAGATCAGATAATCAAAACTTCTTATCTACCTTTAAAATCCAAAAATGAAAAAATAATGATACAGAGGGTCATTATCAGTATTAATAGCTTGTTCTGCTTATATGTCACTTGTCAACTTTTTTCTCTTCGTTGTTTATATATATATATATATATATATAGTTCCTTTTCTGAAGCTATTATGACCTAGCCAATGCAAAGAAGTTATATTCACTTTATTAACCAAAGATCAGAAAGAGGTATAGCATAATATTGTTCTCACTGATCTTTTTCTTTTCTATTTCAATAGCTGCAGGCATATATATATATATATACATACGTGCACTAAGTCTTGTTGGATGCCATTTGTTTCATCAAGTCGAGTCTCTAATACATTTTCACTTCTGGGTGTGCTCGAACCTACTCTATTTCTGAATGTAAACCATCAAATTCCACTAACTAATACTGTGGATTGTGCTCTGTCTTCGTCATTTACACTAAGAATGCCTGTGGAAAATTTAAGTTTTACTTACTTTTTAGCTGAGTTTCTTTGTTCAAGTAGTTGTTGCGCTTGTACTTGTTAACATATAGTATTATAATACTCAAGTTAGCAATTAATATTTTCAATTCAGCCTATAAATTAAGTAACTCATTGACCACAAAACTCTTTGTAGCCACTACACTTTAAAAATGCTAGAAATTGCTCTGATGTCTCCCTTTTGTTTTCTTTTTAGCTCTCCTTTAAGATAACACATAGTTTATCGTTTGTTAGGTCCTTTAGTTCAATGGATTTTGTAAAATATCATTTCAATATATATAATATTTTTATAAAATGGCAGATTTATGCTTCATCATTTTTCCACTTTCTAGCCAAACAATTCAAACACGTATTTAATAAAAAAGAATAATAATAGAATGTGGGGTACAGAGATACAGCACATTCAAGAACTTTATAGTGTTAGTGACCAGGTGCTGTATGGGTATACTCGTGACTACATCTGTATGATCTCTGCCAATGGAAACTCTATATACTGCATTACTATTCCTGTGAAAACTGACGTACCAGAAAGAATAACATTCAACCATATTCTTCGTATATACTCTGGTTAAGTAGTGTTCTCGTTTTAGTGGGATGAACACTTGGAACTTTTTAGTTATGGGCTTCTGTAGCTATAATAAAGTAACTAGCTCTGAACAAAGTAAATTAAAGCTAAGTCGACAGAGCCACGGTTTTAAGAAAATCTTTGTCTCTCTCCGTCAACAAAAGGACACCATTTCATGTCTTAGATATTAAATGCTGCTGCTGCCCCACTTAATTCTTGTCCAAACTTCTCTCCTTTAAATATAATTGTTTAAAGGCATTTTTGGCTCAAGCATCACAGATCTCAACCTTGGTTCTTCTTCATTTACTTAAGAAGAAAACCATCTTCTTATTTTGTCCTTTGAAGCCTCGCATTTTACTATCATTTCTTTTGGGCCAAAGTTGCTCCTCAATCCACACTTGACTGGCAATGGATATTAACGTGTCAGCAACGCAAGCAAGAGCTGGAATTTTTGCACGTTGGGGTTATTGCCTCAAGGCTTTGCCTGGGAATTTCAAGACGAAGGTTGTCAGTATTATGAAGAGCATAAAGAAAATTGGAAAAGATGACCCTAGACGAGTAACTCACTCGCTAAAAGTGGGAATAGCTCTCACTCTAGTGTCCTTGTTGTACTATTGGAGACCCCTTTATGATGGTTTTGGAGTTGCAGGAATGTGGGCTGTGATGACTGTGGTGGTAGTATTTGAATTTACTGTAGGTAAGTTTTTTTTTTGTTCAAGGGCATTAACTGAACATCTTTACCAATTACATAAGAGCACTGAGTTTTAAAAAGTTGGTTTACTTTGTTTCTTCCAGGTGCAACCCTCAGCAAAGGTTTAAATAGAGGATTTGCTACATTATTAGCTGGTGCTTTAGGGGTTGGAGGTCAACAGTTAGCAACTCTTTGTGGAGAAAGAGGGGAACCCATTGTCCTCGGGGTCCTTGTGTTCGTTCTAGGTACTCAAAAAGTTTTTACTACATCATAAGAAAATGGGAATATTTTGTCATGTCATACTTGCCCTTTAAACATACAAGTTGGGAATCTAGCACACATGATACATGGCAATCGGATCCCAAAGATGAGATATCTAAATAGGAACAAAAATTTGAAGTAAAATATGGCATCATGGTCCATTTATTATGATGGGTAAAGCAAAATAATGAAAAATTAAGTGATGAAAAAAGAAAAAGTGGCCTCGGCATCACATTCTCATGCATGCATGCATACCTCCAATTTCTAGGTTATTTCTACAGCAAATTAACTTGTTTATGTTTTATGTATTTCAGCTGCAGGGTCCACATTTTCGAGATTTTTCCCTAAGATCAAGGCGAGGTATGATTATGGCGTGCTGATATTTATACTGACATTCAGTTTGGTTGCTGTCTCGGGGTATCGAGTGGAGAGACTCTTGGACCTTGCTCATCAAAGACTCTCAACAATTTTATTAGGTGGAGCAATGTGCATGGTCATCTCCTTATTTGTCTGTCCAGTGTGGGCAGGAGAAGACCTTCACAAGTTAATTGCTTCTAACTTAGATAAGCTGGCCAATTACCTAGAAGGTATATATGTATATAAAAGAATCCATCATGTGTTGCCTGATTTCGTGTTCTTTCATGTTGTTTGTTTCTAAACTCTCCAAGTGGTTCTTAGGATTCGGAGGTGAATATTTTCAATGCTCAGAAGACAAGGAATTCGAAAGAAGTAAGGACAAATCCGTTCTTGTAGGATATAAAAATGTTCTCAATTCCAAAGCAACTGAAGAGTCTTTGGTGAGTTTAACGTTAGCTTTTCTCTATATTAGAGATACGTACATTCACTCCGATCAACATGCATTTTCATTTCAAATTCATTATTCATCTTAAACTATCCACAGGCGAATTTTGCAAGGTGGGAACCAGGACATGGCCGTTTTCGCCTTCGTCATCCTTGGAAAAAGTACTTGGAGATTGGAGCACTTGCTCGCCAATGCGCTTATAAGATTGAATCTCTCAACGGCTACCTCAATTCAAATATCCAAGTAATACATCGTCAATTGCTTCTCTCTAATTGCATGAAAGATTTCTGAATTTATAGGAACTATATTCACTATAGTTATTGACATAGTGTAACAAAGATAATTTAATGAATTAATAAATTAATTTAAGTTATACCATATTATTGCAAATTTCAAGGCAATTTTCTAAAAATATAATAGTTACACTTATTTATTTTTACCATTGCAGGTATCTTTGGAGTTAAAAACTAAGGTTCAAGAACCATGCACAAAGATATGTTCAGAATCCAGCCAGGCACTGAAAGTATTATCTTCATCTATCAAAACAATGATTGAACCATCTGAAGCAAAATTCCACGTAGAAAATCTTAAAACTACAATTAAAGACCTCAATATTGCACTAGAGAGTGCTTCAATAGATGAAGTGGACCTATTAGCTACCATACCAGTTGCTACAGTTGCGTCAATTCTCATAGAAATTACTAAGTCCGTGGAGAAAATTTATGAATCTATCCATGAGCTCTCTCAGCTAGCACATTTCAAAGGTGCTAACACTGTTGAAGAAACCAATGATGTCTCAAAAGAGAAGCCACACCTACTTCACAAAGGAATTATAAACCCTGTTGTGGATGCTGATAGTGTTCACCATGTTGAGATTACCATCCAAGGGGCAAATACAGACTCACCAGAAAAGGACAATGCACAGGCGCCACCAAATCAAGCCATATGGTGCAACTGTAAATAGTTGTTACTAACTTGAGAGTAGCAATTTTGCCTTTGTAATGTGTGGGATATTAACAGGGAAGAAGCATTTTCAAATTCTTTCCTTACTTAGGATTCCTTTTGTATTGTTAATTAATTTTCTTTACTTTTCTTCACTGTGTACTCTATTAGATTCCATTAGCTGTCATTAGCTAAGGAAAAAGCCTAAGGAAGAGTAGCAGTTGTTTTCAGCCACTTCTAGTGCTTCCTCTTAACGTCCTTTTCAGAATATTTCTATAGGTATGTTATCTCTGTTTATTATAAAGCCAAAGAGACAGTGCACCAAATGAAGTTGAAACAAATTTGACATTGTCATCGTGGCTTTCCATTCAGATACTTGGAAAGGGGAAATTTAAAGTAAATAGCAGGATGCTAGGTGAATGTGGCGTGGAGTCTTTACAGTATAGTGCATGATAAAGATCAATTAATTAATAGAAAATGGAAAACAAAATATTTTTTTAAAAAACAAAAAAAGTAAAAGGATACACTTCTAACGGTATAGATTAATGCTTCAAATATTCTTTTATAATAAAAAGTTTATATGATTAATTGAGCTTAAGACTTAAGATTAAGACACAAGTTTAAAAACTTAAAAAAATGTTTATTGATTATTCATTAATAAAATTTTGGCATAAAGAGTGAAATTCAATCACATCTCCTTGTGATAAGGTTATATATGTTAAAAAAATTTACAACCTTAAACAAAATTATTAAAAGAATACAGTATAATATTCCTCATCAATCTAAATATTCCTCTTCTAGATTTTATAATTAAATTTTAACTTGAATTGAGTACGCAAATAAAGTCACTATCAACGAAGCAAATTAGGCTTTAATCAAAATTATTTTACAAAATCAAATAATAGATTCGTGCTCCTTTTTAATTTTTCTATTGCACATCCTCCACAATCACGATGGTTACAGTTGGCCAAATTCCTACCTAATTCATCCCAAAATTGAAGTTGTTTTTCATGTTTTCACTGTTTTAATATATATATATATATAAACCTCATAATGAAGTAAAACCACCGCTAAATGTTGTCTCTCAAGTATCATAATAATATTATATTATTGTTGGTCCTTAAATTGCTGTGACATCCCTTTGGTGTATTTGACAAAGAATTAGAATAATTAAGCATCAAACTTACAACTAAGAACAGCATGAGATTCAGAGAATGAGGATTTAATATTGTAGTTTTGAAAGATAATGTAAAAATAAAAATGGGATTTCTAAATCCCAATGAACAGAGAATTATAATAAGAGTAAGGCTGCGATTCATGTAGCTAGTCCGAATTAGGTAAAAGCTAAAAAAGTTTAACTAGTATAGTGCAATCCAACTCTTGTAATATGCTATGCTTCTCAAAAGGAGATTAATAAGACAAATTAAGGCATAAAAGAAATCTTGTAGTAAATTTGTATTTCCTGTCTTCCATTAACGCAGACAAGCTTCGCGGATACAGTCCCAGAAACTGAAAGGAATATGCAGAAAGCTGGACATATATATATTCTACTGCTACCAAATCAGTTTATCTTTAAAAAATGATATGTGTAGTGAATATGACCAAGAAAAGAGATTAGATGCATACTTCAGTATCATCAGTACTATTCAGTGTAAGTAACAACACCTTACTTTCTCTGTCTTCTTTCAAGAGAATTTGAAATTAAAATAAGAAATAAATTTTTATTTTTGATTGATAGAAATAGGGTATAATAGGATTGTTTAAAAATAAAAAATTTAATAACAACCAAATCTTAAATTTGAATTTTTAAATTTGTATATGTATGAATATTTAAAATGATCGAAATTGTCACTTTTAAAAAGAATTTAAGTATGAAAAAATAAAAATAAAAATTTCAAGTCCTTGATCCTGTACTTTGTACAGAAGATTTGGTTCACCGGCTTGTTCCAAGCTCCAGCGTTGTACGTAGAAGGAACATGACTCCAGCTGAATACAACCTGGTATTAGCTTAGCTAGCAAGCAATTAACAGTTAATGGTACAAAAGTAAGTATGGGCTTATTGATCAGATTAATCAAGAACAGCAACTGGCATATTAGATTCCATTAGTATCTTCGTTTACCAGTTACCAGCGCCACTACTACTATATGTAGAGGGAGCTAGCTTTTCCATCTTCGTCTTGAAACCCTAACTTAGTAAGAGGGTAACTAGGCCTCAATGCTAAATGGGAATCACGTGCTGTCGAAGCCATGTGGTTAATTATATCGCACGTGCAATGCACGCATGAAAAAGCTGAGTGGGAAAGCAGCATGGCATGTAACTTCTGCATCAGTCTCAAATTTATGGTATTAAAATTCCAAGTTGAGGTAGAATATATATATATATATATATTGCCACTTTGCCAGTCAAAAGTTCAGCTAAAACAAATGTATATTTTCAGCTCAATATATTTTGTGAATGCTGATACTGTAACGATCGAAAAGAATGTGCTAGTTATATAACTAGAATAAACTTCCCTTGCTTCACAAGACTACCATTACTTCACTACTATGCATTCTTAAAAAAAGACTAAGAATGTCTCGTCAAGTGTTAATATATATAATTGTTTTACATAGGCTTATAGGACTTGTGTAAAATGAAGAATACCCTTAAAATCTTTACAACTAGCTAATAGCTTATAGTAATTTATATTATCATTAAATGATTTTGAATTTATAATAGACCAGTTAGTTAACTAACTTAAATATAGAAGTGAGTCTTAAACTGTTTAATTCAATTTATTCTATCTTTTTGCTTTTTATAAATCAAATCTAACTTAATTCACAATTTTATAGTCAACAATAATAAATATTAATTTTAAAACCGTGATTGTTTCAATAATTTAATTTATAAATAACTGAATATTCGCGTTTTAATTTCATCATTCGTAATCGTTTTAAATTATCCATATTGTGTGATCCATTTGTTTTCCATCTCTTAAATCCAAGTGCTTAAAGAGCTAGAAGAACAATATTTTTGGGACAAGGATATGATGCTCTTGGTTTTCCATTGTATTTGGGAGAAGGCAACAACTCAGGAGGCCGAGTTCTTAAATCGCAATTGATCGTTAATTCTATTATCAAGATCAAACACAGTGAACCAAATGGAAAAGGCAATGTCATTACAACCCAACCTACAAAAAAAAAAAACTTCGATCTTTAGACATGAGCGTTCATCCATCACCAACAGCGATAGAAGTTGTCTTTCTCGATAGGAGCTGTTTCATTACATCAAAATCATCGGTCATTTCTTAAAATATATGATTAAGACACTTGTGTTATATGCAAAGATTCAAGAACATAACCACTTCAACCTTCTTGGCTTGTGCCAACTCCTTTGCTATCAAAACTTACATCAGGCTACGCCGCATAATCTGTCTTTACATGTTATTTTACGGTCCCATCACTTGGAGGAAAGAAGGAATGAGAACTTAATTGTGGCATTCTAGATTTGTGATTCAATAATGAGTAGATCCTAACTAGACAAAATCTTTGAACTGAGTTTAGCAGGCTCCTAACTGCAACCAATATATATATACACACAGCGTAAGTGGGCACTACAAATGCTAACTAGTTAATCAATTCACCAGCCATAGATAGGCTTTTCTACCTGAGGGGGTAAGAGATTAAGGTCTTTACAGTGCTGCATGTTATAGTCACGACTCCCGGGTATTGCTCCAGTACAGAGTCTTAGGAATTCATTCCCAGTGAAACAGTAGTGAGCAAATGCTAAGCCACCATCAACGAGTTCTGTTAGATTAGGCAGTGATACTGACTTTGTGATAGGCATTCCATTTTTGGTACTGGATTTTGAACCGTCATTGTTCAAGAGTCTATCGAGCTCGGAATATTCCATAAATCTTTGAGTGGCAGCTTCCCACGAAAGTTGATATCTTTGCTCAGGTGTAAGAGGATGAGGTTCATTGGTTAATGCTTCTCTTACTTTTGCAACAAAGTCTTCAGATGTCTTGTAAGTCAAACAATTGGGGAATGACCTGAAGAACTCATTTGATGGATGATCCGCACAAACTACAAATTTTCCCATAGCAAGTGCCTCTGCAGTAGCTGTACATAGCACATCACTAATGCTTGGATTTATAAAAACTTTGTACCTTCAGGAAAGAAGAAGATGGTGTCAGAAGGAGAAAGAAAGTCAATAAAAGCATGTGCAGTTTTACTTGATGCGCAAACCACAGTATGTGTAGGTGAAGGTACAGCTGTACATGAATAAAAAACAAAAGCATAATGGTTTACATCGTTGCAGCATTTTCCCCCTTCCATACAAAATCAATCAACTTTATAAGGATGGGGCTAGGAAAAGATAACTTAATCTATGCATCACATCATAGTAACTTAAAACAGTTAGTTTTCATCTTAGAAACATTACACTTGATGATAATATAAACCGGACCCCTTTCTAGTGAATATTTTTTCATATAAATTATATAGTTCAGTTCTCATTTTTCCTTACCCATGAAGAGAATCGTCTGCATGGTCTCTTCCTTTCTGAAAGTTGAGATTCAAATCCAACCTTTTAGCTGCTCTCTGAACTTCATGGGCATCCTCTCCATTTCCAAATACATCCAACTTGAAGCCATCAAGGTCCATCTTATGCTTTGCTAATAAATCTATCAATTCCTTGTATCCCTTTGCCCAGACCATCTTACCCAAGAAATATGCTCCTTTCGCGAATGTTTGCTGACCAAGCTCCCTCTCTGCAGCTAATTTTTCTCCAATTTTCAAAAATTTGGGATTCACACCATGAACGTTGCAAATTACAGACTTGGGTAAATCCTGAGTGGCAGCTGAAAGGCGAAGAACCTGGATAAAATAATAACTAATTTAGCTCCATCTGGCATGTTTTTATTATATTCTGATCAATAAACTCTACAGCAAACTAATCAAAGAAAAAACATCACAGTCATCTTGAATCATTTAGAAAGTTAATTAATGTGAGCTCACATTCTAGTATGACAAATAACATACCTTGTGGCAATGTGCTCTGGTCACCAAGTTGTTTATGTGTTTCACAAGGAATGCTTGGAGGGCACCGTTTTTCTCCCTCTTAATGTATTCTAAGTAATTTGTGTGAACGATACCAACAACATGGTTGAACCTATCTGTCCAACGCCTACCATGATGGTACCAGTTCAAATGTTCAGGTTCTTCCAGAATAGCAATGTCAGCATCCCTGGAAGGTATGAACTGAGAAGTATCTCCAGTGGGTATTACACTCCGTCTTTCTTTTGAAAACTAAGCACGTGAAAGACAAAGATATCACAAAATGACCATTATTCGATTATGAAACAGGATAGCAAATAACCAACTTCATAAAAGAGTTACCTTTCCAGGATAAAAAGAAATCTTAAAGTCTGCCTTAAAACCAATCCTTTCCTCGAGCCAATTACGAATATAAAGCTCCTGCTCTTCTGGTGAGCTAAAAGTGATATTGCTGGGATAAACTAGTTCTTGATCCGATTTACAAAGCCATGGAACCAGTAAGGTCACTTTTTTCTTCGCAGAATGTGATAGATACGCAGCTCGAAATAGTGGGTTTACAGCTGTTCCTGTCATCCAAGGAAGACTAGCAGTAGTGACTATTGCAACATGCCTTTCTTTGTCTGACGTATCATGCTTTGCATGATCTGTCCAGAGTCCACCATCATAACGGTGCCCAGTACTCTGGAGAACACTAGCTATTCGCAAATCCAGTTCATCATTTATGTTTCCATTCCCAAGAACAGAAGATTCCTCTCCAGAAAGAGACTGGAGAAGGAGATGGTTCTTGCGTTTGCCATATAACCTTTCCACTATCTTGTCACATATCTCTGCAAATCAGACATGGACAAAATATATCAATTCAAGAGTACATAAAGTTAACTAATAGTCTAATACATTACTGACCGATATTTATTTCTCACACATGAAACCTAATACTGTGAACGTGAAAATATAATCCAGCCTACTGGCAAACAGAGACAACATTGCAATTGCAGGACCATGTCATTTCTTTATCCTTATCACATGCCGCAAGAACAAGCCAGCTGAACTCTTACATCACCAGATCCACCATCTTAATCTATTCAAGTTAATAGTTTCAAGCATTGAGTCACATGGACTAATATGAAACCCAAGCTCTTACTTTAAAAATATAAGCCCTTAACAAGCCACATATGTCATGTATCTGGACTGTTATTAAAGTTGCTCTAACTCCTTTTCTATTTAAGTTCATATTCAATATGGAGACTGAAGCCTAAACCTTCATACACATGTTTTATTGAAAGGAAAAATGTCATTAGATATCATTTCAAACAATACTCTTCCATCTACTCACCATGACAAACCATGTGCGTTCCTTGTTAAAAATGTTGCACGAAATGAGTGATTATGGTTTCTCGAATATTAATGATATGATGCAGCTAGCAACTATATCAGAAGCCAACGCCTTCTAGCTTGCCAAGCATGAAATCAGAGTAAGACATTGACAAAGTAACACAACATAGCTGAATGAATTCAGAAATTTAGGGAGGGCTAGGGAAAGAACAAATTTGGTGATTATAAAAACAAAGAAAAAAAAAAGGAAAAGAGAATATATTGCAAGGAAACATGACTAAACAAAAATGAACCCAACAAAGACCCCTATTATGAAAATGTATAAAGCAAGATAAGATACCTTTTCTGACTCCAAGTTGATCCAGAAAGGGACTAGATTGCTTAACAAAATATGCCAAAAGTTCAGGCACGTCCAGTGGTGGCACTTCCTGCAGCAGACGTCAATGTAAAAACAGAGCCTTCTTATATGTCAAGCAAAGGCTACACAACATACAATCTTCTAGAAAAGAATTCCTCTTCCCCCCGCCACAAAAAACTAAATATAAATAAACTGTGATGTCATACTGAATAAAGGCAAATGTTGACACTAACTGAAGCAGAGACAATTTTTGGATGCGTAACAGACAATGAGTGTATGATATCTTATAGGGCATATTCTAGAATATAGAATTCTGGAGAAATTAGATAGATTAGGCACAAACCTTTGAATCCAGAGACTCCTTGCGCACTGGTTTCTGCAATACATGAACAAATAAATTCATAACTATGCATCAAAGTTATGCCGAAAGATGCTAAAATGCATAATAGCAATCACAAACCCATTTAAAAGAAAAAATTCAAATAAAAGATGTATATGACTTTTACCACAAAATAAACAGGTTCTAGCAAGCATTAAGGGACTTCATACTTATTGTATGCTTTCACCATTAAAAAAGCTTCCTTACAACTAGACGAATAACATAAGCAAAGTGCTTATAGTGTTAATTTATGGAATGCTCTTCACTTTCATAAGAATGATACTACTCTAATCAACAACTGGATTGCGAGAATAGTCCAGGACCAGTTCTTAGCTGGTATAAGATCTCTACAGAAACCTGGTACAAATGACCCTCTATTAAAAGTTAAACTGACCAATGGAATGAATCTTTTAAAGCTGATGAGTAATGAAAAAGATAAAAGGATTAACTGAGACAGCAACAACAGTATTTTCTCTTCCCTGAAAATGGAAGTGCTAAGTTAACTGTGATAACCAGAATAGCAATATAAGAGATAAGGGCGCTAAGATGGCCACAAGGAAGGACGAAGAGGGTACATTTCCGTCGAGAGTTATTTCTCTTCACAATCCCTTTAGGAAAGTTTCTCAAGTATAAAACAAAAAGTCTCATGAGAAAGATATGGGCACCTTCATTCACAATCTGGAGAGTCTTAGACAACTTGGGGTTTTTCAAGTTTCTGAAAGTTTTGAGCATTAGCTACTTGGCAAAACCACTCCAAACATAACAAGGAGAGAACTCAAAGAAGGGCATGGCTCTTTTAATTAACAGGCTTGAGACCTCAGCATCTTCAGTAAAAATCATGTCATAAGGAAATTCTCTTCCTCAGTGGTAAACCTTAGAAGGATTTAGGAAAGAAAATTAAATCAAGGATTACGTTCTATTGTTCCTTGAACATTTGCTCCAAAAAGAGAATCTAGCTAGGATAGTGTCAATTTGCCGATAACAAAGTACTACAAATATGCAATTCAGGCTTAGACCTTAATTGGAAACAACGAACTACTAATTTACAACAATTTTTTTTTTTTTTTTGTTGGGGGTGGGGAGGCGTGGTGTTTGAGCCACACAATTTAAATTATGTTCCTAAAGGAGGAAGAAATAAAAATTTGGAAAGCGAGAAGGGACGTACCAAGCTTGCCTTCACTTTCTCCATGAGTTCACTATTTTTAAAACTATCAAAAATCTCGATGTACGAACTCCGTTTCTCGAACTCTTTTAACCTCGTCTTCAAGGCTCGAATTGGCTCCCAATCCCTAGTGGACTGCCCTTCCCTATCTGCTTCTCCCTCTCCTTTCCACTCCCCCCAGAACTCCTTGAAGTTCAATCTCCTGCCTCTCTTAACCCTATCAAACTCGATAATCCCATCGCTATCCTCAACCTCGGACACAATTGCATTTTTTATCGCCGATAAGTCAATCCGAATACTGGACCTAGGTCCCCACTTCTCCAAAACCTTCTTACTAAAATCCGGCGAAGAGTATGCTCGCCGAATTTCAGAGAGCTTGGGCTTAAGCTTCTTGACAAAATCGATTTCGGCCGGGGGCGGAGAGCCAACTGTCGGGACGGAGAACGTATAAGCGGAATTGAAGAAGTGCTCGAGCTCACGGTCAAAGGAGGTGGCAAGGATCTTGAATGATTTGGCTCGGTCTCGCATCAATCGGAGATCGGCGTCGGCGGATTCTCTAACCTCCCGCCAACCTTTGGAGATGAAGGAAAACGCGTTAGATGAGGTTGAAGGTTGACTGTTCGCGTCCATGGTAGAGTTAGAACTAAAGAACTAAGCAGAGGGGTTTAAGTATAAGTGAGATTCTTGGGGATCCTTAAGTATCGCGAAACTCGTGAGAATGCAGAAAGCTAGCCTAGGAAGAAGAAAGCAACTGAAGAGAAGAAACCAACGAGAAAGAGATGGAGGGTACAGGCAGAGATTTTAACGGTTAAGATTTTGGGACTTTTCCAAAAACTTCTGGAACGAGGATGTACACGTGTGATTCCACGTAGGATGCGCGAGTTGCTTCCAACGTCTGTTGAGATGATGTGGATAAAAATCACGTGCGCTCATGAGGTGTTATTGTTTCATTGGACGATAGAGGTTCGAGGTAAGAGTGAATATTCTGGACGGAAGAATATGCTGATGGGGCGTTGGCGCCAAGCCGTCAAGTTTGCAAAGCCCAGTCTCTCTCTCAGTTTTGTCGAGATCCGGAAACCAAGGGAACGTTAACTAGACCCGTAACTTGTGATAACTAGTTTGTTAACTACAAAGTACTCCTACAAACCATGAATTTTTTGTGGCCACTGTATGTTTTTTGTCACTATTATCTATAATATTTTTTGGTAATTACCGTTGTATTATTTTGATATAATATAATTAGATATTTATTTTTTAGTACAAATATAATTAGGCATTAATGATAAAATACTATAAAAAAATATTTACCTATTTTATTTTTTTAAAATGAACGCGTAAATTATATACCGTATTATTTTAACAAACAATATAAATTTTTCATTGAATATAGAAAGGCTATCACTCGAAACATGTGGCACTATTTAAGTATTTTATGGGAAAAACGCTTAACCATTTTCCATTTGCGTGTACGAAAAAGGATAGAGTGGTTGCATTAAAGAGATAATCGTGTACGACAATAAATGCAACTGTCCGTCATGCTTCTGAATTCATGACCAATTGAAGATAGATATTTGTGGCTGTGACCGGGACCAAGAAGCCGAAGGTTCTTCCATATTTGGAAGCCAGCCTACTTATGACCCATCACCCATGAGCTGATGTGAATAATGTGAACCCACCATGCTTTGTCTGAATGTGTTTCTTATTTTCGTGATGGGTGTTTCTCTTTTGTGTCTTTCCGGATGGCTTTGCTGAATAGAATGGGCTTAACCTGTCGAGCATTTTAAGCCCAATCTATTATTGGTCCGCAATTGCTTACATTTTGGGCCTCTTTGATTCGTTAAGTCGTTTGTTGGATTCTGATTCAACCAATCTGTGTTTGTACTTTGGACATCTTTCTATTAAGTTGAACTGATGGGCCTAGGCCTAGAATCAAAAACAACAAATGATCTTACCAAATATTATTGAAGAATTATGCGATCGTGTCAATGGCATAAATCTGGAGCTACATTTGAAGTTGAACATTGCAGTCATTTTCTGGGTGGTACAGGCATTGTAATTTAATTATTTATTATTGTAACTACATTTTTGGCATTTTATATACCGCGGGGTAAACCTTATGCAGGAGGTCGTTGAACTTTTTAAGAGGAAGATGAGCAGAATCATATGGCCACATCACCATCCACGTGATCAACAGATAACATAATAAATGACAATGGTTCCACTGTTCCAGAACCATTTCATCGCTCACTAAATACTCGGGCAGTACATATATATTCAACAAACACATTGACCTTGTCAAACATAACATAACTTAGTATGCTGTCACTTGCCCGTAGGCTGAATGTTGAGTTGTCATTGTAGAACCAAGGCCGAGGAAAAGTCATTTGCATTATCTAAGTTTCGATTCTAACAATGTTGCCATTCCCATATTTATGGGGCTTCCGCCTTCCTTGAAACTTATCTCTTCATTCAATTATTGGTGGTCACAAACTCGTGATGCCTTCAGAATCTCGATGCCCTTGCGTTGCCTCCGTTTTTGCTAACTTTGCACCAAATGTCTATCTCATTTTGCACCACGGCAGCATTCTCCTCACAGCCTCACGCTGTGTCTTTTTGCCCCAGACCAATTTTTGTCTAAAACAAAAAATATTATGAACCATCTAACCAGTCCAGATTGCGTTGTTGTCTAACGTGATATGACGCACAAAGTCATCAATTTTTTCTCTTGCTTCAAAGAAATCTTCACGGGGCGCTAGAATTTAATGGGCAAATTATACTGAAAGTCAAACTCGCAAATTCCCACGAAAATGAAAGACGCAGAAATCATCAACCCATGACCTTAAAAATGAAAAAACACAAACATAGCCAACTCAAAGTCTACACGGTTAAAAGAAATTTCACAAGTCTTTTGACTCAGCTTGTCATAACGTGTCAAGAATTAAAACTAGAGTTATTAGAAGAAGATTTAATAATAATCTTATATTATACTCAACGCCGAATGAATGGCGTTTTGGACCGCCGAAGCATTATATGATCAAGTATCACCTTTTGAGCCTCTTTTAAAGATTGTAATCTATAATCTACCAACCCTTGTCGATGTGAACAAAGTCCATTGAGGAACATATCTCATAATAAAATCACAGAAACTAAGAAACAAGAACAAATCAACATTTTCTTTTTTAAAAAAAAAAAAGGTTGGCGAATTCACAGAAAGAAAAAGAAAATAATGAAAGTGGAGATGAGCCGAGTACTTTCCTCCGTTCACCAATCACTAAAAACAAAAAGCATGGCGTAAGATATATGGGCCCTGAAATTGTCTCTGCTCTGTGTCTCACTCCAAAGCCAACTTTGCACCGCTGCGCAGGGCCTCACCACGCCATACTTTGGAATCATAATTGAAGGTGGGTGCCAGTTCCCTGACCCACTAAAAATTATTAACAAATAAAAATCATAAAATTATAAAAATATGGTGATGGATAGAAGGCCCCCGCAATTGTTGGTATGTCTGCAGAAGACAATGATTGGCTCAATGTGTTCATAGCATTTCAATAACATAGTTTAATTAATTATTATCTCATAAAATAAAATTAAGATAAAAATTTGTTTTAATTAAAAGAAATTTATTATTTTTATTATTTAATTCAATTTTAAATTAATTAGTGCTAATATAATATTAGATTTTAAATCATTTAAAAAAAAAGGTGATGTATAGACTCTATCCATCCCCTTGTTGCTCCCATTTTGGTCAGTTGAGTGGAGCAGCTTAATTAACATTTGCAGAGAGAATTTTATAATACCAATTGTGTTCCACTGGGTGGATGGGTTAATAGAAAAAGCCATAATTCATGCGTTAATCAGACTGTTGCCGCATGCATTTTAGATAAACTTGGACTAAATTCGTTGCCTTTGTTCCACTTTGACAGAACCAAACTCAAAAAAATAAAATAAAGATACAGCTGGACTGCAATCTTTGTTTGCTTGAACTGTGGGAAATGACAACCGGAATATGAACTAGATATGTAATCTGGCACATTGTTCCAATTGTCACGAGTCTGATAGGTAAAATCTTAAATATTCTTTCAAGACATTATTCTCGTATATATTATTCTCGTGTTAAGATAAGTACTGAGAATAAACGACCATTTTCCTGGCCAGTTTCTCCAATAAATGGTGTTTATACAAAAATGGGATAAAAGAAAATCACATCTCAATATATAGCATCGTTACCATTTTGGAGGAATCATTAATTATTTTTCTGCCTTTGCAATTAGTGATGCTCAGAAGGTCAACATTTTTTGTTGTCACGCACCTGCATTTTTACTGCAATTTTAATTTGAGCCATTCCTTCAACCGTGCAATCCCCATTTTACAAGTAATTGAAAGTTTGTCCCAATACAAGAAATGTTGAAAAGGTCAACCAACTATAGCTTCATCTTAACTAATGCAAGCTGGAAAGGAAGGACTATTTATATTGGGTCAATCTTTTTTTTTTTTTTATAGATAAAAATAAATACGGTTAAAAATACCAACTTCAAACGTATAACAAAGAGACAGTCTTGAACCCAAAAAATGACTGACACATTTACTCTCCATATTGGGTCATGTTCACCCCAAACGAATTGTGATATTTTAATTGAAAGCCTCTTGTACGTTTGAATTTTCAAGTAGTATATACAAGACAAAGTTGATGTTTCGATGTCTAACTGGATCACATGATTTTAGCTTTGGCATCACACAATTTCAAGTCTCATGAGGGGTATCATTTCATTTGTCTTGTCTGTCTTGCATTAAAATTCTTGGTCAGAGTGTCAAATTCTGTGCCGTAAGATAAAATTTAGAGTTAATATATATTTTGGTCTTTCACACTTAAAACTCTTATTAATTTAATTTTTTACAATTTAAATTTATCAATTTGGCTATTTATATTTGAAACTCTAATCAATTTCGTCCATCACATTTAAAATTTATCAATTTAGTCTTTTACACTTTAAATTTTTTATCAATTTTATTCTTTAAATTTATCAATATTTTTGAAGTGTAAGAGATTAAATTGATAAGTTTTATAAGTTTAAGGGACTAAATTGATTAGAATTTTAAGTACGAGAAATTAAATTGATAATCTTAAAGTACAATACACTAAATTAATAAACTTAAAAGTGTAAAATATTAAAATATATATTTACTCTAAAATCTATGTACATTGAAACAAACCTTCTATGTAAGTTAATGTCATAATTTTTCCTTACGCGCCTCCAATTACATTCTCATGTAGCTTGACAGCATTTAAATTCAACCTAATCGTATATATATACACAAAAATCATTTCTCCTTGTATTTATATTATTATTATTAATTATAATTTAACAGAATCAATTAAGTAGTAAATTTTGTGTTAGAGCAATGGATGCGTGGGGTGTGGACGTGCTAGCAAGTAAGGCACGAAAAAGAGGCAGAGCAGGAAATGAAGTCAAAATGATTTGGAATAAAAACGAAGGTCAAATGTCTAACTTCACAAAGGAGTGCCCGTGCTCGTGCCGCGCGTGCGTGAGTAGTGGGAGTCCACTGCGGCTATCTATACCCATGCTAATTATGACCGTGATCGTGGCGGAGCTACTAGCTTCCCTTTGGTTTTGGTCCCGTATAATAATAATAATAATAATAATAATAATAATAATAATAATAATACAGTTTTAAAAATAAAATACAATTATTATTTCTATTAATTATTAATCTATATATTATCAGAAGCCAATGAACGTGAGCTTATGAGAGTCGTAACCAGTGAGAAGGACCAATAAATCAAGAATCAATTGAATAGACGACCATAATAAAAGAATGAATTGAATTGTCAGCACTCCGTCAAACACGTAATCTTTGTAAGTAAAACAATAAATCGTAAATCTGAATCTCATTAGTCCATCTATAATTTTTGGTTAGCTCGTGTATAATAAAGGAGACTTTTACTAGTGAAATCATTATCTTACAGCTTGCCATCATTTTCTTCTACAAGATTTTTTTTATGACTTTCGCTCCCATATATGTGCGTGTTCATTAAGCTAATTATTAACACCCACGTTTCTTTCTGTTGAAATTACCCACTAATATTGAAGTGACAATCAAATGTTGTTGCATGTGAAAAATATATTGTTTAATCCAAAATTTCAATATATATAACATGGAATTTTCCTTTAAAAAATTATTATTTGGTATTAGAATCTTTATATTACTAGTACTTACTTTTTTTTAGCAAATCCGATGGTGTCTGATACACCTTTGATTTTTGTCAACTTTATAAATTACTTTAGCGTGGTTAAAGGAGTTTAGCATCAGACTATGTGTCGATCAAAAGTACAACCAAACCACGAGGACGGAAAGGAAGAAAATAAGCTTTTCTTCTCCGTTCCTCCCAAGTAGGAAAGATAATAGTTGCACCATAATATAAAATGGGTTGATAAATCAGTTCATTTTTAATTATTTGTTTAATATAAGAAAATGTAAATATATAGTTGAACTAATTAATTTTTAACTATTATTCCAATAAAAAGATGAAATAATGATTCCATTCATTTTTTATATGGTGCAACGAAAAAATAAATTTAATTATTAACTATGTACACCAACATATAAAAAGAAGAGTCAACATCTTTTGTGCTTTATTTTATACTATATATTACTCATTTTCAATGGTAAATAAATATAAAATAATATAATTTTAATGTAGTAGTAAATTGTTGCAGTATTTGTTAATATTGCTGACTGATAAAAAAGATGAAAAAAAAAAAACTTTTTCTGCTTGTCCAAGCAGCCAGTTGTTTGGGTATAAGTACAAACTTAAAATTATAAAATCTAAAACCTAATGATTCCATTAAAGTCTTATTTCACGTGTTAATCATTTTCGTTTTCATGTGGCCATGTGAGTATGTATTTATGATGATTTGATTATATCTTAAACAAGTGTAGAAATTTGAATAATCCTTGATCTTCAGTGCATGTGAATTATGATTCTCATTCTTCTTTTTTGAATTTGGCAAATTTACAGGTGAAGTTTGGTTTGGGATAATTCAATAAGAATTAGTTACAGTCAGTCAGATATTTTTGCAGACATGGGTAGCAAAATCACCCATATATAGCAGAAAGTTGGTGGTGTTTGTTGTTATGAAATTTACTTGTTAGGATATATTACTATAATAAAACACATTTCAACAAATTTATATAATTAGAATTTAAAACAAATTAATTTATGGTTATTAGACAAATCTAACCATTGATAGGTTAAATAATTAGGCAGCAAATTAATTACCTTAAGTTAATGGCAATGAATGATGGTCCCCAAAAATTTCACAAAATTAAATTACAACAAATAAATTAAAGAAAGCATCATCTTTATGGAAATAATTATAATTAGAAGGAAAAATTATAAACAGCAATATCTTTTCTTTTTTTTTTTTTAAATGAAAATGGACAGCATCATTTTTTTTCCTAGTAAGGACCTCGAACGAAAGGAAAATACAATTATGTCCACGAATCAAAAAAAGATAATTTTACCATCTCCGTTGTCGTTTCGTAGAGGGAAAGCGAGGACGCGTAGCAAACCACTTTCCAGAATATGGATGAGGCGTATAACCGAATGGAATTTTACCAAAAAGCTACTCGCAGCAGAAAACGTAGTTAATGCCTATGTTGTCTACACCTCGAGTTCAGCTCTAATTTCACTGCAATTTGCATTCAAGCTTTCTATTTAGAGATCCTTCACCCCCTTCATTTCTTTTCTTTTCCCGACTCTTTCTGCCCCTGAATTTTGCTCTTTCTTCTGACCAGATTTGACCTGGTTTGGTTACAATTATATGAAGCATTTCGTCGAGCACCTGGGTTTCACTATTCTAGATGAACCTCCCAGCACCCTCCATGGAAGACCGTTTTCTCAAGCTTAAACTAGTGCTCTTTCTGTCACTTGCTGCAGTTGTTTCCAGTGACACAGACCCTCATGATGTTGATATTCTCCACCAATTCAGAAAAGGATTGAACAACCCGGAGCTGTTGCCGTGGCCTGATGCTGGCGGAGACCCATGTGGCAATCCTAACTGGCAGTACATCTACTGCAAGGGCAACAGAGTGACCCAGATTCAGGCTAAGGACTTGAACTTGAGTGGTCCTCTACCTCAGAATATGAACCAGCTCTCTGAGCTAGTAAATATTGGCCTTCAGAACAATAAATTGAACGGGCCATTACCGTCTTTCAGCGGGTTGTCCAAATTGCAATATGCATATCTGGATAACAACCAGTTCGATTCCATTCCAGCTGATTTCTTCGATGGGCTTCAGAGTCTAGAGGTTTTGGCATTGGATGAAAATAATTTCAATGCTAGTACTGGATGGCAATTTCCCCCTAATTTGCAGGATTCCACTCAGTTAAGGAATCTTTCTTGTATGAGTTGCAACTTGGCTGGTAAATTGCCGGATTTTCTGGGAAAGATGTCATCTTTAACTGTCCTTAAGCTTTCAAACAACAATTTAACCGGTGAAATTCCACAAACTCTCAACGGCACGAATTTACAAATTTTGTGGTTGAATAATCAGCAGGGTGATGGTCTCAGTGGTCCTATTGACATTGTGGCAACGATGACTTCGCTTACGAGTGTCTGGCTTCATGGGAATCGTTTCACAGGGTCCATTCCAGAGAACATTGGGGTTTTAACTCTTCTGAAGGATCTCAATCTCAATGGTAACCAACTCGTTGGCTTAATCCCAAAAGCTTTAGCTGACATGCAATTGGACCATCTAGAATTGGACAATAACAACCTAATGGGTCCAATCCCAGATTTCAAAGCAGCTAAATTCACTTACGGTGCGAATGATTTTTGTCAACCCAAGGAGGGGGCTCCTTGCGCCCCGGAAGTCACAGCACTCTTGGAATTTCTCGGAGGGTTGAAGTATCCTTTGAATTTAGTTCGAGTTTGGTCTGGTAATGACCCATGTACCCAGTGGTTGGGAATAAAGTGCAATTCCAATGGAAAGGTATCTATGATTAATTTACAAAAGTTTAATCTTTCTGGTAGTTTAAGTCCTTCGGTTGCAAAATTAGATTCTCTAGTTGAAATCAGGTTATCAGGTAACAATCTGAGCGGCCAAATACCTAGTAACTGGACTAGCTTGAAATCTCTCACATTATTGGATCTAAGTGACAATGACATTTCCCCTCCATTGCCACAGTTTAGTAATAGCAATTTCAAACTTTTAACTGGCGGAAATCCTCTACTAAATGTTGATTCGAAAACCCCTCCATCAGGGAACAGCCCATCATCTGGGAATGACCAACCTTCACCTGATTCTCCATCAGAACACTCAAGTTCCAAATCCAATAATACTCTTGAACAAGAAAAATCCAACAGGAAAATTTTGGTTGCTGTTATAGGTCCCGTTGCAGGTATTGTTGCTGCAGCTTTTCTGTTCATTCCCCTGTATATATATTGTCGCAAGGGAAGAAAAGATACTCCCCAAGCTCCAAGTTCACTAGTAATTCACCCCAGAGATCCATCTGATTCAGACAATATGGTAAAGATTGTTGTTGCTAACAATACAAATGGAAGCATTTCCGCAGTAACAGGTAGTGGGTCTGGTACCAGAAATAGCAGTGGAATTGGCGAATCTCATGTTATTGAAGCTGGAAATCTTGTGATATCTGTTCAAGTTCTTAGAAATGTGACGAAGAATTTTGCTCCCGAGAATGAGCTTGGCCGTGGTGGATTTGGGGTTGTTTACAAGGGAGAATTGGATGATGGAACTAAAATAGCTGTAAAAAGAATGGAAGGTGGCGTGATTAGTACTAAAGCCTTGGATGAATTCCGATCTGAAATTGCGGTTTTATCAAAAGTCAGACACCGCCATCTAGTGTCTCTTTTGGGTTATTCTGTTGAAGGCAATGAGAGAATCCTAGTTTATGAGTATATTCCACAAGGAGCTCTCAGTAAGCATCTTTTTCATTGGAAGAGCTTAAATCTGGAACCTCTTTCTTGGAAGAGGAGGCTCAATATTGCCTTGGATGTAGCTAGAGGGGTGGAGTATCTACATAGTCTGGCTCATCGGAGCTTCATACACAGAGATCTAAAGTCATCAAATATTTTGCTTGGGGATGATTTTAGAGCAAAAGTCTCAGACTTTGGATTGGTGAAGCTTGCTCCTGATGGTGAAAAATCTGTGGTGACCCGGCTTGCTGGGACTTTTGGATACTTGGCGCCTGAGTATGCAGGTAAATCTTTTGCAAAGACATCTATTATTTGATTTCAATGAAATAGAGGTTAAATATTTTTATTCTTCATTTGTATTAGCACACTATTAATACCTAAAGTGGCATATTATTTGTAAAAATTATCTTAGCTTTCTCTAAGGTGCAGATTTCCTGGTGATCCGTGGCAGAAGTGATATAGGCAATAACCTCATGTTCAGTGGTGTTTTAATGCATTAGATTAAGGCTGAATGAAGCAGCTGATTTTATGGAATAAGCTTTGCTTTAACGTATCATTTAATCTATGTATGTTACAAATGTATTATTCATGGAATAGCATGGAGGCAATATGTGGTTGCTCTTCATGAACTTTGGTCATTTTTTTTTTCTTATTCGTTTTAAAACAGTTATTCATGGAATAACTGTGGTTGCTCTTATGCATAGGTATAAGGTCTCTATCCCACTGTGCATTTCCGCATTGTATGTTTAGTGCTGTGCATTCCAAGTTCTATAGCCCTAATTTGATATTTGATATATTAATCTATTTATGCTAACTCTCCCTGACTTTCATCTCTTTAATTGATTCAGTGACGGGAAAAATCTCAATCAAAGTAGATGTTTTTAGTTTTGGGGTTGTGCTGATGGAGCTACTGACTGGATTGATGGCCCTTGATGAGAATAGACCTGAGGAAAGCCAATACTTGGCGGCATGGTTCTGGCATATAAAGTCAGATAAAGAGAAACTTATGGCTGCTATTGACCCAGTCCTTGACAGAAAGGAAGAAACGTTTGAAACCATCTCCGTCATTGCTGAGCTAGCTGGACACTGCACTGCAAGAGAACCAAACCAGCGGCCAGATATGGGCCATGCTGTGAATGTCTTATCTCCCCTTGTTGAAAAATGGAAACCATTTGATGATGACTCAGAGGAGTATTCTGGCATTGACTATAGCCTGCCCCTTACCCAGATGGTGAAGGGATGGCAGGAAGGAAAGGACTTAAGCTACATGGACCTAGATGACAGTAAGAGTAGCATCCCTGCAAGGCCTACTGGATTTGCCGATTCTTTTACTTCTGCAGATGGTCGGTGAAACAAGCAGTTTGTACGTTTTTCTTGAATGCGTTTTTTCCCCCTCTTGGTGTAGATAGCATGCTTTTTTCTTCTCTCAGAATTCCTCGTCCAATGTTTAGTACCAGTGGTGTGGTGTTGTAACTTAGGGATTTCGTACGATCTAGAGGTCTCGTGTATGCTTTGCAATTTCAAGTGTGAATTATTGTAGATAGTGAATGACTCATGATCAATGAAAATGTTTGAAACGTTTATTTCAGAGTGTTGGGGCATGATGAAGACTACTAGAGTCTAGATAGTTTCTTTATACGCGCATGAGTTAAATATCAGATTGATTTAACTCTCCTTTCATTGAGTTCCTTTCTTCAAGTGCTGGGTAATGAGTTGGAGGATAGGAGACCGCAATTACAGTTTTTTGCTTTACCAAAATGGAGTTTTCACCCTTATTAGTAACATAACCGAGGTACTCTTTCAGCATTTTTATGTAAAAACAGTCAGATAAGATTGTGGACGCAGAGACATTATGGTGCCTATTAGTACGCACACACACAACACTGGCGTGGTCATTTGTTGCTGGTTTCTGGATTGGAAAAGATACCAAGACGCACATCAAATCATAAATGACATCACTAGTCACTAACTAACTAGTACTTCCAATCGGGACCAATGACAGAATTACTGAATAACCAACCTCTTTGAGTTGAGCCAGACACGTAGCCAATTCTATTCTCTAAAGGACAAATTCAAGTTCACAGCTGGCCAGCACACCGTTAATGCTTTTCTTTGTCAAAAAAGGAAAAAGAAACATAATCCCTTGATTTTTGATATTGTGATACTGTGGTAGAAAGCGGATATTAGCAGTAACTTTACATTATTAACTAAAGGCGCGCACAACACCAAAGATACTGGTAATGAAACATAATATAGACCTGGCATAGTCATTCATTGAATCAAAAAATAAATATATCCTAGTTGCAGCACCAACTAGAAATTAAAATAATCATCATATTGTTGGTTTTGTGCTTAAAATGGTGAGTTAACCGTTTATAAGCGTGCGATGCTTTCTAATATATATCGGGAAATTAGGTTCATACACTGAGATTTGATCCAAAACTCAGGAGAAGCAAATGATTAATGAAAAATTTACAATATACTCAAGACAAGAATTACCGCAGAACTCTTTGATGTCTTGTTTTCACTTGATATTCCACACCAACTACAATTGACTCATGCAGTGAAATGAGTAAGGCACCCAGGGCTATATAATTCATGAGCAGTACAGTCAAGACATGGATTGCACAGCTGTACAAAATGGGCAAATCTTCCTCTATAATTATAAATTTCTGTTTCCAGCACAACGCGTTTGCAATTTTCAATGTTAAGGATTCAGTCCAGTAATTCTCTGACGGTTACAACCTGAAATATAATAGGCAGGTATGCGAGTAAATTCAAAGAAACCATTAACATAAGATCAGAAAATACCTCCACTTGTATCATAATTACACAATGCACCGGGCTTACCAATCACAAATCCTCAGAAATGCAGCCAACATGATAAGCCTGAGTAAAATCTGAACTCTGGTCCTTTAGGGAGACGGTTGACAAAATTTTTGAAAAGGAAAACTGCCCGTACGGTCGGTGGACGGGAGGTAACAGTAAAGCTGATAGTTTATCCATGGCAAGTAGACGTGAACACTTGCTGCATAACCAACGAATTAAGTTTAGTAATTTTGTAACAGGCATAGGATTTAAGGGATTTGGAAACAGCAAATCAAACCTGCACGATCTTGTAAATAGAGTCTGGTAGCTGCAAATCCAGTGCTACAAGAAGAAAGGCAGTGAGCTAAGAAAACCAAGGGTACTTGGGGAATGCGCAGCTACTAAGCAAAATAAATATCATGACTAAGCCAGAAACTTTGCAAAAGCATGATAATATCAGTACCAATAAAGAATACAAAGATGTTTCATCTTGGTTTCCAAGAAAATATTGCAGAGCTGTAGCTGCATATTCCTGCAGCAGAACAAATAAACTAAAGTCAGAAACGAAGAGTCACTACCAGAATTACATGAAATATGAAGTTGGCAACAATGATCATTACCGTTATATGTCTGTATACATGATAAACAGAAGAACCCCTAGCATGAACATAGCTCCCACCCTGTTGAAGATTGTAATGGTTAGCAGCAAGGTAAACTGTAAAAATTTATAAATACATGGTTGTACCATTCATTCATGCATATTTTAGTTAGAAATAAGAATTTACAAGTTGAAAATGAAGCATTTTAACAACTAAACCACATAAGGTCTCAGTTAAATCTGAAAATGAAGCAGCGTAACTACTGAATCAGGTATAAGTTCATTATAGCTTGATTAGCTTCGACAAAGGTGTGATTAATCTTAAGAGGAAGGCTGGATTAGCTATTCATATCCATATCACTTTTCTTAAACAGCAGGATATAGTTCTCAACAAAGAAGAACATAAAGGAGGAGAAGAAGTAGATGAGGAAGAATTTTACAAATTAACCATCATCATAAAACAAACGGTTATTTTTCCACATATCTTACATTACAGTTTCTTAAGAAGCCATGAAAATCACATTCTTTCAAGATATATCACAGCAGAGATATACAGCGAACAACCAAGTGTTATCTAGAATGCTAATAACATGCAAACCAAACAAACAAACGATTTGAACAACAAACATGAATAGAAAAAACGAAACAGGAAAAAGATCACAATAATGTTGTCAAGTATACCTCATCTGGAGAAAAGAAAGCTACAGCATTAGGATCAATGGAACCAGCAGGATGCAACGACACAACAGCTCTGAAGACAGAAGGAAAAAGCAACTCTATAACAGCGATTTTTTCAGAAGCAACCACTCCCAAGGATCCTGACCTTAGTTTATTTGAACCATGAAAATTATGTTCTAGAGAATTTTCATTCGTTGAAGAGGAAAGTGATGAAGCCCTTTTCAACCAATCTAATCGTTCATATGTAGAAATTTTCAAATTTGGCACTTCCTTTTCCAAACGCTTCAGAACATCTGGTAGCGTCTTTAGATAACTAAGTCCTTCCACGGCATCCACTGTGATTTCCTCAGAAACACAGCGTTTCTTTGAAGCTGGTTCAACATTCTGAAGTCCATCATCAAGATGAGGGAAAAAACGCCTTTTCTGATCAGTGAAGGCTTTAAGAGCCAACCTGAAAACAGTCAGAAGCCTGAGTGAGCAATGAATGCAGCATTAACAGAAGCGCTGCTATTGCGGTTTTTATAAATTACAATTACAATACCCTTGAAAAAGCTATCAATGAAAACGTAAACACACTTCTTATTGAATTGTATTAACAAATGCGGAGCACCAAAATGATGTCCAGAAAACTTGCAGATAGCTGTTTGATTTTTAGCCAATTTTAAAATTGACAAGCAATGGGAATGTACAGCAGTGACAAATATGACAATTTTTTTTCCCACTTACAGGACCACCAAAAAGCCCTAGCTGCCTTACCTATACTGTAGACTACCATACTCGCACTGATACCATTCTACCTACACAGCTTAGGTATGAGGCAGTTGCTCTGGCTCCATTATTTTGCTAATTCTCATAGCCTGTCTAATGTAAGTATTCTCGAGAATAACAAAACTTGAAATTCTAACAAATTCTTATATATGCTAAAAACAAAATCACCGATGTTACACTCCATAATCACATTGCCTTAAAATGTATTTATTTACAGTAACTCCTTATTTGAGAAACGTGCCACTAATAGGATCAATGATTTTCCCTATTTGATTATTGGAAAAAATAAGCTTCCAGCAAGACATCACACAGTGGTCAATACCGAAAGATGTAAATTTCAGGCAGAACTCATATATAATGAATATAAACGAATCGAACCTGGTCCTGTCAACAGCGGATGCGCCAGCTTGCCCTGCAAGCTGCCGTTTCCACGCGTAAGCAACTACAGCACCGTCCGGGCAAACCAACGGCATATGCAGGCCCCAAGAATTACTTCGGGATCGGAGTGATTCATTGAGAACGCCACTCTCTTCTAGCTGCTTCCCTGAAAAAAGAAAATAACAAAGAAAATGGACAAACATTAAAATCTAAAAAAGGATAAATTGGAAGCTAGGAACCTAAAATCAAGACGTATATACCTTGGTTGAAATGAGAGGCATAGTCAAAATTGCATACCAAGAGAACGAAGGTCTTGTAGATGTTGACGCATAGAAGAATCTTCTTTGAGGAATAACTGCAGATGCTTGTTACTTTGGTGAGGCTGTGCAGCAATAAAGAGGGCTTCCAGAAGACGGTCGGCGCCAATTCTGATATCTGCGATGAGTCGGGCAGCTTGGCCCAACCTATCCATTGCTTGGGCCACTTGCTTCGGCGGTGCCTCTGCTGTAGAACCGCCAGAGGAAGGAGGAGATGGACTTTGAATAGCCGGCGCCACCGTAGTTGCCGGCTGACTTTGTTGCATTTGTGCAATTCCACCTATTTGCTTTTAGCGTTGGAACTTTCTTTTCTTTTCCGGGTGAATAAACAAACCGAGTAATCGTGTTGGAACTTAGAAGTGAAGAACTGAGATGCAGATGCGAACATGGAAATGGGACGAGTCTCAGAAAAAGTTGGAAATTGGATTTCCTGTCGTCGATCCGGAGGACTTTGGGCCAGTTCTGTTGTCACAAAATTAGGGCCCATCTTCGTTGATGTTCTAATTAGAGACACTGATAGATAATTTCTTTATCTGATTTTCATTACCAAAATATTATTATTATAATCGATAATTAATCAAAATATATAATTGAATAATAAGCACTTCAAATGATTTATAAGATTTTTAATTTAAGCTCTGCAATTCTTTTGGAGATTTCATAAAATTCTTTTGTATTGGTAAAATTTTGATTAAATTTTGTAAGGTTTCTCTTATTTTATAAGTTTTATTTTAAAAAAAAAATTAAAAAAATCGTTTATTTCAAAAAAAATTTATCTACTTATTTCATGAAAATTATTTTTTATTTTTTGGTAATAAGTAATATTTTTATATAAAAAATATATCATTTCTCTTTTAATTTCATCTACAATAATAATAATAAAAAAATTCAGTTTCTAATCCCATTAACGCTTTATTTTAAAAGGGAAGACGTATATATAACACGTTAAAGAACAGAAAAAAAGAACACAACTAGTAAGTGTTGCCGCCGCGGGTATATGTCCACTCTAGTCTCAAGCTCTCCGAAAATTGTTGGCTCCCCCGCGCATTGTGGTGTCGCCGCCTCAAACTAATCGCAGCTTCTTCCCGGTGGACAAGAGCTCTACCTCTGGGAGCTTGTATCCGATCGTCTTAACACAATACCTATTTAAAGCTGAAAGTACGTCGCGTTTTCTCTTCCGCCAGAAACACATGCTCTTCTTCCATCTCTCTCGTGCTCTCTCTATCCATTCCATGCTATGATTAAAACTGATAATGGGAGCTAAAACTTAACTCAGTGTTTCCTTCTTATGGTTTATGACTTTCTTTTAGTTGGCTTTTCCAGATTGTTAGGATTCTTGCTGTGTAGGTTTTCATTATACCGAGTTGCCATGTACTTCTTTTATTTACCGTAATTATTATTTTCAAGTAATCAATTCTTGATTAGGGTTTCGCAGCATAATCTTCTCGAAAAGATGACCCGTTCTAAAGCTCCTGCAAAGAAACAGCGTGGTGTGGATTTCAAGGTGACCTCTACACTCAGTTCTCTCATCCATATACACTTGTATTAGTAACATACAAAACCTTTGAAACGTTTATTTTCATTGTATTTACTCAACAATTTCAGAAAATTAAGCGAAAGGTTGGGAGAAAACTGCCACCACCTAAGAATGCAACGAATACCGAAATTAAATCCAAAGGTATTTTAGTCCGGCCTAGATTCCACTTCATTCTAGGTTTTGTATTCACGAGATTGGTCAGAAATTTTATTACATTTATCAACAACTTGATGTTTTCTCTGTTTATATCTTCACGATGATATTTTGTTCTTAAGAAAAAAAAAATATAGTTTGCTTTTTTGTCAGCACCTGAGTGGGAATGTGCTTGGGCATGTGGATTAATACTTCCATGTTGTAATTCAGTTATATTATCTTCTCTGTAGTGAAATGGTGTTTCTTGTGTGTACTGAATCTTAAATATGTTATTGAATTCTACTTTTGCTGTTTCTTTGAATTCTATATGACTTTAACCTCAAGAAATATCATGAACAGAGGTTTTACTAACACTCATTTCTGGCAGCAATCGTTCTGCCTGAGCAGAGTGTGGCATCAGACAAGGCAGGTTTAGCTGTAAACAAGAAAGGCTTAACTTTAAAAGAACTCCTTCAGCAAACATCTCATTACAGCCATAAAGTTCGTAGAGGTATGCCTTTTTTTTGGCTGAATGTTGTATCATTACGACGGTGTCTTATTAATGTGCATCGCAAGCTACTTAATTAAGTTGAATTGAACTAAGTTTTCAGATCACTAGATGCTACTTTAGTATGTCATAATTCATGAAGCCAAAAAAAAAAAAAAAAATTCTATAGAAAATCTTGTAGAACATTTCTTTTATTGTACAGCGCACTGTGGTTTGACTTAAATGTACATAAAATGGATTAATAAACATTTCTGATGGAGGGGTGATTTGACTTTTAATTTTTCAATATTAGTTATTTCAGAATCTATTCAACAAAAATACAATAGTGGTTATTTTTTTCTTTGGATGTTAAAAATTCCTCAACAAGTATATTGTTCTCTGGAAAATATTTTTATTTCCCCCCCTACTTCAACTGCATTAGAGTTGTAGTGTTATGGCATTCAATTTTTCATTTGTATTAAGTGGTCTGGTCCTGATATTAACGTAACACTTTTTTCTTGTTTCTGTTGAAGATGCGTTGAAAGGTATTAAGGACTTATTTATCAAATATCCAACAGAGCTGAAGTTGCACAAGTATGCTGTTGTAGAAAAACTTCGGGAGCGCATTGGTGATGATGATAGAGAGGTTCGAGATTCATTATATGAATTATTTAAGTCTGTGATTTTACCTGGCTGTAAAGAGGTACTTTCTACTTTCTAGTATTTGATTTATTTAACTTTCTTTTCATTCTTATTGAAACATATCTGCATACATTACATCTATAAGGAAAAATTCCAACTTCCTTATTGGATTTATAGACATATTTTGCCCCTAAAAGAATGACTAAGAAATTGCCCATTTTTCTGAAAGAGTATATCTTTCCCTGCTGTTTGTATTTCTAGGAACATGTCTAGAGATCACAGCACTTCTTTTGTTTATTATCACTAATCTCAATTATATTTGTTACTCTTTTTTATGAATGATTGACCTTATCCCTGGTATTTGTTTCTCCTTATATTTTTTAGGATAATCAAGAATTGGTCATGTCTTTGTTGATAGCTTACATTTTTAATGCAATGACACATTTGGCAATTGACATTCGGCTCATGGCGTTCAAATTCTTGGACCTTGTTCTTGAGTTTTATCCTCCCGTCTTTTCTTCATATTCTGAAAAGGTGATCTTATCTACCCATATAATAAGTTCTCTTTGCATATATATTGGAAATTGCATTTTTACATACTTTGTTTTAACATGTAACCCTTTTATTTATTTATTTTTGGGGGGCCCAGAGGTGGAGGTATTTGACTCACATGCTATAGCTGCATTTGTGGCTTCATTTGTTTTGCTAATATTCCTGCAATTAGATATTGATTTCTGCATTCATCTGTCTCAGGACTAAGCTCTTGCCATTGAACATTTTAATGCTAGAGCTCTCTGCTATAAGTGCTCTCTAATTTTGAATCATAACCTATCCTTCAATGTTATTGACAATGGTTTTGCTTGATCAGAGTTTATTTAGTTTAAATGGGTTAGTGGTTTTCCTGGATATGGTTTGGAAGTAATTGCTGTTGAGTCTTTGAATATACTTAAAAGACTGGACGAGGTGTTGGGTGAGTCCTTTTAGGTATAAATATTATGACACGCTAGTACTATGATAAAAGCATATTCTTTCTTTTGTTAGTTATGTTGCTGAAATGCATTCCATGGTTACATTTCTTTTTCCCATAGTTTTTCATAGATACCACCATCTTCTCATGTATTTCCTAACCTGTTATTTTATTCTATCCATCCGCATACTTGATTCTATATTCCTTTTATGGACTTGTGTTGATATCATTTCTCTTACATTGAAGTATTTCTATATATGGACTTTGTATTTATTGCTATTTTGGTTGCATCATGAACAGATTTTTCAGAATTACGAGGATATTCTAAGGAAACACCAGTCTTATTTACAAGACAAAGGAAAACTAAAGATTGCTCTTGCTGGGTTGGGTCGCTGCTTGTCACTCTTGCCATGGAATAGAGGAGATACTGATTTGCATGAAAAGGTATACCGTTTCCTATAGGTTATGACTTATAAGCACAACAGCCAGCCTCCTTACCTTAAATTTTGGTAATTCTTTGTGTGACATTAAACCTGGGTGTTTGTCTATTTGCTATGCTTTTGTTATATACTTTTACATGTGAAATTTGGTTTATTTAAATATATTTTTGTTATAATTATTAGTTTAATGCCCTATTTTTCAGTTTTATGCTTAAACTGGTTGAGTTGCCTGCATCTGGAACCTGTATCATTTGTTTATGTAGGTCACCGTCCTTTTGAGGAACATCTAATGTCATACACCTTATGAATTAATATACGAATTATATCATATTCTTGGTTTTTGGACCCTGATGGGTTTCATGGTGAACAACAGTCCAAATAATTTATCTTTTGGCTGTGAATTATCTTCTTAGACTTTCCTTGTGCATTAGGAGTTGTTTTGTCTCCACTAAATTGTTTGCAATGCTTTCTCCTATTTCACTAGAATGATGCTGGACGTAAGATATTGCATGCTTTTGAGGCTGATACTCCTGCAGGATCTACTGGTATGGAAAAGCATATTTTATCTTTTGAAACAAATAAATAATTCATTGCATTCATCAAGTTGAAAATATCCAATATCTTATTTTATTTTATTTTTTTTGCTGAAATAAGACACTGCTCTGACTGTCCTTGCATGCTTTACCTGTTTTCTTTTTTGATAGGGTTTTCTCACTGCATAAAGAAACTAAAGGATCTTGTGCCGGTGTTACTCAATAGTTTCCAAGAATTTATTCCACTGGTTCATACCATGCCAGTTCTTGATGTGAAGTCATTTGATTGTATGCTGTCTATATTATGCAGCATAGATCTGACAGTCAGGTCTTTTGTCTATGGGACTTACAAGGAGTCAGAATACCCGAGTTCTCATGGTGGACCTGGTATGATGATGTGGGATGACAGTATCTCCTCTATACTGTTGAAGAAGTTATTGCCTCTTTTCCCCTTCAATCCTGTGCATCATTTTTCAGAGAAGGTACAATTACATTTTTGTCTTGTTTACAATTACCCGAGTTGTTTATTTCTCTTTAGAATCTCCTACCGTGTAAATATGGCTTCATTTACAAAGTTCTCTTCTAGACTGCCTCTGTTCTGCTTGCGCTTCTTTATAAAATCAGATTTCTTTCCTTTTTGTGGCATTTTATTTTTCTATTGAATTCATTTCAAACTTGGTTTATTCTGTTTTTACTCTTTTTTGTACTATTATTGTATGTGATTTCAATAGGATTATTTCTTCCTTCCTTTACTTTGCAGGATGATGACAGATATCTTACACTGAACATGGTCATTGCAAAAATATTTTTCCAATTAAATGAGTTGATCTGCCTTCCTCCTGATCTATTGGAGAAATTTCTAGGATTTATGGAAAATGCTTTGCTTGGGAAGGTTTGTTACATGGACTAATGTATTCCTTTTTATTTCTTTCTTTCTTTATTTTTTTTTAAAAATGTTGACAATTACAGTCATTTTCTCTCTGGATTTGACTGGCATTATTAATGTGCAGATCTGCAGGCCTGCACAGTCTGGTAATGCTGCCTTGGAAAAGTATTTGGTTCAGCTCCTTCCTTTTATTCCAAAACTTGTTTCACATGTGGCTGGTTATTGGAAATATCATCTTCTTCAGGTTTGACTTATGATTTCCAAAATTCTGATTATATATTTGCTTCTTAGAGATACTGATTGTGTCTTCTGATCCTTTATTAACTTCTCCTTTGATGTGTTTGGTCTTAGGACCATGTTTGTCTATTCTTTTCATACATAAGTCTGCTGAATTCCTTTTGAAAGCATGGAAATCATGGTTTTTGATAAGTAACTCTCCTAGTGCAGGCATTTACTCAAACACTCAGGGAAAGCAAACCTGGTTCCTCATTGAAAATGGCTTGTCTCTCTTCAATTGAAGATATGCTAACTCATGTAAGTTTGGCATCGTCCTTATTTGGAAGAAATTCAACAAAAATGTACTTAGTTTGAGATTCTTAAATACTCTGATTAGCAATTTATATCTGATAAGCAATTTATACTTCTTTCCCTCTCTTTGCATCAATTGAACTTGTTCCTATTATTGTTGCAAATTACAGATTCAAGCTAAGCTAGGCCTAGATGCAAGCAATCCAGAAAATTTGGACCTTCAAGATGCTTTAATTGCATGGATAGCAGAGCTCCCTTTGTTGCTTATCCAGCTAGGAGATAAACACCCAGCCTGCTCCATGGTTGTCTTTCATTATTTTTACAAGCAGTTCTTTTTTCGAAGTTTCTTGACTAGATTTGTAAGATGAGTGTGTTAATAATTTATTATCTTAAATATCCAATTTAGTGACCATAAATCAATATTTATTCAGGTTGTGTTACATCTTCAACTTCGCATTGGACAATGTGCTTTGTTGAGCTCATCACTTGTTCATGTATACAACAACATGCAATATGTATTGCAAGACTTTTATTATACATGTCAAGAAGGTAAACATGAACGAGCTTTTGGCATCAGTATTAGTAGTTCAGCATCTGCAGTGTTATCCCTGGCCTCATATTGGTATTATGGTTTCTCTTCTTGCAGGAACCAAACGCTATGGTCCTTTTATTAGCCTTCCTAGAGAATGTCAAGAGCTCTCTCTCAGTTGTCTCTACTATTTCTCTTATTTGGACTCACCTTTCCTGAAGTCGTTAACTTCTTGTTGCCTATGTATGTATTCCATGCTTGTTTAAATCTTTAAACAAGCTCAGCCCCCCCAGTTTTAATTATTTAAAAATCGGTTTACATATGATTATTTCTCTGACTCGGTGATTTTATTATTGGATAAAGAAGTTGGGATTCTTAAATCTAGAAGTTGACATAAGCCTTTAAGAAATCCAGAATTTTAATTTGAATGCTGACTGGTTCATTACACATAATGATGGGATTGAAAATTTTAATGGTAACGATGTGGTCAAAATTATGTCACAGAAATTCCTTAAATAACCATACCTAGCAAGATATATAGAAGTAAATATCTTGATTAGCAAAAAATACCGTGAATACTCTTGAGCAATAATTTTGTGTGCCATATTGTACAATGTTAGGGTTCAGATTCTAACAAATTAAAAAGCCACACTAGTTTCTTACTTCTCACAACTTTTGAAGCGTGTGTGTTTTAACTTTGTTTATTACTTATTGCAGCTCCTGATCTTGATTCTCATGTGTTATTTCGGATTATAGAGGTTCTCCATTCAGCTTATAGAGATGGACATATAAAAATTGCTGACCACTTGAGTTTTTTCATCACTTTGCTCTCAAGTTTCAAAGTTTTTCCCGGTAGGTTATAGAAATTTGTTTGGCCATCTTGTTTGAATTTATGATTGCAGAATAGTTTCCCTTTTCTTTCTGTCTTTATTATTTTCCAAATTAACATTTCTTAGTTCTTGGTAGTAATATTTTGTATACACTATCCATCATCATGCAATCCAAGGTGGTGATAAACTTGCATTCTGCAGGAAATATTTCTTCTGCTTTAGCGAGTGACTCAAATCGTGGAACTTTTAAGTCAATCACAATTGTTGTTTGCTCATACTTGGCACAGATGGGTGATAATTCTCTTGTTCTACAGATTATAGAAAAAGCGATACTAGATCAGATTGTAAGTTGACTCAATTGTCACCCCTAGATATATATTTAACTGAGAGTTTGAACTGGTGTCTTCCAGGTTGCATTGCTTTGAACTTTCTTTGCATGAATAATTTTCTGTCCCGTCAAATACTTGCCTTTTCAACTTCTACTCCTTATTGGCCCATTCAGAGGTTTTCTAGAAGTATGAGTTCTTATACTGGTATTGTGTTACAGCTGCTAAAGCCTCCGCTGGATAATAGTTACTCTCTCCTAAGAATGCTTGTTACAGTGGATTCTAAGCCCACTAGACTCTCTGAACAGAGTATTGTCACTCTGAGCTATTATCTTGCAGAATATCTGATGAATATTGTTCAAGTAAGAGTCCGGACTAAATTATTCCAGCTACATATGCCTGAAGCTATGTTGTGTGTCTCTGTCTTCTTCTGGGTGAAAGTTCAAAAAGCTTTACTTTTTTGTTCTCTTTTGTCATTATTCAATATTTTGAATGTCGTGACATGTAGCACATTATTTGAAAAATGTATTATTGACAACTTAGTATGTATAGTATAGCTTCCTCAAAAGACATGCATCCTTTGGGAATAAAATAAGATGTGTGATAAATTCAACTTTTATGACATGACTACTCTTGGTCATCTATATTTTGAATAATATATGAAGGTGATTATTTTGCTACTTGTGAATGTATTTTTATAGAAACATCAAAATTCAAGGGTTCCATTTTCTGATAAACTCCATCCGGTGCATGTTTATTTTCTGATAGTAAGAAGTGTGTCTTTTAATTTATCTTTTCGTTAGGTGGTGTCGTTTTAAAAACAATGGATAGTGATATATGTCAAGTGTATTAGTAGTTTATTTATTTATTTATTTTTTGTACATAACTTTTCTTTTATCATATATTTCTGTCTCACAGTGCATTGCTGAAGATGATGATGAGCACAATCTTTCTAGTCAAATACGCACTCAGCATTATTATATCCTACCGTGTTTTTTCTTGTTTGATCGATGTCACAAACTTATGAATCTTGTATTGAAGACAATGGGATCTGCTATAATAGAAAGTAGTTTGTCTTTGGCATCTGATAATTGTACATGTAATGAAAAGGAATGCTCAAGTAGGGTAAATGCTGTTGCTTCTGTACTTCTGTTGATGCAAAAGGATGTCAAACTGCAAAAGATTATGTCTATGTTTGAGGAAGATATTGATAACATTTTAAAGAACGTGCTTTCTTTAAAGGTAAGCTCAGGCTTTTGTGTGCAATATGGCCGATGTTGCTTTTGAATATTAGTTGTTTGTGATAACTCCTTTCCATAGGGTTTGATGTGATTGACCATAAACATGTTCATTATTTTCCCATGGTTCCATGTGTAGGCATTTTCATTTTTGAGTTCTGTGAGTTAAGGCTTGGAACTTGCTAGAGGATTTGGTGCTTTTTGAACATACATCCCACCTATAGCCATTATGTCCATGATGCAAAACTAATTAATTGTAATCAACATAATGCTGTAAAATTATTTCATGGTTTTTAATGGATGATGTATTCGAACAGAAATGCTTTTTGTTTTACTTCTGGGAAACTTACCTTCAAGATATGTGAGGATGCTTTTGTGAAATTTTGTTGCCCGGTTAACTTTTTCATGTAGTAGAGGAGCTTTTAGCTTATGTTACAGTAGTAGCAATATGTTTGGATGGTTTTAATGGATGGGGCCAGCTCTGTTTTGCATCTAGGCTAACTTAAGGGTTTTGCTAGTTTGACTTCACACTGTAATACTAGGTTGGCGAAAAAATCTAACCGGAGCTGACTAGATTGAAACCAACTCTAGTCAGGAATTCAACTTGAGCCTTGTAGCCTGTTTATGTAAGAGTGGAGAAGAACATTTTTATGTGATTAGTGCTTCATACCCTGTGGCTTCTCTGATGTATTAATATTATTATTTTCTGTGTGATTAGCGTTTCTGGATTTGTGATAATCGATTTTTTTCTTTGCTCATCTTTTGTTTTGTTTTATTTGTTTATTTATTTTTAATGCAGTCATCTGAGGAAATCAATATGAAAATTGAAGAAAGACATAAGATACAATGCACAGTTGATAGACTGAAAATTTTGACCAGCACATTATCGTGAGATATCTGAACTATCTAGAGGGTTTGAGAGCAACATACTTGCCCTTGTACGTTTTCGAACCTGGACCACCGTATGGGCCCAAGTCAGTTTTATTGACACGTCATTCATCTTCTGGCTTCTCATGTAGCCAAGTTACTTCATAGTATTTGAAATTTTGAATTTCATCACCTGTTGCGATTCTCAAAATGTGATGTATATTTGTTGATACTAATACTTGTGAGCCATTATATCTCTGTGTGAAGTTTGTCCATGTCATGAATACACATGTCTAAGTCTGCCCTTTTTGTCTCAGCAGAAGTTAGAGTTGAGCCTTGCATCTGCATAAATATAATAAATTTTTAAATCCTCATTTTGGTGAAATTCTTCTAGTAGATCATTCTGATTTTTTTGTGCATACAGCCCCAGGGGTGATTCATTTTATGATTATCATTCATGAACACCAAATATGACATGACATGACTGAAAATGTTATTAATTTCTAAATTTCTATGTTGATAGCAATGAAATCAATCATTGGCAGTATTTGTATCCTTTGACCTTTGCAGGCATGTTAAGCGTGAAAGTCTACTCAGTTGTTTGAATGGGCAAAAACCGCAGAAGGATGGCTTAGGATGAACTTTGTGAGGTACACAATGCTACAATTATCTATGTGATATGAGCATGTACCCATCCAAAGATTCTTACGGCCTAATCCTTTTGATTTTTTTGTTTCATAATCTTTGTAGGGAATCCTGGAAGATCAAAACTGGTTTAAGGAGAATGCATTGGTAGAACATGGCACCGCTTTTCACCGACCGTCCTTGCTAAAAGCGGTATCTCTTAGAAGGGGGAATATATAATGAATCAGCTAAGGATTATTCCAACTGGCGAGCACATGGTGAAGATTTCCCCCTCTACAACTCTTCCTCATGTATCGTTCCAACGCCTCTTCGTCATGAGTTTACCCGTGGCCTAAACATGGAGAATGTCCCTACTCCTTTTACCAAACATTCCAAACTTATTTGTACCATAAAAAAAAAAAAAGTGATGAAAAGAAAACATTGTAAGAGTGTTCTTTAGAGATTATAAGAGTGTGATTAAAAAAAAATAAACCGATACTAAGATTGTTAAAAGTTATTTAAGTATCAAAAAATAAGTTGTGATAATTTTAAGAAAAATTCTAAAATTCCTTTATGGGGTATGTTTTTGCATATGTAATATATGCATGAACAAGGATATTTCCAACGTAGCATGGTGGCGGTATTTTTGAGAAATTATAGGGGTGGGCATACAATGAATAAAACTAGTCAAGCTGAATTTAAAACGAGAGACTTGGTCGATTTTGAAATATCAAAAAAATTGGATTTGACTAGATTGGGCTAGATTTAATGGGATTGGTTGAACTTGATAAAATTAAATTTGGTTGAATCAATTTTTTAGCTCTCTCCGTAGAATATTTAATAAAAATGGCATAAATGATTTATTGAGTAAATAATTATATAATTTATTTTATTTTATTAATTATGATGACATTTAATATTTTATTAAAAAACATGTTATTTGATGTTTAAATTATTTTTAAAATTTATTAAGTATTTCAAATTTTAAAAATGTATTTTTTATTAATTTAACTCATATTCTAATCAGTCATGTAATTTTCGTTGCAAGATAGATAATCGTACGGATTTGACCACTGCTACATAGGCGGGAAAGTTAAATCCAGTCTGAATTTTTAAGCTAGCTTCTGGCGCCAATTTAAAGAGAATAAATTGGTTATGATATCTGTATCTCTGTAGAAAAAATTTGAATCGGCTCAGCAAGAGCCATCATGCAGTCTAAGATCGGCACTTTTTTCAAACCTTCATCTGTTTCTGCACCTAAATCCGTCGAGCCACCTCCCTCCACGGAAAGCGACGATGACGAATTGGCCATCTGGGAGAGGAAACAATACCGATTCTTCAATACGTATCAGCGACGTCATTTGAGTCCCAACACGTAAGCCTTTACTAGAATCATACACGAAAATTGTCTTCAATCACCTATTCCAGTTGAGGGGCATCTGTTTGGTTTCCGGGAAAACTAGAGAAAAGAAACAGAAATCCCTGTGTATATTTCAAAGCATTTTCTCTGTTTGGCTTTAAATTTTGTAGCGATGAATTTTCCATTTGTTTTTACTGATTTTCATTTATTGATTTAATTCGATGGGAAAAAAAGAGGGGCAGCCGAGAAAGAGGAAATTACCCAAATGACGAAGAAAGCCTTACCAGTTGAATCGATCATAACGGGAAGAACAGTGATCAAGAATAAGAAGAGGAGCTATGCTCAGTTCCATCTGGATTTTGGTCAATCTGATTTTCTGTTACGCGCCTGTTCTATATGTGGAGTCAAATTTTCTCCCGGAGATGCAGAGGATGAGAAAACGCACAATGAATTTCATAAAAATTACACACATGGGATCCAATTCAAAGTAAAACCACAATGAATTTTTTGTTTCTGTTCCTCCCTTGCTGTGTAGATTTACAGTATAGCTAATCTATTTCTGCAGGGTTGGACTAATGAAAGGACTGTTCATATGCCCAATGTAAAAGGGGAGAAGCTCATTTTGGTGCTGGAGAGTGACCCACTGGCTCACAGAAATAAGGTTTTAGTAGAATTACTATTTATAAGTTTCTTACTAGGATTTAATATTTTGTTTACTTAAATATGATGAATACTTCTTTTGTGGCGTTTATTGATGACTAATTCTGCTGGCAGGTAAAAGAGGTTGTGAAAATGATGGAAATTGAGCTTGGAAGTGGATGGATAGTCCATAAGCTCTGTAAGGTGACTGCTGCTATCTTTTTTCTTGTTTGTAATTTAAATGATGCTAGTATATCTTCTATTCTATTGGAGTTTCCTGTACTTCATTAAGAGAGTTGAGGTTTGACACAATTGGCAGCATTTTGTTAATTCATAATTGTTCATTAACCTTTTACAGGTCTATTTGTTCATTTCCCATCAGAGGATTATTGGCTGCCTAGTTGCAGAACAAATAAAAGAAGCATTTAAAGTTATCTCTTGCTCAGCTGCTGGGCAGTCTCATTCTCATGGCACCAGGAAGAAGGAAACAAATTCATGTGCAACCACTCTCCAGTTTGGGGATATAATTTTTCAAAGGGAGGTTGAAAAAAGAGCCTTGTCTGCGAATGATTCTGAGGATGGACAATTTGGTGGGGCAATCCTCTGTGAAAGTAAGGCAGTAGCTGCTGTTTGTGGCATTAGAGCCCTTTGGGTCACTCCCTCCAACAGAAGAAAAGGCATTGCCAGCCAATTGTTAGATGCCGTGAGGTAATTTGCAGAAGTTGTGGACTTTATTCTGTGGTTTTATCTTACGGAGCTTGTCCCGATGTAACTTTGGCTCTTTATGTGGAAGTAAAAATCATGTGAATCAACCCAGGGCCCTGACTAGGGATTGGAGTGTCATATTTTCTAAAGCTGTTGCATTTCTGTATTTCTTTTTAAGGCATTATCATTATCACGACAGAAAGTCGTATTTTTAAGAGCCACCAACAGCAACAGATTCACCTAGTTGATAAATGAAAGTACAAAAATAAAATCATACCACAGAATTTGCATTAAATTAATATGTATTGGTAGGTTATTCTTCAATCAGCTGCCTGCTTACTTGTAATTTTGTTTCCATCATGGCAGGAGAAGTTTCTGCATGGGTTTTGTGCTTGAACGCTCCCAGCTAGCCTTCTCTCAGCCAACCTCAGATGGAAAGTCATTGGCATCAAGTTACACTGGCACCGGCTCATTCTTGGTGTATAAAGCCAACAAAATAGAATCGGAATCATAGAGTATGAATACGACAAACCATATTTCCTTTGTTTTTTATCGTTTATTTAGCATATGTGTGCTGTTATTTATTTTTCTCGTTTTGGTATACATAGCGTCATTAGGCTTTTTGATTCATGATCCTATACCCACTCAGCGGACTGATGACGGTTGTCCAAACTGAGAGATTAGGTCACAACTCTTGAAACGTGAAAACATCATATTTTAGATAATCATAACAATTTGTCCAGCACTGAGTGATCCATTCTGATCAAACATAACCAAAGACAAATCTCTTTTATTAGAGTTGGTACTATCACTGTCCTCTTTAAGGTTTTATCTGATGTGGAAAACGCAGAGACGTAATTAAATTTTCCAGAAGAAAAAGGCATCACTCTCAAAATCCTCCTAGGCTAACTTGGTTTAGGGCCTAAATCCATAGACCAGGGTGTTCTAGACTAGAGCAATGGTTTTTAGCCTAAAACAAGAACACTAGGTGCTATAAGTAACAGATGATCAGTTAACATGGACAACTTCAGCCAAAAGGAAACTAGCTTGAAGCTGATGAGAAAAAATGGACATTTTCCACCTACAATGCTACTTAGAGCTTCCTAATGGGAGGCATTTACGAAGTTGCACAGCCACGTGTACTGTGGTATGTGTGGATGCATCATTAGAGATGCTTACATGGCATCTTTTGACAGTGCAACGTTATTTAAGTAAATAACGGTGTACAACAGACCAAATGGGACCTAAACCACATAAAGCAGAAAGAAAAAAGGAGATGTGATTTTATTCCTTTTATGGAGAATTAAAAATTTTATTAAAATTAAATATTATTTTAATTAAATATTATTATGTATATTAAGTGATGTTTAATTTATTTTAATATATCATTATGTATTATATATTTTAATTTATATAAATTTATTAAATTTGTTTAGTATTAATTTTATATATATGTAGTGTATTAAAAATAAAATAAAATAAATTTAAATATATCAAATTATAAAAATAAATGTTAAAATAAAAATAATGATGTAGAATAACTTGTGGGACTATTTATGCAACCAATTAGAGTTGTACTATTAGAGAAAATTTTGTTTTTAAGTTACATAGAGTATAATAAGTGATGTGTGAGTGTGAAATAAAAAAATTATTAAATAATATAGTATGTAACTCTCTCAAGTTCTATTGTTAGAGATGCTCTTAGTGGCTTATGTGCGATGAAGCACTCATCTCGGTATTTTTCACATCAAGTGGTGCTAGTACTTCACTTCTTCTTTTTTTTAAGTATATTCTTTAGTCTTGTTAAATACTTTATTTAAAAAACATAATTCTCTTAATTTATTCTCGCATTGTCTTATGTATCGTTTCAATTAAACAAAGAAGTATCCTTCTTATTAGCACCATCTTTACAATAATAAATAGATCGTATGACTTACAGTCAATTGCACTGCACCCTAAAAAATTCATTTTCGAGGTAATAGGGTGTGGTTTGGTACACCATAAGGAATTTTGTATACATACAGACGATTTTGCCCCTAGAGAGAAAGGAAATGGATTCATGATTGTTGTGATTTATAGTTTTTGTGAATTTGATAACTGAGTCTCTCTTTACGAAATGAGAAAGGAGAGTTTGTTTTGTGCGTACGGTTGGAAAGGACAGGCAGCATGGGCTGGCTGGCGCAAGCAAGCTGTAAATAATAATATTTGGGCATCAAATAATACAATCTGTACCCTTGGGGAAAAAATTTATATGTCTTTCTTGGTTAAATTTTGCCATTTTTTATTAACGTACATATAATTCACTTCTTTGGGAAAATTAAACAAGATTAAGATTACACGTTGCCATCAATTAAAACCATGCACCACATTTCAATCTAATCTCTTGTATCTACCTCCTTTCTTATAGTATAAATACTACATCCCTTTCTTTTTAATTACTGTTTCAGGTTTTGGCGATATAATTAATATGTTAAACTTCGTTTTAAATTTCCCAATAAATCCGTCATAGAATGGAAAGGAGGCAATTAATAAGTTAAAGACTTGAGAGATAAGGGTATAATTAGTAAAATAGTAATTAATTTATTTTTAATTTTAAAATGAAAAATAAATTTAAAAAAATGACAATTTAAAAGGAACAAAGATATATCCTCTTCCTATGTCCTCTTAATAATATTATAAAGTAAATATTGAATAAAAAATAAATATATTTACTATCTTAAAAATATAAAATGTATTTAAGTATTTTTTATTTAATAAGAAAAAAATTTAGATTTATTCATTTAAAAGTAATAGAGATAGTATACCCTTAATTTATTATTTCTTTCCTCTTATGTCTTTTGCTATTTTAAAGAAAATTTTTAATTTTCAAACTTGCATTTTTAAAATTTTAAAGTTATGTTAAAATTATTTTTTTATATACTCTTATTTAATTAAAGTTAATTTAGTTATTTTCTTTCTTAATTACCGCATGAACTAGAGAAGATTAAATAAAGACATTATAGATATTACATCAATTTGGAACGGATGGAATATTGTGGTTGAGAATAAAGTCAATGAATTAATAAATAAAATAGTAATTAATATTGTCAAATAAATATAAACAAACAAATTCACTTAAAAAGGAGAGAGGTAGTACATAGTTATTGAAGTTGGAAACTACACAATTGAATGTTGAATAATTTCTTAAAAATCCACCTCATTTACTTTTAATGAATTTTGAGACTAGAGATGTAACAAAATGTTCAATACTCAATCATTGACTAACTATGAAATCCAATGGGCTATGTAAGGCATTCCTTTCACTGCGTTGTCTCACAGCATATAACATATTATGACCTAGATTGTCATGTTAGAAAAGACTTAGGATAAATATAGACATCTAGCTAAAAATTTCATGTCTATCTCCTCAACCGAGAATATTTTATTTATCTATAATAAAAAAAAAATTTCTCATGTTTCTTCTGATATTATTTTATTATTTTTAATTAATAAAAATTTATAAAACAAAAACATAATATAAGTTTTTAAGATATAAGATGCTATTCTCATTTATAAATTATGAATTTTAATTATAAGAGAGATGGTGAAAATTACTTCTAATAAAAAAAATACACATGAAAAACAATATATATATAGATTCGCATGAATCTCACTAGTTGGACACTAGACTCTTATGACAAAGAGGGTCCACATAAACCAGGTTCATACAAGATTTCTCAACAAATTGTTATTGTAATGTATCAATTAATCTTTTTAAATTAGTGAGTGTATGCAAACGGACCAAAGCGCGAGTCTCTTGTAATACATGTAAAATAACATTCGTTAATTTGACTTGATGAAATTATATTGACAAGTATGTAACGCTTAAGCAGTGACGGTTTTCTTGAGGGCTTGTTGGTTAGTGCATTTTTCACTAATCAAAAGGTTAACGGTTTCAAACATCTTTTATAAGAATAATATTTTAGGGATAAAGGGCTTGTTGGTTAATGCTTTTTTTTACTGATCCAAAGGTTAACGGTTCAAACCTCTTCCATAAGAATATCATTTCAGGGGATAAAGTATGAAGGTTCACGTGATACGAAGCATCTCTATCTAATTTTTGACACATGTTAGACAAATATGTCTTGTGGTTGGCCGTTCATAAATTGATGTGTTTCTATATTTAAATTATAAACTATATTTATAATTCAGCAGATTTGAATTGACTCAGTTTTTCAATCAACAATGTTTATATAGACATATTTAATAAATATTTTTTTTGAAATTTAGAAAATTTATTTATAATATTTTAATAAATTATAAAAAAAAGTGAGATAGTTACTAAGAAAAATGATTGTCATGTAAAAAATGGCGTCGCCTCATTAATTCATTATTGCCAAACAAGGCCAATAGCTAATGAGCTCTCGTAACGCCAAATTCTGATTTCTCTCTCTACACACTAGAAAGCACACCTACTCCTTCCTTCACCGTCCACATAAATAACCAAGCCTGCATATTCCCTCCTCCACTGTCACTTTCACCTTCACCCTCTCTCCTCTCACTGCTCTGCTTCTACACGCCGTGGCTATTTCGCGGCCATCGTTCTTTCTCCTCCTTCAATTGCTTTATGGCGAACAATGCTCGGGCATCGCTTCCCTCTGAAGTTGAACGTTATTGCATTGATGAGCTCTCTCGAAGTTTCGGTTCTTTATCAATCCTCGAATCGCATCAGAAGAAGATAGTTTCTGGAGCTGCCCCAAATTTGGCACCAAACCCAGAGGTCTAAACGCTAATGCTTGCTGTAGTAGTTGAAGTAGCGCTTAGTTGACTTGCTTTTGGCTTTTTGTCGTATTAACTAGAATATTATTTGTGGGTGGTAGGATTTTACTCCGTTAGCTGGGTGCGGTTCAACTTCGATCACTCGTCCGACACCGCCAATGGCAATGCCAACGCCAGCTAAGCTTTCTGGTTGCAGGCCCTACGGAGCTGGGGTGTGTTTTTTAAGACCAAAATTGACCAATCAGTTCCTGTTTGTTAACCCGGCTCAACCCCAGGTGAAAAACTGGCAATGGCAATGTCTCGAGTGAACTGAACCGGGCATTGGTTTATTTATTTATTTATGCCCTGCCAATCCCGATTTGGTTTGTCTTATTCGGATGAATTGCTTCATTTCCTGGCCTTTTCATTTTCAATTCACTTTAAATAATCAAAATCAAAAGTATTTTGAGCTGATTGGTTTCAGTGGCTTTCAGGAAAGCAGCAGCGGAGCTTTGGCTGGGCCTGGAATGGTGCGGGGGCAACAAAAACAACTTTTTCCATCTGGGGCAATGGGAGCATCTCGTGGCACTGGCGTTTTTCACCCCAAACCCCGACTCGCAACTGTCAGCAAAAACAAAACCATCAGAAATAAAAGAGGTACCTTTTTGACAATTTCTGTTTGCACTATTTTGTGGTTTCTCATGGTTTGTTTGCAAAGTGGAAATAATATGAAAAGATAATTTAGAATAAATTTAAAATCTTTATATATTATTTCCTTGCTCAAATTTGTTTGCAAAATAAAGATCATACGTATATTCATTTTTATTTGTTTATCTTTCAGTTTGAGACAGTCAAAAAGGTTGACGATAACTTGTTTTTTTTCCTGTTTACTTTGGTTTTCTCTTTCTGGAAAATTTTCCTTTTCTGAGGAGAGATGATACAATTTATGACACAAGAGCTTCGCTGCAATTGGTTTATTAGAATGATATGTGCCAAGGAGATGTATATTATGAATCACTTTCTTAAAATGTATCATGGAATGTCATATCATCCAAGAAGAATATATAACTGGAAATTTCTATCAATGGGTTTTTTCTCAATACAGAAAATATTACCCTTTTTTATTTTATAATTATTTATCTTACTCGTACACATGAATTCAGCCAAGATTGTCTACTATATACAGATATGTACAAGAGTAGTACTTTTTATTTTTATTAAAAAAAAAATCTTGCTGAGTATTTAAGGCAATAACATTTATTAATCGAATACAATATCTTAAAACTCAATTTAAAATGATTTGTCATTATTTCAGCGAGTATTCGTTAATATTAATTTGTTTTTACATATTAGGAAAACATTAAAGTTAGAAATACTTAAAGCATTTATATATACACTGAAAACTTTATTCAGGGACAAAATCGATAACTGATTAAAGGTTCGGAGTGATTGTAGAAATCTTAGAGCGAGTACAAACTCTTATGGTTTCAAACAATGGTGGTATTTTCTGGTGATGGGATAATTGTTAGTTGCTTAATTGATAACAATGAGAGTGGAGGGTCAGTTTGTTATGAGTGACAAAGACAAGTTCCTTTAACTTTATTTGTTGACAGTAACAAGTTAGACAAAGTCGATTTTCGGATGCAGAAACAAAGAATAGTAAACAAGAAGAGGGTAAAGTGAGTGCAGAGCTGAGAAACTGTTCGAAAGTGAATCTGAATCGTGAGTTGGAGAAGAAGCAACAGCAGGAGGAATACCGTCAGCATCTGCTTTCTGAGATGGGTTTGCCAAAGGAGTGGACCTACTGATGAAGACAGTGAGTGTCCTTGCCTCTCCTTTGCTGGAAAGTGCAGCAGCTCATATTCTCTTAGATTATAAATAAAATATATATGATTGAATAAGAGATCAAAAAAAGGTATGAATACAACTTGACTTGCTCTTTTTTGGGTATTGTCCAGTTGAAGTAAATAGTGATACTTTGGGTCATCCTCTTTGACCCATCTTTGTAGTAATAGTAATAAACACTCTTCTGCTACTTTACAATCTTATCTTTTATATATATATATATGCTTGAAAGTTCTTGCTAAATTAACTCTTTTCAAAACCAAAGTCAAAATTTTTATAAACGTATCATCCCCCGTACATCAATATTTTTTCTTATAAAAAAATCTCATTTAATGTATCAAAATAAATGGTCAATTGAGTGATATTGAATTTCTAATAAGCATATAAAATTGTATGCTTATTATTCTGTATTTTAATGAAGAAATTTAATTTATTATTATTATTATATATATATATACACACACACACAAGAGAATTGAATGTTAAAACTATTAGATAATATCTAAGTTTCTTATCACTTCTCATGAAGTTTAATTTTATACACCTAAAGAAAATAAAAAAGATCCCTCGGTTTATTGGTGAGATTCAGTGATGTGGCGGTTGGAGAAAAAACCTTTAAAAAAAAAAAAATTGCGGAATATTGAAGCTACCTCGTAACCAGATAGGAGCCACAAAATTACTGAAGCTGCATGCATATATATAACCGATCCGGATGATCTGTAGCCGCTCATCTAACGGTTACGATCAGTCCTAAGTCACTCCTTCTATTGCAGTCGTCAAATTTATTTAATGAGCATAATCATTGGATAGGAGACTGCAGATGGTGACCGCAGAAGATGACTGTAGGTCATCCGGATCCATATATAACTGGACTCCCCTCTTATTTAGAACGATTCTTTTAACGACTGAAGGCTTCGTCTCTCTGGACGAGGAAGGGAAAGTGGAAGCAGCAGCCGAGAAGTAACGAATCAAAAGATGTTGACGAATACTCAGAGAAGCACCCGCTTTTTCGATTTCCATGTTAACAGAGAAGAGAAAGCCGCTAGAAAATCTTTCGTAATGGGGATGGGATACCAGAGGCAATGGATTTCTTAAGGGAACGAGCAACATTTGTAAAGGATTCACTGCACAATTGCCAGACCATTACCGACAACACGGTCGCCATTCTTGGCTCTTTCGATCACCGCCTCTCTGTCCTAGAGACCGCTATGCGTCCGAACTCAAGTACACCTTCTCTCTTCCTCTGTTTCCAATCATAAATGAACACTGCAGAAAACATCTATTACATATATATTCGCTAAAACAAGTATCTATGAAATTCTGAAATCAAATTTCCTTTCCCCCTTGATAAGAATTCAAGGAAATTCAGTTATTCTGTCCATCAGTGTGGTAATTAGGAGGTGCATTGATTGAATTGTTTCAAATTGATTTGTTAATCTCTGTTTTTCTATTTTATTTGGCGCCAACATGATCTAGGTGATGATTTGATCTGGATGAAGAGATAGTTAGGGTTTTTCTTTGCGATTTTGTAGATAAAAACACATTCAATTCGAAGAGCTCATGATAATACTTATAAGGCACTAAAGGCTGCAGAGATAATTTTGGTGCAATTCGACCAGACCCGCGAGATAGGATCCCTTTTGGTTCTTCTACAATTAATTTATGTGCTTTCTGGACTGTTTTTATTTTTTACTCTTACATTTTTTTGGGTGTTTGTATGTGTGTGCGGGTGTTTCTTACTTTCTTTCTTTTTTTTGGGTTATGATTTGCAGATTGAGACAATTTTTGAAGGAAAAGCTTGCACAGAAATGAGGGAAGCAGCGGTGAGCTTGACAAAGCGACTAGCTCAGACAGCCCAAGAAACCTTTGATGACTTTGAGGAAGCGGTCTAAAATTATGCCACTAAAACTGCTGTGCTTGGAACCGTCCATCCTCTAACTAGCTATGTGATCATCTATGTGAAGTTTTTTCATACGAGTGAGTTATACGGTAGCTATTCTTCTTCTTCTCTCTCTTTAACCCCAAGATGTTGGCTGCTCGACCCTATGCATAAGAGAGGAACATAAAAAGAGGAGAAAATTTTGACCACTAGATCTTGCACGAATGTTCAAGATTATGAAAACTAAGTCGTGTCTTATTCAAGCGGCCTTCCAATCCCGAACAAGCATCTGAGATCTGAAGTTCAAGATTTGCTTCTCTCTCTTCTTACTCGATATGTCCCTACATATGTGATATGTGTGCATTCCCTTTCCTACCTTCTGTTGATGTTTCTATATCTTTTCCCTTTTTTCTCCCTAATATCCGGTTGCAATGCCATTTTGTATATTATACCTGCAGGCTAGAATGTTAGGGTACAAATAGACAGAAGAAGAATTGTGCAGCAACATGCAAATCAGTATAAAAGGATTTCTTGGGCAAAGGTCAACTTTAAATTAATATCCTTGTCTCACACATTCTCTGTGCTATCTTCTGATTATTCATTGTTGTCCATTGTATAAACATGGATTACAGATGTTGAGCACCTGGCTTTATCTTGATAGCCTCCTTACTCCCCTCTATAAAAAGGTCTTGAGTTCAAATTCCTCCTCCTCTGTAAGTTTAGGAAGAAAGCTAGTAATATTTTAATGCTCCTATTGTCTCAAATATTATCTTTCCACCTTTTGTTTTACTTGCGTTTGTCCTTACGTGAGACTGGTTCTTAAATATGCTCAGTTCTGGATATTTGGAAATTTTCAAATCTGTTGCAGTTTCATATAATCATACATTTCATACTATAGAAGCTCATAAGAGAAAGAGGGACGAAAACGTTTTTTTATTGAATATTTCTGTTGTAGGACATTCCTTTTGTCAGGTGATGCTGTTATTTCTTATAAGACCTAGCTCACTGTTTGCGTTGTAAAGTAACAACAAATCCGTTTATCCCACAGCATATGCAATTTTCATTTTTCTTTGGGCTTATAGCCACGTTGTCATCATAACCAAAAAGAAATATATGAATCCTATAGTTTAAGCAGTTTTCCATATGTTTGTGATGAGAAAATATGTTTGGTCGATGTTTACGTGACACATTTTCTCTGAGTTTTAGCATTGCAGTTATGGTGGGGGTAGACAGGGTGTCATATGATCACGATGTTCTATTATTCTGCAGATTCTGCATTGTCTCACCGTGCAAGGAGCTAATTTATCTGGTGGTGGGGGGAGGAGATAGCATAGCAGTGGTGGAGTCTCAAGAGCGGGTATTAGATATAGGTACAACCTTCAATATTCATTACATCATATAGATTTTTCATTGAATGTGTTGGGTACGCTCTTTTCTTATTCTTTCATGGTTCTAAATCTGTGCCTTCTCATGCTTATGAGTATGCATATCTTTCGGGCCTATGATTGAGAATGGCAAAAATCCTCAGAAGTATATTAAATATACCCCGGAGGATCTTGAACGAATGTTGGACGAATTTTTCGAGAGCAAGACTTGGAATGAACAAAAGCATTTACTACGACTGGTAAGATAATTAAATATAATCTTATTACCCTGCTTTTCTAATTCTTTGAGCCAGACCCATGGGATTTCTCATCTGGATACCTTTCTTATAAGGTTTAAGTTTTATTTGTATTAACAAATTACTATTATTTTAGCTATTTAGAAGTATCATACATAACATTGTTCCAGCACTTTTGGACTAGAATAATAAAGATGCTTATACCACGAAGGAAATAGAATACTAAAGCTGATAAACGAGTTTGCTTGTATATTTTGGAACTATATATTGCGATTTATAGTAACTTCTATTCAGAATATAGATTAGTCGTGTTGTCACCTAACTCACCATATTCTATGTTTTAATTCAGAATTAACAAACTAAATTCTCTTTTTAATAGAACGATATGAAATTAGATTACAGGCAAGTATGCAACTATAAATAGTTTCATCCCCACCCCCAAAACAAAAAGCCAGTTACCAAAATGCATCTCTATTTAAATCAAAATCTTCAATTTAAATCCCCAACATCTCGGGCCCCAAAAATTGAGCAGTTGGATATATCTTGGTCGTAATTTTGTCACCAAACTAAACTAGTCATTGTACACCAAAAAAAGTAGAAAGCAGTAATAAACAGATTCTTCTTATAAATCATCATCATCCCCTTCTAGTCTTTAATTAATTAAGCTGTATTATTGTTAAGTATGGCTTTTTCAACGCCTCAAGTTAAATCGAGAACCAAGTTCTCACGTCTTCCCCAGGAAGAAGATATCACAAAAGGCCAACCAAATCCAAATCCAAATCCAGTTGACAAATGTTTTTACACACTTGTTTGGGAATGGGAAGGCTTCACGGTGGTGCTCCGCTTTTTGTTGGTTGCACCGTTGATCATGTTGCTTGCTCTACGTCAAAGGCATAACAAACCCCTTTCCGATCCCATTCCACCTAAAATTTTCCTTGACTCATTAGCTATTCCCCTATTCAACGTTGCTGACGGCCAGGATGAGTTACCGGCGATTTGGGACGTTAAGTTAATGATCTCTAATGTCATGAACGCCACCGACATCAATATAAAACAATTGGAGGCCACTGTATTGTATAAACACTATGAAGCACTGCTCTCCATGTTTACTCTCATCAAACCCCAAGTTTTTCCGGTAGTGGAAGCGAAGGAGAACAAGATGGTAGATTTGAAATTTAGCAGCAGGGGATGGGAGAAGAATCAGCCTGATGCCGTTGTTGATGCCATGGCCAAAGATAGGAAAAAGGGAGTTATAAGGTTTGACATGTTGATGAGGGTGAATGGCGATGTTGAGTTTCAAGGGCGGGCCATACCTTTTCTCATGTCCCCCAACTGCACGGATTTGGTGGTTCAGTTCCCATCGTCGACGGAACCCGGTCAGGCGCCGACGTTGATCCACGGCAACCATACGGAATGCTTAGGTGTTAGTAAATGGGGACGTATCAAAAGCTGAGAGACGATTCCACCTGCATATATTATTACTTTTAAATGTAAATCAGTTCAGGTTTACGTGGATTCCCAAAAAAAAAGTTTACATGGATTTGGGTAGATAGTTTGCTATAATTGAGAATGCATGATCATGCGAGAAAAAAATAAAATAAAATTGTATTGATGATTAATGTTAAATATCCTCTTTTTTAATGCATAATCAATGATTTTTGAGAATGACTGTAATTGTGTGAAAGCTAAACAAAGTAGTTTATTTTATAACACTTACGTTATGATTATTCCCGTTACGAAATATAGTAATTAAAGAATTAAATTTTTTGAGATGTGACTTGATTTTCACGATAATTTTATTTGGTGAAATTGATTCAAGTGGTTAACAATATAACATCCTAAAGGACTCAGATGCTAGTTGACTATATAAGCAAAACAGATAGTTACATCCTTTTTTTTTTTCTTTTTTCTTTTTTGTAATTAGTTTGAATTATTTCAACCATAAAAAAAATTAGTGTGGGTTATATACGCAAAAAGAGCCACTGTTTCCCTTCTATGTATTATATTATATATAATCGCTAAACCCTAAAGTAATTTGATCCTAATGTTACATTTGAAATATATTATATATATTGGAAAATTAAGGTTTAACATTAAGAATATAATATTAAGATTTTTTTTGACAACAGAAATCAACTTTATATTACAACCCAGATTTAAGAGATTAGAATTAATTGTAAGTGCTTTAATATATAACCTAAAATTAGTGAATCTTTTTGTTTGTTGGGCTGCACTAAAATTAATTATAAGTAGACTTATGTTTAATGAGCATTGTATGATTTTGTTATTGATGGTTGATCAATTTTATTAACCCCTAATAAGTGTAGTTTAATAGTGAGATATTTATATAATATCCAAAAATGTTTAGAGTTGAATTCTTTGACGTTCTAAATAAAAAAAAAAAAAAAAAAATTAACCTATTAAGGTGATCGAAAGAGATATTTCCACCATCACCAAATATCAGATGAGTTGATCCCCCGTCGGAAGTGACACTAAAAAATACATATCCTCCTCACTCCTCAACATAATTTTTTATATTTCTGAAATTTACTTCAACTCTTGATTCTACTAGAATCTTCTATAACAAAAATAAAGTATTCTATTATTCTGCAACTCTAGGTAATTCTAATATATTCCTATAAAATGATCTACGAATCTATATGGATCTTGTTTTATTTCCTTTGGTCGGTCAATGTTTTTTTTAACTACTAAAACTACTTCTAAATTAAAACATGTCCAGGTGACACTTTTGGAGAAGTATCACAAATAAGTTTTTTTTAACTCAAGACAAATTTTAAATTTTTATTGTACAACACTAAATGTCACATATATATTTCCAAATTATAGTATTTACTAGCTGGTTCAGCTGTAGAAAATCCATTATTCCAATTCTGATGCAAACCAACGAATTTGAATCATGTCTTGGCGTTTCAACAAGCTGGGATTTCTTACTTTGTACGTATAATCCACTCTTAACGTTGTAATATATATCTGCATCTGCAGTTGCACGCAGAAATTAACTTGTTTTCGTTCATTACATCCTCTTGTCTTGACCATTGCATCGGCAGCTAACGTCAATTGCAAGTTTTCGCCTTTGTCTCATTCCGAACAATCTGATGATCAACCGCGTTGAATCGAGTTGCCACAACACTGATCACCAAACAAATCATTCAGAGGATTTGTTCATTATCAGTCCAAGGACCTTGGAATTGATTCAGGACCTTCTCTGCCGATGCTCATATTCTTATCCTTCTATAACCGCACTGGCTCGCTACCATCTCACCTGTTTTTATCCTCAACTCCATGTTTGTTTCCAACTTCACCACCGCAACCGGCGAGCTCACAGCCACTTGAGACGCCAAGTTAACGGTTATCAGCCCTAATGCATCGGCTATCTACTTCAGAAACCTCGATTTTATCATATTTTACAAGCAAAACCCAGAAGATGCTCTTACCATTGCCTCAGATACCTTTTACTTGGAACAGGGAGAAGCTGCGAAATTACGGCTGAAGTTCAAAAGGACAGCTGCGTGGGAAGATGATCGGCCATTTGTGGATAATTGGTTGGTGGAGCAGATAGGGCCGAAAATGGTGATGTGGAAATGAGTCCACATTGTGAAGGGTTAACAGTTCAACTTCTGGCTAAAAAAGGTTCAGGTTCAGGTTCAGGGAGATTAGTTGTGCCTAATAGGAAATAAAATGGAAGCCATTCACTAAGTTTCACAGTTACTTGACAAAACTTATAATATCTAGGTTATTTATAGAAAATATTACAATTTGACCCTTCGAGCTATTTACAGTTCAGATGAATCTAATACACAGGAAACTTTTGGCTTTTTTTTTTTTTGGCATAACCATAACCGCTAGCCCATTGTGTGTACGATATTCACGCTAATTTTTTCAGAATCTATTTTTGCATAACTCCTATTTTCTTTGTGATTTCTTTTGATCATCATTAATTTATTCCCATAACCCAATCTATCTTCTTCTTCCTCTGTCTCCTCGTCCTCTTTCGATCTCTCTCTCAGAATCTTTGGGTGGGAGAGAGAATCAAGAAATAATAATAATAATAATATAATGGGTTCATCATCCAAAAGTGGCAATCATTCCCCAAAGAAACGAAGTTCCTCTTCTTCCGATTCCTCCTCAGATGATGAGAAACATAATCGTAAAAATCATCCAATCCATACCAACCAACCACCGTACCCTGTGCCGCCGGTTTACCCACCACCACCGTGTTATGGTCCATATGCCGGGTACCCGAATGGATACGCTGCAGGTCAAGGTCATCCCAATGCATACTATTATCCCCAAGGAGCAGCAGGCGCTGCCTATTACGGGCAGCGCCGCGAGTCTGCAGCGTCGAGCTTCTTGCGCGGTTTTATACTTTGCTCGTTTTTCATGTTGATGGGATTGTTCTTATGCTCACTCATCTTAAACCTGATGCTATTACCCGAAGCTCCACATTACAAGGTAGAGTCGTTTTCGGTGTCCAATTTCAATACCGCAAGTTCATCCCTCAGCGCCGATTGGGCATCTAAGATTACCATTGAGAACCCAAACCAAAAATTAAACGCCTTTTTCTCGACTTGGAAGGTGACGGTGTTTCACCACCACGTTGGGGTGGCACGCAGTTTTTTGCTGGAGGGTTTCGAATTGGAAACGCACCAAAATAGACAATTTAATGTGAATCTATCATCAAACGCTCAGAATTCGCCGTTGCTGATACCCATTGACGCCGTAGAAGACATAGCGAAGGAGCGAGCCAAGGGCTCAATCACCGTTGGGTTGGGGATATCTACCATTGTCAACTTCAAATATCATTCTTCGGCGTCGAGGCACATTCCCATTTACGCTCTCTGCGCTGATTTGAAGCTTGACTTTCAGGGTAATTCTTCCAGCGCCACCGCCATACTTAACGACAACAACAAAAACTGCCAACTTGTTGACGAATTTTGATTAATTTTGTATATTTTCTTTCTAATTCTTTTTGGAGGAGAAGATGTTATTTAGAAATGTGTCTAATTATTAATTCTTTCATTTTTTTCTCCAATTTGATTATTTTGTTATACATTTAATTCTTTAAATCTTCACCCTATTTTTTATCAACTGCTTATATATTATATGCATACATATAGAATAGAATAAGAGAGAGATGTACTTATTTTAAGACTAATTTTATCATACTTTATTTTAATAAATATGAATATTTTAAATCATGTGTAAAAAAATTTATTTATTTCAAATATTTAAGAATTTCGTATTTGTGTAAATTTTAATATGAATTATTAATTTTACAATATAACATAATTTAATTGGTAAAAATAGTCTTCTAAAATTATATATTGAAGAAAGTAAATATTTAAAACTTATTTTCAGAATAATTGTATCCTTTCTCCTGTATATATATTCCATGTTAGTCTTTGGTTATGAAATTTGTATATATATTATGAAAAGTACCATGTGTACATTTTTTTGATGAGAATGTTTATTTCTACAATTAATCTATTATGGATACTTTTAGGAGTGAAATTGTTAAAAAAAAAAAAAAAAAAGTTAAAAAAGTAAGCGTAGATGTAATATCAATAATATATATATTACATGCTTACTCTAACATCTACCTCAGCCAACCCACGCCACTCTATCGTACTTTGTCATCTTACAATTGCTGCTGCGGTTGTTGATTTTGCAATCATGTCTTGGCACTTTTTAAGTATCCAAGAGTGAGTTATAGAAGTCCCACACTAAAACTTATTAAGGACTTAATAAGTGGAAAAGATCCACCTACTTCGTTAATAACTCAAACTTTTTTGATTAAAAGTAGCGTTAAACTCAGAGTGTGTTTTCACGGGTGTAATTTGAGTATTATAATGGCATCCTCAAGGACATCAAGGCGGCAGCTCTTTTAGTTGGCCTTATAATTTCAAGCAATGAATTAAAATTTTTGGTTCAAGTTTACGAACCTATCTTATTAAATCATTAGCCAATTGAGCTATTTTAGGTCATGAAACTTGACTTATTCTCATCCTAAATTTGAGAAAGTGCTTTCAAGAGGCTCACTGAAATGGATATCTTAACTTGGGTAAGGGAGTTGCATGTCCAACCTGCGACTGGGTTCAGGATCCAGTCCACGAAAAGTGGGTCAAACAATACCATTAGCTCTCGGACTGAATCAGACAAGATGTCCTATGTGGTTGTGCAAGCCTTAATGGCCCTTTTTTTTTAAAAAAAAAAAAAAAAAGAGAACAAACTAAAATCAACTGAGCCCATAACGCGATAAACGAATTTAGCCAGAGTTTGTTAAGGATATTTATTACGTGAAATAATTATTTAATCTGGCAAATGAGATGAAAGACAACATTATTAGATGTTTATTTGGGCATTTTTTAGTCTGTAACGAGTGAATAGGTAGTGGCTAGTGGGGAATCTGGCAAAAGTATTAATCAAATGAGTGATGTCGGTTGATCTACGGCTATGGTGCCACATTGTTAGGTCTGGTTGGTGAAGTTGTGGTGTTTTCTTCGGTTCGTTGTCATTGATGCGTATATCTTCACTATATGGCTAATGCTCCTTGGAAATTTTCGTCATGGCAATCACATCAACATCATTATCTTCTTCTAATCAAGCACTTATCAGAATGTCGAGTAAAGAAAATAAGCTAAGCTGTTGGCATCATCAAAAAATAGTTGAAGATAAATTAGGATGCACAAATGAGTTTGGCATCTTATTAATCGTTACTATACATAAGAACAATAAAATATTGCGATACTAATTTTAAAAAATTATTGAGATAGTAGTTAATAGTTATAGAGTAAAAAATAAATAATAATTTTTCTTGCATCTGATCCTTTTGGTTTTTTATTTTCCGAATTAACTAATATTTTGTCTAGTTTTAGTAGGTCGTGAAGCTCACGGGATTGCTTATTCAGCAACATTTTTTTTTCTAATGAAAAATCATTGGTGCTTCTGATGAAAGATAAATGGGAATAAAGAAACAAACCCCCAGCGGAGCCTTTTTCCTTGGTTGTTCACCTCCTCTAATTTGGAGTTTTCTGGCACTGAGAATTTCCTGCTTTCTAAGCCTCCGTTGCCCAATGCCGTTTTCAGTTGGCATCATTTGACGAGAAAGCTAACAAACAAACGACACAGAGAAAACCAGAATCTTCCAAACAAAATTAATAAATAATGCATCGCCGTCGCCGTTTTGGCGTTTTGATACTTGTTCCGTGTACATTTAGAGGGAGGGTCGATAAAATTGTTTTGGTATTAGGTGAATTCTTTTATTTATTAATTATTTTTGAACTGGAGGGGTAGCAGGCGAATTAAGTAGAAAGCAGGATGGGGCTGGGAAGTGGAAGGAATTTTGGTTGATCGAAGAAGATCTCGTAGGGACATTTGGTTAAGTTGTAACTTACAAAAGTGAGCAGTACAGAGGAAACCTAGGGATAAGGATGATGAGATCCTCAATGTCAGTGCAGGTGCATGAATCTTTTCACTTTACTTTTAGGATCTAACACCACTGCCCCTCCCTTGTCTCTTAGCTAACGTGTCAATACTTCCATTCCACCATGCGCATTTTACAATCGTGTCCCCTACTTTCTCACCCGTTTCCATGTTATTTTTGAAATCGCCACCGGTCTCTTACTGTTCTTCTGTTCTCAGTTGTTGACTATCCTATCTTGTTCACACTATTTTTTCCATTCAATATGTATTTTATGAACGTTCAAAGCCAAGTTAAATTAGAAATCTAACTACCCATGTGCATGTGCATGTGCCGTGGGTTGAAATAATTAAAATGTTCAAATTAAGAAGATAGAAGATTAGTAGGAAATCATATAAATTATAGAAAGTAGTCATTGGGTAATTGCAGACGAGCCAATGTTGTATGACAATTTTTTGATAGAGACAAGAATAAATCATTGCATTATATTATATTATTTTATATTATGTTTGAATAGACAAACGTGATGTAAACAATACGTACTGCTCTTATTTATTAATTATTATAACATTACAAGTGGGGCTGATTAATATATACGGACCTCATCTTCAATAATCAATATGATATACCACAAGTGTTGCTGCTTGTGACTTGGCTGGTTTCGTTGGACTAACAATTGTCGGTGCCCACCTATTTCTAAAATCCCAACGTTATGTACGACCAATGCCAAGAAAAACTCATACCATGTAGGTCCTGTTGAAAATGAACAAAGACCGACCTACCTAGCTATGTCTTTCGTTTACAAATTAATATTAATAGGCAACTATATTGTAAAGAATCCTCAACAAATTGTGACGGTAAGTGTTTGGTTTAATTATCTCAAGTCAAAACTAAAATGGAAAAAACGTAACAGATAAATTTATTAATGAAAACTACATTTTTAATCAGTTTTCAACGTTTGCGGTGATAATAAAGTTGACTACTTACCCACAAGGTTGTTTATGCGGGCTTTGAATCTGGGAGGATCACTCACGCTTAATTTGTTAATTACTAATGAAATAGAAGGAAAGGGCGTTGCTTGCGTTAGACGGCGAAGGCATAGTGAGAAATGAAAGGGTGGGTAGCTAGCTCCTTTGCTTGTGGCTTGCAAACTCTTCGAGAAATAGTAGTACGTGGAGTGTCACCAATTCAGTGTAAAAAGACTGACTGATAAAGAAGTCATGTGTAATGCGCACGAGTCAACCCCGCTTTTTCATCATTTTCTTTTTAAAATTACTTTACTTGCTTTCACTCTATGATGAAAGCTTCGCAATTAAGTTTATCTCACTCCAACATACAAAGACTCTAGTGATTGGTTTACGGCAAGGGTGGACAAACGACGTTAAGCCTTCGCGAAACATGTTCCCTATTTTGTGAGAACCCAAGTTTATTTCAAAATATTTGCAGTCACATCAAACCGAGTATTGGTATTGGTCCCACCCAATTATCATCCATCCATGATAAATAAACAATATTGTTCTTGTCATTAAATTACATTACTAGCTAGTGTTTTGTTTACCCATGGCTAGCTTAAATTTACTTACTCGATTGTTTTTGAAAAGCTCACTCAATGCCCTGTTAATAAAAACGAATTCCCACGCGATTGCTCTTACCTTATAATGTCTTGGTCAAACCAAAAAAGAAAACCTCCTCCGCTCGTCGGTAAATAATAAAAGATAAATTAAAATATTTCCAGCTTTTCAATTGAAGTAAACACAAAATGGGAAAAGGTGTGGGAATCTTTTTATGCTAATTTAAGTGTATGCGTATATTTTGCTTCTGTTCTGTGTTACCCAGAATTTTCTGCTTCCTACCATTACCATATATGTGAGAAAACAAAGAAGAAAGGAATTTGGATTCGTTGATTCTGGAAGTGAAACAAAAGGGAAGGGAAAGATCATCGTGGCTGAGCTGGAAGTTTCTTCAGAATGATAAAGTGGGACCGAGCAATGTACGGGAAACGTGTTGCTTGCAGCTTCGCTACGCAATCAAACTGATGAAACCATTCTCGTCCATTGATGGATCAATTATGACTTCTCTTTAAAACTTATTAAAGCCAGCAGCAACTGATATACATGTAGTGAGAAAGTGATTAATCCTTTTGTTCAAAAGTTCTATAAATTATTAATCATTATTTTAAAAAAGCTCACATTTTGGTCTGTTTGTCTCTTTCTAAGTCCGATTACTTCTTGACTTGGCAACCACATAACCATTTGCTTTTATCTGATTTATTACCAGTAGCAACAATCAATATAAAAAGATTTCTTCCTACTTAAACAAGTATTTGATTCATTGCTATATTCAAATATACGTATGCACCTTTACCTTTACATACTGCAACCGCCAACTTTTCTATTAACATCAATAACTATAGCTATCTTTGAATTTTTCTGTTTCATATTGATGACGATATGACTCGTAGCTAAAATTTGTTAATTGCGCCATCAGCAATTAATTAATATGTTAGTGTAACTTTTTGGATTTACAAAATCTGTAGGTTGAATTGAGGTCTTTTACAAGTTATTCTAATTAGTTATACTTTTATTATTAACTGACACCAAATTTACTTTAACGGTGGAATTATCTGAATTGTAAAGTATATATAGCCACAAGGCCCTAGGGGGGTGGCATTCACTTGTGGTACTTGACTCAGGGAGGGGTTTTCTCGTACTCATGCCTATCAACTTACAAGTGTTTTCTATTTTTTATTTAAAAAAAAAAAAAAAAAACACTCTAAACCTTAATAGACCGATTCATATTCAGAGTCCGGTATCTAATCCTAGGTTTTAAAAAAATAATCTTTCGTTTTGATGTGACGTTAGAAGGATATAACTAGAGTTAGAGTGAGAGATTGTTTGTAGGCTGAAGGAATTAATCAACAACCTAACGTCACCAATTTCCAATTGCATATTTACCAAATCACACACAAGTATTCACATAATTACAATCCTGGCTATGCTACACATGAACATGAACATGATCATGATCGTATCATATCTTCTCGTTACAATACAACAGTTTTATTATTATATAAGCCCACAAACACACAAACGCATCCACCACCCATTTCTCCTTACAAAAAAAACAGCCACTCCATCGCCATCATCATCCCTCCCAACCTTTAATTAATTACCTCGCCCTCATCACTACCTCTTCTCAACTCTTTCTATAGCTACCCGTTCTCAGCCTCGGCCACCGCGACCATGTCGGTGAAGGAGTGTGAACACCACAAGGACAAGCGACGGAAAATCTTCCGCCGAATCTTCTCCGGCATCCTCATCTTCCTCTTCATAGTCTTACTCACAATTCTTATAATCTGGTTAATCCTGAGGCCCTCCAAGCCTTCCTTCATCCTCCAAGACGTCACCGTTTACGCCTTCAATGCCACCGTCCCCAACTTCCTCACCTCCAATTTCCAAGTCACCATCTCGTCCCGCAATCCCAACGACAACATCGGAGTCTACTACGATCGCCTCGACACCTACGTCTCCTACCGTAACCAGCAAGTCACTTATCGCACCTCCATCCCTCCCTCGTACCAAGGCCACAAAGAAGTCGATGTTTGGTCACCCTTTGTGTACGGTACCAACGTCCCCGTAGCTCCGTACAACTACGTCGGCCTCAGCCAGGATCAGTCCAACGGCAACGTCCTCGTCCTCATCAAGATTGACGGTCGGGTCCGATGGAAAGTCGGGACATTCGTTTCGGGTCGTTACCATCTCTACGTTCGGTGCCCCGCCTATATCTCTTTCGGGCCTCGGAGTACCGGAATTAGCGTCGGCGAGAACGCCATTAAGTATCAATTGGTCCAACGGTGCGCCGTCAGCGTCTGAGGATTATTAAGTAAGGCAGCATATATATATATATATATATATTAATTAAATTGTTTCTCTTCTCTCGCTTTTTGTAACTCTACTTTTATCATTTTTCCGATCTTTTTTTTTTCCCCGCCTTATTAAGTTTGATTACTCAGTGTCTGTCATTAGTATATGCGCCTGTGACGTAGGTCTTTGAATTGCACATCTTGCTATAGAATTATAAATAACTATGCACTCAGATGCAGAGAAATTGTGTAATCAATCGGACACATATAGCAAAATTACAATTTGTAACAAAGGCAAGATTTTACTTTAAAAATATATATAGTTACTGAAATTATTGTTTCCATTGGATCAAATTGAGTGTTTGACGAAGGATCTGATCTCATTTTCTTGCTTTTCTCAATATTTTATATTTATTATCCATATTTTGGCTCGTTCTAGTTCATTGGCCTTTCCATTACTTGTTAATTATCTTGGTTATTTTATTTTTGATCTGTAAAATAAAAAGGTTCTCATGTACGCGTATTTATTTGAATATCAAATGAGAAGCAAAAAATAATATCAAAATTTTGAGGTATATGCATAATGGACCACTTTTATTCTCTTTATTACTACAGGACTCGTAAAGTTTAACCTTTATGATATACCTGCTTGCCAAGATTCCACTAGTGATGTATGGTGACAATGACAAAATTATATTTAATTAATAGTAAGCATGTCGTAATTTGCAAAAAGCCGTTGCCAAAACAGAAATTTAAAAAAAAAAAAAAAAAAATAGTTGAAAGCTCAAAACCAAATAATTGATGAAACAAAAACGAATTTACATTTGAAAATAGTACATGTGACTTTATTCCCACGAGTCTCCAGCTGGTAGTTTCATTATTAGAATCGTTAAGAAATTAAAAAGGCTGTGATGTCGGATGACCCATTTAAAAAGGGGTGGGTGCGAAGCATCCAAATCCAAAGCGAAATATATAATGCTGATTGTTAGTGTAATTATAGTTGGAGGTCAAATAAGTTGGAATTATTATTGGGATGGGGGATCGTGGCCCTCGTGGGTGCATTTTGGAGGGGGGAATGTGGGCTTATGTTTCATAACCATATGGGAGGTGGGAGGGTGGTCCTTATCAATCCACTTCACCTACTATTGGGTCTACTAATATATAATATCGTGAAAGAAAAATAGACTTCTCACTATATTATTATTATATATGCCTAAAATCCAAGGTCGACCTTATCTTCATCTTTCCTTTTGAAACCACCATACCGTGCTTTAATTAAAATCTAATCAAAGTAATTAACTTGGATGACCCAACACATGATTGCATGCCGAGCTAGATACCCTACAATTAATCAATTGGTTCAATCATATATATATTTGGTCACTTATTTTTATATATATATATATTTGGAGCTAGAAGACGTGCAATAATGGAAGGTAGCAAATGAGGGAAGGTTCGTTATCAGAAGAAAAATGTGATGAGATATAACATGGCACGTTGATTGAACCTGTCGAATTCCATAGCCCATAGCGTACTAGTCAAACCAAACTATTGCATTAAAGTTCATTACTTCACATTAACTTTTCCTCCTAATTTCTAGTTCTTGCTTGCTTCTAACAGGACATTTCACATTATGATATTCACATGCCATTGCCCTCCAACTCATCACCACGCCCCCCAATTGACTTAAAAGTCTCCCGTTTACCTAGAAGACGGCACACGTAATATGTATATGCACTGTATGTAACCCACGCGACGATAATAAGATTCAAAAAATATAATTACTTACTGGAGAGTGCATGTGAGTCTATATACATCAAACAGTTTTATTATAGAATCTAAATTAGTTTGTATTCAAAAATTTTATATTTATACAATTTCAATGGTTAGGGATTAAAGGAAATCCTTTCATATCAATCTAGGAATTATATATATATATATATATCAAACTTAATTAGCCATAGAATTTGTCATACATAACTATTTACAAACTCATGGTACGTAGAATGATAGTACAAAAGGAAATTCTAGCGACCGTTAGACGCATTGAAAATTTGAAAGAATGCTAATTTACCACAATTGAAGGAAGCAAACTAAATATTATATGTTTCTTATCACGAATCAGTTAATGATTTTGGAAATAGTAGATTGGAACCAATAAAATTAGGAAATTGAACTGGCTTGAAAATAAAATTTGCAAATCTCAGTATTTTTCTCCAACTCAATAAGTAGTTCCACGTTAGTGACAGTAAGTGGAAATCCTGAGCCTGATATACGCAACTAGATGTTGGGCCTCCTTGATTGAAATATCCTTGGGGATCTTTTTGCGCATCTCCAAGTTTTTAATTTCTAAAAAATAAATCACATTCCCAAGAAGAAATATTGGGATGTGCAAAGAAAACAAGGTAATTTCTTTTCACACCCCTTGGTGGGAAACAAAAGGATGAGGGGTGAGAATTAAGAAAAAAGAGCCAGGTCCAAAAATAGATAGTTAGCAAGCCATCAAGGGTATACCAAATTCCTTGATGTAAAGCAATTCCATAAGGATAATGATGGTGAACTCAAGTCAGTAATGGCAGTCAAGTGGGCAATAAATGTATGATATATGACTTGTACAATGGCATGGCATTCCCGAAATTTTCCCTTTCATTTGGTTGAATTGGACAAACTATGCAGCCGTGGCAGTCAAATGAGTCCGCTATAGTTTTTTGGTCTTTAATGCATTCACCCATTACGCGTTGCTTTGCTTTGCTACCTAAGAACTTTCCATTCCCCTTCTCCTACGTAAACCCACCTTCAATTTCCCTTCTCAACATCCAAGCATTGTCATTCTGTTATTTGGTTGGTTTAATTTGAATTTGCTATGGCTGATAAGCATCCACATTTGAACGGTGCCTACTATGGCCCCGCAATTCCAGCAGCGGAGCAACCCCACCGTCAGTACAGCTCCAGCCGAGGAAGAAGCTGCTGCTGCTGTCTCTTCGGCTTCCTCTGGAAGCTGCTCCTCGCAATCATCGTCATCGTTGGTCTGGCAATCCTCATCTTCTGGCTCATCGTGCAACCACGGTCCTTCAAGTATTACGTGTCCGACGCCCAACTCACCCAATTTGAATACAACAACAACAACAGCACCCTCCGCTACAACCTCGTCCTCAACTTCACTGCTCGTAACCCAAACAAGAAGCTTTCCATCTACTACGACAAAGTTGAAGGAAGGGCATTCTACGAGGGCCACAGGCTCAACGACACCGACGTTATCACGCACATGAATTCCTTCCGACAGTACAAGAAGAGCACCAACACCACGTCTGGTGTGTTCTCAGGTCAGCAACCGCTGCTGCTCGACTCGGAAGACCTCTCTCAGTTCAACGAGGACAAGAAGAGGGGCTTCTTTGAAATCGATGTGAAATTGTACTTCAGGATTCGCTTCAGGCTCGGGGATTCGATTTCCGGAGATTACCATCCCAAAGCCACATGTGAACTCAAGCTTCCACTGAATTCTACTGCAACGTTCCGGCCCACTAAGTGCGATGTCGATTTCTGAGCACGGGCTGCTCGCACTCCCCTTATATATATATATATATATATATATATATGCTTGTATCTCATCATTCTCATTAATATGATTACTCTACAAATCATAAATTCTTACGTATTCAACATATGTAATGACTCTTATATTTTAAAATCTTTTAATTTCTTAAAAATTACCTAAACATCTCGACCACTCACGGTGGCTAACGTCATGTGGTATGGAATCTGATTTTAGAGCAAGTGCATGGATGAGTGGCAATTTAAATGGGCCAGTTGATATTGCGGGCCTTGACTCATTAGTTGCAATGATGGCCTCTCCCACTCTCATTTATGCTTGACCCAAAGCATTTGCCTCTGTCACCTTCACTTCAGAGGAATGGGCCACGTAACGACGCGGATCCTCCACTTTCAGCCGAATAATTGGTACAAGAAAAATGACTAGATTTTCCAGGGGAAAAAGAGCTCCCAACTTATTAAAAATTCTGAATGAGCAACAGGATTCCTCAAGTATGAATTGGTAATATTTTTTCATTTGAAGGTCCAAAATCCTCAGTCACGTTTGTTGGAAGTAATGTACTGGTTATTATCTCTCATTTTAATTCATAATTAGTCTCGTGACTTTTACCTTCACTTGAGTATAAACCAAAAAGTATTTTGTTTTTCAAAATAAACATGGGTATGTCTCGTGGTATCACTAACCGATTGATGCGAAGTTGGAATGGTTAAGCACCATAATACAAGGCCAAAATGATCATTTTAGACTCTCTATTTGATGGCTTTTTTAAGTTTAAAATTGTAGAAATTTATTAGTAATGTTACGTCTTAACCAATTTTTAAATTTTTTTAACAAAAAAAAAAAAAAAAAATGAAAAGGAGGTTAGGGATAAAAGAAGGAAACAAAAGTCCTTAAAAAAAAAGAGGCGGCATAGTTGAGCAAACTTCATAATTTTTCCGTGTGAATTTGATTATTGGTTAGTTTCCGTGTAAATAAAATGGGAAACCTAAAATTTTGTTTTTTAAAACAAATTGAAATTCTATTCCATAAATGTTCAAAAGAAGTGATTGATTAAAAAAATTAATCATTGCAATTTAATCACTTTTTCATAGAATAAGGTCTTTAATATGATTTCAGATAAGTCAATGACCCTTGTCTTTTTTTTTAAAAAAAAATAGACTTGCACAAGTCAATGCCGTTTGGAAATGTGAGTTTCTAAGTGGCTCTCACTCTCAGTCGGCCCATAATGAAACGCACTCAACAGTCCTATTTGGCCACGAGCACAAACGCAACCGCGTATTTGAATTTTAAAGCACACTCAGCCTCAGCCTCGGCCTCGGCCTGGACCCCCATCCCTCCGGGCCTCACCTGGCACGCGCAATCCTGTCCTAGTCCTTTCCTAATCTAATTCTAATTTCCCCGTAACCATCACGCATTGCACGTTTTTCCCATTCCCATCCTATATAAGTTACACACGCTAGTCGCATTTTCTCGATCTCAAACCATTCTATTCTACTCTACTATCCCTGCTTCAAATTCACTTTTTCATAATTTCAAATCAATGGCTGAGAAACAGCACTTGAACGGAGCCTATTACGGCCCTTCCATCCCACCACCCTCGTCCAGATCTTACCACCGGCCAGGTCGCGGCGACGGCTGTGGCTGCCTTGGCTGCTGCTGTAGCTGTATCTGTGACTGTATCCTCGGCCTCATCTGCAAACTCATCTGCACCGTCGTCGTCATCATTGGCATCGCCGTCTTTCTGTTCTGGCTCATCGTGCGCCCCAACGAGGTCAAAGTCCATGTCACCGATGCATCCCTCACCCGATTCAACTATACCAACAATACACTCCGTTACAATCTTGCTTTCAACATGACCATCCGCAATTCCAACAAAAGGCTCGGCATCTACTACGACAATATCGAAGCCAGAGCATTGTACCAGGATGCCAGGTTCGATTCAGACGATCTGACGCCGTTTTATCAGAGCCACAAAACGACTAATTATTTGAACCATACTTTCCAAGGGCAGCAAGTGCTGGTGTTGGGTTCCAGCGAGACTTCGGAATTCAACAAGGAGAAGAGTGATGGGGTTTACAATGTCGATGTGAAGCTGTATCTCAAAATTAGGTTTAAATTGGGGCTTTTCAAGACCGGCAAGTTCAAGCCCAAGGTTAAGTGCGAATTGAAGGTTCCTTTGAAAACCAATGGCACTGCGTTTGAGCCCACAAAGTGCGACTGGAGTTACTGATGGAGCGGCGGCCGCTAGGCTACGACGGACTTCCAGTTTTTAATTTTTTGTCATTCTTTTTTTAAAAAAAGAAATATTATTATGGCTTTATAATATCTGTTCATTGATTGTTCATAGTCATAGTCCCTTTGACAGAGGATTTTTTATTATTATTCTAAATCTATGTTTATCGTTCGAGTATATTTCTTGGACTTTTTGGTTTTATATTACTTATTCTTTTCACAAGTTTCATATTATTTCCATATAGCATGTTGATAAATAAAGTATAATTCTTCCCCTTTTTTAAGTTAGCTCCTTCAGTTGGCTGTGAATCTGCGATCATACATATAAAATTGACTTCTAGCCACTATGTTTTCAAGTTCGCCTTTTTAAATACATGATAACAAAGAGGATTAAATTCTCTCTCTCTCTTTTTCATCACTGTACTACTTTTAATGTCTCAGAAAGATTATAATAATTACAATTAAAGGGATTCAAATAAAAAATAAAAATACTAGTATTATGATTATGATTATGAATAATAATAAGAAAAAGTTTCAAATTCAAAAACAATTAAAAGCTTAAACTTACAACTTATTCCACACAATCAAACACATTAGGTTGATTATATTATAAGTTTTTTTCTTTTTATGGAAATATTATGGGTTTTTCTGTTTTATTATTTATCTGATTATAGGTTTTCTCAAAAGAGTTTGCACACCATCTTTTCATATAAAGTAGTTTGACTCAGTCAACAAGATACAAACTTTAGAGGAGGAACCCAACGGATCTTTCATTGAATACAAACGGCCGTTGGCATTATTCAAAATTAAAGTAAGCGCAGTTGAATATATATATTTGTTGGTGTATATTTATATTTTTTATTTTTATTTATAATTTTATCTTTATAAATAGATATACGTAAAAATGTACACAAGCTGACAAGCATATCAAAACAAATAATTTTATCTTTTTATGATTAGCATTTACCTTAAAAAGTAATTGAGCATCCCTCTCTTGACATCATTTTGACTGTTGGAGAGTTGAAGGAGCATGTCAAAACAAATATGTATATAAAAGAGCAATTAAAAAAGTCGAGAATTAGTTCTAACTTAATCAATTATTTTTAAAAATAAATCTTTTAGACTGTTTCGTAAATCAACAGGTCATTTACATAACAAGGTTAAAAAATCACATCACAAAATATAAGAAAAAAGGCGATTAACATTGAAAATATTTTATTTTGAACACAGGCATGCACCGTCTTATGTGATTTAGTAACATTTTATCTGTTAAGATATATGCTTGGAATTCCAAAATCATAATGAAATGCTTATTAAAAAAATTCTATATCAAATGAGTAACGGAAAGCCTATTGTGTATTTAGCAGAGGCCCAGAAGAAAAGTCCATACTTTATTAGTTTAGAAGCCCAAAAAGGTGGGCCATGTTATGTTACAACAATGTTTAAAGGAGGCACAAAAAAAGAAAGAAATCCCAGTGAAGGTGATGAGTAGAAATCAAACAAATAAAAACATATGAAAATGGCTACCCAACTCCAAGTGTTTGTCTGTACTTGTAGTCTCTTGTCTGGATACTCAGTAAAGTTACTCCAATGCTCACGCAATTGAATTGCCATTACTCTCACTCTCTCTGCTCGCTCAAACTCCTCCAATCCTAGAACAATTCCTTCCCCATACAACAACAGTACCTCCTCTACCAACCTGTCAAAACTATACCATCAGACAACGCCCCCTGACGTACCAGAACAAAAATCCAGACCAGTTTTCCGGCGAACGTCCCCACATTCCTTTCTTTTTTTTTTTTCTTTCTCATCTTAAATTTATTAACATGCGTTACTATATACCTTTTAATTTCTGGTCTTCATCACTCCTCCTGGTCTTCCGGTATCGCTACTGAATGCGTTGGGCATCCCATCAGTACCACCTCGCGAAGCGGAGAAGACGAAGGAGTATAGTAGGGAGGAGAACCGCACGGCGTTGAAAACGGCGTCGTGTCTGTCAACTCCATTGTCACTGCTACTTCCTCCTCGCTCAAGCTCGGTTCGACCCTGCCAACCACGCTAACGGATTCGCTGAAATAAACCTTGTTCGCCTTCACAACACTCTCAAATTCAATATCCGCAGGGGCAGAAGCAGAGTACTCGGATTCAAAAACTTCTCTTTCTTCTTCCTCCTTGATCGTGAACAAGACCCTTGATGGTCCGTACAGGCACTGCCATTTCATTACCTGATCCTCCAGCTCCGGTGGAGAATACGACGACGAAGACGACGCCGAACTAGGAAGAGAAGCTTCTTGGGGTTCCACGCGAGACTTGTTCTTTTTCCAGCGCAGAATGTAGAGCAGCTTCTCCGAGGGGGAGCAAGATGCTTCTCTTGCCGCATCAGACTCATTGCCTTCGCATATCCTCTGACGCCGCCACAATACGTAGATGATCTCCACGACTAGCGCTGTGAGAGTGACGGCGACGATCACCGTCAGCGCCGTCCCCAGCTTGTTTAGACCGACCATGACTCAACTCCCAAACTTGACAACCGCTTGCGTGCTCTGTCCTTTGTCGCTTGCTCAAACAAAGAAAAATCTCCCCGAAGAAAAGGATGTCTGAGATGGGAAGGTGCTTGGTTTAGCCGGTAAACGGTGATGGCCAGTAAGATGGAAAACGATGTTTATTTTCGAGGAAATGTGGATGGTTATTATTGTGATGTGGCTTGGGCTTCAAAATTTAATGATAATTAAAAAAATAAAAAAGTTAAACCAAAACCGAAAACAGTTGGGGTTAATTGATTTCTGTGCGCAAAGGCGACACAGATTTTTTTTACAAGAAAAAGGAGTTGATAATAATGATGGAGCCAACGCTCATGGCCTGTGTTGCGGGACCAACTCTACTTGTTGCTATTCAAAATTTAAATATCTGTGCTGGATAATTCATACTTACAAGCCTTGTTATATTATTAATAATTTTTTATCAATATTTGTTCGGCTTTGATGCAATCCTGTAACTTGAAAATGACAAGGATGATCCTTAAAAAAAGAACAAATTAAATTAATTAATGACTTAATTTATGAGTTATGACCTGGACTGAGCTAGTGGACCAGGCACCCTGTGACCACAGGCCCACAAGTCTTTAGCCGTCTCGGGTACGCCCGGTGATTCCCTCTTGAGATGAAGAAAAATGTTTTTTTTTTTGGCCAATCTCTATCTGTTATAGTTATATTAAATTAAATTATAAGTATTATTAAGATATTATGATAAAAAATTATTATTAAGAAATTAAAATATATTATTTTTATAATATTCTAACTAATCAACATATATGAATTCAAGGAATAAGAAAAGAAAAATGAAATAAAAAAAATGTTAACCTTCTTCGATCAAAAGAAAAAAGAAAAGTGTTAACCTTGTTAAAATACACGTCTAACTATTAACTGATTGTCACCCTCATGTTTTTATCGAACCGATATATCAAAGGTCAATATATATAGATAGCATTTTTACCCTCATTAATACAATGATTAATTCTCATTCAAAGACATTACGTTATATAAAACTCAGTTTAATTTGAATTCACAAAATTTGGAATTCTCACTGCTCAAAAACAAAAGAAAAAATTATCATTTTTTTTTTTTCATACAATTGAAAGTAATCATCATTGATCATTGAATTACGGCCTGTTCAGCGTGAGAAGGCGCTTCATGATGGTGCAGAGAAAAACATCATTTGGCAGTGTTGGGCGATTGGTTTGATCTCATAAATTAAAGGCCAATTCTTTTTACACAAGTCCTTCTTCTTTTTTCTTTTTTTTTTTTTATAATTTCACATTCTATCTATTCGAAAACTATAATTTTTCAAGTGTCAATTATATTTCAAAAATTAAAATTTTAAAAAACATATGAGATATGCATTTATATATTTTAAAATGGTGTTAAAAGAATTGGCATAAATTAAATGGAACCCACTCCAGCTGGACTCCATGGCCGAAACAAAAAGTCCATCTGGATGCCTCTTTGTGAAAATGGGCCAACAATTGGGTTTTCTATCCCACATGTCGAAAAGAAATGGGTGAATTCTCCTGGCACATCAACCACCCACCCCTATCTCTCTCTCTCTCTCTCGCCCAAAAGTCTAAGCCCTCTCATATGGGGCGTGTGGTTAGAAAGCATTGGGCATGCCAAAGAATTCAACAAAAGTTCGTTAGGATTTTCTCACAAATCATATGATCGAAGCAGGCCACCTAAGCTCTATTTAAATGGATTAGAACTACTCGATGTGGGCTTCATCTTTAAGATGTGAACTTTTTTCTCAAATAACGATATAGAGACAATTATTTCATCCAAAGAAAAAAAAAAAAAAAAGAACCAATATATATATAGGAAGAAAATAAACTAACCCTAAGTTTACAATACGGGGAAAGAAAATGGAGTTGAAAAGTTATTTTTCATTATTTAGTCATAAAAGAGAAAATGGAAGGGAAAAAGTTTACACAAAAAATGGATGTGGGATGACTCATCAAAACACAAACACAGAAAATTTTAAACTATTTTATCTTGATTTTCTTTAATCCTTTTTCTTTTTGGTTCTGTCTCTCTTCCCATCGAAACATAACATAAATATTGCTTACAGCAAATGAAAGGAAGTGGTCATTCTCTAAAATTGATGTTCTCAAAATATAACATATACTCTGTACGTAGATATGTAGGGTGAAATTGGAAAACGACCCAACAATGATGAAAAGCAGAATAATTGGTGTTGGAGATTTAATGATATCAGAGACTGGCTTTGTTACTGACACCCATATTCCCTACTCCCCACATTAATTTCATTTTTGACCGACTAACCGAGATAGATGTTTGTAGGTAGCTAGGTACGTGGGAGCAGAACCACTTGCTCAAAGCGTAACAAGATGCATGGTGATGGTTACATGGAGAATGGAAATGATGGTGGATGGTGGATGGGGGTGGTATGTTACCTCGTATATATCATGATTCCTCACCATTTCACTTCTCCCTTTAACTCAAAGAGAGAGTCTGAAACAGCAGCACATGAAAGTAAAGTACCTTGGATCCCTCAATCTCATCACTTTCAAATGATAAGTCCGTTAAAAGCATCCAAAACAAGACAAGAAATCAGAATATGTGCGTGATGTCTTTCAAAGAGAAAAAAGAGAGAAAGAAGTTGACGTACGTAAGCTATGGTTACTGCGGGGATAGATGTAGAATATATATCCATATATATACATCCGTCGATCTATAGGTAGATTGATTGCAAGAGATCATCGACTTTTGGATCCAAGAGCCCACCCACAAAGAGAAAGAAAGCATGAAAAGAGCAAACGGGTAATAGACAGTGGACGGTGACATTAGGAAAAAGAAGCATATGTTTACTTACCTTTTCTTAAAGTCTGCGAAAGGCTCATACGTTTGTAGAAACTTTGTCTCCATGCTAAATTGTTGTCTTTTGTAGATGCCAATATAACTCTTTTCTTTTGGTGGGTTTGCCTTAAGTAACATTCTTTCGAGGACTCTCTACCTTGGCTTTCGGTTTTGCTACAATGGTATTCAATGCATAAGACTGTTACTTTTACATCAATTATATATTAATCTGTACCGTGAGCATCAGGAATATTGCTGCAAAGAGATCATATAACGTTCCGATTCTCTGTTTGGAAGCTAAGAAACTGGATATATTTATTCCACGTATATAGAAATCTAGGTGTTTCAGTTAAACTAATCTTCCTGCCAAATTTTGACAGAAAACCCGAGCCTTCTTTTAAGTTAAGCCAAGTTTAATTTGGACGGAATGAACTCGCACTCCGATTTCTTAAATAATATATTCGAGATAATGGTAAGTGAAAGTGTGAGCGTAATACAAATGGCAATTCATTTTTAGTTTATGCCACTCTTGTCAATTACTCTTACCGAATGCAGTGCGTTTATGACCTAGGAAATTTCGAAGAAGCTCACTGATATGCTCCATAAAATTAATATGACAATGGTCAAATCAAATCAATCGTAATCAACCTGCTGCCACTTGTTAAAGTTATATGTCACAAAGTTCAAAAAGAATATTTTGTGAGAACTTTATGAGAAAGAAGTGGGAAGAGACCTACAACAAGAGCCACCATTATTTGAACAAAGTAAAAGCCAGACAAAACCCATATCCTGTGAAAGATGCATGCTTGATAAGAGTTTCCCAAAAAGTTATTTTGGTATTTCAATTTACGGTGGTTAGAAAAGGTTTCCAAAGTAAAATGAATAAGGCCCATATGGTTCTTAAAGGCGTAGGGAAAGGAAAGAAATAAAGAAAAGGGATAAGAATCGAGTGATTGGCTTCAGAAAAGCTAAGAGGGCCCTTGTTTCTGTTTGCCCTAATGAATGAATATGTCCCTTATCCCTTAAGGCTTAGGACTCAGGTTTAGTTTCATCAGCTATGGCCCCCTGGTGACGTACACCCTTTTATTATCAACCTAGCTAGCTCCATTGAGATTGAGCCAGTGGGTTCTATGGTTGTCTTTATGTGACAAGGGCTCCACTAATTAAGTAAAATGCCACCATTTTTTGGGACCATATTGGGATCCATGCATGTCCAATCCCTTTCTTTAACCCTTTCTTAGACTGTAAATAGAACAATGCCCTACAAACACATCATATTATCCATGTCCCAAATGAGACCCACACAAATATAAAGCATGAAATAATATTTTTATTTCTCATTATTACCACCTTATTGTATGAGAAATTATCTAATCAACGAAAGGACATGACTTGACCAAAAAAGAGCTTTCTTTTTTTCTCTTTTCACAGTGTTGTACGTTGATGAAGAATTTCAGGTCTTGGTGATATGAAATATGCACAACATGTATGTGCGCGACGAAGATGACAGATATAACAGACGACCACTGAAGGGATGGTTTGGGCCTTGGCTTTGGCCCAAGCACTTTTACAATGTCAATATGGTCCCCCCTAATCTTCAATTGATTTGGATCTCTGATCAAATCTCACGTGTGTTCTTATTGATATATCCTGTACCATTTAGCAATCAAATCTGTCCATCTATCATCCTCACTTTTTTGAGACATTTAGCAGGAGCTCCAAACTCAACTACTCAGTAATAATAATACTTCTTATCTATTTTGAAGCTTCATAAAAGCTTATTTTTCATTTACAACACGTTATAAGTAAAAAAATATTAAGCTTGATTCTTCAAAAGATTACATACAATTGTTAAGCAGCGGGAACCATAATCACTCAACTTCTCTTTATTTCAGACATGTTTTTATTAATTAAAGCACTTAAAAATAAAACGTTTTTTGAATTTATTAAATTCTTTCAAGTTTTGGAGTGAGGAATAATTGATCGAATAACATTTAAGCAAAATAATGATCCCAAAATGCGCTTCATGTTCCTTTCTCAGTGGCAAGACGAAAAACAAATTAGGCATATTTTTCCAACTAGTTGTCAACCTTTTCACCATTATAAGCTTAGTTTGAGCTGGCTGGCTAACTTAGAAGCAGATAGCACTTTCTTTTTTTCTTAAGCAAAGCTATTGAACCATACAAATTGTCCTGAGAAACTCAAAGTAACCCCCACAAGCAAGGGTTCAATACCAGCCACTAAAGCTTGTAAAAAAGAGAAGAGCTTTGCTGTAAAAGGGGCAACCACTTTCCAGAATTAATTAAGATTTTATTCCCTTTAGTTTCTTTTTCTTCTTTAAGTTAGTGTTATTAGGCATCTATGTATTTATCTCTATCAGGTGCCAACTTTATAATTCCTGCTTTTAAGGGGAACTATATTCTATTCCGTCGTACACTTCCATTTGATCATACACATATAAGACGGTATATCCAGCAAGTATATATATCACGGTACTAATAAACTAGCTTCATGTACAATTAGAATAATTAAGCATGCAGAACCTTTCACAAATTAATATTACGAAATTTTCCGATCAATTAATGTTCTTTTTTCCCCCTCAAGAAACACATCGCTCAATTGACTGCACGATAACTTTCTTAATGCATAGTGATTCATCAAATTAATTTGGCATCATGCATGTGAGATTGAGCTATGAGACTTTCTGACACACGTGTTATGTGTACCATTGGGCTACTATTAATTAAAGGGCATCTCTAAGATAAGTATAAAATGATGCAGCATCCACATATTGTGTTTCTCTTTACAAATTTTATGTCTATGGAGAAAGAATTGGATACGATAATACCCTTATGCTAAAATGAACTACTTATTAGTTGCCACCTAATCAAGCAAGTGTTGGGAAAGGACAAAAAAAAGTTGAACAAATATTAATGAAGCAAAAAAGAAAAATAGACAATCTAAAGAGAAAGACAGTCTAAGATGGAGGCTTCGTCCTTTCACAGAGAGCAAAAAAGTAATAAAAAGTGGCAAGTAATAAAGGTAGAAAAGAAAAGCATATTATTAATACGGTTAAGCTGGAATTAGTGAGAGATAGAGAAAGCAGTGATGAAAACCCCACCTTTGTCCACCAAAGATTACATTAATTCCTGAAGACCCTATCTCTTTTTAAAAGCCATGAGCTGACAAATTCTCTACTTATGCTTAAAGGTTTTAATCAATTGATTAAAGTTAAGAAGATAATGATGGTTTGGTGATTCTAAAGTAGCAACATCTTTAAGGTTTAATTAAAGAAGATGCCTATATATCTTTTTCTTTATATAATGAAATATTATAACATGTATGCATATTGAATTTGAACCCTTGTGCTGCAACCTTGTCTTGCTTTAATTCCAAAGATGAGAATGTTTGAAAGAAAGTTGTTCTTTTGCAAAATGCATCATACAACACAACATGAAAAGTAGTGCTAGCTAGCTCTTTTGATATATTTTAGCTAGCTAGGCAAGATTTAATTTACTCTATCCTCTTCCGAAGTAGAAAAGTTGCTTCTCCTTTGCACAACCCTTCCGTTATGGATTATGCTATAATTAATATTTTGTAAATTTTGGAGCGTTGGAGGGGGTTGAGCAAATTAATGGAGGTAACTTGAGGGGAGAGGGAATACACTTACGATATGAGATAATTTAGGGTTTAATGATATCAACATATGTACTAGTTTCAGTGAAATTTTTTCCAGTATCAATGCTAATTTTCATAGAAATTGAACGGTGGTTCACATCTAAGCCATCATTTTAATCGACTTAATACCTTATTAGCAATGAGTAAATTAAATTTGTTATTGTACTTAGTTCGGAAAACAGATCTCTAGAATTTGATTCTAAACCAGAGAACTACTCATTAATGGATAATCTTCGGTCATTGAATGAACAAACCATGAAATGATCCATTATATATATATATATGGTTAATTTTTCTTTAGTGGTTGTGTTTCTTTGACATTTATTCGCATCATCATACCCAAAGTAGTTAATTACATTAATTTCAGTATTCCCTAGAATCCTTAGTTAAACTAAATCCAAAATCCCAAATAATTTCATAAGGTCATAACGGAAAAGTTTAGTGGGACCCCGAAAATTATATTCAAATGAGTGGAGATGATTTAATATAAATATATAGTATATCTGTTGATGTTCACTAGGAAAAAAGAAAAGGTCACAATAGGCTAAAGACAGGTACATAGTGCTATTTGCTTGTTATGAGAAATTTTAAAGGATCAGGAATAAAGTGGAAAGGACATTCAGCATCGATCATCATCATCATCCCTTTGCCATAGTTCATTAATTGTCTTAATTAATTAACTCGATCGTACTATAATTCAGACAGCAAGCTGCTGGTAGATTCCCGATTGTTATACTTTTACAGCATTATGGACACAATTAATTAGAAGTTCACAGCAACTATTTATGGATTCCACTGCATAATTATTAACTGAGGAATACATAACGGTTAGCTGAGAAAAAGCTTTGCCATTAATATATATTTTTTAATATAAATTATCGGTATCTAATATCACATTAAACTTCACATAAGAAGTTTGATTAATCTGAGTGCAAAAATATATGTCCACATTTCTAATAGCAAAAGCATACACGTTATCTTCCACCACTCCACGGACCTTTTTTTTTTTTTTATGGAATTACGTACTATACAGGACTGTTACTTGATAAAAAAGTTATTGGGATATTTTATTGATAATAAAAAATTGAATTAACTTAATAAATACGCTGCGTCACATGATCATTTACTGTTGATAGTTGTTTGTATATCCTCAAAATATGCATTATCAATTTCTTGAGTCACCGTAAGAAAAATCATCAAATAAACCCAAAAGTTGGGTAAGAACAGTTGTCGAATATTTAGTAACAAAATATAGTAACAAATTTAAATCCAAAACTTTTTTCATCGATGAAATTCATTTCTATCAATTCCCAATCTTTCTTGACATAACTGAATTCTTTGATTTTTTTTTTAATTTTTTTTTGTAATGTGTATTTTAATCCTTTTTAATTGAAAAAAGAATCCTTTGGTTCCAATATAATGACCCGTTATGTAATATTGTAACGCTGCTTTCTAAAGAAGAAACCATCTTTTCATGAACTCTGCTCTTACTGCTTGCACTTTTTGAGGAAAGAATGATTCTACTTGGAAGCATCCATCTAGTGTTTGCTTTCGTTCTTGATATACTCCACAACGCTTATTTGATTCATCCAAGAAACAACTAGTGGTAGGCCCGAAGACCCACGGAGAAAATTAAAAGTTAAGAGATTAAAAAGAAAAGGAGTCATTATTTGGTTTAAGGCTTTAAGCAAGCCAATAACGCGTATCGTCACGAAGGAATTTTAGTCAATATATATTTACATCCAACAACGCAAGTTCGTAATAATGCAATTACAATCATCAAGTAATTATTACCAATCAAAATAGATGCCTAGCTTAGTAATCTTCTATGATATCACTTTCCAGTGAATCACAGCAGGAAAATGCACTTTATCTTCCATTTTTTTAGCTACAATGAAGAGGCAAAAGATTAAATAATGTAAGAATATTGCACACCTATGGTTTGAAACTTTGGGTTATAAATTTACAGTCAAGTCAAGAGAATAAAGTTAGACGATGCTGAGTTGTGTTTTGAAGTGAACTGTAGCGTACAATACTTAGGAAAATATTATGAATGTACTCATTATCAGTTCTTTTTCTACACTTCTTGCTTCATAGTTATTTATACTTATTAAAAGTAAAATTGTAAATAAAAAAATTAAAAAGAAAAAAGTAAAGCCTATATCTTCAACATTTAAGAGTGGAAAGAGAGTAATTCCACTCAAAATCGCTTGGTGTGGTGCATGCACAAGAACCTGTTCTTGGGGTTGCTGTCAATTGCATGCATGAATGAGAAACAAAAGAAGTGAACGATTCGAAAATAAAGGAACAAGAGAGAAAAAGATAAAGACCAAAGAAATAGACGCACATACTCTCCATCCCCGTCACATTCCTTGGGAAATAAGAACAGCAAACAAATTAAAATATTATAAAATTTCTTAGTCAACAAGAGAACGAACAAATGGTAAACTAAGGGTGATGAAACCCCGTATCCATAAAAGAGATATAATATTATAGTGAATTCTTGGTAATATACATGTGATTAAGAAGCAAGCAATTTCTTCTCCCTCCGGCTCTAGGAATGCCCGAGAATACAAAGACATGATGATAAAAGGAGAACTAAAGAAGCTCAAATAGATAAAAAAAAAAAAAAAAAAAAGATATATTATTGAAAAGATTTTTTGTTTTTTTCCTACTCATAGTTACTGAATTTTGAAGATAATTTGTCTGTCAACGGATTCAAGAAGCCCAATGTCATCCACTGACTGATCCTCATTACAGTCGTCATCAATGGAAATATTCAAATCCAAAGACAAGCAAGGGCTTGTCTCCTCCAAAGTAGCATCTTTTTCTTCTTGAGATGATTTTTGCTTAACTGGGGGAGAGCAAGCTCTTGACCTCGAGTTAAAGCTTTCACAGCTCAGAATGATGATAGCATCACTAAGACTAACTTCGCCACCATTGGAATCTTCCACTCTTCCTTTTTCTATTGCCCTTTTAAAACCCAGTTGTGAACAATAATCTGCCTGCTCTATGTCTTCAACTAGAAACACCCTGTGAGGATTACTGGAAACAGCGTCTGCGAATTTCTCAATATAACTGCAACTTTGTTCGTCTCTTGATCTTTTGTTTCTGCAGTCATCCGTTGAATCTGATCTTGTTGATGAAAAACTACTGAAGGCTATTGAGACAAGGTTGCCATAGGAGCCAAAAAACACCCGAGCCAATTCTCTAGCTGTTTTCTCTTTAGCTTCCATATCAACACCTTGAAAGAATAACCACGTTTCTTCTTTCGCCTCACTATTTCTCACCTTCCCTTTTCTTCTTAACATCCCAGACCGGCATTGTAAAATGGTGCTTACGATTTGTGGTATTATATCTTTCTGCCACGGCACTTTTTTCTCCAAAGCATTACATAGGGTTTTGAGATTCTCAGAATTGAGCTCTCTGAACCTGCTCACATACTCCGTATCCATGACATCACTAGAAGAAGTGGAGTTAGGGTTGGAACTAGGATTCGATGATAAAAATGGTTGTTTGGTATCCTTATGCTCCGAGATGTACATTCTCATCAAAGTGGGTTCGTTGGGCTTGTTCCCACCTTCAGAGATCCAGAAATGATGGTCCCTCTGTAACTGCTTAGGTTCTACTATTGGCCATTCGTGGTGGGAATGGTGCAAATTAGGATGTTGCTGGTCATATGAGAAAAGTGAAGCAGATGAAGAAGGTGACACAGAAGAGAATGTAAGGGTTTTCTCGGAAGGATATGGTTGTGTGGGAACTGAACTGCACATAGAGTTCCACTTTTTGTAAAGATCTCCCACTGGGACACAGTTCTGTTGGAAAAGAAAGAAAGAAAAATAGGAGTAAATTTTTTATGCTATGCTATTAACTTGAACATAGGAGTTCGAGCTGTGATTAAGACCTGATCATTAGGGGGAACGTCTTTAATATTCTCATTTTTATACTGTTGAAGCCATGCAGGAAGGCTTGAAGTGGAGGCGTCACTGTTGCAAGTACTGCTCTGCAAGCTTCGAACTTCGGTCTCAAATTTGGCCCAAGGCTCGGCATAGCAAGTGGGTTGCTTCTGCTCTCCACCTTCATGTAATAGCCAGCTAGTTACATTGTCAGCTTTCTTGGTGGTGGACTGATTTTGAAGACCACTGAAGAAAAATAAAGTGAAGTTTAGATGATGATAAGATTCGTCAGTGATTTCCTTAATTTAGTTTAGGTCATATTCCAACTTCTAAAGTCACCGAGATCACTCACAATATAATGAAAAAAGGAAAAGAAACCGAGAGAAAAAGTTATTGAAATGTTCACTAATAATGAAGAAAAGAAGAACAACAAAAATCTCTTTCCTGCTTCTAATCAGTGAAGAAAACAAGACTAAAATGACCGACACTTCGCTCATTTCAGTACATTCACTTTTAACCAAAGTTAATTCTTTTCCTATTGTTCTTCCTTCAAAGATACATAAACAAGTTAGAAACAAAGGGGAAAGAGAAACAATTTTCTTTCCCATTCCATTTACCACGTATCTGCTCCAACATAACTTGGAAGTCTTTAAAACTAAAAGACAATTCCATTTCAAATTTTCTTTTTTCTTTTGTTATTCTTGTTTTTTCAGCTTGTTGATTTGAAGAAGTAGGTTCAGAAATTGAAAGTAAAGTATGAAACACTGAAGCTATACAATTATATCCAACTTTACCCTCTGCTTTTACCTGTCAATGATGAGACTCAAGCGCAAGCTGCCTGCAGGAATTGTAAGAGGTTGAAGGCCCCAAACAGCCTCCAGTGATGGATGTCCATTTTTACATCTCATGTAACTCTGAAAAGTAGCAATACCCATGAGCCAAACTCTTCCATTATCTCCAAACCCACCAATAAGCTTTCCAATCTCAATAATCATGTGCTCCACAGGACAGTAGTACGCTCTCCCTTGCTGGCTTGAACGATCCCTATATTCAAACAACCATTGAAGATCTCCAAGATACAAAATAAACCCTTTACTAAGAGAGGTCCTCGCTATGCTCTTAAGCTCTTCAATCTTCTGCTCGACCTCCACTCTAGACACATGGCCATAAGCAGAAAGAGAAAGAGAAACAAACTTAACATCCCTAAGAGCTTCACCAGCACATCCTTTCTCAACCTTATCCATCGCTCCTCTAACTACACCCTCAAGACTGGTTAGACTCTCTCCCACAATCACTGTACTTCTTCTCTGATTAATCAAACTGTCTATGACGCTGGCTATGTCCTCGGGCCTAACCGGATCTGATACTGTTTTGCCCACGTTCTCTCCAACTTGACCAGAAGGTTGAGACTGGGAGAGATTCGGATGGTTACTGTTATTCTCCCTGGACTTGCTACTCACGGAAGGGGTATCAGCCTGTTCTACGTTGCTTTTCACTTGGGGACTAGAGAATCCGGCCTCTTTCATGACTCGACTGACACTGGGATCATCCAGAATGGAAATAATAAGTTGCTCTAACTCTATTTTAACTGCCAAGAGAGGCTGCTGTTGATTCTCAATGGATCCACGGCGCTGGTGAGCCTGAGCTCGCTTGAAGGCAGCAACTAAGGCGTTGGATATAGAAGGACATTGAGAATGATGTGCGCCTAACATGGGGCTGGAATTGGAGGCAGGTAAACGGTTGAGTGCAACATTGAAGCAAAGCTCTAAGGCCTTGCACTGCAGAGGATGAGAATGAGATTGCAGACAGGCCGTTCTAAACAGACCAGTAGTAGCCGCGAGCATAGTGTTCGCCACATGCAGGGGAGTCACTTGGGCATGGCCACGACGCTTAGCCAGGGTTACTGCTTGCTTTACTACGTTTGCAGCCTCTGCAGTTAGACCTTGTTGCACTGTACAGCTTCCTGTTCTCATCTTCAGAGACTTCAATTATTTCTTATAACTAAAACAGCTACCACTGAAAAGAAAGCTACAAATAATGAAATATATCAAGGAGCTAGCATAGTATCCATGAATCTATAGACTCAGATGAGGAAGATATAGATAGTAAGGAGATTATATGGTTGATCGTGTTTTGGATAGGTACTAGAGCAATGATATATAGGACATAGGAGTACGGAGACAACTTTTAGGGTAAACTAAAGTAGGGGAAGTATCAAGAGTGATATGTGGGCAACGAGATTTCGATGCCTCTATCCCTAGTCTCTATTGAACAGACTAGTAATTCCATGAAACTTGTTTGTTCTGCACCTTGTCTAGAATATAATGGTGGTTTGGTCTACAAGGGAGAGAGAGAGGAAGGGATGTGAAATTTATGGGAGCTGGCTGTTCTTTTCTTGTGGGTGAGGTAAAATTTAGGGTCCAAAGGCGATTTTGTTGTAGAAAGTGGATTGCATGTGCTGACAAGCAGGACTAATATTGCATCAGTATCAAAGGCACCTCAGCTTTGATCTCTCCATACACATACACCAAATTTCGTTAAAAGTTACGGTATTTGTAAGTGGGGCACTTTCTCTTTCATGGATATTATTTTCTTTTGTAACAGGAAGAAGAAAAACTGTCTCAAGGAAGTTACTTATCTTTATCAATTTAACACTTCTAAACTACTCTCTAAGTATGCAACTCCTTAGTTTGATCTTTTTCTAATAAAGTTACTAACAACTCAAATCCAAACTCAGTAAAGAATTTTATCAAACATTTAAGTTGCAATCTTTAGCTTCGAAAAATTGAAGCAAGTAGACTTTGTTCCCCCTAATGAAAATGTCAAAATTTTACCAGGGGCTGAAGAATAGAAATATTGAATGACGCTCCTAAGAAGAGAAAGAGAGAGAGAGAGGAAACATCTTTTTCATGGTCTGGCAAAAAACGAGGAGCTGAAAAGAGAATGGGGTCTAAATGAAGGAATCGGGAACTGTGTACGATTTTCTTCCGGACCCAAAGACAAGGGAATAAAGTGTTTGCTTTCCTTATTTTTTATGGAAAATTGAATACAAAACTAACATTGACGCCTTTGAACAGGCATCATACTATTCGCACTGCATGGGGATTAAGACCAACATTCTCTTCCATTCCCAGTATCCCATATTCTCTCTCTCCCGGCCCATTTATTTCATAAAGTTGCATATTTTTTTCGGCCCTCATAAATCATATATCACCACAAAAAAAATAAAGAAATCATAAAGATAACCATCAACAAACAGCTCTATACAATAATTAAGAAAAAAAAAAAAACAAAGAAATAGACAACTACGTAAAAACCATTAACTTCTAATTTTTCCAATTTTTATTCCTGAGTTTCAGTCGTTTCATTTTAAGGTCTGCCTCATGTGAAATATAAAATGAAAGCTTGTAGATCAGAAGTCCAATGCATTGCACGTGCGGCTTAGTTCACAATCACCCGAATCCAATCTTAATTATTAATTCCAACATGATTGACTTCAATTTTCTTAACTACATTACTATTTATAATTATATAACAGTAGATTTTGGATTTGGCTGTTTGATATAACTAAATTTGAAATAGAAGGACCACCACTATAGGAAGCTCTTGTGCGTAGCTCCAAATTTAGATCATATTTTATATTATGAAACATTCGTCAAGCATATAGCAAGATGAAAATAGTTTGAGTACAGTTAATGATTTTGAGTTTGTAGGTATCTTAGGTAGTTGTGTCCATTTTTGGTTGATGGTCTAATTACAAGTTGAATTTCTCCTCAACATGGGCAGTCGCCACTGCATAGAAAGCAGAGCAGCATATTGTCCCATCTTGGCATTCCAAGAAAAATAACCATAAAGAAAGTGGGAGCATAAATATATTTTTTGGAACCAACCCAAACCCAGATAGATATCTCCCTTTCATTCCTCAATCATCTTTAATTCACTTTTACTTGTTTTATGGAAAGACCCATGACGTATCATGGGTGCGTGCATTATGACCCTTCCTGAAACAAAAGCAGTTAACCAGCTGATATCGTGTTGAGAAATAATACAAGACAGAAATAGAGGGAAAATGATCTAACAATCATGCAAGAAAGGTGACCAGTTGATGGGAATCCAGAACTAGGTGTATGTATATATGAGCATTTCACACATGACAAAGAAACGTCATCCATGTTTGGGAGCTAGCTTCAACACCATTTGAGCAATTGTAAAACCTTGTAAATTATAAGCAAGTTCTTGATCTAGCCAGCGCACGTGACTAGCACGTGAGTGATTAGAACCAAAGATGTCCTTTTATGGAAATAGGGTAATCCAAATCTTGCAACCGTTTATTCCAGTCAAAAAGTCTCTTCTCTTGTATCTTTGTTGGCCTAAAAAGACTTGCAAAGGGCACCAAATTATTTGAACACTGCTGTGCTAGAAAAGGAGTGTTTGAATGAAAGAGAAGAGAGGAATATATACACTTGCTTAACCCATTCCTCTTCTCTCACTCTCTGCACCAATAACGGTTAACTTTTTATAAATAAAGCCATGCTAACTGTTGATTGCTCTTTTCACTATCAAACTCCCTTTGATTTTCCGGCAAACGTATTTCAATTAGAGCTCTCCTCATCTTTTGCTTAAAGTAAAGCTCTCCATCATATCATAAAGCAATATTAAAAGCAAAATATGGCATTATCTACTCAAAAGTGCCGCTCATTTTATGCTTTTGAGCTTCAAATGGAGAATCTTTGGCTTCTACGTGGCCATGTGGCTGAAAGCAATATCCAAGAGAGGGAAACGAAGCTAAGAGTAAGAAGACTAGAGAGAGAGTGAAGAAAAGATTAGTTAATAGTATTGGGCAGCTTTAAACTTTAAAGGCTAGAATGGGAGGAAAAAAGTTGCTCTAATTTTGACATGACAGCCTTGTAAATGTAAAGGTGATGGAATTACGTACCATACACGCACACACATTCCTTTTCCCAAAAGTTTCTCATTATTTTACGCTTAATATCTTCACTGCACTAAACAAACTTGTGTTTCATTAAAAACCTCAAAAGGCGAGCATCATTAGGAATACAAGTCATTACTCTTCCTCATTCTCTCTGTGCAAGTAACAATTGCAGGAAATGGAGGTATATAATCTTCCCTTTCATGGCTATATATTGCTGTTGTGAGGGGTTCACGCGCAGAGAGGACTACTTTATAGCTCTTTTGAATGACCCTTATGCTAAAAGATGATTGCAGGAAAGCAGAGCACATGTAGAAAAACCTTCTTCTGTGCTTTACTGCAGCAGTCCACGATTCTGATATAGCTATCTCATACACGGAATTCTTCATCAGAGAAATTTCTGTGAAGAGAATTAAAATTCAATTGTCTTGTGCTTTTCACACTTTCTGATCTCTGCAATTATGAATGTCAGTATCTTAGCAAAGAAAAATGTCAAGAAAAACCCTCAATATCACTGGTTATCAATCGTCAATATCAGCTGTATAAGCTCAAGTATTTTCTGGGTCAAAATATGTTATTTATCATCCCTGTAAACTCTCAAATTTTGTAAAAAAGAAAACGCTTTAGGGAACAAAAAGTAAATCATGAGCAACATGGCGTCTAATCACATACCTATGAGTTATCATCCCAAATGTATCGAGTCTCTCATTTGTGCGCTATTTGCCGCGTTTTTATTGATTTATGCCAAGCTAAAAGTTGATTTACTATTTTCATAAATAGTCTAAAGTTTAAAACACTGGTTATTTCATCGTAAAAAGACATGTTCAAATTCCAACATTGAAACAAAGTAAAAAGGATTTAAGGGAAAAAAAGAAAAAAGCAAAAAAAGGGAATGTTAATTATACTTTTTGCATTTAAAATAATTGCGCTCGGTATTGAAAAAAAAAAAAAAAAAAATACTATGTTTTCTCATTTTTTTACACTCATTTCATATGCCTGTAAATACATTGGAGCAAACCAATTCTTAAGGCAGAGAGCGCTACTGCTGCGCTAAAGCATGTTCCTCAACTTGTCCTCTGAACTAAAGAAACCCTTTTTCCTTTTGGTGAAAAACGAAGATAAAATAAGCAAAGCCTGTTAGCCTGGAATATAGCCCTGCTGATACAACAGTCTGGCATATCGCTTTGTTCCCCAATTAACACGATAAGTCGATGATATAATCGAGTAAGGAATTTTGTGCTGCTCTTGCTTGATTAAGTCAATTACTTTGTTATAAAATACTTTTCCTCGGTGAACTTCAGTCTATTTCTGAGTCTGATCCCAACATTTCTTACTGTTTTAGTTGAAGATTCAGCAGAACAAAGAAACAGTCTTCCTGAGATGTCCAGGTACCGAGTTAAATGTTAAATTAAACAACGGGGCTGCAAAATAAAATAGTTGTTTCCAACACACGAGGTATTAAAACGAGAAACACAATTTGAGGTGATCAAGAGACTATTAATCCAAGTAGCACAACTATATACAGCTACACATGAAATCAAGCGCACATCTCGTAGGGCATGTATCAGACTGTGCTCGAGATAATATGCATCCTAGTGTTTGAGTATTACGTGTTTCACAAGTGACGGTTATATTACTCTACAAATTGAAATACTTCGCTCAATAATGTGCACGGCCATAATGTTATATATTCCTTTATAAAATCAAAACTAAAGAAACAAGAAGAAAGTCAAAGGAAAAGAAATCGTAAACTAACCTACAATTATTGATCAATCCTTTGATCACCTCTGCTTTCAGCTAGTCCAAAATCATTCTGGAAGATTGGAGTAAGTATGTTCTCTACAGCTGATCTCTGCTTAGCAATTTCATTCATAATTGTTAATTGCGCAGCTTCACAAGCCTTTGCATTTGGGAAACCAAGAGTCCATCTCCCATCTGCCACATGATCGGAAGGACTCAGGTGGCTTCCTCGGCCTTTAGTTTTATAAAACCATGGGTCAAAGTCTCTTATTCGGAGATGCAACCATGAAGGATGGTCTTTGTCTATCTCAGGCTGTATCAAGCAGGGGAAAAAAATATAAACTGAAATAAAATGAAGAGAACTAAAAAAGAAATCCAATCTGAGATTCCTCTCTATTTAACTTAAAACAGTAAATGGTTCGTTATTCAAAAGCACAACGCAAAAAGGAGAGGAAAACAAGTGAACAACTCATGCAGGAAGATCCTAATGCAAGGCTGTACTTTGTTTGGCATATATGTAAGAACCTGATTTGACAAGCATTCCAATGGGCAAGGGCATAGAGTAATCCATCTATCATACTTTCTGATAAAATCTTGCATCAAGGGAGAAAAGCGTTCTAAAAACTGACACAGAAAGAACAAGACCATACAGATACCGTGTATCCCCACATTATCGATTTCATTAAATGATGAGGCCAATATCATAAAAACTTAAGGATGCTTAGTTCTAACCAGCAGAAAGTTGAGGAAATATCTGACTTACACTCGACCCAGCCAATGGAGAAATTGCAATTACAACTCCACGTCGACTGCGGAAGGGATGTTTCTCCGTGAGAAGCAACTTTCCAATCATTCCACTGACCGCTGGTATAAGGTAGGTGTCCCTAATTTCAGAAGTGGAAAATGAAATTCTGCAAGGTATTCCAGATTCTGCAATAGTCATTTCGTGTTAGGGAATAAAGAAACACTTGCCAGACACAATTAAGTTCAAGCAGAATAATGCCAACCTAAGGAAACATCACATCCGAAGCTGGCAGATGAAACATCTGAAGCAATGATTTTTCCAGTATCATTGGCACAGCTGCCAATCATATTCAAAAGTGGGACCTCAGCTAATACCCCTTTAAAAATAAATCTCTTAAGCTGGATGTGGAGAACAAAAGCCTGAACATAAAAGTGATATGAGATGCACACTTCAGGAGATACAATGAGGAATCAAATGCATAAGACAATAAAAACAGCAACTAAATTCATGACCAAAAAAAAAAAGGTTAACAGGAAAAATGAAATCTCACCAAAGCAGCAAGAAATTTTTGCAGCAGATAATAAATAATTTAATAAAATGAGAAGGATAGGATAATGCAAAAGCCAGATATGAATATTATGTTAGTTTAATACGCCTTGTAGAAAAGTAATAATAATTAACACAATAAGTTATACGAAACCTCTTAGGTCAAGACTATTTAGTCATAGGGATCATAATGATATTACTTCAAATCAAACAAAATAGATTTATACATTTAATTCTGAATTTGTGCAGAACTTCCTCTCACCTATAGACATGTTAAGAAGAGATGTGAGAATTCAGTCACAAAGGATTAAGACAAGCACATTATTTGAATTCAAGAAGTCATGATACAGTTCTTAAACGCTGAAAAACAGTGATCCAATTCTACAATGTCTCCATAATGCATAACATTTTGAAGAACGACAACACACATAAAGCATTTCTAACAAATTAGACACCTTGCCCTCATATTGGGAACAAATATGCATCTCAGAACTTTCTCATTGAAAATTGAAAAGAATAAATGATATGACCTTCACGGTATCAACCATCCTTTGCCAAGCAATATAAGAAATTGTTTCACCTGCATACACATACATTTACTTTCTCAGAAGATCACATCATAAATAATATCAAATCAAGAGAATAAAAGAACTGCAACAAACAAGAGGCAACTACTTCATGCAAAAACAAAAATAATACCATTAGTATAGTCTTGGCGGAGAACAAGCTCTAACATAAATAAAGGATCTTTATACTGAGAAGATTCCTGAAGAGCTGCACGCAAAACTGAGCATTGAGATATAAATTCCATCAAGACCCTTGCAAATCTACTTAACAGTTAAGAATTATTTCACTTACACTCTATTCTTTTACTTCTTTTTCTTTTTCCAATTTCTATACTGTAATTTGTTCATCCATATAAAATTATTGCCAAAAGAAAGTGATAGATACCTCTTTTACAGCTTTCCCATTCATTTCTTAAAGTATCTGGAATATGATCAAACCAGATTCCATCAAGTTCCTTTCGAAAGCGTCCAAAGGACTGATCATATGAAGTCTGTTGATGAAAACTAGAAAATATAAAAATTTTAGAAAGTTTTGAGTGCATAAATACAATATAATATCAATAAAGGTATAATGGAATGAATTTAAAAAAAATAGCTAGGTGGGTGAGTTTCCAAGTTAATATTATAGGTAAAAGCATCATTTTCGATTGGTCATACTTGTGACAGGAAGAAAGAAACATTATATCCATGCAAGTGTATATCCATTTATTATGGCAGGGTGAATGATAATTTTTTTTGATACCCACATTGAACAGGTGAAGATTATCGCCACGAAGTCCATCCCTATAGAAGATAAGTAGCTTTTGCAAGCACCATCCCGTATGCCATAGCATCATTGCAGAGAGAGAATGCTGGAAGGCCAAAACCTTCAATAATGCATTTATAATCTGTGAAATTTAAAGGAACACGGATATCATGCTAAATGCTATTTAAAAAAAAAAAAAAAAAAAACTAATATTAATAAAGTTAAAACAACATAACAAAATAATGTTTATTAATTTTATCAAATAAGCCAACAACAATCATGTTAAATATACCTCGGGCATAAATCTAACAAAGATACTTCTATCCTCTGACTTAGAAGTCGATGCATACTCGGTCTGCAACTGAAACAAGTGAGTGAGAGTCAAAGAGGCAAGTAAAGAGGAGAGGAGAGAAAGAAAAAGTAACAAAGTATAATATAATGCATATGTCGTCAAGTTGATATGATACACCTATAACCAAAAGTTTCCACTTTAACAATAAATGCAAATAAGCAGGGACAGAGGATTTAGAAGTGGAATGAAAAGAACAAAAGCATGTCAACCTCAAGTCAACAACATATAAATAAAAGCAAGTATTCATTTCCTAGATATTGGGGCAACATCCTGATTACATGTAAATTATTCAGTTATCCAGAGACTCCCAATCATTCTTGACATCCTATAGTTACTAGGTAATATAGAACACACATTATTCAAGTAAAAATACATAATCCAGCTCGATTTGAATCAATATTAAAATTGACTCATACCATCATATCCTGCCCATTTGACCCAATCATCGGAGCTAATGATCGATCAAGATCTGCAAAACTTGCACAGAAAATAAACAACTAAGTAATTTAAAACACTCACAAGTAGACCAGTATTGGATTATGAACCAAATAACAGTACCTTCACTTTCTGCTAAAATAAGCAATAGAAATAGAGAAGATAACAATAGGCTGTGATTGTCAGAGAAAACATAACCAAGTATTCCACTCCTGCAATGATGAAATTTTCATTGATGATATGATTGAGATACACGGGAACACAAATTTTAATGAACAAGTGAGCTAAAAACAATGAGAAATGTGAAAAATACCAACCTCTTGAAGCAAATATCCCCAGAACTGGATGACATAATATCTTCCAAATGAGTGAAAAAATAGTTTCCATTGATTTTGTCTGTTCCTTTGGACTCAGAAGCACATCCTATAACTCTTTCAACTTCATTCATGTATATTGAAAACAGGCCAGCATCATCATGGCCATGAGATGCGTTCCCTTCACTAGGATATCTAACACTTAAGGCCAAGTAAGCATAGATGATAACACCAGCCACATTGTTAATCATGCATCTTCCACCAACAACTTGAAGAAGACGTGAAAGGAAATACAGAGAAGTGATTGCGGATAATTCTGAGACCTGGAGAAAAAAATTTACTTAAGTACATCATATGGGAAAACTCTTGCAGGAGATTTTCTCATTAAGAAGGTGGAAAAAAATGTGTCCTGACTCCTGACTAGTTATCCTCAAATCAGTTAGAAAAATGCTATTATTCAGTACTAAGGATAACATCTCACATTGTTCTTCTTGGATCCCAGCAAGGAGAGTAATATGGGGAACACAAGTCCATTGAGAATATTTTCAGTAACCAGTCTATTCAAACGAGGCTCGCCAACACTAAGTATGTCTTTAAAGTAATATAGATCATCCGCAAGTTTTTCAGATTCAAGAGTGAGCTTGTTTTTCCTGTTTTCAATGTCTATTTCCCTGATTCAGCATAGAGCAGTTATCTCTTTAAATAACTATAGCTAACTGTAATAATTTAATGAAATTCTCTACTAAATTCAAGTCACGTACCCTCTAGGATGGAGAACGGAATCTACATTAAAGCACAGATCTCTTAATCTGTGAACTAGAACAGAAAAGAAATTTGAAACTGGAGGAGTTGTTATAAATTGATAGACCATGTCATCACTAACTGCAAAACCAAGATGTTAATATTGCAATATTTTTACGGTATTTCAAACCTTACTTATATGCAAGTTAAAAAGCAACAGTATACCATTGTAGATGTTGAGGGTTAATGCACGAATAGCTGTCTGAATCATCTTTTCCTCGTGATGAGCAAATCTAAGAGCTTCAGTATACAGGGGAAAGGAGATTACAGCATCCTGTGGCAGGTGAAGACACACAGAAAATCCTATAAGGCTAGATGAAGTCTATTTTTAAGAGTAAAAACTAAAAAGTTAAAGAAACCAAAATCCCTGGCCATTCTTTTACAAATTAGTATATTACTAGATTAAGTTTCGTAGTTCCCCTCACATCACAGTCATACATGGCAGAATTTTACTTGACCTACATTTTGCAAGGTGGGAACCATGACATCATCCTCAACCAAAATAACATCATGTGCAGATGAGATACTTGATATATGCTAAAATAAGGTCCCCAGTAGGGTAAGCCAAACAACTGTGGCCTCATAAATGCTAAAAGATCAAGCCCTATGTCTCATTAATAAATTTAAAGACAACAATACTGATTTAACATCTGGCAGTATCCCTTTACCTGCATGAGTTTTAACTTACCTTTTGAACCTTCACAAGAAGGCAAAGTGTGTCTTGGTTAACCTTATAACTGATCACTCTGAACGAAGAAAGAAACCAAAAATTTAATATAAACTGAAAAAAGACAGATCAAAAAAATATTAAAAACAAAACAAAAATATCAATAGAATTTTCAACCCAGTCCAACAATCAAGAAGAACATATTACTTGCCCGCAGAGGGAGGATGTAACTGCATCCATAGACAGGGAAAACATGCAGAAAATATTGACAAAGGGAGATAGAGACAGACAAAGGAGAGGATTGAGGTATCATAACCTTAAAAAGGATACAAAGTATAGAGCTAGGTCTCCCCCGTCAAATTCATATGGATGTGTGATGATGCTGTTGATGTAACCATTGCTGAAACAATAGTCTGCAAATGCAAAGATACAACACAAAATTTCCATAAGAACAGTCCTAGGAGTAACCCTATGTTCTATTAAAATCAATATTTTGTGCAGATAACAATCGAATTATGAAAACACAGGCAAAACTTAAAATGATGAAGTTTGGCCTGAGATATCAATTATATTAAGCGTCTTACAAATTGCATGTTCACTATCCATGTTTTGAATTAGTATGCTCAGATACTGAAGCAACGGTGCCTCGATTTTGGAATTTTTACTGATCTTTAGTATACGAACAAATTCTGCTAGTACTTGGTGTTCCATGAAACATCTGAATAATTACAATTAGTCACAAGCTTTCAATTTGTCAAGATAATACAAAAAAAATCAGAAAATAGGAATTTAATCATGAGGGATTCATACTCAAAAATGTGTGGATCTTGTCTATCTCCATAAGTGACTATCTCCACAATGGACTGCAGTAAATCCATCACTAATTCCTGCAAGAAATGGCCGGAATAATATAAGGCTTTTCAATCTAATGAAACGGTGGTGTAGTCAAACATAATTCTATGGGCATCCAATAAAGGTGGGATTAAGGTACCCTGTTATTCCTGTGCACAACTTTGATCCCCCGTAGTTCATTAATTACATATCTGTAACCTCAGCAGAATCATAAACATAATGAGTATATCAGAATCATTAACAAATTAATCAAAGTAATAACAAACCAAAGCTCGTTGAATCTCCTAATAAACCATCCCCTAACGCTTCAGTGTTGAACCAATCAATATACATTGCTTGCTCCACTACAGCATTCTCTTTCCATGGAAAAACTATTCCAGAGAACACCAAAATATACGATGTTTGAGTATTTTCTAAAGAATATATTACAAATTAAAAGGGCACTTTTTAAATATATTGTATTTTCATCCAACGCACCACATAACCAAATCGGTTTCAACAAAAAACCAGAAATCGAACTACTGTTTATACACCACATTCAATGTTTATAATTGCGGAGCCAAGACCACAACAGAATTCAATATCCATTCACTTTCATTTTCTTTTTCGTTTCCAAATCGAACTTATACAAACATGTAATGACAGTAGACGGCTAAATTCAAAATTTTATCACTAAACCCTACCCAAACCTTAATGTAGCATAGGTTGTCAATATTGTGAGAAGAACAAAAGTGGGAGAAATTAGCGTAGCGGTTCCAGTGTATGGTCACGAAAACTTACTTGAAGTGCTGGATGGAAAAGCGATCAATGGATCGCCAGAAAGAACGCCACATGATGAGGGAAGAGGAGGAATCAGAAGCAGAAACAGATATCGGGAGAGAGCCGATCGAAAGCGGTGAAGGAAGAGAAACTGTGATGAAGAAGAAGAGCGGGTGAGGTTAGAGATTTGCATAGTAAATGTAATAGTACGCGCGCAAACCACACTGGTTTGGCCGTTTGGTATCCAGTAAACATCAGCGCGCCCAACAACCTTTCAACGTCTGGAATTATAACTGCTTCGGAAAGAGCCGACATACAATTAAAAATAAAAGAAGCGTAAAGTTAACGCCGTCAAAAGCCCTTTGACTTTTTTTTTTTTAGCGTCCCTTCTTTTTTTTTTTTTTTTTTTTTTATAACTCTGGCTTTTGTCCTTGTGACGCTGATACCAATTAGCAAGCATTATAATAGTACTGTAATTGCTCTTGCCATTAAAAAAAAAATAAAAAATGCCGTTATTGCAATGTGACAAATAAATAGTACTGTAATTCTCATATTAAAAAAATAGCATTGTAATTCTTTCAACATTCATTAGTATCATTTTTTGTGATATAAAATTAAATTGTAGAACAACGAATTTTGCAAGTATTATTCTACTTTATACATCTCCTTTTCTTTTAATTTGTATATCCTTTTCTTCGTCACTGAAACTCTATTAAATTCTCAAGTATTTCAAAGAATTTATTATTCTAATTTCTTGGAATCTATAAGTATTTTTATCACTCAAAAGATTATATTGTAAGAAATTTTTAAATAGTGATTGTATTTAAATATATTATATAATCACTTATATTAATTTAATATTTATATTAAACAAAAACATATTTTAATTATTTATTTTATATCATATAGCAGACATCTACTTAAAATAAAAAATTATACCATAGTAGACAGATCCTCTCATCTCATTCACAAAGACTCACTATTTTGTGGCAATAAATAAGAAAATGACATAAAAATCCCTGCTTAGGCATGTGTTTGTGTTTTAGCTTTTCGGAGCTTCGGCCCGTGTCTCGGGGCTGCGTCTACCGAAGGACCCACAGCATAGGCAATAAGTTGGGCCTTAACCGATGAGAAAAAAAAGGGATTGGGCCAGGCTGTTATCGAATCGTGTAGAAGAAAGAATGTTGCTACATTCAAAAAAAAATGATGAGATCCCCGAAATTCCACGGGCGACTTGTTCAAGTGCATTAAAATCCCTTGTTCTTGGCCATGCCCTTTAAATTTGGTCCATCAATTTACATTTATTAATGCCCTTTTCTAAGTTTGGGTAACACATACCACACATTTTTTTTATCATAAATAGATTAGGGACACGAGCTTCTTTAGCTCAACGTTTGGGAACCCAAAATAAGAAAAGCTACAAGTTCCTTGTGAGAGAAGTGAATCTCCTAAACACGTACCGTACCACATTTCACTGCTAAGCTAATGAGCGATTGGGACAAGAGAAGAGAAGCGAGGGGTAGCTTGTCTGTCTTCACATGCACATGGCCAACTGAGCACATGGGAAAGTATCTTCTCTTTCATCTGACCTTAGTCCACTGTCTTGTCTACACTTCACTTTTACCAATCATGGTTTTTGTTACTCGCAGACATAATCAATTGGAAGAAGGACATTCTACTTGAACACTCTAACCGTAATTGTGACCAACTACTTTACCTCCCGCATTGACGGGAACAGCCTATGAAAACATACAACCAACCACTTTTTACCTCTAGTTATGGCGACCTAGCTGGCAGTGTCAACCACGAGACAAGTGATCAAATGGAATGACATCCTCTTCCCCCCCAATGTTCCACTCTTACCCAAACATTGTGCTTATAAAATTATTGCCGTCACTTATTGTGTTCACATTCCTACTCAGATCACTCCTTCTGTGGGCTCATAGATAAAGATTTCTAAAGCATCCGCATTGTGAACCTTCATCAATAGCATGTGCCCTGACGTGGTTTCCTCTTTAGTCCACATGCCTATAGAAGGACTCCAATTATGTGTTGAGAAACGAAGACATAAAATGAAAGGAAGCAAAGCAATACATAGAATCTATACTTAAAATTTTAGTACGTAAAGAAGAAAACACTGTTTAACAAGGTTGTTGCTAAGCAATCCATCCAACACACAATTGCAAATCGGTTAGAATGCACTTTTTCTAGACCACTTAATGGTTGCCTTGGTGCTTGTGCTTGATGATGAGCAGAGATTCCAAACCCACCAACAAGCCCTTATTTTGGTCATATTCTATATCACATGGATTCTAACCTTCATTATTGCACATCTTATCAAAATCAGACCCATTCTTCAAGTTATCGTTATTATCTTTCACGACTTTGTTCCAGCGTGTATTAGATTTCAATTGATACTTACACGGGCAAACAAAAAGGTAGTGAAATTTCCAAATCATTGAACGTGTTCTTCCAAAAATTTAGTTCGGACACTGACATTCCACCAAAACACAGTGAAACAATTTAAACTAAAAATTGACGTCAAGACCTTCGTTTCTGATAACTTCTCTACTGCTGTACAATATAAATATAACATACTATGCACCATCTAAAGCATTGCAGTATAAAATGTCAGAATGATCCAATTAAAATAATCTAGGTGGGAAATGTACACATTAAAAACTATAAAGTAAATAATAGTCTTTCCAATAAATTCTTCCTAATTAATATGCACGGTCCCTCACTTAATGCTTACCGTTTAGGCAGAACAAATGAACACTGCCCATCAGATCAATGGTTGTGAACTTTGTAAATAGCTGACCCATAAAATTAAGGTCTCATCGTCTTTGGTACAATATTCAATATTTGGCCCCCTGCGCCACTGAAAGAAGAGGCAGACAAAGTTTTGGGTCAAGATTAAACGATACCATGTGTATATGCAGAACTGCTGTGGCAGCAGGACTTAATTTGTTTTAGTCATCAGTACAAGCTTCAACTATTTTGTCGGTGATAATCCCCTTTGTTAAATTTTGGTGTATAGTCAACAATAATGGGAGGTTTGCTGGCCAAAGCACCAATGGGAGGAGAAAAGAGAAAAGAAATAAAGAATGTGAAGTAGGGCTGCTTCTAGGTGAAAGACGACAAAAAAAGAAGAAGAAGTAACGCAAATAATGCACCATAAAAAAGCAAAGGAGAAAGAACAAAAGCTTTACCTTCCACTCCCTTTAAACTAAGTTTCCGTGAAAGAACATAAAAAAGAATCGATCCTATATGGAAAGAAGTCCTTTTTCGCTTGATTGAGAAAGGGAGAACGCAATAAAGACCAAAGAATATGTATATTGCTTCTTCAGGAAGAAAAATAAATTAACACACTCCGCGGATCATTTGCAAAATCACAGCTGAAAGGAATAACAATCTTTTTCTTAAAAAAAAAAAAAAAGAATCCTGAATACCTTTCAGCCGCCACGTAATTTTCACAGTCCATATATTGCCTTTTTTTAAAATATATTTTTTTAAAAAAATATATATGTTGAGGAATTTTTATTTTTAATTTTTTATACTTTAATTTTATTAATTTAATTTATAAAATTTTAACAAATTATTTTTTTTTTTTTCGTCTATCTTCATCGTAAATCTTTAGTGAAAAATTTTAACATTAAATGTTTTTAATTCACATTTTTTAGTTAATAATTTATTATGATGATAAATAGAAAAATTAATTTATCAGTATTAAGAATTAAATTAAATAAATTAAAGTATAAAATTAATTTATCATATTTTTAAAATATTAAAAATCAAAATTAATAAAATTAAACTATAAGAAACTAATTTGGGATAATGAGTAAATATGAGATTTCTAGTGAATAACAAGAAAATTTCCCAGCAAAACATTTTCCATCTATGTGATTATGAATTAAATTTCTTTATCGGTCATATATTGTCTTTACTTTAATTTCAACACGAAAATTATTTTTGATGAACTGAATATATATTATAACGTACGTTTCTGCAATGAGCATTTTTTGAACATTATCAATAGATTAAGTAAATTTATTTTGCCTACTCCATGTTCCCTCATTGAATAAATTAACAATTAAAGTAAACGTCAGCGCCGCTGTCCCGCAGCCACCGTTTCGGCCGCACAATCAGCTGCAATGGCTGAGATCAACAATGAGTCGTTGAACTTAATCCTCTGTAGTGAAACTGTTGTAGCGAACTCCTAGACAGTCTTTTTGCAACTTTGAGGCCGAAATCCAAGTCTCTCATTTTCCAAGTCATATTCCACGTAGAAGTCCTGCTGCTGAAAATTACCCAAAATTATCGCCGGCCCGCCATTCATCGGCGGAGCGACGACATTATCGGTGACGATGGTCAAGCAGGCCGAGGCGGATTTACCGACCAAAGAGAAATAGTTGGTTAAAGGCAATGTCATTTTGGCACCTCCTTTGAACTGGAAAGTCAACTCCGGGAAAGATACTGATTTCTGAGCAGATATGTCGAAACAGGGCCTTAAACCAGATTGAGCTTCAACGTCTTTTGCTCTTGTATAATTAGCCATCTGTTTCTCGAATTCTTGTGCCACCAGATCAAAAATGGGCCTTTCCATGAATGTAAATGTGGAGCCAGAGTCCACTATGGAACCCCCGTTGCCATGGGAATCTGGCACCAGAAGCCTGTACGGGATCTTCACTCGCTGTTTGCCGACGATAACCTTGCGAAGAGTTAAATAATAATAATCCTGGAATGCGGGGTTTCTCACTGCTGGATTTTTGTGAAACGGTGCGTAGCTAAGCCCTTGGTTCTTGGAGTCCCTGGAGGACCCAGTCTCCAAAATGAGGTCACTGCTTTCCGGCTTGTCGTCGAAGCGGTGAGACAGCATACAGTAAGAGAATCTCTTGAGACCCATCTGTGAGGGCAGAGATTGTGGGCCGCGACCAAACCCGGCGATTCCAGAGGGTTGGCGGATGGACATGAAGGAGCACCCGACAAGGAAATTGGGCACAATTTTCTCAGGAAAATCCAGATTTTCCGAGAGCAACAGACCAAGTGTTGATCCCAAACCATACTGAATTATATAAGGAGGGCAGCTCTGTGTGCAATTCTGGGAATCGGCTTTACAGTCTCTGCATCGAGACTCAACATTGGAACCGAAGATCCATCCACATTTTGGGCTTTTGCAACCTAGGATCTTGGCTGAGGATGAAGTCTTGGGAATAAACTTGGGCGTTTTTGTTACGTCAATGTTTGGGAAGGAACATCTGGAACAAACATAGCGAGAGGTACAGGGGAACCAGACCAGGCTACTTCCTGTGTCGAGAAGGAAAGGAAATGTTTGAGGTGGGGTTCCAAATTTAAGATCAACGGAGTACCCTCCATAGCTTTTGGGGTTAACTGGGGTTTTGACGAGGGAAGAAGATGAAGAAGTCGAATTGGATTTTCTGTGCTTGATGTTGTGGGCTCTGGTTAGAGAAGCAGAGGCAACGACTTTGAGGGTCTGAAATGGGTCAGAGGATGGGTGTTTGGTGAATAGAGGTGACAGAGGAATGGTAATGGTGGACAAGGATGACGAAGTAAAGGCAACGAGGGAGAAGAAAGAGAATAGACAGAGAATGTGTGAAGAAGCCATTGGATTTCTTCTCTGGTTTTAGGGACGAGATAATTGAATGGAGAGGAAGTTATGCCTTGGTTCTTTATTTATAAAAGCAGGGGAAAAGGCAACGGACCAAGGTGGAAAGGAGGAGAATCGTGCTCGATTTTTGAGATAACATTGACATTGAAACCTTGAGTATTAACAATACATGCCACTAACGGTCGTTTTGAAATTGCAAGAACTCTAAATAGTGACCGTTTTGGTTACTTGTCGAGACAGACACCTTATATTAATCATGGTGAAATTTTATCTTGTCTTGCTCATGCCATTACTTTCTGATCCAAAGTTGAGAGATTAGATGTCGCGGCTATAGTTGTGGCATTTGTCATTCATTCATAGGATATTTATTGAGTCTACGATTCCGACTTATCTTAAATTGTGTATAATCATTTTTTTCCTCTTCTGTCTCAAAAAGTGGATTTTATGTGAAAGAAGGCTTATATTAAACTCATTAATATGATAAAGAGTTAACAGAAGGTTGGCCGTACCCAGTAGAGCAGAGTCCAACGAAGGAGTTTGTAGAGTAGATAAAGGGGAAAGAAAAGCTTGATAAAAGTTGCAGTTGGCAAAGTGCATACCACGTGGCGTGCGGAGTTTGGCAGGGCGAAAAAAAGGTAACAAGGCATTTGCTGTGTGGAATTGGTGGGGTGATGCACACTGACTGAGAGTCAGAGTCGTAGAGCAGATTGAAACTTGTGTTGGAGTCTCCTGGATCGGACGAAGCGGAAATTCATCACATGAGATGGAGACAACCAACCGGACACCTCAATATTTCGAGCCCGAGGGCTCTCTCTTTTTCTTTTTCCTTATTTTTTGGGCTAATGAAACCTGATGCTATTTCTCCCGTCTCATTTCATAGCCCAAAATTAGATGATAGATTATGAATATGAATTAACCCGCCAATTTATTCACAAGTCCATACAAAAGCATGCTATTCTAACTCACTATAACTCATTCACTTACCTAAAAAATCTAAAATTCATTACTTATTGGCAGGCTAACTTACTTCGTTTTCACTTACTATTACCATTCATATCATTTACGAATATCACAAAAAAAAAAAAAAAAAAATCAAATCATTCAAAGCTCTAGGGTGAAAATTACATCTAGTGAGTCTTTTATTATTATTACTATTATTACAAGAATAAAGCACGATGCATCGTACATCTAACACTATTTTTTTTTGGTAATGATTTTCTCATCTAATTAAAACTATTAATTATTTTATATTTGCCTACAAATACATCAACAACATCGCCAAACAGAATCTATTACAACTCGCCACAAAAAACATAATTAACATCTATAAGACCTGCACTCCTTAAAGCTATCATAAAATAATAGAAAGGTTTTTCTTTTAGGTAAAGTAACTAAACAAAAAATTTGAGGTTTTTAACAGCATAATATAACACTTATGTCAAAAATTGAAAATTCCGTTGCCGGGAATCGAACCCGGGTCTCCTGGGTGAAAGCCAGATATCCTAACCGCTGGACGACAACGGATTGTTGTTACATTTGCACTTTGATCAATATTTGATGAAAAGAACTTACAGATCAAACACTTCATCTTAAATTGGGCCGATACATGCTCGTGCACATGGGCCATAACATGTTTGGCTAGCCATGCTGACTCCGAGAGCACTATTTTTTCTTTCCTTTTAATGCGGTGGACAAAATTTTAAAACCTCGGTGATGTTGTTACATACAACTTGAGAGCATCCAATGATACTTTGTTTCAGTAATATTACTCAATGGATGCTTGACTAAAACTGACAATTATTGGTTATAAAACGTGCAGATTTAAAAAGGAAATATACATGAAAAGATCAGGAGATTGACATAGGTAGATTTCGATGGAAATTTAGTGGATTAAACATTTTTTTTATTGGAATTGGAAGTTGAGAGAATATATTAATACGCTATTTCGCTTTTGGGATCTTGACTGGGGCAGGGCATACCAAGTTAAATAAACTAATAATTGACAGCTCAATATAGGGGGGTTGGGAATGAGACTGTGTCAATATTAGAAGATGAATATCCAAGCAAGATTGGAGATTTATCATATCCCTTACAATCATTAGATTTGATTGGATAACACCTTATATCATAAAAAAATGTTTGTTAGAGTTTGCTATAGTTACTGATTACATAATAGAATCTAATTTAGTTCAGAAATTAAATGTAAATCCGTTTCCTCTCTTGGCATTTCTCTTAAAAAAAAAAGAAAAAATCAACAGGGAATAGCCCGCATTCCCACAGAAGAACAGTGAAGCCAAGAGGAAAAGCACAGGCTTATGAAAAAGTATCGATAGGGGAGAGAGAGAAATGGTTACGTTACAGATTTCAATTCTCTAGGCTCTTTTGCGTCCCATCACTTTCAGAATTTCTCGGCTTGCCAATTCCATCAATCCGCACTGCACGTGTGCCTCCAAGTCCAGAGTACTATCAACTATCAAGAAAATCTAGAAACAGTCCATCCAACCAAACCCGTCCGATTCCCCTCATTGCCAATCAAATATCGTTAGCCCAGAACCCTTTTTTTTTTTAATTTAAATAATACATATAAATTAATAAAAATTACAACTACGGACAATTTACAATAAAATCCACCCAAACAGTACACTTGGAATGAATATTAGCATGAGCAAGCACAGTTCATTCTCTGTGGCTTAGATTCAATAGTCGGTTACTTGTACAACCCTGGCGATCATCCAATTATCGTACGGGTCCCACATCTGACATCCCCAAAAAAATTCCGCTTTTCCTCTCTTTCTTTTTCTCCTGCCATCAATCCCTACTTTTCGTGCCATCTATAATCTAACGGAGGCGGTCCTTCCACGCCTACGTTAAATATGCATTTTCGATATTGACACGTAGGCTGCTTCTCGTCCAGAAACAACCTACGTGGAATGATCGTGGGTTGAAAGAATCTTGTCCTCTCGCGATACCGTCCGCCCCTTTAGAAACATAAACGCGTAGGTTGCATTTGATCAAAGCACTAGAAAAAATTAAAAAAGAAGTCTATTAAATTCGGATAAATACCAATGTGACCGTGCCCTCTCTCCCCATTATGATTAATTGGCAAGAGCAAAACAAATGGAATAAAAGAGAGGAAGAAAATTTTGGTCCTGCATTGGGGCGAGATGCAATCACTCGTCCCAATAAATTATCTTATCTTGCATATGGCTTCAATCAATCAAAGTGCACAAATCAAGCAAAAGTGTAATGATTACTGGTCAATGAAATGATGGATCATCCCACACCACACCACACCACACCCCAAATCAAAGACTCTTCGCATTTCCCCATGTACTATTCTTCCCAAACCCATCCTCTTATCTTAGTGCTAACTGATAACCGTGCGATGCTGATGCTACATCCTCAGTTATTCACATCCCGCATGTACTTTGTTTTGCTTGGATCAACTCAAAACTACTAGGATATAATTATTTATTTTTAATGGTTTAAGGTTTTATTAAAAAAATTAAGAAAAACAATAGTAGTATAACTTTATTAAATAGTTTTAATAATAAATATTTTCGCTATTCTCATTTAACTATTTAAAAACATTTAATTGTTTATATTATTATTTAAAAACATTTAATGAGTTAACAATTTACTTTTATTTCAGTCAATTATTTTGGTTTGGGAATATTCGCATTTCCATTTTCAAATACCGTGGGCATGGCATAGGTTGATCATGAATCTCACAAGATCAAGGCCCGATTAGTACAGCGAAAACAAAGCAGTAAAAAGGCTTATTATAAATATCATAGCAATAATAGATTTGGAAATAATAATTAACAATTAATCCGAAGGGTCTTGAACTTGCAACAAAAGAAAGGCAGTGGGCCTTTTATATCTTTCTTTTCCACTACAAGTGGACCTCTTCTATTATTTTTGCATATGCAAGGGGTGGTCAAATAAGTTCCACATCACCAAAAATGTTTTCTATTACTTTTGTGAATGTGATAATTAATTCTGGTCAAATCACGTTCAAATGAGCTTTGTTGTTGGATTAAGTTCCGACCATTATATAATTTTACAATATGGTATTTGTGTTTATAGTTTGGTTATCTGGTTTTTATTTATATAAAATTCTGAAAGTTGCATGATTCCCGAAGGAACGGGGTTTACACGTGAGCTGCATGCTGGATAAACTACATCATTGCTTATTATATAAACATTTTTTTTTTCTAGGTGCAGGTTATAGTATAAGCCATAATCATGCAACAAAATTCTGTGTTAACACATAATGATCCATTTTTTTTTTTTTTATTTGTCCCCTTAAATTAAATAGTCAGATGGTGCCAACTTGTGACTTGTGAGTTAGAAGCTACAAGTCTCAGAAACAGCCAAAAAATGAATTTTCATGATCCGTGGGAACACGCAGATCTATCCGACGACGTAAATATGTGAAAGCAAAATTGTTGGAAGGGAATTAAGAAAGATATCTTAAAATAGGATCTTATAAAAAGTTTTTTTTTTTTTTTCTTTTTACTGGTTAAAGTTATAATTTATTTTTGTTGAGCTGTCGGTTTATGAAAGTATTTTATTTTTGTTATAGTTTTTCTAATATGTACACATGTGAATAGTTAATGCATTATAATGCTATGTTATACTTAATTAATTTTTTCTTTTATACTTTACATAAAAGTGATTATACAAGAGATAATTACTTGGCGTAACCTTAATTGCGAACATGCATAATTTTAGTTTATAATATATTTTAAAGTGAAAATTATCAATATTTAATAGTATATTAAAATTATTTAATTTGAGTTACACGGAGACAAAATATTCTCAGTTAAGTTTTGGTTTATATTATAAAAATTGATAAGAGACAGATTAAAAAAAAAAAAAATAGAGAAGAGAAAAGATTGGAGAGAAGTGGGTGGAAGAGAAAACAAATTATGGATTTGGATTAAAAGTGCAAAGGATGTGGCTGTTTCAAAAATCATTGAATTGTAAAAATAAATAAATAAATCATTGAGTCTAAGAAGTAATAACAACACTCTTCAACTAATTAATTAGGCGCGTTACGTTTAAAATAATAAAATAAGTAGACATTTTTAAAAAAAAGGATAATTTCCAATTGGCCAAGGACTTTTCAAAGAATTGAGATGTGGATAGGTGGCAGAGGGGTATATATATACACGCATTTATGACCATGCGTTAACAAATTGTTCTTCCTCATTCTCTTTTCCTTCTCTGAGGTTGTGGTCCAACTTCTGATTGAAACTCTTTCAGTCCGATCATGGAAGAGAGAAAATCAAGGTTCAAGAGGATTTGTGTTTTCTGTGGAAGCAGTCCAGGGAAGAAACCCAGCTACCAGCAAGCTGCTGTAGAACTTGGCAAGGAGCTGGTAACTTTCGCTGTCATTCCCCATCTTTGCCGCCTCATATTATTCCATATCTCAACTTTTCCAGAAAAAAAGCTTTTCGTTTAATTTCACTTCTCTTCTTTCTGCACTTTCTGTTTTCATCACATTCAACTTTCTTCTATTCGGCATTTTTTTCCCCTTTCTATTTCCTCATTTAGCTTTCTTAAAATCCAATTCAATCCGATATTGAACATGTTTTGAATCTGCCCGAGGTTCTTTTTCAATCATTTTTTAAAAAAATTTCCTTGTCGTATTTTCCGGGAAAAGTTCACCGCTCAGCATAGCGTGGTCTGAACGGCCTATATTGTTCTGGAGCTTGCAAAAATTTCTTCCGTGTGTGACGACGATGGTGGTTTCGTCTAATTTACGAACTGTGAACGTGGGTTTATGATTGTTGAGGAATTTAGGGTTTAAGTTTGGCATGAGAGAGAGACTGGGAGATTGCTAGCTGGAACCTGCCTGTCAGTTGAGCAGCCATCTTGCATGATTTTTAACCACTTCCAAAGTTTCATTTTCATTCTCATTCTCATTCCAGAATAAAAAACACAAAACAAACACCTTGTGCTCTTTTCTTGGGAAACAAACTTGCAGCCCGCCTCTATGATTTATGGTCATGGGTTTATTAGAAAAAATACTTATTACACTCACTCGCCATACAGTATTCTTTTTTCTATATTTATTTTTAGTGATAACGTATTTCTAACCCTTTGGGTTTGTGATTCAAAAGTGAATACTAGAAAGCATATATATATATATATATATATATATATATATATTATTGTTGCTATTGTCGGTTTGGTTTAATTTATGTTGGGTTTATTCACACGCGTCTGCTTTGTTTTGATTTTCGATGTGTTTTGAAGGTGGAGAGTAGGATTGATTTGGTGTATGGAGGCGGTAGTGTGGGGTTGATGGGTCTCGTTTCTCAGGCAGTTCATGATGGCGGGCGCCATGTTCTAGGGTTTGTACTCTCTCTCATCATTTCTCTTTCTCTCTCTATCTGTCTGTCTATATCTATCCACTCTCTGTGTGTGTGAAAGTTAATACACAGCCCAACATAATCATAATCATTTTCTGGGTTTCCTATGAAGCTGTTTTGTTTATGTTCTTGCGCTGCCTCTGGAACCACCCAATGCGTGTTCCCAGTTTTCTAAGAAATATTTTACCAAGAAGGATATCATGGGATCAAATGCACGCAACATGGGATAGTTCTTTTTCTTGTTAATGATTAAAAAGGCTTCCGAATGTTTGGTTGAGAGGTAGCATTTCGATATAAAATAACATTCCAATGCCTAAGATCTGGCTCTCTACAGTATTGCTGAGTTCAAAAGTACGTGTGCTCTTTACTTATGGTCAGAAGCTGCTAGCTTTTTAAGTAGATTTCCTCAGGCTCTATTGGATAAATTTTTAAACCGAACTCCCTTTCTTGTACTTTTCATGAGAAACCCGAAAGCTTTTTAACTTTCCACACTAGAAAGTTCTTGCACAGCAATTGGACAGGACACCGTTTTTGCCTTTTCTCTGTTTCGTTTACACATGTTAGTAAACAAAGCAATTTTGTTGTGTTCTTAACCTTGTAAGAAATATGGTCTGTCTCTCATTAGTTGAAACCGTCACTGTATATATGTACTGTATTGGTTCTGATCACGTGCATTCTTGGTATCTTATATTATGCAGGGTTATCCCGAAGAGTCTCATGCCAAGAGAGGTACATTACTTGAATATTCACGTATTAATTAGTTAACCGTCTTTATCATGATATAGAACATGATCGAAATCTTTATTGACCATATTTAGTTAAGTTTAATACATTACACTAATTGCGTTACTGTTCGAAATTCCAATATTCAATGACACGAAATAAACATGTTGCAGATAACTGGTGACCCTATTGGGGAAGTAAGAGCAGTATCTGATATGCACCAAAGGAAAGCCGAGATGGCCCGTCAAGCCGATGCCTTTATTGCTCTCCCTGGTACGAGACAAGTGTGAACAGGCTTAGTTAATTTATATATTTAGGAAAGCATATATATATATATAGTACTCATGTGATTATTTACCAATACCAGGAGGCTATGGAACCCTTGAAGAATTGCTGGAAGTTATTACATGGGCACAGCTAGGGATCCACCGCAAACCCGTAAGAACCATTCTCCTTTTTTTTTTTTAACCTGTGATTAAAGAAATCATCAGATGACATAATTGTTCTCTAATTGTAATAGTTTGATCACTCAGATACCAATGACGTTAGTTGCAAACTTTGGCTGACCGAAATTATTCTCCAACAACTGTATGCATACACATAATATAAAATTGCATGTGGAGAGTGAGAGAGCGATTGAATGAGTTAGGGAGAGATGCCTTTTCCATTTTTCGTTTAGTCATAAGCGAGGTACCTGAAAGATGGGAATGAAATAAAGTACGTAAACTAGGTGTCCAATCCAACTTCATTAGCATTGCATTGCAAATCTCTCAGCTGGATTCGAACTCTGATATACAGATACTAAGTATCAAAAGTCAAACGTTTGCTTTAATTTGATTCTTGTGATCTCCAGAAGCTTTACATATTTCTATTGTCCATGTTTTATAGCGGTTTTATTCTTTGCGTATCAGCTGTCATGTTACTCTGATACGCGTCTGTTTCTTAGACCTTGGATAGCAACGTTGACTGAATATGCGAACGTCAGTATACAAGACATTATTAACTTTACATTACATCCATCTTTAAATTTAAAAACGACACGCGAGAGGAAGCTTCTGAATAGAACCAATTCATGTGGGGGATTTAATTAAGACTCACATGAAAAGGATAGCTTGGGATTATTATGTTTTTTAGTTAATCGTTGTCACGTTACATTATTATTTGAAGGTTCTCCGTTGGAATGGGAGAAAGATATGGAATCAAAAACAAATGGGGGTTGTTGGTTAGGGAAAGACGACCGGTGCATAAATTATTATTGCGACAAAGTGTTTTGATTAAATTGTGATTTTCTTCTTTTTCGATGCAGGTGGGCCTGTTGAACGTTGATGGTTATTATAATTCCTTGTTGTCTTTCATTGATAAGGCCGTCGATGAAGGCTTTATTTCCCCAACGGCACGTCGCATTATCGTGTCTGCACCCACAGCCAAGCAATTGGTCAGAGAGCTGGAGGTACGTCCACATCGGCCCTAGCTAGTTTATAATATACGCACATACAATTTGAGAATATAAAATATGGTTCAGAAAGGTGATTTCTCTGAGCAAATGAAATCAAATCAAATCAAGTTGCTAATTAATATATGTGTCACTTAGCGTTTTGATTTATTTGCAAGATGTATTGTTCGGTTTTGTTTGAAAGCAGGAACATGTACACGAGCAAGATGAGGTGGTATCCAAGTTGGTGTGGGAAGAGGTGGATAGTCATAGACTAAATTACGTTCCTGAATCAGAGGTTGCCATGTGATCGTCATATGGCTAGTTTATGCTTTTTGGGTACATAGAATCAAAATATACGGGCGTAGGAACCGTAGATGTTAAAATACAAGAATCTTCTTTTTGAACATGTTTTTTTTTTGGTTTCCTCAGTATACAGAAATGAAGGAATTGAAAGGGATGATGTTATTTTGCCTTTGCCAGGACCATGTATGTATGTATGTATGTATCAGGAAGATTAGTCTTAGTGGTAAAATTACAAGTTACAATGTGCGTGTGTCTATCACGTGTTGGAATTCCGTTCTTTGCGGTTGGTGGGCCTGTTTGTTGGGTAACCACCGTGCTTTACAGAATGATTGGTGCCCCCCGCGGCCTCTCAACTACTTTCTTTTTGGGGATAGTAACGCAGAAATTGTTAACTACCCATGCTGTACGATGATGTTGTAGATGGTTTGTTACTATAAGCACCGTTCTTCAAGCATCCATGACTAGTTTCAATGGTCAAAGGTCTTACAAAAGAAGATGGATGTTACAAAATTCCCTACAACTGGCAGGTTCACAGCTGCTAGTCATAAAATTCGATTCAATTCCAAGGTATCTTTTAGTGGATAGAAGGTTGGAGAAGATTAATGTGAGGAGATCGTCAAAGTGAATATAATGTTTTTTAATTATTTATTAGTTATGTTTAACTTTGTGAATATGTAAGTTAAAAATATTAAGTCCACACAAATTATTCTAATCACTGATCCAATCTGTTTGGAATGATAAGGATTTCCAAGCTAATTTATCTTTTAAAATTGACAACGCGGATATCCAGTTATTCCAATCGAATGAGTTGCTGACAAATTTTGGAGGGCTATCTACCAAAGGGAGAAGGATTTTTGAAACCTTATTTTTAAAACAGTTTCACATTCCTTGTGATTCATTTGGCATTACTTATTTCATTAGAGGCATCTATGACAATGGCCATGATTGTTGCATTAAAATAAAATTAAAAGAAATGATATTCACACAAGAAAAAAGGGGAAAAAATGTCCCTTATCATGAAATGAAGAGTACTAAGTAGATTATGGAAATTGTTGGACGTCATCAAACTATTTTCGACACAAGTTGAGTAATACGGCTAAATCGGTTTTAGCCAGGTGCCAAACTGAAGCTGCTTATGGAAGCCCCACAATTAAACAAGAACATGGTATACAGAGTAACAGATACCGCAATCAAATGGCAATCAAAGCCCCATAATTCACTACAGAATTAAGGTACAAGGTCCATGAATTTATCACCACAACCTACGCCTCAAAATTCAGAAAGACTTATTTAAAAAATTACATAAAAACAAAACCCTCTTACATAGTTGGTATTCTGATTATGCATACGGAACCGCATTTGGTACTCTCAACTCTCTATTCTACACTGCTGCGAAGTACTCTTTGCTAAGTTTAGGGTCTGGCTTCATGGACTTCTCCCCAGGCTTCCATCCAGCAGGGCAAACTTCATCTGGGTTCTCCTGCACATACTGCAGGGCCTACAAGACAAATTCACCAAAAAAGCGAAGAAACAGGATTAGTTGAAGGGCAGAAATGGAAAAGGAAATACATAAATCTATAGTCACAAATAAAATAAAAAAGTGAAGCACAAAAACTGTTTAATCGCGGAGTTATACTAGTAGAGAAGATGATTTACCTGGAGAGTTCTCTTTGTCTCATCCACACTTCTACCAATAGCCAGATTGTTAATGGTAGAATGTTGGATGATCCCTTCTTTGTCAACAATGAACAATCCTCTCAATGCAATCCCCTAATTCATTGGAAACAATGAGCCGTGTGGACAGAGACCCAAGAAAGTGGAAAGAAATGCCATAGCTTCACATCATCGCCAACATTTCACAACTATTTGGTAACTGCTGATATGATTACCTCGACAGGATTCCATATTTTATTCTAGAAAACATCTACACTAGATCTCCAAAAAGAGACCGAATCTAGATGTGATGAAGGAAAAAAGGATACCCATACCATAGCTTAGGCATTGTCAAAAGACAAAATAGAAACTTGATTTAATTGGATAGTAAGTCAAATGCCTCACAAGAAGCAAGTGACATAAACAGACAACAAAACATCACTATTTACTCAAGTATCTACAGTTTATGGCCCATCAGACAACATGTATACTATAAGAATGCAGTCACAGCAAATAATTATCAAATTAATTTTTGAATACAAGTCATACCTGATCAGGAATTAGAACACCATAAGATTTCGAAATTGATTTGGTAATATCAGATATCAATGGATACCTCAAATCACCAAGGCCACCTGACTTTCTATCGGTCTGAACCCATGCAAGGTGTGAAAACTACAATAATAACGACAGCACCATTAATCACGGAGAAGCAACCTCTAGAAGGTTAGATTGGCTTGTAAACAATGAATAAGAACTTCAAGCATCTAGATTTCAACACCAAGAGCGATGCTTTCAATGAACATACTTGTGCATGTGTAAGTCTGCAGTTATACCTTAACGAATCTTGTATTGTTTATTAGTTCTATTGATCATCAGAATCACATTTGAGCGTCAGAATTCAAATTAATTGTGTTAGAACTATTTTATTTCCCTTTATTTGTGAAGTAATTTTCTGCGACCATAGTATATTCCATTTACCAAGTTTTCGAGACAGATGAACAAGCAGCACCCATATTAATTACAAAGCTAATTATAGGCAAGCAAAATATGTCAATTGTCAAAGAAATTACAATATGCGGATTAAAAAAAAAAAAAGATAACTGCCGACAGCTAGGAAAAGTGATAATAACCATAAGAAAGTATATACCCACTCACCACACTGTCAACTGAAACACCCAATATCTCTGTATTTAATGCCTCAAACTCTGAGTATCGGTCACTGAAAGCAGTGATTTCTGCAAGGAACAAACATAAAATTAGGGGAGAAAAGAAGTTTAGCATCCATTACTATCAAAATCTCGTTCTAGTTTAGCAGCATGTCAATCAACCTGTTGGGCAAACAAATGTGAAGTCCAAGGGATAGAAAAAGAGGATAACATATTTCTTGCCAATATATTCAGAGAGTTTAACCTGAAATGAGAAGCTTTAGTTACAAACAACTTCTAAGCATGGTACACTCGGTGTTATAAAATGGAGAAATAATTAAACAGAAACATTTCACAAGCTGAGAAATTGGATGTATCTTTGCTTTTGTTGGTAGCAGTTTACATTCCTTAACTACCAACAAGCATGAGTTCTGGCGAGAAAAGCTGACAGTAAATGAGTTAATCTGTTATTAATTCAAAAAAGAGCATTCCTTGCTATTTACCGTGATAAACTCCTGATCAAAAACAGCCTCTGCTTCAAAATCTGGTGCTATATTTCCAACTAGGGGGAGGTCACTCTGGAAAGTAGGAAGCAAAATAGAAGATGTACTTTAGAGGTCAAATCAGATAGGTAAAAAGGAATTTGTCCAAAAGAATAAATTTAGTTTTATTATTGATGTCACTCCAGTCAATGATTGAAATTGACCCTCTAGTTGCTAAAATGTGTCAAGGGTTTGACACATAAACTCCCGAGAGACACGCTAAGTTTGACTGTTTGAGGGGTTTAGAGGTGAGGGAGGGATTTTGACAAGACATCTCATTTGGTTCAAAATCTAAGAGGGAAGCGAAAGGAACTTTCAGATAAACATCCCTCTCCTCCCCTCTTATTCTTCCCTTCCAAAAGTGAGAGTTTTGGAATAGAGGGAAATAACAAGTAAAATAACTAAACTGTCTTTCATCTTTTTGCCTCATTTTCTCACTTATATGACTATAGAAGTAAATTTACTCTTCTCTCCCTCCCCTCCCACCCTCCCATCCAAACGAGGGGAGGCCCTTACTCTTAATCAAAATCCCTCCCCTCTCCTCTCTTTGAACCAATCAGTCTGTAAAACAAATGAAACCCACCAAATTAGGTGACATCCAATATTGAAAAGCTCTTTAGCACACAATGTAGCAAATGTCGAGACAAGTAATGTGTTAGAAGATTGCCACAACTCAAATATGCAAAAATAAACTCAAGAACGTAACTTCAACCATAAAATACCCAATAAATATTATTCGGCCATCAAGCAATGTTGGCTGCAAATAAGAAAGCGACATGAAAAAGAAATGTCAAGTCGAAGTGCTTTGTGCTTACATTATTAGCCTTGACAAGGAGACTCCGTCTAGAATGAGAACCACGATTGAGGGAAATTAATCTCGAAAGCCCTGGTAGCAAAGGTTTGCGGTGGCCATTGAAAGATTTGGGGACGGGCAGAGAGAAAGGATGCCTAGAAATAGAGAGTGAAGAATTAAAAGACGGGGCAGAGAAAAGCCCAGGTTTTGAAGAGAGGAGAGCAGCAGAGGTAGCCGAGCAAGTCATTTGGTCTAAGAACAGACACTCAGCTCTCTTGCTGCTGATGGTTGCTGCTGGCAAGTTTGAGGTTGAAACGTTGGGTGATAGGATAATGAAAACAGACTGTTGATGGTTCACTAGTACAGACGCATCATATCGTAATTACCATTTATACCCTCTGACGGGCTCCATCGTCAATAGTCCATTCGCTAGTTGTTGATTAAAAATAAATTAATTCCTTTTTACCTTTACAAGAAAGAACTTTTCTTTTCGCCGGCAGAAAAGAAATAAAAATATAAAAAATTTAGATGAATTAAATTTTTAAAAAATCAATAATCAGTTGAATCAAATTTTAATAACAATTTTTTTAAGAGTTGACTATTAGTAAAAAGTAAAAAAAATTGAAATAAATTTAATTTTATTATTTTACTTCATTTAAATTTAAATTAATTATAGTTATAGAAAAAAGTAATGTAATAATTGTTATAAATATAGTAATTTTTACAATAAAAAATAAATACAGTAATTTTATTATAATGAAGAGTTATTACATTATTTTTCCAATATAGTGTATTACATAATGTAATTGATTTGATATAAATTAATAAAAAATATTTTATTTTTATGCATATTATACTATATTGTTTATTTTTATAATATTTTATACTAATGTCGAGTAAAAATTAAAAAACCAACCAAAATCGGCTGAACCAAACATATTATAAAAGCTTCGGTTGGTTAAATACAATAAACATTTTACTTTTATTAATAGAGTATAATTTATTCTTTACACACTATAAATTTTGAAACATTTCTTAAAAACACATGAAAAAACATTTTACTGAAAAAAAGGTTTTACCAAAATAAATTATAAAAGAAATAGCAATCCATATATATATATATATATATATATATATATATATTCACTTTCATGTATCCCATATAAAATCCAACATAAATCTTTCAAAAGTTGACAGTTTTATAACTAAAGTAGGTGTAACAAAGTATAGCTCTTTTGGTTTGTTTGTTAAGTTGCACTTTATTATGATTTCGAGGTTGAACTAAGGATTGTTACACGAACGAAAAAGATAAAGTACTTTATGTGTTTTGGGCCTAAACAGTTGTAGGCCTAATCTAATTAACAAATATATGATACAACTATGTTATGCTAAGCCTATGTTGGGCTTTTAAATGCTTAATGGGCCTATACATGAGATCGGGTGTGCCGTATCACAAGCTCAAACAAAATGGCTGTAAAAAAAATTCACTTTTTTTTTTAAAAAAAAAATTAAGTCATTCTATAAAATCATATTTTTCATGCAAGAAATTTTTTTTTTTAATGCGTCTCTAAGGGGTACGATTTATATTTATAATAATTTGTTTGCTTATAATACTCTTGCTTTTGATGGGGTTTGCCCTATGTTCAGATCTCATAGCCATTAAGGGCTGCTAATTTTTATGTTTCAGATCCTTTTATCTATTTACCTAATGTAAATATATGCAAATATATAAAATGAGAATTCATGTTTAATATATAAAATAAAATATAATAAATTTATTTGCTCGTAAAAGTGAGTTTAAATCTCTAATATATTTGTATACAACCCAAATTATTATCACTAAAAAAAACTTAGCAGCTTCTCCTCATAAAATCCGAAAACTTGCGTAAAATATTTTAAGATTCTAACCAAAGTTTTTTTTTTTTTTAACCATAGAACAGTTTCTTGCTAAATAATTAAAGTGTTCAATGATAAAACTTGCATCTCAATTTTATAGTCAAAATAAATTCAACCCGCTTAGATACCATAATATACTCTTAATTATGTGTATAAAACAACATCAAGAGATTGTTTATTTATTTATTTTTGTCAGAAGCTAAGGTTACGTAGATTCTCGTGCACCTTTCGTTAGATTTTTTTTTTTTTTAAATGAAGATTAAGATAATAGTTATCAAAAACAAAATAAAGATAATAACCATTAGAAAAGAATACGCAGTCATGCATATACAGAAAAAATAATATGTAAAAATTGTAGGGTTCTTATCGCAATAATCTAAGAGTACAATGGCGAAAATATAAATATGAATAACATTATTATTAAGTATGTTTTCCGCTTGGCTTCCCTCCACATCTATCCGAAACAAAATTCCCTCCTTCCCTCGTTTTCTGCTCTTCGCTTCTACGGCCCTAACTCCTTTCTATTTCCTCCGTGCCCTTTTTCTCTCTCTAAACGCTTAAATCCCATTTCCCTCACCGAAAACCCTAGACGCAGCTCTCTCTCCCTCTGATCCTTGCTGATTTCCAAACTTTTTAGCTTTTGACTTCAACGTTTTTAGCCAATTGGGATTACCGAGAGTAAGATCAGTTTCCTGCTCCATGTCCGGCGGCGCTGGGGCTTCGAACCGCCAGGCGTCGCCATCGCCGGAAGCGTCGAACCTCCAGACACGGCCGCCACTGAAGCGTCATCTTGCTTTTGCATTTACGAAGCCTCCATTTGCTCCTCCAGATGATTATCACAACTTTTCCGCTGCAGACTCTAGGAGAGCTACCGATCAAGAAGCTGAAGCTATTGTTGTTAGATCTCCCGTGAGTCATTCATTTGCTTTCAATTCATTTTGGTTTTATGTCTGATAACTGTGGCTTTCTAAATAATCTCCGTGTGTTTACACGGCGATATACCTATGGGAGCTGGTTGTTTGCCCGTTCTTATTCCCCTTTTCTCTCTATTTTTCTCAATCAGCTGGATTAGCTTGCATTTACTTTAGATTTATTAATATTTGAGTGTAATTTTGATTCTGGATTTTCTGCTGAAAGTGAGTCTTATTTTAGTTCTTCAGAGGCACAGAAGTCCCAATGTCCAGGGCATTTTTCAAAAGCTACTAAACAGCTGTCTGATTTTTCATGTCTAAATTTTGAGTCATATTTTGCGATAATTAGGTGGTGATTAAGAGGCTTATAGTGAAGGAATATAGCATCTATTTTTGGCCTGCTTCTGAGGTAGTAGGTAAACATTATTATTTTAGGATCGATGATAATTGTCTTTAGTGTCACGAGTTATCCATTTTTTCCCCTCCAAGGCTTACCTTAACTGCTGTAGCCTTTGGACTCATAATTAAGAGGTTGTGGAGCTGTTCAAACTTGCTAACTTGAATCATCTATACATAAAATGCTACTGAGGTTGATCTCGTGTCATTGATCCTTTTTTCTTGATAAAGCCCTTATGCTGTGAAAGGACTACGGTGGGATAAAAAATAGGTGGTTTAACCTTTTTCTTTTGCCTTCTTCTGGCACGATAAGCAATGCTTGACCCTTTTCCAAAACTTCTGTTGATATATTATATGGGATGGGCTTTGAATTGATTTCCTGTGTTTATTATTATGTGGAACAAGTCATTTTTTTTTTTGTCTTGTGTTTGCTTGATTGCATTTTCTTGCCTCCATCTTACTTGAAGATAATTTATGCTTATATCTTGCTTTGGCTATTTCCATAACGGAATGATGTCTGTGCTGCTAAAAAACTTGATTTCTTCTAATACATCTGGAATTTGCTGGAGATGTCAGTACATGAAGAGGAAGAGTGGAGTGAATGACAATGAAGGGGAGTCGCAGGAGTGGAGTAACACCCCTGGATGCTCGAATGTACTGAATAGTCCTTTCAAAACACCTGTGTCTGCAAAAGGGGGAAGGACATACAATAAATCAAAGGTTTCCAAGGAGGGCAAATCTGGTCCTCAGACACCCATTTCAAATGTTGGTGAGAGAATTTTACTTTCATCTGTTATATTGAACTGAGCTCCTCATTAGATTTGACAAATTGTTAGTGCCTGGAAACAACTTATGTGCAAAATATGAGGGTCAGACTCACTTCTATTCCTGCTGTACTCTGGCCATGGTGAATTGAAATTTAACCTCAGTTTCTGTTACCATGCAGGTTCCCCTTCTCCCCTTACTCCTGCTGGCAGCTGTCGTTATGACAGTTCTTTAGGTAATTTTGGCGGCATTCTCAACCAATAGGATCTTATGTTTTCTATTTTCTGTTTGACGTGGCTATTGAAGTTCTTTACATTGAAAAGAGTGACAAAATTGTGCCAGAATTGCACAGGTCTCTTGACAAAAAAGTTCATCAATTTGCTCAAGCATGCAGAGGATGGTAATCTTGACTTAAATAAAGCAGCAGAAACTTTGGAGGTTCTGTTTAGAAATTATGACTAAAATATCTGCTATTTATTCTCATATTCATTATGTATGAATTTAATCTTTTCTTATTATATAGGTGCAAAAGAGGAGGATATATGACATAACTAATGTCTTGGAAGGCATTGGTCTCATCGAGAAAAAGCTCAAGAATAGAATACACTGGAAGTAATGTGTGATGCATTTTGAAAATTTGCTTTAGTTTATGCTGATTTTCTAATATAATTTTATGTTGGGATAAAATTATTGGAGCATAGTTCTTATGTCTATACTTGCCATATAACAAACACAGGGGACTTGATTCGTCAACATCTGGAGAGGTGGATGGCGATGTATCCATGCTAAAGGTATGTATGCAGGTGCTGTTTTCTTGTAAAGGACCTATAGAACCACAAGGAACTAATGATATTATAGAATTATCATTGTCATTGATATTGCGTTTGGCCTTGTCTCTTTGTTTCCATCCATAATGTCTTGACGGCACTATGATTACTGGATCTAGACCTTCGTTGCTCAAGTGCTATGCTTGTCATGATTCATGCTAAAAAAAAATATCAAGAGAATTAGAATGAGTTAGTAGACTGTTGGTGTATATTATGTTGTGGTTTTGTCTTGCAGGCAGAAGTTGAGAAACTCTCCTTGGAAGAGTGCAGATTAGATGATCAAATAAGGTTATATAGTAGCTTTTATGTTAAGGAAATTAGTAACTTTCCACTAAACGGTTAGTTAATGCTCATTCTTCTGACCTGTTGCAGGGAAATGCAGGAAAGGCTGAGGAGCTTGAGTGAAGATGAAAACAACCAGAAGTAATCTTTCTCCTATCCAGTTCTGTGATTCATTTCTCCATTCCGTATTATATGGGAGAAAAGAATGTTATCACAAAAAATAATTCATATCATTTTTGAACTATTTTTAGGTGGCTTTTTGTAACTGAAGAAGACATTAAGGGCATACCCTGCTTAAAGGTGAGATTTTCTTGTGCCTCATTTCTATTAGGACAATTGCTATTCCCTCCTTTTCCTGTTGAGTATTACAGAGTTTTGGCTTTGTATTTATACTGTTTGTGCATTTATTCAAACAGAATGAAACACTGATAGCAATTAAAGCCCCACATGGAACCACCCTGGAAGTCCCTGATCCTGAGGAAGTAAGTTGAGGGCATAATTTTTTATGGAGGGTTCATTTTATTTTATAACCTTATTTCTGATACATGATGAGAATTATCGTTTCTACATGCATCAGGCTGTTGATTATCCACAAAGGAGATATAGAATAATTCTAAGAAGCACAATGGGCCCTATTGACGTGTACCTCGTCAGGTATTACTGCCTTGGCCAGTATTATTGGTTTTTCTCATCTTCCTTTCCATCTGTTGTTCCACAGAAATCAAATGATTACTCTGCACTTCCTATCTGATAATGGATAGTTACAGTAGAAGTACTTCGTTAATTTTCCATTTATTCTATTTGATCTTTGGGACTTACGAACTGTTTCCTTAGTCAATTTGAGGAGAAATTTGAAGAGATGAACAGTGTTGAACCGCCCATGAGCTTCCCACTGGTATCAAGTTCAGGGTCTAATGAACAGCTAACAACAGACGTAGTTCCTGATGAATACAATGGAAAGGGACCCGATCCTCAAGCTCAACTCCCTTCTCATACATGTTCTGATCTAAATGCTTCACAAGAGTTTACTGGGGGGATGATGAAGATTGTTCCTTCAGATGTTGATGTAAGTGTACATTGTTCTATTTGTGGTAGCTTTATGAAAAAAGAAAAATTACTATTAATGGTCAAAGCTATCATGACAACAATTGGTTACGCTTTCTATTGCCACCCCACTTTCTTTTGGACGAAAGGTGTGTAAGCATGAGAATGCTAAGATGAGGTAAAATAATGTAGTACGTTTTACCACCTGGCACTTGAGCCTCTTTCAGGAAGCATCTATTTGCGTCCGAGTTCCACCAAAATTCATTTCATTCCTGTGTTAGATAAGAGCCACTCTTGTGTAATTAGCATTAATTCTTGCTACCAAAAAAATAAAAGTTGTTGCTGTATTGCTTATGTTCTTGCTAATTTTTTCAGAATGACGCAGATTATTGGCTTTTATCAGATGCTGACGTTAGCATTACAGATATGTGGAAAACGGATTGTATCCTTTTAGCATGTTTTTATGCCTTTCTGCTTTTCTTTCTCCTACGGTTTTTTTTCCCCTTGTATCTTTGTTCAAATTCGTATATGTATTTTCTTGACTCGAAGAAAACAGCTAGTGTTGATTGGAATGGGGTGGATATGCTTCATTCTGACTTCGGAATCCTCTCAAGGCCACAAACTCCGTCTGGATATTCTGAAGCGCCATCCACGGGAGCTAACAATACCGAGAGGTGAATATTAATTTACCAAATCTGCTGTATCAGCAGGTATGGATAGCCTTATGAATGTTGGTGATGCTGTCAGAAGCTATTGAATATCAAGCTGGGAGATGTTGATAACTGTATAGTTGCATCATTTACCACCTGTCATGAATAAATTGGTTACATTTGATACTTGGTTACATTTGATAACTGTACAGTTGCATCATTCTCTATTTATGCTCAGAATGCTCATTCTGCTCAAAACTCACAGAAACAAGGCAACTCCCATGTTCATAATCTCATGGTAGCCTTTTTAACAGCATGGCATCATGGACTATTTTCTCTGAAAATGAGAGCAGGGATGTAGTTTCTCACTGCAAACGAGCTGCGAGGGTGTAGTGGATGTCATTAGGATAGAGGATCACCTTGATCTTAAATTATCGTTCAGTGGTTGTAAACATTTCATAGAGTTTTGATGACAAAAATCAAGTCAATTTTTTACCGCGTTGCTCGTGTGAGCATTCTGTATTTTACTTCTACTAACTAGGGGTTTGGATTCAAATTTCTTGTGCATGTTTCTCCAATCTCCTGGTTCCATAGAGAAGACAAATTAAACAATATCACATGCCCAAATAGAGTAAAATAAGAAAAAAAAGAGCAAAAGGCAAACCATTTGCTTTCACTCAAGAATAATTATATTAGTTTTTGCCATTCACAGTCTATCACAAGAAAGTTGTCTGCTTCGGATTGAACCGTCGTTTTCATGAAGTATGGCCTCATTCGGTCCATGCCCTAGTTGGGAGGATAATATTCATGCCTTAAATTGTGTTTTTTACCATTTTTTTTTGGCAAAGTTTTTACCTTGCTTTTTATTTTTCTATAATTGGTTAAAAATAATAGTAAAATTATTATTAATCTTTAAAAATTTTATTTTATATCTTCTTAACTAATAGAAAGGGGTGATATTTAGCATTAAAAAAAAAAGTAAGACAATATTTGAATCTAGTTAGGGACCCTTCAACTGCCTTGACTGTACAAAGAGATAAAATTCTGTGTTTTTTAATTTGTTCTCGTTCTACTACTACTTATATTTATAACAAATATTATCTCAACAATTTTTAACCAATAAAAATGGGCTTCTATTTTATTTCTTCTTTCTCTTTGTGGCTGGGATTCTTGGAATTGAGGTGGATACCGCTCGGTCCCTGTACTGTAAAATCAGTGTTGCATTTCTAAATTTTCGGGAATGATACAATCTTTAATATCTCAATAATATTTTATTATTATAATTAGTTTAAATATATAAATTTTTATTATATAATATTATTTTATAATATTTAAATTAACACAACAAATTTATTCTAAGAAAGGACAGCTTTGTTTGTTTGCTTTGAATTTTTTGTGGCCATCCAACCAAAGGACTTCAACGTGTAAGACGTTAGTGGGGTCGTGAACTTATGAACATCAATAATTTGGTCTGTTTACACGTTTTTGTTGGAAAATTTGCCTCAGAGGAAAAAGCAAAAAACAAAAACAATAACAGACTACAATTTGATAAGGTAGCTTGGCTCTATCAATGTCCATGATCCTAATCCTAAACGCCAAATCATTTTCCAACTGAAACTGTCAGTCTCTTAGCTGCAACTTGCACATGCTCATTTTCACCTTTTCTATCAATAGGCAAAGATAACTTGAATAATGTAAGCAAAATTTTTATTGCGTTATTATTATCAATGTGAATATTCAATAAAGAAATATATAATTTTTTTAAAAAAGAAAACTTAGGAACATGTGTAATTAGCAATAAACCAGGAAGAAAAATGAGTTTGGGGTAGATACATAAATCTTTAGAGCTATTTCATGCATAGGGTAGGATAAAGATAGATAGGAGTAAGATATAATACTAGTTAATTTGATAAACTCTTAACGTACATCATATAATTTTTTAAATAATATTATGTTATCTTATTATATATTTTAAAATAAATTTGATAATAATAAAATTTATTATAAATTGTCGTACAAAGTGAACGAGGTAAAGAAGATTTAGTAAGTGAATGTGAGGTAAAATAAATATTTTTTATTTTATTTTTTTAACTCAACTCTTCTATTAAAATAAAAATTTAACTATAAAAATATATAATAAATAATAAAATGATCATATTTTATCTTATTTATTCACTAAACTAAAGATAAAAATAAAATAAAATAATTTATTTATCTTATTTAACTTATCTAAAACTCTTATATTTTTTAATTTAAACTCAATCCAGTCTCCTTATATCAAAATAAACTAAGGTAATCAATATGGGGCGAAAATTTTGTATAGAGAATTTTTTTTGAAATATCAATGTTTGGATGAAAAATTCATAAAGAAAAAATATGGGCAATACAAAATTATTCGTAAATATCACAGCGGACAAAAAAAAAATTAAATAGTAACCAAGAGGTAAAACAAATTTATGTCAAATCACAGCTATACATATTTGACCTTTAATTGATAACTAAATTAGATTTAGTTTAGAGGTGATAATTTTTTTGAATAAAAAATTAATCATATGACCACATTTCATTTATTGACATAAATTTTTTCTCCATCCAGTGAAGAGAGTATATGGATAGTTTCTAAAGTCTCACTTTCTAAATAAAAAAAATTGAGAAATAATACGACCAATACAAACAGCGGTGGTGTTGGATAGTTTGGATTGGTCATTGGTCCAATAATTACAAAATAAAATTGAAAAAAAAAAAAAGGGAAGAAAATTATTGGAGCAGAGAATCCGAAATTGGAAAAGAATGTGGGCACTGCACCTCAAATTAATAAGGATAAAGACAAAATACATAAATAAATAATTAAATAATTGCCATAGCAAGCCGTTCGGGGCAGGCGAGGCGCGTGTTTTCCCTCACTATTCTACTTTGATCCTCTCTTTCCCTGCGATTCATCTCACAAACAAACAAACAGATACGGTTTCAAGAGAGACGAAAGTCATGGACGACTCAACCATCCCAACACTAAACTCGGGCTCAGCAAAGCCGCCGCCGTCATCATCCCTGCGCCGTCGTAACTCCATAGCTACCTCCGTGGTGATGCCCACCGGTAATAAGGAGTCGCAGGCAACACTTGAAGACTTTGAGCTGGTGTCTCTGAAATCGTCCCTCTTCTCCTACACATCACTGAAAGACATGCTTCCTTCAAATAGCGCCGCCATCAATTCCCCTAGGTCGTCCTCTGTGATGGTGAGCTCCGGCTACGAGATCTCCATCAGGAATCGACTGGTGAAGCAAGCTGCTTGGGCTTATCTCCAGCCCATGTCTTCTTCACCTGATAGCTCAACTGGTCCTGACTTCCTCCGCCGCCTATTGCAGAGACTCTCCTTCTCCGCCTCCAACAATAACAACCCTCTTTCTGCTTGTTTCGCCTTCATCACTCACCACCTAATTCCTGCTATTACCCGAATTTTTGATCGAATGCTCGGAGCAATCATGGGCCAAGAAACCACAAAATAGAACTCGCATGTGTAGTAAATCATTCGCTTCTATTATACGTGTGATTCAATGATTGATTTAATAATGAATTTCTTATTTTTTTGTGCATTCAATATTGTTGCCTTGCCCGTGTGTTCTTGATTCGAATCGGTGGTCTCAAGTACAAATCAGACAAGTAAAAAATAAAAGAATAATTAAATTAGTGATACAACCTCAAAGTGTTCCCTTTGCCGAGATTGTTTCAAATGAAAAAATTGAAAAGAAAATGCGCATAATTATATGCTTGACTTGACAAGCATGAAGCATAGCCATGGGTGAAAAAAGAATGAACAAGAAAGCAGGTCTGGTTTCCCTCTGTCTATCTATAAAATTGTTAATTGGCAGTGTTTAAGCGCCTGAGCCTTGTCCGAGCTTGGTTGAGACTATCTTTGGTAAGATCATCTTGAGCTCGGGGTCGGGGTGTGCGAGGGCTACCTGATTCATTGTTCTCCTGGGAATCCAGACGAATCTGCACAGTTCTGCCTCTCGGCGTAAGCGACATATTACGGTTGATGTATCTGCCCGGTGATGGTGGAGGACTAGGAGGCCTCTTTATGTTCTTGAGTGTCAGATTGGTTTCCTTGTCTGATCCTTTTGAAGGCCACTGTGGTTCATTCTGATTCGGCCCATCATTTTTCTGCAATAAAAGACTTAGATTGTTCCAGCAATGCCAATGACAAGACAATGATCAATCAGTCACTTTCAACATCAACACGAAGAATTCACCTTGGCGAAGCCGCTGGTAGAAAATCTTGATTGAGTAGCCAAGTACTCCAGACCCTGGAAAAATGCACTGTGGCCCAACTGTGCACAGTTTTGCCAGTAAAAGATGGTCAAATCCCATACTCTGGCTCTCCACTCCATTAACTTTCTGTCAATCTCATTTTCGTGCCTTGCTACAACAGGCCTCAATATACTCTTATAGATATATCCCGTTCCCTGCATAAAATAGCAGCTTCAATAATCTACTTGACAATGATCTTATCCAATTTCCATAGCAAAGCAAAGCAAAGGAAAACAAGAGACATCGCCCTCAGTCTATTCTTCTCTTACCTTGGTTTTAGGATACCACATGTAGATAATCAGTGCCAACTTCATCTCTCCATACATTGGCAGCCTTCATAAGGGTTAATAGTTAATGTACCAAAAAATAAAAATGCTAAATTAAAATCCAGTGTTACACAAAATGCTTAAAGTTGTCCTGTCCAAGGCATACCACGAAATAAATATATCTGTAAACTTTTCCACCACCGTGAAAATTGCTACAATGATCCTGCAAAATGATGATACAACAACCTTTATATATGATAAATCTAAGATTCAGAACATAAACATGCACTTTGGCTGGGTGGTTAAAATCAACAGCAGCAAGAAATCTTTCTTCTTTTGTTATTCTTAACTCCATTTGAAAGAAAAAGCAGACTTATTTAGCTTTCGGGGGCGGGTGATATTAGATACCCGGCAACAGTGCTGGCACATGGCTTGATATGTTCTCGGATGGTTTGATGGTCTGTTTACTCTGCTTTTCAAAGTATTAAGCTTCATTTGCATTTTAGAAAGGAAGGTCCTTTTCTTGGTAGCAGTTCAACTCTTATGTATTCCCATAAAGATTACTTCGAAATTATGATTCTTTCATGGCTTAAACTGATGAGGTAGAATTAAGAACATTAAATGAAACTCCATTTGATGAAAGTTCCATCGAATTCTCTTACCAGTATTGACACCAGAAGCGAAGTTCCTCAATTTCCACCCTGTTTTTCTCCACGGCTTTATAGCATTCAAATCCTGGGTATGCATACCCAAGAAGCAATCTGGAATCTCGATGACAAAAGAATGTAAGACAACAGCATGAATGTAAAACGGGGAAGAATCAACCACGGAAGAAAGAAACATACATAAGAATCCTAGTAAGAAAATCTCCCAACATTTTCAATCCCCTAGTAGCTACACCAGCCAACCGTGGAAACTCTGAAGCCAAAGCAACCCAAAATGATCAAACAGTTAGAGAATCACTATCGGGGAATGGCTCATAAAGAAAAATATCGAGAAAGATTTGTGGAGCATTACCTGTTGTTTTTATAAGCAATGAAACCCAAACTGGGTCTGAGTTCAATGATAGAAAGATTCAGAGGCACCCAATGTTCAAACCGTGTTCCGGAATGGGGTGCCCCAACCTCTAAGGTGTTGACAAGTTGAAATTTGGAAGAATAACCTCTGATTCTCTCTAAAACAATGAACACAAGGAAGAAGCCTGAGATCAGAGGCAACAAAAAACTGGTAATATATACAAGGAATGCACTCAATGCACTTATATAATTACCACACACGAAAAGGGAAATGTCCCTTCTTTACCCTTTTTTTTTAAAAAAAAAAATCAAAGGAGAGAGAAAGCCGAAGCGGGATTTCTTGGCACGTACGCTTCTGTTTAATTTTAGACGCAACTCTTTTGCGGTAGGGATTGTTGAGATTCTTCAAAAACGGATTCACCGATTGGCAGTTAGCAGTTAGCGGTTAGCCACTAATAAGGACATTTCCGCCAATTACTGCTCTGCATTGCGAATCACTAATCCTTTGATTAATTTCGTCAACCAGAGAATAATAATATTTGCGGATGAAAAAAAGAGAAGGAAATATTCCGGATTCGATTTTATTTTTGTTACGTGTGAGAAAATAAGCCTGATTAGTTAATGGTTAATTATAGATTAATGGTGTTAGTTGAACGAACAAAAACTGTCCACTAGTTCCTATCTATTCGCGTTAGTCGTTATACTCTTAACACAACTAGGACTCTCTTACAATATTAAGTCAGTTTTAACGGTGTGTTTGGAAATGGCAAAAAGTTTTAAGAAGTATTTGAAAAGCAGTTTTTCAAGCAGCACCCGGGGAATATTTTTCAAAGGAACTGCATACGACATTTAAAAAATTAAAATAAAATTGACCAAGAGTTAAATATGTAATAATTTGACTATTATATTGAAAGTGAGTTGAGTTGTTTCCCGGAACTTTTTTATCTGCCATATTAAATTGGCAAAAAATTTGAAAGCATGTTCTTTATAACTTATAATTTTCTCAAGTTGATAGCAGCAGCAGAAGCAGGGTAGCCATTACATTGACTCAGACCATTAGGAAAAGTTCAAAGAAAGTGAATGTCGTTGAGTTCTTTCCCGGAACTTTTCTATCTGACGTATTAAATTGACAAAGAATTTGAAAGCAGGTTCTTTATAACTTATAATTTTCTCAAGTTGATAGCAGCAGCAGAAGCAGGGTAGCCATTACATTGACTCAGACTGTTAGGAAGAGTTCAAAGAAAGTGAATGTCGTTGAGTTCTTTCCCGGAACTTTTCTATCTGACGTATTAAATTGGCAAAGAATTTGAAGACAGGTTCTTTATAACTTATAATTTTCTCAAGTTGATAGCAGCAACAGAAGCATGGTAGCCATTACATTGACTCAGACTGTTGGGAAGAATTCAAAGAAAGTGAGTGTTAAGTTAAGAGGGGCACGATTGAGATTTGCATAAGTGGTTGACCGATCCAATTGAGAGTGACATATATGCGTGTTTAGAGTTGAGAAAGATATGAAAAGTATTATAATATGAAAGAGGAGATGAGGGTATATATGATCGATGCGTTGCGTTTAACAGTTTGTCGATATTTAAACACACATTGCGACACTCTTTCTCTCACCAAAAACTACGTTGTTAGTTGCTGTTTGTTGGTCTTGTTCTGCCCTTATATAAAAAAATAAAATAAAAGAGATAATATATTCTATGTTATCCATAATACGTGGCAGTGCTATCAAGTATCAAATATGAACCGTAATGTAACTGTCAAACTGTTACTAAATTGATTCTCTCTTATTTTTTTGGTCCCTTTTTTTCTGAATGCGTCACTGCGTACTTCATATAAATGCATAAATATAATGGAAGACGTTTTGTTCTTTTATTAGAGAACCACTAATGGCTTTTAAATTTGGTCAACCTCTAATTAAATAAATAGCTTATAATATATTAATTCTAAAAGGACTAAAGAAATTATCGATGATATTTTTACCGAAAGGGTCATGAAATTATTTAAATAAATGCTCAGTTAGGATGTGCATGCATTCTCTTGATTGATCGGTTAACTCAGTTAAAAATGTTGTGACTTCTTTCCGATCCAAGTAAACCGGCAAATGCCTATATTTTTCATTCCCTTTTTTTCAATGAAAAGGACTTATGTAGTAAATACTAAAAGAGAGAGGAATCATATACATTATTTGTTCTACTTTCTACAAAGCAAGTAATATAAAAGTATTACCTTTATTTCACTGATTAACTTAAAGTTACAATTTGTTTAAATTATTCAACAATAATTATGTTGAAAATTTTATACACATTAAATTGATATTATTCAAAAAAAAAAAAAAGAAACCATCTTTAATGCATGTTACTCAACTATAAATTATTATTATTACAATTTTATTTAACTTTATTTAAAACCTGCCTCATCTTATCTTATAAATTTTAAAAAATTCATACTTTGTCAACTCTTTTATAATTTTTTATTGTTCATTAAGTCTAATAATGACACCTCAGTGAAACTTTACTAGCTTGCCATCTTTGCCCTCATGAAAAGCATATTTTGGTCATTTTGCCCTCGTTCCCCCTCCCAGAAGAACGAATATTAAAGCTGGGCATATTTTTTCTTTTATATTCATGTTACACATGGATACAAACTCTTAACTAAATCACTGCCCGTGCATATCCTTTGTTTGCTTTTTTTTTTTTTTTTTATGGATAGTTTTTAGCATCAATTACCTAAGATTAAAGGTTTGTGTCAAAAAAATAGAATTAAAATTGCATTTTCAATATTAAACATTTACATTCTTATCAATATAAAATTAAAATCAATTATTGTATTTACAATAATTTATAAATTCTTATCATCAATCTTTAACATAATATTTTTCCAACAATTTATTTAAGTTTTCTTATATATCAAGTAAATTCCTATTTACTTGAACACTCGTTTTAGTTTCAAAATAACCTAGTTCTTAGATTAACAACGTAGGTGATTTCTTTTCGTACCCCCTTTTTGTTTTCCTTTCACCAATAATGTTTGGTCCAAGGAGCCCAACACAACGTAGCTCATTGGAATAGGCTTGAGCTTCGAGCTTCATTGTCCTCAAATTCATTGGGTCAACCACTGCAACTGAGACTGCATGCTCTCATTTTTTGTCTGTTTAAGTTATGAACCCTTTATGAATTAAAAACAATATAGAGTAGCAAACCTTACCATGCGAAATGTCATCTTTAATGGCGATGAGAGAATTCAGAAAGGTAAAGTTGCTTCTTTTGTATGAGATTTATTTGATAGATTGTAATAGCACTTTCTCTTCAATTCTTCTACTTAAAGAAAGCCTTTTTGCCAAGTTATAACACGTGAAAACATAATGTACTTACCACGGCATTGTGTTTTAGCTTTCAGAAACATCAGAGGGTGACCATTGGGGCCCTCTGTTTTTATCTTACAGACTAGAAAGCTCTCCTCTCGCACCATCTCAATAAATGTATATCTTTGCAGAGAAAATATAATATATGCTTGAGTTTGTGAAAGGACATAATTGGTGCACTTAAACATCGAGGACAACATAGCTTGAAATTGATTCAAGTTGTTTCCAACTCTTCTGGGCTTAGTGTTGATGATTAATTTATGGGCCCAAAACAAGACTGAGCAACGAGGAAGCCTATTCTAAATAATTTAGGGCCTTAATGCTTATGCCCCGTGACTGTGCGAGTTAGACGGTGGCATTTGTGTTTTGTTGGTAATAGACATTAGACAGGGTTAGGTCACATGATGTCACTAACTGTTACCCCCTCCCCAACTTACCCATTATTAAAATCATAATTTCATTTCAGGGTTACTTTACTTAATTCATCAAAAGGTTAACCCCTCGTTTTCTGTTTGAAAATAAACCTCAAATAATGTCAAATTGTTAGGTAAGATCAACTAGCCTACGATACGAGGTAACTTCCAAGACAAATTGAAACAAAGTCTTTTGATGGTCACCGGCATTCTGCAACCAAGACACACCGACAAGAGTCCTGTTCTATCCCCCAATAATACAAAAAGTTTGAAAAGACTCATTATCATTAAACAAAATCACTTATTTTAATTACATAGACTCTTGTTTTCATTTATATGTTTTAGCTGGAAATGGAAATGGAAATCCTCGTGAGCTATTATCCGGTGGCAGAGTCTCGCAATTTTATATAATGAACGAAAAGAGTAATGTTATTTTTATAAATAACTGAATATATAAATAGACTTTTTGGATGAAAATTGTGCACAAAAGAAGTGGTTCCGCGAATTTTCTTCTCTCTGTGTAATAATTTTTATATATATCTGTCATGTCAGCTTCAACTTGGTCCTCGGATCCTCCAAATCATATTCTTAATTCATAAATAAGTCCCTTATTCTTCTTTCAATCCATCTTATAACACGACAAATCACTAACTTGATTACAATAGAATAATTTTAATTATTCATTTGTAAAGCTCGCCTTATTAATTGTCGAATTGCTGAGTCATCAAAATCTGAGGTTGCGATGAATAAAGGGTTAACAGACAGATTAGAGCACCATGTTGGGATTGGGAGTGGGACCATCCTAATTCCTTAAGGGTCACATGCAAAATAAATAAATAGAGAGATCCGCCCTTTACCCTCATCCCCATAAGGTCTCTTGCCAAGCGACGCTTCCCTTTGACTAACCCAATCTTGTTCCGTTTCTCTCTGTCCCTCTCTGTTTCTCGCGCACACAACAGAGAAAACAGAGCAATGTCAAGCTCTAGAAAGAAGCTTCTTCTAAACACTGTCTCCGTCAACCTGGGCTGCAGCAGCTGCAGAAGATCAAAGCTTTCTCATATCTTCCACCCAAAGCCGAAGCCCAAGAGGCCTATTTACCATAAAAACAGACTTTACAGTCATTCTTGGGACAAAGACGACACTACCACCAGCACCACCCCCACAAACACCACCACCACCTTCTCTCCCTACGTCGACTCCTCTCAGTTTTCCGACACCGAGTGCTACGTGAAGAAAAGCTCGAGAACCGTCACGGGTTTGGGCAGAGTAGGCGGCGACGGTGTGGCAGTGGAGAAAGATTCCGATGACCCTTATCTGGATTTCAGGCATTCCATGCTGCAAATGATTTTGGAGAACGAGATATACTCAAAGGATGATCTTCGCGAGCTTCTCAATTGTTTTCTCCAGCTCAATTCTCCATACCATCACGGTGTTATAGTCAGAGCTTTCACAGAGATCTGGAACGGTGTTTTTTCTGTCAGGCCCAGTTCGCCCTTGTTTCACTTGAGTCATGATAAGTCACGTGACTTCTAGGTAGTGCACGTGTCTAACGAGTTCCGTGTACAAGACCAAGACTGCAAGTAGAAGTAGAACCAGCCATTTTGCTCTGTAGTATGTAATGTAACTAGGTAAAGTCTAGTGAAGCCAATTACAAAAACTTCCATGTGCTGTGTGTACTAACGAATGACGTTCTATTTGTATGCTTATTTTGATCGTCCAAATGTAAAATGGGAACCCTTTTCACTTTTTAAAAACAAAAATTTCATCCCTTCTAAGCTCTCCGGCTTATGAGAATTAGCTCTGTTAATTACATTACCCCATGAGTCTGATCTCTTATGAGTTTCTGGTAAAAAAAATACTCCTATTCCCAAGTTGTTGTGTTGTGTGGTGAGGCGATGGTGGGAAAATATAGACATTGGGATTTGAAAGATAATAATTAGAATAGTCTCAGTCTTAAGGGACAGTAGGTTTTAATGCAATAAGAATAGAAATTTTGTGACTGACTTGGTCCATTTTCCGATATTGGCATTAAAGGGTGGCTACTTTAGTCTCTAGCTAGCTATCTGTACCAGTTGGTGTCTATCTCGTTGCTCTTCAATTGCACATATTTAATTAATTAATTAATTATTATTATTTTTTTTAAAAAAATTTCAACCTGCAGCTCTAAAGGTTCGAATAAGGTGATAAATAGCTATACTGAAATTGATAACCAGTTCAACCAGGATCTTACAGGTTTAATTCATTGGATTTCAATGCTCATTATTATGGTTCATGCATACGTCCATTTCGTGTTTGTGTTTACTTAGGCATTCATTATATAGCAGAAAGCTGCTCAATGTGTATTTAAAACCCAGGCTCCAATGGGTAATCATAGCCTGCAAGCGTTCATAGTTTCAGACCAAAATCTCTAATCTGTATTTGGTTAATCACGATATGACTTTCCCATCTTAATGTTTAATTAAACGGTTATGATCATTCCCCAAGTTATATGACAGACTATGAAGCATACAGTAGTGCTTTTCTATATCAGAAAATTGGTAGTAATTTCTGATAATGAGTTATGACCAATTTTCATCGACGGAGAAAAACTCTTACTTTAAACAATTTTCAGAGAGCCATCAAAACTACTTAATATGGACCATGTTGATGTTATGAACAATTGTAAGCAGCATAAATGGGAAAGATCTGTTGTTACTTGTACTTTAATTAGAGAAAGGAGAATTTCAGGACAAAAATAAAGTTACTTTTCGTTGTATTGACAAACGGAAAAGAGAAAGAAAGAAACAAAAGGGGCATAGATGTGGATTTTTGAGAAGTAACTTTCAGAGAGTTCAATCTAAGAAAGACAACAGAAAACCCATAAAGATATGCTTTAATCTCTTATCTCTCTTTAAACTGTAAAATATAGATCTATGATCAGTGGAAAGGTTTTAATGTGGCCTTGCTTCAAGGGATAGTCAAATCTATAGCAGGAAATCCTCTTGCAAGTGGGAAAAACAAAGGGCCACTAATCAAAACAAGAACCAGACAATTAACACCATCTGTTATAAAAGCTTGTATTCAATTCAGCAAAATATCCAACTTAGCCAACTCAAAAGCTTGCTATAGATGAAGAGAAACAAATGTGTTGCTTCCACAGAAACTCTTTTGCTTGTGTTATACAATGTTTCAAATATTGCATTGATGATTATTCACATGGAAAAAGCATATACAGTTGAAGATTCTATTGCCTAGCAGATAATACCAGTGAACCCTCAACAAATCTGCAGACACTATTTGATTGGAAGTTAATAAAGTTCGAAGAAGTGGACAAGAGGAAAATAAACTAGCAACATAGAAGTTTTATGAGTAAAGCCATTAGTCCTTTGTTTTATCTTCACAATTTCCTCTTGCACACAGTAGAGCTACAGCATGATTAAGTAGACATAACGAAGATCTTTATCTAATCCCTTCTTTTTTTCTTATAGTGGGAGACATCTTTGTAACTGAGTAGGCCAAGGTTAACGTGATCTTGTTGCGTTAACTATAAAGAATCCAAGTTGTGACTTATCACAACAATAGACAGCTGAAAAGAGTTCTACTAAAGAAGTTAGTCTTGTCATGACAAGAAAAGCCAACAACCTGCTCATGTATCTCACTAATGAGTTGGCTTTTTTAGCACAAAAGTAACATAAAACGATTGGCTCAAACACACTAAAGATTGGTGACAATCTATCCCAATTAATATTTATGAAGAAGAGCTCACTTAACAAGTAAGATTCAGTTTAGAAGTCTGTCAACTTGTTTACAAGGTTTTTGAAGCTTTTTTACTTAGATTTCAAAATGTTTTAGAATCACCAATTACAACTCTTATTTTATTCTACCGTGTCCTAAACAATTCATAAATGAAATAGATGGTTGCATGTTGCTAGTGGTAGTTTGATTATTTGAAGACTAGTGCTGAAATTGCTCCTTGCTAGACTTTTGAATGAAGGGAAATTTAATGAAGTAAGAGAAAAATCTTTTAACATTGCTATTATGGTTCTCGTCAGAATATTGAAGATAGAGTGTGAATGATTTTGTTTCAGAAAGGTCAAACAGCTATTAAAGATTCAAAAGCTACAGACATCTGATGAATGGAAATTTATAAATGAGGGAATGGTCATGACATGAGCTCCATTTCTTTGTTTTATTTTTTTTTTCTTCAGTGAAGCATCAAACTTGACACTGCTCATACAGCAAGGATATTTGACATAACACCACAAAAAAAAAAAAAGATGGAGAGGAAGAGGTAGTGGCAATGGAATTGGAAGGGATGAGCCATGCTGCTCATGAAGGAAGGAACATAATGAAGGCAGTGAACCTCCCATTGCTTGAACCCGGTCCCTCACGTAGTGCCCACGAGCCGGCCTGCCCTGTCTTGCAACATTATCTTGTTAATATATATTCTGCTTTTAGAGAACATGACATGGGATTGTTTCTTACTTTCTTACTTTGAAACCAAAGATATATTCCCCACCATCGGTATCCTTCAAATTCAAGAATGTTTGTAAAGAGATTGAGATTTTATTATGAAGACTTTCATATGTAAAATTTCATGGCTGATGATAATTTTTTTTTTTAATCTTAGTAACTGAATAATAATTACTCTAAGTATTATTAAGTGAATACCAGATAAAAAAAAAAGTATTATTAATTGAATAAAATAAATTCCTTAACTAATTATAGTGCAGTAAAATGAAAAATGAAATAAAGAAGGCGACAGTGTTATTCTTTTCATAGAAAAAGGGGTGTTATCTTCTGAAACAAAAATCTATATATAAAGCTTACAGACATTACAAACACAAGAATCAGATTCTACTAATTTTGTAATTTTTTTTTTTTTTTGAGAAACTCGGTTGTGTATTACTTGTCTTTAAGGAGCTTAAGAGCTGGGCCATCAAACCAATTTGGGTTGGCAACATAGCCCATTGGATAAAGAAATTCATGATAAAAAGATAAGGACAGTAGCATAAAGTTGGAACTCTTTCTTGTTCGAGTTTAGTCACATGTATCATGATACGTAAATTTTTGGAAAGTGAGAGCCTCAGGGATAGGTCACCATCTGGCCAACTTGAAACATCTCAGCCTTCAGTTATTGTTAACTCCTCTTAAATCAGAAATAAATGACCATTCACAGTTAGCTTCCTCCTTCAGTGATTAATGTTAACTTGAAAGATCACACTCAGTTTTTTTTTTTTTTAAAAAAAAAACCTTTTCTCTTGCTTGTTAATTCTCCTATTATTTCTAAGTTTTGTACTGAGGTAAGGAATTGAATGAGTGTTAAATGTAGTTACTAGTCAGTAGTAGTCAATATCATAATTAAAGATAGGGCTCCAATTATATCACGATTAATCAAAAGATAACCTAAACAATTAAAAGATAAAAATTCAGTAAACTAAATGAGTTTGACCTGATGAGATCCGAGTACGTATCATCATATGGAGATGAGAAAGAAAGATTCATTAATGACATCTCATCTCAGTGTTGTCCTTACCAGTTAGTACCGGCCTGAATGAATATTAAAAGCCGAAACAAAAGCTGTTGAAAATGAAAACGACATCATGGACCAGTGATGTGTGAACCTGGCTAGCTGTTAAAATTTTAATGAATTTTGTTTTTGTTGCCATGTAAATTTCAAATTACAGAAAAAAAGACATACAAAATTAATATTTGTTTTGCGGTACTCTGAAATTTTTATTAAATGAGACAATTTTTCACTGCTTAGCTCAAGCTGGATAGTACTAGTAGTATAGACCTTCAACTCATCAAGTATTGGCATGAAACTGAAAGCTGGTTGCTCATTTTCCAAAGACATAAGGACCAATATCTTATGGCATTATTGTGAATGAACTGGCCTGAGAAGTGCATTTAATGCTAAACCAGTGAGAGTCGTAGGTAACTAGTTTTTTGTTTGTTTGTTTCACACACTTTGTGGAAATTAAAATTTTCTCGGAAAATGAGGGTCTCAGTAGTCTCATTGTTGGGTCATTATCTCGCTAATTACTATACAGAAATTGATTATCGTCTTAAAGTTTGCATCTCCCTCCCGGGTTGGTTTCCCCCACAAGTAAAAACCTGCAGTGTGTTTGTTTGTTTGTCTCAATTAAAGGAGGAAAAATAAATAAATTGAATGTGTGATAATATATACATGTCTTCTTTTTAGATACTTTCCCATTACACTTGATAATTGATTTTTTAGATTTTAATGTTTTGAATCGAGTTTTTATTTGAGTGAGTACATAATTATTTTAAAGGCAAATTTGAACTTTTAAAATTGTCCTAATTCTACTGTTTATAGCATGTGGACGACATAGAAAGTAAAAGACTTTCAGAAATTCTAATATAGCTTACCATCTGCTTCTTGGCTTTATTGGGGTTACAGTTATTTTTAGCTGCCAAATGAAAGTTGTATAATAATTTTTGTTCATGAGGACATTATTTTACGTGCAAGAAAAAATTTAAAATTTGAACACTCATATCCATCCATGGACCATAATATATAGAAGCTGCTATACTCTATAATATTGTAATCGAAATGAATTTTTTATATTTTGCTGTGCATGGCCAAGCGTGATACATAACTTAAAATAATCAATCTCAAGGGTTTAGAAGCTTCGCCGCTGGGGCAAGAATCTTTGGCTCAGAGATTAAAGAGGAATCTATGCTTAATTGCTGAGATTGAGGCAAAAGAGCCTCGAATGTGGAGCATTCACAATTAATTAATAAGGCCCTTGTTTTGATCTTTGCAGGCTAGAAACACTAGAATGACTTGTCTTGTGTTATGGTTAAGCCAGCTTCTTAAGTTGAGGTAGGTATAAAGGGACTGGACAGAAGAGTCCGGGCCTTGCAACCTACTACTATATAGTATTAAATCTGGCTAGATTTGACTCTTAATTGATTCGTCCTCTTCTAAATCTGATCATGGTAAGCGTTATGAAGATAGTCATGTATCATTTATCTGTTCAGGGAAGAGAGGACTTTATTCAGAATCCCAATTGTTTCTGTTATTTGTTTATATGCTCAGATCGAGATTTAAACGGTAACCCAGGTCAAAAAGTTGTGCTTTAACGTTCAAAACAAATCACATGCTCAACCCAACACATCACATGTTGATCAAAGTTATGATCACATATATTCATAAATTTTCTTTGAAGGGACAAGGAAGATTAATGCCACTGAAGTAACCAAAATTCGTGCAAGTGATAGCATTTATTGTATGAAATTTTCCGTTTATAGTTCTTGTCCCAAAAACAGATTTTACACCAAAAAGTTATAAAATTATTTGGATATAAATAATAATAAAAAAAAAAATTGCGGTTGGCAATGCACAAATAACTTGGAAACATATAGTAAAGGTCCAATGTTGTCGTGTCTTTTCCTGGGTTCCTTCTCTTTCTTAACTAGTCCTTTATAGGGGATGGTGGAAAATGGGAGTGAGGGATTTGGCAAAGATGAGATATCAGATTCATGATTTAAACTACTCCTTAAGGACCATAACCGAGTGCATGCAATATTCCTGGTAGTTATATTCTTTTTCTTTCACCCTCTAAAGATATGTTCTCCCTCCTTGTTTTTTCCAACAACCTCTAGCCTGCTTTGAAAATGAGTGACAATGATTTAATGCCTTTTTTCTGTAACATGATAAGATGTACTGCCAAGTTGAAGAAGAGAGAACCAAAAAAAAATGAAATAAATAAAATAAAATTTTAAATAAACACTTGCATCTGAAAATCTTTTTAGCCATATTAGAAAGCTGAATGGCAGTTTTTTGTACTCTTGCTGAATCCTGCAGGGCAGCAGCTATTAGATTCTCAAAAACTATGGATTTATCTACATTCCAAAACATACATACATATACATAGACCCAAATACAGACAATATTTCCCAACATGTACAATCACATACATAGAATCATTGATACATATGAATCAGTTTCTCTGGCTCAAACATGATGATGTTGCAGGTCTACGCTGAATATGAATGAGTTCAGCAGGACCACGCCAGAATCCTGCGCTGGATTTGTAACCGTCATTTGATAATGACTGTAAATTCAAAACCAACGGCTATGATCTCCTTCCATCATTTTCTAATATTGATGAAACCATGTGCAAACCATCTACTGGTTCATAATCCAACCAGTACAGCAGTCACACTTGTGTGTCTCTTGTTTGAGTTTCATTGGATCATCTTTTCTTAATTTACGGTTGTAGAAAAAGCATCACAAGTAATCCGCATGAAATTTAGCATGCCATAAATAAATAGAATGCCGTTGAAGCAAAGGACTACCTAACGATCTGCCCTTATTAATGTCTCTCCTGCTATTCATTTATAGTATATTCATTAACAATGAGCAACATCATTATCATTATTTTTCCTAAGGAAACCAAGTCCAGATTGAAAAAGAGAGTGATTCTGTCTACTGAGGTGAAAATAATTGAGTAGTTCATATCAACTGGACACATGGATCTATCAAAAGATATTATCATCTTGTACCATATTCAGTCATCTTTCATTTTGCTCTTGGATTTCCAGAAACAGGAAAGAAAGTGACAATCTGTCTTATCCTTCACACACTCGAATTTCTTGCAGTAAAAAATGATACATAGTACATTATTTAATGGCCAATGATACATATCATGTATTGAATATATTATTTTTTTGACAGAAAAAAATCTGGTTTTCTAGCCTTTCATGTGTCAAAGTAAGGCTTGGCTTTAATATATGAGTTTAAAGTTTCAACCTTCAACTGAGTTTGAATGTAGAGAAATAAGATAATGTAAAGTAAAAGAGTGTACAAGTTAGAATCATCGAAGCCTTCATCAAAATGTTTCCTTTTCCTTATAAACTAGTGGTTATACATACAATTTCTTCAAACTTGAAATCTTGAATCAAGCATTTGAAGAAGAAGCTTCATCTTGATGTTTAACCTCCTCCTTCATTTCTTCTAACAATGAAGAAGAACTAGGAGTAGGAGTATCACCCTCTTCCTCAACTTCTAAACAAGAAAAACAAGGAGTAGTACTAATAGAAGAAGATAAGTTAGAAGAGCTATAAAAAGATAAAGGGGAAGAAGGAGAATGGGAGGAAGAAGAAGAAGAAGATGGGAAAGAAGCAAATGCAAGAGCAACCAATAAATCAACAAAAGCACCCACAATATAGGCATGATTGGTTTTGCCGTTGACCTTTAAATACCAACACAAAAGCTCCTCGAGACCCTCCCAATCCTTGACACCATGAGCCTCCACCATCTCCTCCATGGACTTTCGAAAATCAACGTAAGGGTCTTGGGACTCCATGGATAAGATCACACTATCTTTGAACGGCAAGCTTTCTGCTTCTGTTGTTGACCTTGACTCTAATATGGAGCTAGTCTCTTCTGGCTCGAAGAAGAGCCGGTCTGAGCGCAACCCACGAATCATAGTCTCTATGGGTCTAGAATCCTCGGACGCTGTGGAGAAACTTGCAGATTCTGTGGAGTTTGTGAAGAAGGATTCGGTGCTTTCATGAACAGTGGCATCTAAGTAGGCAGAGTTAATGGTTTTGAAAATGTCATTGTTGGCGCCTCTGAAAGAGAGGGTTCTGGGTTGGTGACAAGAGGGAAAAGGCCAAGAAGATGATGATGATGACCTTACCTGTGTGGTCTTGGCAAGACTAAGAAAGGGAAACTTCATTTTCTTCTTGCCCATTTCTGAGAGGAAATGAAATCTGGGTTCAAAAGATTTTTGGAGGTTAAAGAGACGTGTCTGAGTGAGTATAATTGGAACTTCATGTGGCATTAATGGCTGCTGAGAGAGATGACCGCTGGAGGAAGATTTTAAAGGAGTGGTGGGACAAGTTGGGCGGATCGACTTGGATGGCTATAGGACCTGCTGCTGGTGGGGTCACCTCTTTGTGTTAAGGTCCTATTAAATTTTACAGGCTTTAGAAGCTCTCAATTACTACTATTCAATGTCATAATTCGTACACGAAACTTCTTTTTCTTTCATAGATTTATGAGCGCGGATGATTAAATTTCAATGCATAAATAATATAATTTTATAATTTACACATGATAATTATGTATGTATCTCTGTAATTGCTTTTCAAACCTTGACATATCAAATGTCACTTTAAAAATTGTCACCATTGAAGAATGCATTAACTAAAACAACATCTCGCTGCTCAAATTTCCTTTGTCTAAAAAAAGCTCACAGTAGTTTAACTCTACATCTTGCACCAATCCATTTCATTTATTCTATATGCAGACTGAAACATTTGCACCACCAAGAAGTTAAAATGAACATACTGAATAAATACAATTTCATGAAGCAAATAATTACACATGAATGCAGAAAAAAATAAAAAGAGATGAAAACCAGTTGGATCAGCAGAAAAGGTATGAGTGAGCATAAAGTAGCTTTTCCTTTTACAATTTGCCTTCACTCATGCAATAGAAATCTGCAATGAAATAGAAGCTGTTGGCAACATGAAAGAAAACTACAGGTACAAGTTCTTGGGAGCTTTCGGCACAAGTGCAGAACCCCGTGTTTCTTGTCCCTTCAATTCAGTGGCACAAGAGATAATAAGCCATGACCATCCAGTCTTGAGCGGTTTGTCAGAATTGGTTAGAATCTGGCAATGTCCCATTCAATATTCATATAGTTCACATGATTTTGCACAATACCATTAATATTTTCTCAAGTAAGTAAGTTAAACTTGACAGTGACAAAATATAATTACTTGTTGGCAGGTGAATTTTGGAGGGAAATTAAAAAACAAATTCAAACGTAAGAATCATGAATCAAGACACAGCAAAGGGACAAGTTTGTATATAAGAGAAAATTGGAGCCCTTCACGTGCCTCACCTCACAAAACGGTCCACATAACAGACTGAGGCCCTTGAGAGAGACACAGGAATAATATATAGACTTATTATCCCTCATCTCCTCACTCTCTTATTTTCATATATTGTTCGTAATAATTTCACATTTAATTGGACCTTTTGGTGATTTCCAAAACTCCAAGAATAGGTCATATTCATATTCATCGCACACCTATAGCTTCTAGCTAGTCAGTTCAAGAGCTAGGATCAAGGGTTGACTTTTGCATGCCATTTTTTCCAAGTGTTTGGTTTAAACACAGGAAGAGTTTACGACAGTGATTATATACAATCTTGGACAAGTGGACATGATGAATTAATTGGGACCGTAGTGTAGCTAGGCTATAGTACTTGAATTTAACAATAAGGTGGTCCATTAGGTTATCTCCAAACATAGAGAGAGATGCAATTTTAACACATATAGCTGTAAAGAAAGTAAATACAACAATGTTCTTGCCTGAGAAACGTACCCCCGTAAGCACGAACTGGGAAGGGACACACATGATAGGGTTATATCAGATTGTAACCCAAACATTGATCCTATAATCCAGTTTTGAAGCATGCATGAAAACCAAAGACCAGAAAAACATTCTCCAGCGTCTATATCGCAAATGGTGGTAAGTGTAATAAAGAACATAAAACGCGGGAATAAAACTTGTGGACCGCATCCAACTGGATATGGAGCAACAACCATTGATATGGGACACTGTCACAGTCGATGGACCATAGGGGGCTCTGCTGGGTTATGACGAGTTTACCCACACTGAAAAAGACCAACTGGATAATGAAGCAATACACAATACTAAAAAACATAAAGGGGGACCACTTTGGTTCGTAGATAAAGAATATGTGTTCATACATAAGCATGAATGTCTGCATGTGAAACAAATTTCAACACAATTATTCAAGAAATTTAGAGTGTTAAACTTAAACCCAGTTGGCCCATGTTCCCAGAATCTCAAAGGGTAAAATATAGAACTTACAAGCTCGTCAGCAGCTATAGCCTTTAATTCCACTTCTTGTGGTTCTCTATTTCTCTGAAGTAAACATATACATATATATATAGCATGAACTGACATGTTAATTAAATGAATCTGATGTAGACTGTATGATGCAGTTTGACCAATCAGAAGAGGGGGAGGGGGGCCATAATGGTAAAATATCAATGCGTAAGTCCTTTTTGGCAGGCCTTACACCAACCACCACACTTATGATTGATCTCAATGCATATAATTCTTGTGCAGGAAAGACAACCAACAACAGTGACTAAATAAAGGTATCTTAAATCTATAAGACAGCATATGGCTATTGAAACCAATTCAGTGAAAACTGGTCAGACAATATATAACCACTGAAAAAAAAAAATGATTCGGATTGTAGCTGCTGGAAAGCAAGAGAAATCCACAAATTAATAGCTTTGGACCACATTTAAGCAAATCCAAGTGTGCTCTCTTAAGTTCAAGGGCTTCTATTTGAGCTTTAATAGATAAAGACGAAAGACTCCTGAATTCATGATAAGAAAACTGGGGGAGGATAAGTCCAATAATCAGGAATGGGAAATAAGATATTAATTAGCAAAGATCTCATGTTGAAATGCTACATGTTAACTAAAGACATAAAATAAATACTAATTTATTTTCTCATTGAACAATGAAGAAATCACTGAACACATCAGCCATCTCCCAAAATTTTCTGTAATATATAGATCGCTTCCTATTAAAGTTTTGGTAATCGGTAGTACTGCTGCATCAAACAGAAGACAAGATACATCTATATGATGGTAAAGATATACTAAATTCTAATGTCTTCTCTAGAAACTTACAAGATGCATTTTCCGTAATCAATAGGTATTTAGCCCCATGATTCAATTTTTGAGAATAAATCATGCTTTTTTGGCTTTACAGTGACATTGCATGCCCTATATATATATATATATATATATATATATATATATATATATTTTAAAAGAGTGCCATCTGAAAATTAAAAATAAAATAATCATGTTTATTTTAGAACGCCTTTATTCTACAGCATATGATCAGTTTGAGTTTTATTTATTTACTTGTTAGATTTTTTTTTTTTTCTCTTCGAAAATTTTCATGACTCTTCTATACTTTCTAAAATTCATATTAGAAAGTATTTAAATAGGTAATGAAGTGAAAGAAAATGTGAAAATCACTAGTTTCTGTTAGAAAATAT